>OY740767.1:17451831-18066612 GCA_963513935.1 Aphrophora alni
TTCGAACTTTACCGCAGTCCCTTAACATTACTATATACATAGTGTATAAATTGTGTGTAAATCAAACTTTTGTTGGTTAATTAGAAGTTAAAGCTAACAAATTTTTTTACGAAAATGATGAAAATCAACTCGTAATATAGCCAAACTAACATTGTTAAACAATCAGCCTCTCTTATGAGATGGATTGCCTGCAAATGGACAGAAATGAGAAAATACAAAAGTATCCATCACCCTTTTTGAACAAATGTTTAGAATTTGAGTCAAATTCCCTGAATTTTCCGATAAGAATCAGATAACTAACAGATGGCCTGCTTCCGTGACAATACCCCATCTGCTGCCCTCTAGACTGTACTGTATTGTCGAGCCACTTTCTTCTACACAGGGCAATGACCTGTCAGTTGGTTTTTTACACTGTTGCTTAAAGGTTTTTTTTTTTTACAAGTTAGTGTTGTGAGTCTGTGTTTCACTTTTTGCTCAACTGGGTCTTCCGCCATGTCTATACCGAAACATCGTGTACAAAACATTAATTTTAAAACCTCAACACTATGCTGCAGATAGCGAAAGATTTTGGAATACCACATTTTTTTAAAATAAGGAAAAATTATGTGTCAATCAAAGTGCAAAGGACCAGAAAATCCTGATGTTGACAAATTTATGCTGAAATAGTTTGCTCAAGATAAAAAATAAATAAAATAAAAAATAAATAAATAAAAATAAATAAATAAAAAATCCCATTAAGTGGTCCATTTGTTCACACTAAAGTCGAGGAATTTGCTGCAAATTTAGGCAAAATGGATTTAAAGATAGCATGGATTGGTTGGAAGGGTTTAATGTTGATGGAGAGGGTTGTTGAGAACTGTTTGAAGAGTGTTTATAAACAAAATAGAAAGATTTTGTTGTTCATTGGACTACAATTGCACTGTTCACAATACTGTCTCATTGATGCAAATCAGTATATTGTGCACCCGACGATAATAAAAACCCTTAAACAATTGCACAGATGTCAATATGTGGAAAACAAACTCCTGACTGCAATACAATGGAAGTTTGTACTAATTAAAAAACAACAAAATTTAATTAATATTTTCACCTTAGGATTTTTCTTCTTTTTTTTCTATTATGACATTAAATAATTTTTTTTAACTGTTATTATTAACTTGAAAAAAATATAATTGAATAAAAAGCGTAGTTGTTTAATAATCATTAAAGGAAATTTTGACTTCATTTTCAACTATTAGTAATTGTATAATTCTTTTTGAAATTTCAGATCTGTATCTATATTTTTTAGCAAGGTGTTTTTATTTTTGTAAAACAACCTGTCAACTTCAATAGCTGTACAGTTCAGTGTAGTTCACCTCACCATTGAAAAGTAACTGTCAATCTGTTTGTTCAATCATGGCCAAGTGCCAACTCTCACAAATGAGCTATAAATTGCATGGTTGTAAACATTTTACCTTAGTCTTAAAAAACTGGTTGCTGTGTGTTAATTACCAATCACATTTTATATTTTATCAGTTAAAAACACCATTTTATTTTCCAGATAATCTATAAATGTATCAAATTAGTATAGCGTTTTATTTTTGTATCCTACTTTGGTCTCCTAAACATTTATTAAACAATGACATTTCTGTAATCGATTAAACTACAAAACCATTCATTTCACCTTCCTTTTCTTTATAGGTAGTACTTTTTCCATTATTTAGTAATAACTTGGAAAATATTTTGCAAATAAAAATAGAACTAAATAGTTATAAGAAAATAATATTATAGAAATATTATGTTTTATACAAATGTTAGAAAGTTTTAATACATTTAAAATACAGAGTAATTGCCAAGTAATGCACTCTACTCCGAAGCAAATTAAATTGAAGTTTATTATGTTTTGATAACTCGGATTACAAATGTTAATATTTTCTTTTGTATAGGTAGATACTTGATTAAATACTATTATGAAGTATAGTATTTCTTGCTGCCAAACAAAGAAAAAATTTTAAAGAAATCTCTACACCTCTATTTATTTTAGGAAGTGGATTGACAAGATCACGCTTAAGATTTAATATGTCTTAAAATTTGATGATTATTGGACTAGTAGAGATATTTCAAATTTTGTTTCCAGATAATATACAAACCCTACACACAAATTTGTGTACCATTTCTTCTGATAGTTCTGATTTAAGTTTACTAAGTTTAAAAACAGTAGTACAAACATATTTCCACTTCATGGTGAGTTGTAGTTGTTTCTAGAAATAACAATAAAAATTCAGTAAATTATTAGTGCATAATTTTTTAACTTTGGCTTGTTGGCAACTCCACACGTGTACCTCCAATTTGTCTTTAGATTTCCATGTTCGAGCTGACCTCCTGAGGGCATAATGAGTACTACGAATTACACTCATCACAAAAATTGAAGATGTAAATAGATATTTGATATATTTATTGGAACAAAAGTTAGACATGTATAATATGATATTTTTAATGCTCAGTCCTTAATTATTAAAGTTTATAAACCCGAAGTGACATTGGAAATAGTCTAATTATTGTCATCGATAAAAAACAAGTTCATCATGGCATATCCTGCCCCAACATACAATGTAATACAAATATATTCTCTAAATATAATGACCAAAGTTGGTAGGGTCTTACCCAGTAGGGTAAATTTGTTACACAGGTTTTCCGAACCTTGTAATTGTGTATATCTCTATTTTCTTGACGTCAGCTAGGCCCAAATGTGTATTGTAAGTGTGCATATATTACAAGTCTCAGCTCTGAAGTACATCTGAAGCTATAGATATGTGATGGAGCCATCACTCGCTTCATTCATGTCGGTGATTGCCAGATCTCGTAACTTTTCAGATCACATTTTCTTGGGAAGTGAAGGTTTGAAATAACATTTTTGACAATAATTTCGCTATTTGGTTGGTACCATTACATGCAGAATTGAAATGTTCAAATTTTTTATCTAATTTAGTGTGTTATATGTTGAATAACAAGAGATATGAACAAAAAACTGTTTAATATGGCCACCATTTTGACATTATTAATTAGATTTTTAATTTTTTTTAATACTAAGGGGTTAATATAATATTAAGGCTTCTACACTAGCATACTATAGTCTCCTATATCAAATTATATTTCCCTATATTTATTTTTGTGATAACTATCATGCTTACATTCAGATGACGGACGGATGGTTGGTCGAAAATCACTTTTTCGGTATCCTGATGCTATCAAATGTAAAATCAAAAACAGAGGTGTATATTTTAACGATTAACAAACTTTCCGTATACTTTATATACCGGTAAGTAAAAGAGCACCATTGAATTATGAGAGTCAAGGTTCAATATCTTCGTTTTTGAAATATACGAGATACATAAATTATATTCAGTTTGGTCTTGGGAGGGGAGGTGAGACCAAGTCTTCCTCACCACAAGTCTAAATGGAGTGTGGAACATATAAATGACACACGATTAAATTCTCTTTGGCCTCCGTGGAAATTAAACCCAGTTCCTCTCATTTGTGAAGTTATAGTTCACTCACTACCGATTGGAGGCTATCTTTATTGACCTTCTAATTTTGCCTAAATTTTTGTAATTGTTTTGGCTGATTTTGAGACATTCAAGCTGACATTTATGTTATAAAGTATAATGTGTTGCCTTGGACTGTTTAATATATAATATAGTTAATTACCTTAGAGGTTGTCCTCAGTCTGTAATATAGTTATGGCTACAGCGTTGTTTCGCCGAACACTGTCGGCTTCGTCAGGCCCGCAGTAGCCATAACTATAATATGGACTGAGGACAACCTCTAAGGTAATTAATTATATTATGACATTTATGATCAATTTTCTTTCTTTTTTTTGCTTATATCTAATTCGATATTTAGAAAATATTGTACAGTAATTGGAAATAAAATTAACTATATACGTTGGCGTTAGATGATCAAATATCTGAAAACATCCTGAGCCATTTAAACTAAATCTTGGTGACATGTATGATGCAAACTAATGAGCATGTAAAAGAAAATTATGGTTCCCTGGGCAAGTTGGAAAACAATAGGTATCAGTATTTCACTTCTATTTTTCAAGCTGTAGTAAATTAAAATTTGAGAAAGATAATGATGATACATTTTTTATTAATATGGTTTAATTATAAATTTGCACACAATGTTTTGAGAGTGTAAATCAACTCTTGTCAATACTATAGAAATGTTGTATATTAGTTTTTATATACACAAATGATGGCAAATGTCTGATTAAACCATATTAATAAATTTGTATGAACAATCCATCATTATCAAATAACTTTAAAAGCAGAATTATAACTTTACTCCTATGTGCATTGTTATTACGATATCTTCTGCTTTGAATGCGAGAAAGTTTGTGCATTATCTATTTAAATCATGTTTGCAACAAATGTTTTGCAGTAAATAGTAATAATATAAATAACATTTATTTTATTTTCAGCTGTATATCCAATGAATGAAGAAGAGACAAGAAAAGTTGAAAACAGTATAGAAATGTTGCACAAGTGTCCAATTCCATTTGAAATCGATTTTGCTACAATCAACAAACATTGTCAACGACTTCATGCTGAAGATTTACTCATCCAACTTGGTCATTTATAATTATATTTTATTATGTGGCTTAACTTGTTTAACCATACTCAAATGTATATTCCATTGTAAATCCTAATAATTGTGATATATTATCATTTTTTTGTAACTTTCTATAGAAAACGGAGGTCATTTAATACAGATAGATTTTTTGTAATCCTTATTTGAATATATGAAATCCAATATGTTGGTATTAAAAAGAACAGATTGAAGTCTTAAGCTTGTGTGACCGTCTCCACTTCTTTTGACCAGCTGGAAGCTCCGGCTGGCTGGAGACCGCGTACACTTTAGCCGAATCTTGGCAGGATGGGCCAAGGAGTCGGGTTAGGACGCTAATGAACGCACGCAACGCAAGTGAAATTAAATGTTATATTTTATTCACTGCCGAATTAAAAGATTACAGAATTATTATAATTTATAAAAAAGACATAACGGCAAGATAAAGCCTTAATAGTGGCTGAAAAGCATACTGTTTAATTTAGCTAGCGCGTGGCCGAAAAATGGACTGACCTCGTCCCGTAGCGGTCTTTCTTCTCGCAGCTCTCAGAACAGACTCCCGCTCGGCTCGCTGGTTCAAGCCCTCCACTTCTTGTCTCTCCCCCCTTCTACGTGATATTGCACTGCTCAACAAAATCGCAAGTGCCAATTCATATTTTATTATTTAAAATCCCTTTCCATTACATCCTAATTTATGCTTATTATAGTTTTGGTTTGGTGGGCTCCTTGGCTGGGCCACACTTGTGTTAAACAAAAACATTTTCTTAAGGTAATAATTTTAACTTCTATAGTACAGCATGTTATATTGCATCCCGATATATTTATTATTATTACAATAGTAAGACATGTCTAACTTTGGTATCCTCTGGATATTTCATAATGTTTATCAACTGGGTTGTTGTTTTTTAAACAAAGTATGTGCTTAGGAAACTATTTTTTGTCTCTAGTCAATTTTCAATCTCAATGACTCAATAAAATATCTTTGTTAAAAACATATTCCATCAATGTTACCATCTTAGCTATCTTGCATATCTTCAATTGACACTCGTTCAACAAAATATCATGGATTTTATTAATAATCTTTTAATTCAGGCTTCATTCGTATATCTCAGGCTCTTGACATCACAACCACAACAAAATCATTCCATGCACAAAACAGAGTCCCGGATAAAATTTTAAATTATAATATCATATAATGTACTTACGTCTGCTCATCCACTTATTGTTGATTACACTACATCAGTTTTGACTATTTATTCAGCCATGGTCACATGCTTCTGTTTTTATGTCTGAGAATGATAGAAATGTTTTTAAATTCGTGTCAATGTTCGTAAATGTGTTATTTAAAAAAAAAGTGGCAAGGTAATAATGTTACCGAAAAGAAGCTTGTGACCATGGCTGAATAAATAGCCGAAACGGCTGTAGTGTAATCAAAATTAAGTGGATGAGCAGACGTAAGTACATTATATAATTTAAAAGCTCTCCAGTAAGGTGAAGAATACATAAAATAAACTTTTTAAGCTTCTCTTCAGTTTTCATAATAATTTTACCATGTAAAGATAGTAGAATTAAAATCTAACACCCAATACCACAAAAAACAAGATTTTTTTCCTTATGTACATGTCAATAACATAAGTTACCATCTTCAGAGGTTGAGTGTTAAACTGAAACAACTCCTTTGAAGGTCGAAGCAGTATGTAAATAGCTTTTGAAACTAGTTAGTCTGAAATGTAGCGGAAGTTAATACAATGTAAGGAACGGCAGAAGAATGTACTCAAATAAATTATTTGCGTTAAATCAAGCAGAACTAAAGATTATAATTTCTTTAAGTGTAATAATTAGCAATTTAGAATGGCTGACATAAATAATCATTAACTGTTTATTTTGAGTCCCTGTCTAGTTCTCTGTAATAAAGTGATGTGAGAAAAAAATAGTAAACTGCCGACATCTGTAGTCTATTTTGAAGGCTCTGGATGACAAATATTTACAGAAATAGACCTTGCTCGATTTCTACATTTGCATCCAGTGCAAGAATAGGACATATAGTCACACAATCATACTTCCGATTTGTACTTGTGAGTTACCAAACAGTTTAGTTTGCCAAAAACGAGAAGAAACTCTACAACATAGTCTTCTCTACTGTCAGTGACAAAATGTTGCCAGAGAAAAATTAATAATGAAACTTCAGCCAGATTACACCCTCCAGAAAATTCTGAAAAATGCCACCCTTTACATACGACATTATTTACCTTTTAGTGTGGTTGACATTACTGACACCAGAAACACACACAAGAAGTATATTAGCCAAAACCACATCATGTATTTGCAACATTTTTCTGAGAAATTTACATTTTAAAAAACTTACTTCACGGTAAATTTGTGTAACAGTTCTAGTATAATCACATTTCGAGTATTAATACTATTTATATAGCCAAATGGCAAAACAATCATCTAATTTTCAGGATGTATTTATTATTCTCCTTCAGAACTTGTTTTAAATTATTTTTACCTCTGAACTCTGTCTAGATATAATCTTCACTTCCTATAAAACGTGACAGTCGAATGTATAAATTGGGAACAAGGAGTATAACTCCTGCTTAGATAGCATGGAGTCCCATATCTTATACAGAGTAATCACATTAGACAATAAAAATATTCAAAAAAATTTGTATGATAAAGTAGACCATTTTTGATAAATATTGAAAATTTTAATATTTTTTATATGTGGCATGGATTTTCAGCAACAATTGTTTATTTTAGGAACTTTGAGTGGATATTTTGAACTTTAAATGTTTTTAATTTTTACATATAGCCTACATGTGTGACGTATCAACATCATGTGTAATAGAGAAAGTATAACGATTATCACAAGCTACGTCAGAAGTCATCTATCAAAAAATAAAAACCACAGGCTCTTATACAAAATATCATATATCTCAAAATTGGCCCAAGATATTTCTATTACATTTTGTGAAATGCAAGTATGAAAATATTTGTACTATTGGAATACATTAAAAGCTTTCTACTTCAATTGATTACATAATTAATTTAAAACATATATCTGTTAGACTTATCAATTTCAATGTTTAACTAAATTAAAGGTCATCAAGATTCATAACATTATCAAGATTCTAAAATGCAAAACTAGATATATTACTCCAGAACACCAATAGAACATGCTTTAAGCAGAGAAAAAAACAACAAAAAGTATATATAAGATAAAATCAATTCATAATCCTCTGCTTTTATTTAATACTTTTTTTTAAAACCTTCATCAGGCTACAGAGCAGGGTCAGGCTCCATGAAAATTTTATTTTACTTTCAATAAGTAGCCGAAGTCAGTGGAAAACAATTTTCTAAAAAACTATAAAAGATTTTAAAGGACTAATATTTTCTTGAAAATATAAGATTAATTAACATAACATATATATGAAAATCAGATCTTAGCACAAAAGATGACAAAACAATAAATAATATACAAACAAAAAGTATCCCTCTCTTCTACATCATATTTTCAAAATATTCTTAGAAGTAAACTTATGAGATACAAAAGAATACTTAGAATTTTCAATGGAATTATTCAGTTTGCCGAATTTTTGTGCTTCAGTTATAATGCTGTTTAAAATTGCCCACTAAAATGTCTACATCTACCAAGATACTGACATATATTATAGTTAATCCTACAAATTTAAACTTATATTATTCAAATTTTTCTATTGATCCCTTGAATTTTCTATTAAAACTATGTAAAAATCGCCTGTAGGTCAATTATTTTTCCAGTTAACTTTTAAGTAAAAATGACATGCAGATCATGAAAAAATGCATGTGGTATCGTGTAAGCAACATGTTATAAATATGTAGCCACAAACATCTTTAACCTAAGCCATCTTCTCACCTACTGTTCGCTTTCACTTGTCTTTTAACATTTGTGAAAGAGTACATTGACAGACTTTTGTAACATAGTTACATGTAGTCTTTTTTTTTTTTTAACCGTATTGTGATGAAGTTTTGACATGATTGTTGAAACTAAAACATGAAAAAGTGGTTGTTTTTCAGGATGTAAAAAAGAAGTCTGACATCAAAGTGCTTTTGAATCTCACCAAATATATTGTCAACATATTTATTAAAAAAAATAAAGATAAAATATGATACAGTGAGATTAAGTTCAGTGACAGAGAGAGAAACAAGTGGGAGATTAGATAATTCTTTTAAAATTGATGAGACTGGTTTACTTTATAAATGTACTCCAGTCAGAACACTGGCTTTCAAAGATGAATGCAAACAGGAGGTGCATTGCAAACATGAACAATGTTTTTACTTGAGGTGAATATGAACAGATCAGAAAAAGTTAAAGATTGGCAAGTCGGCCAACCCACGATGTTCAAAAAAGTAAAAACAAAACCCATCGCAAATGAACTATCAAAACAAACAAGGATGACAAATGTATTTTTTTGGATACAGCTCTTTAAACTCTTCAAGCAAAACCGAAAAATTGTGTTATTTGTTAACAATACCCTTCCTCTCATAAAGAATATAAAAGTTGTTTTTTCCCCTCAAACATGACATCAATTATCCAGTATATGAATCAAGAAATAATTACAAATTTAAAGGCATCTTCTGAATCCTTGTGGGCCAGAACATCCTCTCGAGTGGTTACATTAGTAATAACACATTTTGTAACCTCTGTGGACAAATTGGGAAAATATTAGACATGCGTAGATATCTCATAAGGATTTTATGAACTTAGTTCGTGGTGAACTGTCAGAAGAAGAACGCTAGAACTTTCAGAGAAGCCAATAATTGTGTTATCTGGCAAGGCTATGTAGAACAATCAAAAGTTAACGTTTGTTGAAAGACAGCCGAACATAAATGATTCTAATTTTCCAGGTCCTTAATAAACTCAAGAGTATTAACTTCAAAAAACTATTGAAAATGTCTAGCTTTTTTAAGGGACTAATATTATGTACTGTACATATTGCTATAAAAAATAAAATGATACTGTATTTTTATTTCACTGAATTTATTATTTTATGTCAATTCTCAAATCCACATTAGATTTTATTTATTTATTTTTTTTTTTATTAAAATTTGTCTAGTGCTCCCTTCAACTTAGAATTAGCCATATTCGATTGTATTTAAAATTAGCTACAATCTTCTTTATTTACTGGTTTACTTGTCAGCCATTCAGATGTTTAAATACTGTTACATGTATGATACACATACAAAAGATTTTAATCAACTGCAAATTAAACTAGTATAGGTCCTATAGAAAGATGATGTATATGAAAATTAATCTGAACCCCAGGAAAGACGTAATGAAATTGCAACAAAACCTAAAATAGAAGGTGAAATAAATTAGATCTTCTGTTTTTTTTACCTTGAACATTTTATATTAAATTCTTTATTTACATTTAAATTCTACATAATTATTTAACTACAACATGGTCAATAAAACATAGACGTGGAAATAAATTAGTGAATTAATTATTTACATATACTAGACGTATAGTATTTTAAAAATCATATTTAGTGAATTAATTGATCAAAAAAATTATCACTTTGTTTCAATAGGTTAGTAAACCATATAGGCCTAATGAAATAAGCTTCTATATTTCTCTCTAACTATTTGTATATTTCATTATACACAAATTAAAATTTAATTTGATAAAGGATACCAAAAGGAACATTTTTCAGTATATTTATAGTGAAATTTTATAAATATATCTAAAGCGATTAAATTAGTTTACTGTAAAGACAGAAAAGAAGAAATATAGGTACTATAAATCTATATTGTTAGTCTCATAGAAAATTAGATCTATTATGAGTTGCTTTAAAATTAGCAAGAAGTTTTCACCACAGCCAATAGTTTACTCCAGTCCATATATATCCTAAAGTTAAC
This sequence comes from Aphrophora alni, assembly GCA_963513935.1. NCBI lineage: Eukaryota > Metazoa > Arthropoda > Insecta > Hemiptera > Aphrophoridae > Aphrophora > Aphrophora alni. The sequence goes on from OY740767.1 coordinate 17,462,339, forward strand.
TCTTGTTTTTACTATTCTCCAATTCTTTTAATTCGTTAAGCATTCTTTGTAATTTAATCTCATTGATAATTTTATGTAGCTCTTCTTTACGTTCTTTTTTTTCTGGAGGAAATACTTCCTGTTTAAGTTTGGTAATGTATTCCTCATAATATTGTGGTTGATTAAAGTAATGAAACATCAATACAGGAAAGGTCATATAAAGTACCATTTTGCCTGCTTCCAGTTTCCAACCACCCATGTTGAAGCCAACACTTCTGCCAAAGTTTGATCAGGACTGTATCTTCTGAAATTAAAGAAATATATATAAATTAAAATTTGGCACTATTATTTAAAATAATGTTAAGTCTATACATTTAAACAAAATAATAATAATATAATATCCTTCCAAATTATAAATTAAGTAAAATCTTAAAATTATAAATGTATGTAAGTCATTATTTTTATATTAAAATCTTATAAATTTACCCAAAACCAATTAAATATTACCATAGTTTTAATCTTAATGAAAGCAAAACAATGCTAGAGTATTTAGTTAACCCAAGCAGTAAGAAGCACACTATATTTAGTGTTGTTTTTAAATGGCCAGAAACTTGGTTTACGCAATCTGACTGATTCTTGTTATGATAATCTTTCAAATACACAAATATTGCTTATTTAAAATAATATATTTATATATTACTATCATGTATCTCTTCCAATTAGTTGGAAAAAATTTATAATACTATAATAATTTATAATATAGCCTATTAATATTTTGTTTCAAAATAAAGATATTACTCGTAGATTTCAACTCTACATATATGTCTTATACTAAAATAATATCTTATATACGAGTCAGATCTTATAATATTCACATCGGTATAAAATATTGAACAAAATGGACAAAAATGTTTAATATGAAATAAGTAACTTCTAAAAAAAAATCAGAATACATCAACTATGCTAACCAATTCTGAAATGTGTTATTTTAAACTGGGCAATATAATTGGTTCTTTTTTTTCTCGAATGAGTGTCGGCAGCAACGGGAGTATCACAGACTACACTAATAAATATAAATCTAATAGCAAATAGAACTAATGGTGAACATTTGTTTGAAACTCCTAACAAAAGGAGAAAGCGTGATAAATCTGTAAGCAGAAATTGATGATTTTGATAGGAGGCGTGATTATAAGAACTATAAATAATTATTATCTTGTTGAAAAAAACAAAGTGTTTCCCAGACATATGTTTACAGGAGTTTATTTCTTTCTTTTAACCAATACAAAGTTTGGCACGACATTTTCTGAACACTCTGTAATGAATAGTCAAGCTTAGACCTTGAATGCTTGAGACCGGTTTTAAATAACAATTATTAATTTTTTTGTTTATTTAGTAAATATTTTACTATTAAAACTTTTTTAATAACGGTTTACAAAAGATTAACATATATTTATAAATAAAACAACTAGGCCTAATTGTTACACAGTCTGTTTATTAACAAAAATGTGTCCATCTCTTTATTATGCACTTTGTGTACTGTTATAAACGTTTTATTCTTATCCACACAGATAAAGGAAACGAAAGTAGGATACGCTTATACACAGAAGCATCTGAGGTCTATATTTTTCTATTGGGGTTCTACCGCTGAAAGCAAATGCAACAAACTGTGGAGGACCCTCTTTTCCTCTCCACCCCAGAGACATTCTTACCTTGAGGATACTGTAGGATCTATTACTAAGTTCAACTAAGAAATTTGCTAGTCATCGATAACTCTGACACATTAATAAAGTCTCTCTGTGTATCTTTATAAGCTTCTAACTATAGAAACTCTGATTCAATTTTCATATGGAGGTTTTTCTGCATGTTATGATATGACTCCAAATGATAGCCTAACAATATTTGTCAAAGTTATAGGTCATTTATTTTGAAACCCTGACTTTCATGGACATATTGAATGTTATGATAGAAGTAAAATCGTATTTTTAATTAAATCCCAAACGTAAGGGCTTCATACACCTAAAAGTAGTGTTTTAGAATTGCTTGTTTTTTACAACATATGTGGAAAGAAACAAATTTGTAATTGGTTAAATCTTGATTTTAGTTTAAATTGCAACACAAGACTACTTTTTTTTAAAGTAATAATTGGAATTTTAATACTAACTACGACTCGTAAGACGGGTAATGCGCATGCATCATATGATATTGTTTGGTTGTCGGTCCGTCAGTGGTTAAAATGTACTCAAAGCCTATAAACTAACACAATCTTGTAACTTTTAAAAATTTAATTTATGTCATTTTTTATAATGAAATTTAATAGTTAAATAATTAGTTTCTTTTTAAAATAGGTTTTTTAAATTTCTGTTTTAGAAGTGAATTTTGATATTATGAATTTCAATTGCAATGTATAGATAAACTACGCATATGAGAATTCCGTAATGTTCAGTGATAAAGTGAATTCGACATTGAAATATGATTACCATTACATCAACTAACTTATATAGTTATAAAACATTTTTATGATTCAGTAAAGCACTGTGGAATATACAATGAAAGAAAATTCCCCAAAACCGCACAATAAAACACTAACAACACAAAGGCTATATAGTTATATTTAATTTTATTCTACCTTATGTACATTTCCATATCACTGCTATCATCTTCAGAGGTACAACATACTTCCATCTCAAATACAAAATTAATGAAGATATAATATATCTTAAATATTTTATTCTCCTCAACTTTGTAACTTATAGGCCTATAATTTTGATTGGGTAAAAATCGGTTGTAGGGTACATCAGTCTCGGATTTTGCTATGAAAAAATATGAAATTGTTAACCGATATTTCCCATAGATTGTATCTTCAGTGACATTGTAAATAAAACAATTTTTGAAGTGGTTTCATTTAAATTAGATTTTGTTGGAAATTTATTTTATTTGCTGGTGTACAAAGTTGTGCTGACCATCATCCTGCATAGCTTAATTACCAGATAAACTACTAAACAGTCTAGAAAATTAAGATAAGACTTCTCCAGGAGATAGATTATTTGTTAGGAACTATAAATTAATTTTACAATGTAGTTGATGTTCTTTACCAAAGCAGTATTATCGTTTTATTATTATGGCAGAAGAATATCACGTTTCTCTCACACTATTTGTTCTCTAGCCTAATAATTATTATGGCTTGAAATCATTGTGTTGTTACAAAATATTAGCCTAAGGTAAATATCTATTGAACATTGTCATCGGATTTTATTATGAAATCGTTTATTATGAAGACACTTTGCAAGTAACAAAATACATTATTTTAGTAGAAAATAAGAAATATATAAACTACGAAATCAACTCTTACCCGATGATGCCGCAAAGCGAAACAATTGTAGCTCATTTATATTATTAAAATAATTTTGAAACTTTAGCATTATTGCTTTATTTAATCCTTGAATATGGAGTTTCAATAAGAAATATCTGCTGTTACATTAAAATAGATTACAAATCCACTAACTTGACTAACATAGTCCTACATGTTAGAAGTAAATTTAACCTAACTACAGCTGGATTCTCTCCTTTTCTATTTGTTATTTCACAATGAAGAAATGCATTTTGGCACTTGAAATATGTCTTCAGACAAAAAATATGGCCTGATTGTTTGAATACAAGGTAATTAGTCAATGATTTAACAATTTTTCATAACAAAATCTGATGATAATGTACAATAGATATTTACCAATATAAATTTTTAAAATGACTAGGCCTATCTTTTTTAACTTTCACATTTATAACTATATTTTACAATTTATAAAACACATAAGTATTGGAAAATCGAGATGGTAAGTATACGTCAGATTGGTAATTGTTTACAAAGAAAGTCACTGCTTTTTTGCATTTTTTTTTAACATGTTCTACATACCTTATTTCTTAATAATAAAATGAGTTTTCAAGGCGGAGCTAATTTTTTCACAGAAAAAAACATAATTTCGACTTTTTTTAGGTTAAGGTTGTGGTGATTACCACTACTCCCCCTCCCCTTCGTGAATCTGGACATATCCGCCCGGCCAGCTGATAAGAGCAGAGTAGTGCTCGAGACAGCTGTGACTAAGGACGTCTTCAGCGATCCTCCTAATTATATTATAGTGCGGTCAATTTCTATTATGCCTTGCTAAACCCAAAGGAATAGGGCCGTTCGGCCCTTGGGTTTATATCTGGGCGCATCGCGACTTTTGGAATATCGTATAATTATTAGTCGAACTATACGCGGCTACGTTAGGCCAAAAAAAAAAAAAAAAAAAAAAAAAAAACTGGGTACAAAAAATAAATAATTTTTTTTTAAAAATATATTCATATTTACATTATATTATATTGTTCGAAAGTTGTACACCTTCAGACCAGACAGTTAGTATAAAAAAAAAAAAAAAAAATATTATAAATTTTTTTTTCCTGGCACCGGGGGAGGATTTCCCCCTTCCTTTTTTTTCTCCTTTACCCATATCGGTTCTTCCTTTTACCCCAATTATAAAATTCACTGTCAACCTGCCCTTTCATTCAGTGGTTTTTAGGCTTCCAGTTTGTTCTAAGTTACAGTCGTTAGGGCGAGCACTTCGCGTGTAAGTGTTCGCGTTTAATTTTTTTTCTTCGCGAGCTGACCACTATGACAATGTCACCTAACACTGACTAACTTTATACCTTGTCCCATCCCCATACCTTCACTCCCGTCCCGCGCACGGCGCTTCTTTTTTTTGGTTTTTTTTTGGTTAGAGGGGGTGACTGTGGTGATTACCACTACTCCCCCTCCCCTTCGTGAATCTGGACATATCCGCCCGGCCAGCTGATAAGAGCAGAGTAGTGCTCGAGACAGCTGTGACTAAGGACGTCTTCAGCGATCCTCCTAATTATATTATAGTGCGGTCAATTTCTATTATGCCTTGCTAAACCCAAAGGAATAGGGCCGTTCGGCCCTTGGGTTTATATCTGGGCGCATCGCGACTTTTGGAATATCGTATAATTATTAGTCGAACTATACGCGGCTACGTTAGGCCCTGCTATAGACCGACATGTTGTTGCAATACAGTGTAGTTAATATTAATATGGGTATTAGTGTAATCCTCTTATTTTAAGTAAATTAGTTTCTAGTAATACTTGTCAAAAATGGCTAGCCTAAGTTGAGATCCGCCCAGTGTACTTAATTAATTTTACCACGCGATCGGGACCCGGTAATACATTACCAAAGTAGATCCGCGGACCACCCAAATCGTCCCCCAATGCACCCCCAAATACCTTCCCTACCGTTGCAAGGTCCATTAATATCCATTACATGTTAAAAACATTTTTTATCTCAGAAGGTTAAATAAGGTGGCTATATATAGAGAGAGAGCCACCTTACCTGATATACACGTAAATTTGTATAAAAAGAAACTGTGCGTTATTTCCCAAGCGATCACCCATCCAAGTACTAACCTCGCTCGATGTTACTTGACTTCAGTGATATATAAATGTATTGATTTCTGTAGTTTTACAATTGCAATTTTTCGGGGAACAAATGGCTCTGTGTTAAAAAACTTATTTTATTATTAACAAATAAGGTAGCCTATGTAGAACATGTTTCTAGGCTTGAATTAGCTATCCCAGCCTAGACAAATCTAAAATTTATGAACTCTGGTAATTAATTATGAAACAAGATTGTTGTAGACTTGAATGAAATGAACAAGTGTTGTTATTTCTTAGTTGGGGTCTGTTTATAAGAAATCTTATACTAAATTACCTAGCCGGGATAACAATTTTGTTTAATCCATTAAAGAAACCTTAATAGGTTAAATTTATGAAATAAAATCATTATAGAAATATTATAGCACATAAAATCAATAGAAACAGTTTCATTAATTGCCAAAATATGTTCATTAACCAACAAGGAGCTAGTACCATTCTATAAAAGTAGGTTAACCAGTTTAACTGTAATAATACCTGGATTATTTGTTTATTATGATACACACAACTAATTCCAATAATATTCCACAAGAGTTTTAATTCCGGAAAAACTTTGATTAAAAAAAACCACGTCTCACGTATAACACAAATAATATCTCCTATCCTAAACTAAAGAAACAATCACACAAAATAAAAACGGCACTACACTTTAATACTTGAACTTTAAAATTAATGTGGTCATACAAGACAGGTTATACGACTTTGGAAGTCATTTAATTAGATGCAATACGGAAGGTAAGAATTCTTTTAGCAGTTAGTCCAACATTTCAAAAAGTAATTATTTTCCCATCAACAAATGATTTTGATTCCAAACTAATTATATTATTATAGACTTTGGTAAAATTTATTTTAATTAGAATATCATTCGTGCCTATCGTAGAATTGATTTCTGTAGAATCGGATAGCTAATAATTTTGTTACTTCATTTTGCCTTTAAACAATAAGGGGGAAAAAAAGATTTAACCAAATGGTATAAATTGTAAAAGGTAAATCTTGGTTCTGATTGAAAAGCTTTTAAGAAAAATGTAAACAAATATTTCAATTTATTGGGAGACTTAGGAATTACGAAAAACTAAGAATATTCCAAAACAAGTTGTGTAATAGTGTATTTTAATTTAGTTTTATATAGTATTGATTTTATCCTTAGACATGGAGAGTGAAATACAAGTAAATAAAGAACTTTTAACTGCACTTCTAGAAATGGGATTTAATGAAGAAAGAGCTAAATATGTAAGTAAATTTTGTTAATAGAAAAATTGATTTTTTTTTTTAGGTTATAAATGTACAGCAGTAGTAAAACATATAGCTTAGTTTCAAACTCTTAGAAAACACATTCGTTTTGAAGGAAAAGGAATAGACTAATATTCATAACGGGTTAAAGGTTGATTAGGATGATGTACATAAGACATCAAAAACCCTCGATATGGTAATTGTGGAATTGACTTTGCCCTGAAATTTAGTTAAGAAAATCATTGAAATCGTTTCTACCTACCTTATTTTGGAAAAACATTTGGTAAATATGTAGAAAGGTTGTCTAAGCGATTTAAGTGCGAAATCTTGGCAATTCCTCTTCACAGTAGCCTCCCCCCCCCCCCCATATTTTGATACCTCTTTTTCCATGCATTTCACTTTTTATATCACAATTCATTATTTTTGTCCAAAACAGCGATTTAAAATTACTGTTTTATGGCATTTTGAGTTTATTTTAACAAATATTTCTTTAATTTAAAGTAAAATCTATCTCCTTTTTTTTTATTCCGCGAAAATAGTTCTCTTTTAAGAACTATCAAACTAGATATATCATTTAGTATCAATGATTCAGTCATAATTCAGTTACACCAGGTCAGGGAAAGTAACTAGGCCTATATATAGTAACTTATACTACCGACTGTAGGTACTTGCTGGAATTCCATTTTTAATAGGCCTAATTAATTAAAAGGCAATTTGTACTTCCACAATATATTTATGAGCCGTGCCGACCAAGGTTTCGCCAACTACGGCATTGTCAAAAGCAGCTTACAGACTAAGGTTAGGTTATTTAATTATGATATTATATATATATATATATATATATATATATATATAGTTACCTAACTATAGTTACAGAACTACAGGTCAAGGAAGGTCATTATATATATATATATATATATATATATATATATATATATATATATATATATATATATGGTTAATATGCAGAAGAGTTGTCCGATCGATTTAAGTGTGAAATCTTTGCAATTCCTCTTCAAAATAGCATCTAATCCTTCATATCGATACGCCTTAACACTTTTCACTTTTTATATTTCATAATTCACAAATTTCATCAATTTTAAGTAAAATCTATCAATGTTGTTTTGGTAATTGTTTACTTAAAAGTGGTGCCTTATTTTCTGGATTTCTTTTTATCATCTGCTACATACCTTACTTCTTAAGAATAAGTAATGTTTTCCTTTCGCAGATTACTATTTTCAATGAAAAATCACAATCTAAAAACTACCACATCAGACGAATATTTAGGTTAAAACATAATGGCAATGTTAATAGCGTATAGCTTGATGCATGCGCATCACATAATGAGACTATGCTAGATCGCTATTTCATATCATAACAGGTTTATCAAAGTTGCCTTTCGTATGTTTATTGAAGTTGATAATTTGCTTACTTTGCGATATAATTATATATCACGACAGGTTTAGCTATATATATAAATTATAAACTTCCCATCTACTGGCTTTTCTGCTGCAAAGTTTAACGAATGACAGAAGACACGCTCAACAACCATGTCACCACAACTATGCACATTCTTGTCCCATTGTTTATTTTTTCTAGATTTCCTTATCTTATCAAATAATTTTATAGTTTCAGTTCCATGTCTTTTTTAAATGTTCTATTGCTTTGTGTAATCCTTTATATCTTTTCGTTCATTTTCATCTTTCATTTTATTATCTTCCTCTTCACTTTGGTGACAAATTTTGTCCTCTCCAATCTTTTATTACTTTTCCCTTTATTTTCATTTTCTCAATCAATCCTTTCATTAGGCCTAATTGTTATCTTTCGTCTCTACCATTTCATGTCCAATCTTTTCTTCGCCTTCATCTTTCACTGGCTAGCTATGTGTATGAGAGACACCGTGCGGTCGGCATTACCTGAGGCTGGATACACGCACCATGAAGAAGATCTTTCCAAATCTAACTTATTTATTGTTTGTTCTTTCCTTTCTTGCAAAAAAATGTCTTTTTCTTCCAGTTGACTTTTCCTATGTGTATGTTTTTTCTCTTATAGTTCGACATATATATATTGATTGGCTTATTGTCTGATCTATTAATCTATTAGGTATACCTTAATTATTAAAATCTTCTGTAACATCAAAATGGCCATAGATTATCATCCTGCTGTACCTCAAAAATGAATTTTAAACGTTGAGATCCTGGTAAAATATTGCGTAGGATACTGTTATGAATACTAGGTTTTCTCCTATATTCATAATCTATGGGTTCAAATAAAATAACAGAATACAAATTCGGTGGTTCAGATTATTAATATTAATTTATTCCTTGTTCCCTTTATAGTTGAACCAATTAATCAGGAATATTCTTATTCCTATCTGATTTAATCCATAAAATATAATTTAAAACATAATCTGTCCTAATCAGACCTTTAAACCTTCAATCCAGAGCAATGGCAAATTATTGAATTTACATTGTTTTCTAAACACATGAATCTGCTCACTTTTTCAACATAGGCCGTGAATCTCTATAAACTGCCAGTGAGCTCCTTTTGTAAGTATGTTCCTGAGCCACGTCTCTCTGCTGACCAGCAGCGTCTCCCTGTACCTGCCGACATCTCGGATGCCACTGATCCTCTTTCTAGGTCACTGCCAGTTTATATAGAGCTTCACTATCCATGGCCTGCAAGCTAAGCAGTTGCGACACTTTTTCAATTATTTCCCAATAACTACCACACGTCTGATATTGAAGATTTAACTGGTGCTAACATTTGACTATTAATATTTTCTAAACTTATAATAAATATTTTCTTATCCTAAATCCTAGCAATACCCATAAATACCATGTAGATCCTTTTCCACCTTGTATTCCAATGGGTTAGCTTAATTATCTTCATTGGTGTTATAAGTTACAACATAGAAAGTCTCCTAAAGTAAGCACTCATGACTCACTATTGCACTATGAACTATTTCATGATAAGTTTGGCTTTCTAAAACAAAATTAAAAAACACTCTAGAGGCAATTTTTATTGTGAACCATAGGTATAAAATGTTTTTGCATTTAAAAAGTTGTAAACAACCTGGAATAAGTTTAAATAAAGTATTAAAGCTGATAGACGTTATCAGCTGTGCTATGTTTGAATGAGGGTTTATTCATGACAGCTGATTCTTTGTATGCTTAATAAAGTACCCTGATATATATAGGTTAGATTTTGTATGGACAGGAAACAGGCTTACCTTGGAAAATGGTCCTTGGTATTACCTAATAGTACATAAGTAAGAAAACACACACACACATATATATATATATATATATACCGGGTGAATAAAATGTCAAGACCCCCCCTTCTAATATTTTTCTAAGTAAATATACAGAGATATCCTTTTGGTGGTCGTGCAATCTTAGCAGGAAGTTTCATTTTATGATTTTGAAAATTCTGAGTGTCCCCCATTAATGGGGGATTTTGGGGGCAACTCAAAATTTTTAAATGTAAACCCCCTTCAAGTGACACCTCATTTTGAAGTGTTTACAAAAACTTAAAGAATGGTGAAAACCAGAGTTCGCTATCTCTCCTCTATCAAAAATGGTAGCCCGTCAAATGTTATTGAAGTCTACACTTACATTAGTTTTCAAGGTAAAGTTACTTTCTCTGAAACAACTGGGTTATTTTTTTCTGTGTTCTAAATCAGTTAGGAATGCAAAGGACAAAGATTCCACTCTAAAGTATGACCTATTCTGATGAGATTGAAACAAAGAAGGGGCTGGTTTGTACTAAACCGTACTTCAAACTGGGAGAGTCCACACTACTAAGGTCACTTATTGCAAACAAACATCTAATCAGAAGGCTTTACAATCTTCATTGGAATCTTTGTCTTATACTTATACGTTAATAAAACTTAAGTAGACATAAAAAGATAGGCATTATAAACACAGTTTCTTTACTTACATTTCCGGGCGCGTAGCGGTACTGTATGCCGGTTAACGTAGTGCTCTCACTTAAAGGCAGATATTAACCGAAATAGAAGAAGGAAACAAAAACACCTCCTAAGGTGCATTCTAAATTGAACAATGAAGGATTACTGAAGGTCACCGACCGATCCATAGCAGGGGGATGGAATTGTGACATAAATAAAAAAATTGCGGCATAGAATACCGCAGCGCGCCTGCTTAACGGTTAAGGAATACATTCTTGCTAAATTTTATCTTTTTAGAAGATTTTGAGATCAAGATAAGTCAGGACAGAGGAACTGCTAATTATTATCGTAGGGTTACTTTTCAATCGACTAGCTCAAAATTGCCTATAATAACCTTATTACCAACGCTGTCCCTGCAAAGACAGAAGAAATCTATTCATTCCTATCAAAGGCTGAAGAGTAAATCCCTCAAGATGAAAGTATGTTCTTTTTTAGGATTGGAACAAATCATTTCTCATTAAAATGTAACCAAATTGCTGTCAATGCAAATATTCTCAAGGCCAATAATATGAATTTTTCAGATTTATAGTGGTCAATTATAAATACTACTTAGATTTGTGGACAACAAATTTATTATTATTTACACTATACACATTTATCCTATCAGTGCTATTAATTATTTTAGAATCTTTTGGTTTTTTTTTTTTTTTCTTTCTTTTTTCTGAAATTGCTATTGATCTCTTAATAATAAGACATATATTTAGTTATTTTGTATATTGTTATGAATATTGTATTTGTTTCTTGTACTAAACAATAAACTTCTTTTTTCTCATAGAATTTTTAATATATTTGAAAATGTTAATTTAAATGTTAATAATGAAGAGCAGTTTGTAACTGTAAAATAAACTCTGTTCATTTTAAGAACATAGTGTAGTTCAAGATTGTTTAAATTTTTTAAATTTATATCCAAGCATAATAAATATTTTCATCTTAACTATTTAACATTTATTATTTTGTTGTTATGTTTTGTTAAATTGAAGATGATGCCTTTGTTTTAGGCATTATTGAACACAGGGAATGATTCCGTAGAATCTGCTGCCACATTTTTATTAAATGAATTAGATGTTAACGAAATTCAAAATAAAACGCAATATGTCAATGTCGGTGACTCTAGTGAAGACGAATGGGAAGATGTTGAAGAAGCTTATAAAATGGTATTTGTAGTCAATACAGATTTGAATATGAGTGTTGGAAAAACAGCTGCTCAGGTATAAATATTATAAGTTTCTTATAGTAGGCCTAGAGTAATTGTGTTGAGACAAAAATTTGAGACAAGTATGCACATTAGGCCTAATTAAAACCAACCATTTTATTATGATAAAAAATGTGCAGTGAAATTTTCATTCGATTCTAAACATTAAAAATTTTTAATAGAATCACTATTTTACATCCCATTTTTGTTCCACACCAAATTTGAACTGCATACTTGAACCTTCTTTTTCTGAAACCATATCTATATAACTTAAATTGGTAACTTGAAGGGAAAATTTCACTAAATTTTAAACTATCAATTGTGGTATAGAAAAAAAAATCATATTTCTATTGTTGTTTGAGAAAATTTAGTGGAACATTCAAGATCTATACTGTAGTAAGGAGTTTAGTGAATGGAGGCTACATATATATTGGAGCACATGAGCTTGTAACCCACAATGGAAATAAATATAAATATATATTAACACTTTAAAATAACAAGTAAATAAGTGGTATTCATCTTTAATCTAAAGTCTTTTTTAAATCTTTAATGTTAAATATGTAGTAATTCTCAGTATACTCAATCACCTACTGCATGACTAGAATTTGCATACAGTGGAGCAGTATTCTCTCTATCGTACTGGCTAAATATGGAAAGCATATATGAGGAATGGGAGAAGGAGTGATGAATCATATTTTCAAATTTTCAAGCATTGTAGTGTCCCCTTCCATAAAGCATGCACTTGGTTGGTATTGTTTGTCACAATATTGTTTTGCATTGGCCATGATTACAATAAGTAAATATTTATATAATATATCTTTCGAAGAATATATATAAATATTATGATTCATGTACAGTTAGTGTGTATTACCCTTCCTTTAATACAATAGCTTTTTAATTAATAAATTGATCAGATTATTATACTTTCCTAAAAATAGTTCAACATAGAATTTGAACAAACAACAAAAAGACTTTTCTTCTAACATGAAGAATAAATCTTTTCCGTTTTCCCCTACTGAATACCAGCTTTAACTTTCACTGTTAAATTTTACATACTGTCACACTGTGCTTCATACATCATACATAAAATGTTTGATAAGTATCATGATGACATCCACAAATTTGTTAAAAGTATGGTATAAAATAACACCGGATTGCTTTTAAAGAAGGAATGTAATAAGAAACAAATTATATAATTCTACAGTTGATGATTTAATTCAGTTACTTTTCATTTTACAACAGGAGATCTTTTATCAATTTAATTCAGATTATTGGCTTTTATTTTTCAGGTTGGACATGGAGCAATAGGAATTTATAGGCAACTGACTAAAGATGCCAAACACCAAGATTCATTAGCTGTGTGGTCACAGATTGGGTAAATATTTAATATAACGAGGTCTATTTGAAAAATATCCAGCTATTTAAAATTAACAAATACATTCAATGTGACAACATAATTTAATCTAAATATTAGTCCCCTTTAAACATCTCACACTTATCCCATCATCTTTTTCACTTTTAAAACAGTCTGCAAAGTTTTCTTTTGGAATCCCCATTAGCTGTCTTGTTGTGTTCTCCTTAATTGTATCGATGGTCAGAAATATTTTCCCTTTCAAAGGTGATTTTAGCTTTGGGAAAAGTCAGAAATAGCAGGATTAAATCTGGGAGGCTGAGGTGTCATTACACAAGGTGTGATGAATGGGCAGGCTTATTGTGATGAAACTTTCAGTTCTGTAGCTGTTTTCAAAGAACATCGATATAGTAATCCTTATTAATTGTTTGTCCAGGAGGAGCATGCTTATAATGGACTTCACCTTCACAATAAAAATCACTGTCAACTTGGCCTTGACATTACTCAGACATATGAAAGTGCCTTTCGGACATGGAGAACCGAGCGACTTCCATTGTGTAGATGAGGTTTTTGTTTAGCGTCATACCAATAGAACCATGATTCAACTCTAATGATGAGCTATTTGAGATAATGTGGATAATTGTTAGTGACATGAAACAAGTCTTCAGCAGTACAAAATTCTTTTTGTTCTCAACATTCTCATTTGTTGAAATCCTTCCAGGACATTGATTGACCAACTGAATAGTTCAATTGGTTAGTCGCTGTAATAAATAAAGTATCTTCTAATTGACTGTCAAGTTACATCTAGGCATGCCATTCTCATTATATTCAAAATGGTTGGTTAGTTTCCCTGACAGACTGTGTACATAAGGAACATTAAATAAATAAAGTAATTTAAGTATATTCTTCTGCCACTCCTAGCATTATCTTAACTTTTCCTGAGACATTTTGTATAAACTTCATTTTCAAAAGTAATATCTTTACCTGTAGACTCTCTTCTGTGATTGGTTCTGTTCTGCTATGTTATTGGTTAGTGTCCATAGTTCGCTAATCAATTAAGCTTTATCCAATAGCATTAGATAATTAAACATTGTTTTTTTTTTTTTATAATATATTGTCCTTTTAATACTCTGAATAATCCCGTCATAATAATAAGTAACATTATTGTATTGATAATTACTAAAAATAGATGTAATTTGGATTTTATAGTTTGTTTTATCGGTTTCTGTCATTAATTAATTTTCTCATTTCATAATAACTTGATCAAAATCAAATTGTCAGTTTTTAAATGTAAGGGGTTCAATAATGGCAGTCATGTTTAAGTTTTTCATTATGAATATTCATGGAAATCATGCTCAGTTTGTTTGTCTGTGTGAGATTGTGAGGAAGTTTGTTAATTGATTTTACATGTCTTGTGTACATAACTAAAGTACAACTATTATCAGTATCTATTGCTGATTGGCTAGAAATCTCTACATATTTTCTACTGTGCTCGAAAACTACATTAATTTATTATCTAAACATGATTGTAAGTTTTAGTAATTCTTTTGGGTAAAATTACAACAACATTTTACTAAAAGTTTTTTGTTATGGATTTCAAATTTTGAACTAGAAGGCTGTAATGAAATAAATATTGGAAGCTAACACATATTTATCTTTTTTTAGAGAGAAAAAGATTGTACTTATTGGGAAAAATGCAGATCAATTAATTCAACTACAAGAAAAAGCAAATTCTTTAAGTATACCAGCGTGCTTGATAAGAGATGCTGGCCATACTGAAATTGCACCAAATTCAGTTACCGTTTTAGCTTTATTTGGACTTGAAGACAGTGTAAATAAAATAACAGGATCATTAAAGTTATTAAAGTAACGTGAAATTTGACTTACTTCTTATATTAAATGTGCAAACCCTTTATTCTGAAAAAATATTCAATCTTCCTTGTGTCGAAGCAGTTTGTAAATCTTGTTTGAGTTACACAGAGACATTTGGTAATAATAATAAAAGTTTCCTTTCTTTTTTTGTGGACACCAAAATGTATTAAATAATATGTTTTTGTGGACACCAGAAGGGCATACCACAAAAATTTTGTTTATCAAACTGCCGAAAGAAATTTGCTTGACAAGTTACAAGAAAATAGCACAAGAACTCAAAAGGAACACACTAACCCTAGTTAACCAACTGGTCAATTACCTCCACCAAAATGTAAAACTTTAATTATCATATTACACAATACAAGAAAATAAGTGGGCTCGCTATGTCCTTTACAGAAAATTAAAATGCTCGAAAGCAAGTTTGTTTGTTGTCGTGTCTCTAGGATTGGAAGGTGATCAGTCTTCGGACCTTGTGAGATAGACGAGATGCATGACTTACGACACTATTTATTTGAAATGATTCCGGTGCCAGGAATTTATGTCATGTCAAGGAAATATAATAACCTTTGAGGTGGTCAACCTCATGGTTTAATTGTCGAGTCCGGGTGCACTTGAAGAAACAAGTGATGACGTGCAATTTGCGCACAGACAAAACACAACTTAATACCTATAAGAGGTTCAGGTGGGGTAAACACATTTAGCGCAGTTAGCTGAAACAGGGTAGCGTTCTGAAAAATGACTGACGGGTTCTGTAGTTTTTATGTGAGGCTTCAGTTATTCAATATGTGCCTTTGTCATGAAGTATTGGGAATGCTGGAAAGATATGGCAACGGTGACGGGTTGGAAAGTCAATGATGCGAAAGGGCCCTGACTACCTGGGCATCAGCTTGGCGGCCGTTTTATCTATTGCAGAGCTCAGATTGTGCGTCTTACACCATACTAGATCGCCACTCTTGAATTGATATGGTCTACGATTCTTTTTGTAGATGTGCTCAGACTTTGGATGAGCTCGCAATATACTGTTTTTGGCATTACGCCAGATGTTATGTGGATTGGTGTTGTCCGTTATTCGGTTGAGGATGATTTGGTGATAACGTTGCGTGTTTGATTCCACGAGTAAAACAGTAGTTGTGGAACGAGTGTGATGTAAAACAGATGGCATTGTCAGAGATTATGATTTTAGGGAAGCTGAAATGTTGGAAAATGTTTTGGCTTAAAGCCTTAATGGTGTTGAAAGATGTGGCTTCTCTGACAGGGCAAAGCCAGGTGAACTTAGAGAACTGGTCAACTGCGACCAGTATCATGGTATTGCCTGTAGTAGTTCGTAGTAGTTTACCAACATAATCTATGTGGATTTTCTCCATTGGTCGAGTTGGGACAATCGACAACAAATAGCCTAATTTGCTATTTTGAGCGGGCTTGCTCACTGCACAACTTCTAACCTTTTGGGTGACTTCTTTTGCGAGTGAAGGCCAGAAGAAAAACTCATTCGCTTTGAGTTTGGTCTTGAAAATGCCTAAATGACCTCCTACTGGGGAATCGTGATAATAATTTATGATCAGGTCTACTAAAGATCGGGGTACATAAACTTTGATAGGGGTACCTTTGTGATTCTTAAGGCAAAGTGTCCCTTTATTAAGACAATAACGGCTAGAAGGTGCAACTGCTTCTAGATCTGAAATTATGGGATTTAAGATGTGATCAGCGTGCTGTTGAGCGCCAATGTCTTGAAAAGTTAAAGGGAAATGGTTAAAAAGCTATATTGCAAACTATGGTGTTCTCAGAAGGAGAAATTTGTTCTGATTGGTTCTCTAGCTCAAACATCCTAGAAAGCGAATCGGCAATCACATTTTGAGTGCCCCTAATATGTGTCACTTGAAATTTTAGGGAAGTTATTTTTGCTATCCATCGTCCCATTTTGTCTAATTGTCGGGGACAGGCAAGTAGCCAGGAAAGGGCTTGGTTATCTGTTTCTATGAGAAACTCGCGATGCTCGAGATATTGCCTAAATTTCTCTACTCCAAATACTACGGCCAGACATTCTGACTCATACGCAGAAGAAGCTTTTCTTTCCACAGGTGTTAAAGTGCGGGAAGCATATGCAATAGGTTGACGTGAACCGTCAATTTCTTGGAGTAGGACTGGTCCTAAAGCGCACGCACTTGCATCTGTCTGAAGGACAAAAGGTTTGTCAAAATTTGCCATACGAAGGACGGGAGGTTGTGTGATGCCATTACCAAAATATTCTAAAGCAATATCTTGCTCTTTAGTCCAAACGAACTTTTGTCCTTTCCGCCTGAGCAGATTTAGAGGAGCGGCGTGTTTAGTCGGGATAAACTTAGAAAAAAAATTAACCATTCCAATAAAGCGTGACACAGCCTTTGGTAGGTTTAGGGAAAGTTCTGATGGCCTTGGTTCAATTTGGCAATCAATGTCAATTTGCACGCCTCTAGCAGAAACTATGTGTCCAAAGAAACTTATCTGTTTTACAGCAAAACGAACTTTATCGGGATTAACTGTAAGCCTCGCTTGTCGCAATCGAGAAAGGACTTTGCGTAGATGTTTGATGTGCTCTTTCCAAGTTTTTGAATAGATGACTAAGTGATCCAGATAATTGAAAACATATTGAAACTTGATGTCTGAGAAAACTTGGTCTAGAAGTCGGATCAGAACTTGAGCACCAGTACAAAGTCCAAATGGGACTTGTGTGAACTGGTAGAGCAACCAGGGTGTACAAAAACTGGTGAGATGTTTAGAACTCTCGGTGAGTGGAATTTGATGGTAGGCAGAGTTAAGATCAAACACAGTGAAATACTTGGCTCCCACAAACCAATTGAAACACTGGTGCAGATTAGGAAGAGGTACGACTTCGATTACTATGTGCTGATTCAGCTTACCATGCTGCATTTCTTTTCAGGATGCTGAACAAGAAAAACTGGTGACGAATAATTTGAGATGCTTTTTTCTACTACTCCTTTGTCGACGAGATCTGTGATATGCTCCCTCAAAAATTGCATTTTCGGATGGGCCAGTTGATAAGGCTGACTTTTCACCGGGAAATTATCCTTTAATTCAATATGGTATTTGATTAGGTCTTTATCAGTCCTGAGATCACCCTTTGACTTTCGTCATCCAGGTGACACAGTGGGTTTTCAGAGACCTGAATAGTAGAGAACAAGGTTACTGTATGAGGCCGTTGTAAGGCTTTAGCCTTATGAAAACGGAAAGTGAAAGTGCCTTGGAAAATATCTAAAACGAGTTAACTCTTAAGAAAAAAATCGGACCCTAGAATCAAAGGACAGAATAGCTGAGGTGCCACTACAATTTCGAAGTTCCAGCTTCATTGTTCTATTTTAAAATGAACTTTACAGACTAGACTGATCGCTAGCTTCTCTCCGTTAGCGGACTCCGATTTTACTTCTTGAATGTTTTTAATTAGGTACTATGATTTTAAATGTTCAAAAAGATCAGCAGACATGATACTTCCGACTGACCCAGAGTCTAACAATGCGTTAGTTTTAAAATTTTTGAAGTTGACTTCTACAAGAGTAGGAAACTTGTTGCTTAAGCCCTTGGATTTCAGAGACTTATACGTTTTTCGGGTAAGTGAATTATTCACTAGATGAGAAAAACGAGCAACCCTGTTTCTGCACTGGTTGAACAAAGGACACTCCCAGTTATAGTGACCCGTTGCTTTACAGGAGAGGCACGAGGCCCTGAGATGAAAAGACTCCAGCAAATTTCTGGTAATGTAAATGAAGGTATGATTGAAATGGCAGCGACACTGGGTAGGTCTGACACCGAAGGCTGCATTGAAGCAATTGTTTGTTTTAAATTGATTCTAGGGAGATTTTGAAAGGTTTGCTTAAGGCTTTGAAAAGTTTCTAACATTTAATTACACTTAACATTACAGTCAGTGGCGTTTAAATTATTCAAAACTGTCATCAATATGCCCAACCTCCATTCGTACAGGTCCAACCTAGTGCTGAAACTAGATATTTCTAAATTTGGTTTGGATTTTAACTCACAAGTTTGTCTGTTAAGTCATCTAGAGTGTCGCGAGCTAGATCGAAATGCTCCTCTATGTTATCAGCTGTTATATAATCAGCAATTGGTTCAGCTGACCTGCCTGAAATAGGCTCCGCAAATTGGATCGCATGGTCATCACTGTGCCGAGACACCCCCTCGCACCACCACTTCAAAGGCAAGTTTACAAGTTTACCTGGCTTCCTGAGGCAATCTACAACTTTTTGGATGTCATCAATGTTAAATTTTTGAAAATAGGAAGCCAGGTGATAATTTACAAAAGAATATATGAAAAGTTATGGTTGAAAGTGTAACTGTAGGTGTGCACACAAAAGTTGAATTTAAGTAAAATAATGTAAACAAAACAGTTATGGAAAGAAATGTATATATGCAGTGGTACTGTGTTAGTGTGTATTTATTTATTTTTCTTATATTATTATATTATAATTAAAAATTCCAACTCAAGGTCAAACGAGCAAGAAAATTAAAAAAAATTTTTTTTTTGTAATATATATTTTATTTGGTATTCCCTTGCTTGTTCGAGTCAAGTTCGAAATAAAAATTAAAAAGAAGTTAAAAAAGTTTCATCAATATCGGTTTGAGAGTTATTGAATTACGACGTTTTATGAGGAAGGTGTGTGTCCGATGTGAAAGTGTTATAGATGCAAGTTTACACAGTGCTATGCAAGAAGAATATTTTTTTTAAAAAATCAATTCAATGAAACACTAACCCTACTTTCCTTTCACCATATGTATCTACCGAGGAAGGCTTTATGAAAACAACGCTCTGCTACAAAAAAATGTACCAAGGACGATAAAGGAGACGCGTGGATGGACCGATTACATGTGGCACATGTCAGTGGGATGTTTAAATTTATGTTTTTCAATTTTAAGGTGAATTGTGGAGAAAGTCGTTTTTAAAAAAATATATGTAGCGATTTTAAAGAAACGCTACAAAGTCCAAAATTTCCAAAGATTTTTTGATTTTAGTAATTTATTATGCAGTTAAATAAAGCGCAATGCACTTGTTTGCAAACAATTACCGTTATACGCCAACTTGGTATAATTTTGTCATGTTTGGACTTTTTTTTTAAGAAATCACACTCAGAAATCAAAAATGTAGTCAGAAATTAAAAATTATGCTCATTATTACATTTCAAATTATCAGAGTGGAGTGCGTTTCACAGTTCATTAGCGCAGGCAGTCAACCGGGCTGGGTCGGACCCTGTTAGTGCACATTAATCTTTTAGCCGCCTTCCAAAAATGAACACAGAATAATAGCTTATAAAAAATAATTCATAACAATTAATTGATCCAAATGAACTTTGGAAATAGCTACCCAAAGTGTTCTGAATTTTCATGAATATGAATAAAAGTATAAATTATAAAACATTTAGAACATAAATGTTAAAATATGAAAAAGGATCATTAAAATTTGCTAATGGAACACCAGAAATACATGCTCAAGAATGTATTAACAAAGTAATACAAGCAAATCCTCTAAATGTAATGCCCCAAAGTTGATCTCTTGGGGAAATGTTAAATTGTATTGGTAGATCAAAGAGTTTTACCCAGTATATGTACTTTAGAGTAAGTTTGTTTGAAATAATTGCTATACAGGGTTTCTAAACCTCATATATATTACTATATTCTTGACATCAAAACTACCCAAAAACTCCACTTGCTTCGCTCATGTCAAAGTCTTAGCATAGGCGGGGCTTAATGCTGTTTATTTACGAAAAAGCATCCACTTGCTTCCTCGTGTCGATGATTCGGCCCTGTAGGATCTTGTAACTATAAAAATCACATTTTATTTCCTGGTCAGGGTTAAAAATTACGTTTTTGACAATAAATTTTCTATTTGTCAACACAGAGATGTGCAGGTGATACAACATAGAGAATTTAAATCTCCAATTTTGTATCTAATTTAGTGTTGTCACCTCTTCTAGCAGAAATTTTCATGGCTGATTTTGAAAATAATTTATTTGGTAAAGACAATCCTTTATTTAAAAATATAATTTATTGGTACCGTTATGTTGACGATGTTTTGTGTTTGTTTAGTGGCACTAATAGACAGTTAGACTCTCTCCTTAAAACCATAAATTCTGTAAATAGCAACATTCAGTTCACTATGGAAGTAGGTAACAATAACAGCATTAATTTCTTGGACCTTAACATTAATATCAGGGATAGTTATAATAAATTTAAAATTTTCAGAAAACCTACTTATACAGATACAGTTATACCTGCTGATTCTAACCATCCTATCAGCCATAAACATGCTGCTTTTCACAGCATGGTACATAGACTTATTAGTATACCTCTTTCACCTAATGACTTTCATGATGAACTGAATGTCGTTAAACAAATTGCTGTTAATAATAAGTATGATGTTAGTTTAATAGATAATATTTTAAGAAAAAAGTTAAAGCGTAAAGCTCAAAATTTAGTCTACTCTTCCCATAACGAGAGCATTGAAATAGTTAGATATTGTAAATTATCTTATATCAACAGAACTAGTTATAAAATCAGTAACCTTATTTCTACTAAATGTAATCGTAAAGTTGCCTTTTATTGTAATAAAAATCTAGGGAAAATGTTGGTGAATAATAAAGATAAAAAAGAAATGTTAGAAAATAGTGGAGTTTATAAAATATCTTGTCAAGATTGTGACTCTGAGTACATAGGTCAATCAGGTAGATCTATAAAAGTTAGAATTAAAGAACATGTAAATAGCTGGAAACATGGCTATAGAAACTCTAACTTTGCTAACCACCTTTTGGACTCGGGTCATAGTTTTGATCCGAAATCGAATGTTAAACTCTTACATATAGAAAATAAAAGCAATAGATTAAATAATTTAGAATGTTTAGAAATAAATAGATCTATTTCACTTAGGCCTATTCTCAACTTAAATGACCACATTGTATTAAATTCGTCACCTCTTCTAAAACCCATCCGTAACATAGTTCATTAACCTGTACCTACCTGCTAGGTCATCCCCCAACCTTCCCCGATTTCTCTATTGTATTTCAGTTTCCTGTTACTTATGTTTATATAGTTGTCTATACTTGTTTATTATCAGTTGCCCGTAGATGCCGCAAGGCGAAACAATTGTAGCTCATTCATACTATTAAAATATTTGAAACTTTAAGCTTTTGCTTTATTTATCCTTGTAGTGTGTTATATAAGTTGAATAACACAGTAGATATGAACAAATAATTGTTTAAATAGCACATTTTATTTCTATTTTCTTAAAATTCTAATAGGGTTTTATATGAGCATACTCTAGTATCCTATATCAAATTTCACATTCCTATATAATTTTTGTGGCTGTTATATTGCTTATTGTACAGATGACTATGATGGCAGGTCAAAAATAATTTTTTTTTGTTTTCGAGGCCATGAAACATGAAGATCAGTAAAAAAAACGGATGTCAACATTTTTTACAATTGCCAAATTTACCCTACACTACGCATAGTATGTAAGTAAATAGAAGTGCATTAAAACAGGAATAATTTGTATTTATAAATTATTTGGATAGACAAATTAAAGGTTTAATTTAACTATATAAAAGAACATACAAAAAAATACATAGAATAATATTTTTAAATAAATTTCTACAATTTTTAGTTTACACAAAAATTGTTTTAATTACAGAGTAAACTGGTACTTACATAATATTTACAACTGAATGGTATAAAAATTAGAAATTAGCTTTTCATCATAGTTCAGAATAATTCTGTAAAATTAGTAATAATTTTTTCATATATCAGATAACATACAAAATAAAAAACTTCTAGAAGTTCATATATTACTGAATTTGTTTTCTAATGGTTTTATTTACAATTTATATTTCTGCAAAATTGTTCTTATAATTTTAAAATTTCATTCTAAATAAATTAGTTCTATTTATTGACAAATTATTAATCCTAAAACACATTTTAAATAGACTTTATTGCACATGACTTTAGGCACGTTTTAATCACATAATTGGTACCGGTATCATATAATTTCTACAACATATACACAGTTGAAATTTTAATTTTATAAATTAAAACTTTTAAAAAAATGTATAAAAAGTTCTTCTAGCTTATCTCCAATTCAATGGTTTAATTAAATCATTTCTTCCCCTCATTAACTCATTTCCTCTAAAAAGAAGTTAATCATGCAGGCCTTAAATATCTAAGCAGTTTGACCTGAGGCTAGATTTTTTTGTTACAAATTTGACAAAAAATTTAGTGCTCATTTAAATTTGTATGTATGTATATATATACAGTGGAACTTGGTTATAACAGCATCGGCTGTAACGTCAACTCGGGTTTAACGTCACATTTTATACAGACCGGCCAAAATTGAACATTTTATGTTATACGAAAACCCGTTTATATCGTCAACAAATATCGCGGCACTCGGCTATAGCGTCAAACATTTTGCGATTCTTAGGTTGCAAAAGTGGTAGTGTGCTTGTATTATGTCCCAAAATTCATAGAAACAATGTGTAGAAACAACAAAAGCAAAAACAGGTCACAAGCCGGACGTTGAGCTGGTGACGGGATAAAACTCTTTGTGTAATTGGTGTCTCGAGGGGGCGGGGGCTGTCCCGCATACCTGGGTCTTATCCCTTCCCACCCCTACATTCTACAAGGTCAATGACTGTGGTGACACAGGCACACTGTACTGTATTGTTTGTTTCATTAGTTACGGTAAATCATCAGTCACATCACTACTACCTACCTCCGTGTGAGCATCGCGTGTGTTGACAGTTGTTTTATACGTCGTTAGTTGTGTTTTGTTTGTGCAATGTCAAGTTGTGGTGTCAAACGGAAGGTGCTTCCTATCAAGGAAAAGTGCGGTTGATCAGAGCGGTGGAAAGTGGAAGAAAAATTGCTGATGTGTGTCGTGAGTTTGGTCTGGTAAATTCTACAGTAGGTTCAATTTTAAAGAATAAAGACAAAATTTTAACCGCGTTTAAGGAAGACGGAGAAAACGTAAAAAAAATAAGAAAGTGCCAACATAGTGATGTGGATGAGGCGTTGCTTAAATGGTTTAAGCAATGCCGCAGCGCCAACATTCCTATTAGTGGACCAATTCTTAAAGAAAAAGCGACTGAGTTTGGACAAATATTCGGTTCTAATTTTACATGTTCAAACGGCTGGCTTGATCGTTTCAAAGCGAGACATTCAAATCTCCTTTGCGAAGATTTGTGGCGAAGCAAAAAGTGTTGATCAGAACGTTACGAGTGAACGGGTGCAGCAGACGTGGCCAACTCTAAGTGAAGGTTACAAAGACGAAGACATTTTCAACGGAGATGAAACCAGAATTTTCTTCAAGTTAACTCCGGACAAGACATTACAATTTAAAAACGAAAAGTGTGTTGGTGGAAAACTTTCCAAGCAGAGAATAACGGCCTTCTTTTGTGCAAACATGACAGGAACTGAAAAAAGAAAGCTTTTAGTGATCGGAAAGAGTTTGCGCCCTAGATGTTTTAAAAACGTAAAAAAACTACCGGTGAATTACACTGCTAACAAAAAAGCGTGGATGACTTCTGCCATATTTGAAGAAGAGTTAAGGAAGTGGGATCAACAGTTATCTTTAAAAAACAGAAAAATTCTTCTTCTAGTTGACAATTGTGCAGCACATCCGAAATTAAATTTAACCAACATAAATCTTGTTTTTTTCCCTGCCAACTGTACAAGTATTCTTCAGCCCATGGACAAAGGTGTCATAAGAAGTCTAAAGTGTCACTACCGGAAATTCTTGTTAAAAAAAATTATTCTTAGCATGGACACCGCACAGCCCGTGAACATCTCAATATTGGACGCCATTAGGTTCCTAGACAAGTCCTGGAATAATGTAACGCCGATAACCATTTCGAAGTGCTTCCGCAAAGCTCAATTGGGATCTACAGCTTCACTTGAAAATTATGACGAAGATGATGAACTGCCTCTTTCAACGTGGATTGCACAGTTTAATGTTGACCAGAGCAACTTTGGAAATGATATTGATTCATACGCTTCAGTGGATGATCAAGTAGAAACATTCCAAATGTTGAGTGATGCAGAGATCGTCGCAGATGTTCAGAAGAAGGATGCCGAAGATAGTCCTGATGAAGATGATGACCAGAGCGCAGAAGACTTCGTTTGTCCGTCTGTTCAAGAAGCAATGAAGGCTGCTGAGACTCTCTCCCGGTTCTTTAGCTTCAGGGAAACGACTGCTTCAACACTCAGTGCGCTTCAAGACGTTTGTTGCACAACGGAGAGAATTTATTTTTCTGAAAGGACCGTTCAAAAGAAGATCACAGATTTTTTTCGACAATAAAGTAAGATTTTTATTATAAAATATTTAATTGTGAAAACGTATCATTTTTTTATTAATGTTTTTTTTATTATATTCCAATGTACGAGTAGATTTCAATAAACAGTGTTGTACTGTATATAGCAGAACATTTGCGTTTTTACTTTGTCCTTTCACTCAGATTTAAGGCTGCTTTTTTATAACGTCACTCGGATATAACGTTAAAAAACTTCCGGTCCCTTTGATGACGTTATAACCAAGTTCCACTGTATATATATATATATGTTATTTACATACAAATTTATGTCTACATAAGTCTTGTTTTATGAGTTCTTTAGAAAAATGAATTATTTATCTGATTGAAACCAACCTGGTCTTACCCATGTCATTATATGGTTATCTATAAGAATTGGTCAAATTCATTGATGCAAACTGGTGGGCAAATGTAAAATTTATTTACTATCCTCGATGCCATTTTGTAAAGTTAAACTGATTGAGATGTTGTTTAATTTTCTACATTTAACCAGTTTTATTATTTTTTTGAATATTCGAGGCCCAACTGACAAAAATCCTGCTTGTGTGGTTCCTGACCTGTTTCACATCAATTCCGTGTGATATTAATAGTAACATATAGTTATCATATTGTATTGTTTCTTTCTTTAAGTCATTAATACAATTGTTAAAAAGGTTGTTTTATTAAACCCGTGCTAATTATGGACATTGGGAGTATAAACGCTGCATTACTTATCCTATTTTGCTTTTGATTTACAAAATCTTATTTATGCACCAAAGTCATCCGATTGACAAAATAAAAGGATAGTATTCAAATTACATTTATAAATAGGTCTAGTCTTTTAACTACAAATATTCACATACATTTTTATCGATATAGCTTATATCTTAACAAATGAATACAGTAATAATGTAAATACTACATTACTTACCGCTTTTTCCTCAGATCATACATATAATTTATGCTGAGAAGTATTTGAGTAGCCATATTTCAAAGAAATTTAACTTAACACTTTTATATACATGTCCTTCATTTTCAGAAATTTTGATTAACTTTTCTATATGAAAAATCTTGATGAAAATTATGGCCTAAAAATACTTACTACTATAAGTTATTCTTGAGCAATAACTTATCATTCAGGCCCAAAGTCACATGACTTTGGTGTTTGTTTAGAGTTATTTTAAGATTTTGATTTTTTTTAAATTACACACTCTTCAGTTTGACAAGCCCAAAAAAACTCTTGGTGGGTTCAAAGATAGTGTATCGGTCACCCTGAATTTCTTTCAAATGTAGATTATCAGAAGACTGTAAAAGTAATATAATGTTTGTAAAACATGTGTTAAGTTTCATAACATGAGTGGTGCTGTGAGTCATAGTTGTGCACTGAGCGACGATTTCATTATTCTGGTACAGTCGATAGCCACTAGTGTCATGGACATCTGCATAAAATATCTGAAATATATTAAAATATCAATAAGCTGTAAACTTATATTTATACTTCATATACTAAAATACATTAATTATTTATGCATCTTGTAAAGGATGAATAAACACCATTGAGAATAAAGTCACCTACTGGGTTTGAACTTTGAACCTTGGGATTTAAAGGTATCGAACATCAGTGAGACTAAATAACTGAATTCACCATATCAATTAATTCCTTAACACCATTTGAGTCTGTAACAAAACTCATACGGAATTACAAGTAAAACAAAATCTGGCAATAATTAATTAAAAAATGATTTGGATATAACTCATGGTCAAAGAAAACAAGCTGTAACTCAACTTTTCCAATCCACATAAAGAAATGGGGCAGTCAGATTTTTTAAATTTATCTCTTAAAAAATTATATTAGTTCAAACAATAGAAATAAGTGACTTGAGATTAAAGGTTCTTGAATTTTAATGGTTAAATAACAACAAAAATTTTATTTATTTTTATTATGAACATGTTATGGCATTTTAGTTTTTAAGATTTCATATATTGTTAGTATTATTTCAGATGATGTTAACTTGGTTACCAAAATGTACATCAGGGAAGTATAATAACATAAGGCAAATAAATATTTTATTTTATTTGTGTGTGTGTGTGTGTGTGTGTTATTGTACCAAACTTGTGGTAGGAGTTTCAGTGTTTTATATTGGTAAAATAATGTATAAGCGTAAAAAATCAATAAATTAATATAATCATATTATCTCAAAATTACATAGAGTGGATCTTCTGGGACTGGAACAACAGAGATGTAGTTGTTATCTTTCTCGATTTCCTAAGTCTTGTTTCCAGTTCCAAGAGAAACAAAAAATGAGCATGTGGAAGTCCATGTTTTTGATATTTAATCAGGTATATAACAGCTACAACATCTCCAAATTTAATTTTTTCACGATTTCTTCAAAAAGAGACTTGAAATTACCATGAAAGACTTGTACAAAAATATTCGTTCAAAAAGTATCTTACTCCCTATTATAAAGTTATAATTGAATCTCATCACAAATTGAATTATTAGTCTTCTTCTTCTTGATGTAGGTTTCCAGTGTTAGGTGATGTAGATGCTGCAAATAGTTCTCATTAAGTTACACACAATTTTAACTTAAAACTTTTTATTTAATACTGGGTATTAATTAAAAAAAGTTTCATATCAAACAGATTCATAGCGTCACTGCAAAAGTTTTGAAGCACAAATATCCTTTCAAATATCGAGCTGTTAATACTCAATATAACAAATATAAATAGCCAGTGACAGTACAACACTGGATGGTTACGTGGAATATTGAAATGATTCCAAAATTCACACTGCGTGGAAACATAACTATCATTGTTTATGTAATAAGCTATTTCAACAAAAAGACCATGTGTATTTTGGATGATAAAGCAAGGGCTACAAGCTAACGTTAGTCATGTCTCACCTCTGATACAATGACTAGTGTTGCAAAATCACTTGATTCTTTGACACACCTTGTATTTAGATTACAATGGAAATATTTGTTAGTGTGATCGATATAGAAAGTTTTGTTCATGAAATCCGTATTAAACCTGTTGGAATGGGATATGTCTTGCCAGCACTACAGTATTTAATTTAATAAATTGAGGAACTTATTTTTGTTCTCAGAGAGTTATCTGGCACTGTTGATTGGATGTACTCAAAATCCTTGTCTTTATCTTCTTATTTTATTCTAACAGTAATAAAATTGTTTCAAGCATCAGCTTGACGATCAGTCAAGAAGTGACTCCGATCTTTTGAACTAAATAGACTTTTGCCACCTCCATGGAAAAGAGGTTTTATTTCTAGAGTCAAAATTATTTTTTTAGGGAGAGACAATGGAAATTAACTCCATTTCGATCCATTGTATAAACATAAGCTGTGTGATATTTCTTTTTACTGGTTTTTACATTATTTACCTGTGCGTAAACTAAGTAGAGACCAGGATGATGTACAGTGAGACGCCCATTGTGTAACATGAAGTGGGAATTCATTCTTAAAGTGTTAACCCATTCAGATGGTGCCCAGTCTTTGAACAGTCCACTAGGATGGTACATGCGATCATTAACTAAAACAATCCATATGTATTATTAGAGCACATAATTGTTGTTTATATTTGTAAAGTTATGTAAGTACATGATTGTGTTGCTTAGATGCACATATTTGATTTTTTTAAAACTAATACAAATGGTTCACAAACATAATACATACACAGGAAGTTCATTGATCTTTAAAAGCCTGAGCGATTATTGTGATAATGGCCAAAAAAACAAAATGAAAATATATATTTTTCAACATAATTAAATATTAAACCTAACAGATGTAATTTTATAATTATTTCAGATTCTAAGAAATTGATGAACATCAAAAAAAAAGTTTAATGGATTGGCTTTTAAATTAAGTTATTCTTACATTTTTTAATTAACTATTTATTGAATTATAATGGTTGCATTTATTATACTTTAATAAATATATAAAAATGTTAATAAACTAATGTCAATTTTACCAAAAACTACTTTAAAAAATATTATAAAATGTATCTATAATGTAAACACAAATTTTGTAGTGAACTAGACTACCTAAGAAAAATAACATTGAAAATTGTCTAAAAATGCTTTAACCAACCGGGATATGAAACTGAAAAACCAGTTTTCCTCTAAAATTAAGGTATATTGATTTATGTTGTGTATCAATATAATGGACAAAATGTTTATAAAATATACTGGAAAACTTCAGTTCAGAGCTTTGATAATGAGGGGAAATTGTTTGTTTTATTGGATTTAGATCCTTATGGATTTCTAATACTAAAAATTGAAAGTGGGTAGTAGTGTAGCTTAGTTGGCTTAGGTGTGCTTTTATTTTGTTGTAGTTCAAACTAGAGAATCATCAAAATTTATTCAGGTTCAAGCCTGGTTGTTGATATTGTGATTTTCTGTGTGTTCGCTACTCTTCTGTCTTCATTAGTCTAACATGCATAAATCTAAGGCCATGATGACTGCAATGGTTTTTGCCTGCAATTTGAACATTCTCCTTTCTTTATGTAAAAGTTCATATCATTATGATGAATAGTTAGGGAGCTACAAGCGTTTTAAAATGAGATTTCAAGTGGCAAAACGTGAATAGTAAAAATCTGGCACTTGTAAATTACAATTTCTCGTAAACCATTTGAGATTTCAAGATGATTTTTTCAGGGTATACTCTTTTTTCAATTCTGCGTCTTTTGAGAACCATATCATTGGATTAAAAAAAAATTATGATTTTTTTGAAAAAAACATTAAACTGCAATTTCTCATGAACCCTTTGAGATTTCAAAATGATTTTTTCAGAGTTTTTCTCTCTATTTAAATCTACATCTTTTGATGTGCATATCATTGGTATTGTTAAATGTTGAAATTATTACTAAAAATTAGATAAAATGGAAAAATCATAAAAATTTTGAAATTTTAAGAGCACGCCTCGACTCCAAAATTTAATTCTGCTTCTATTAAGCTATAGAAACTTTCAAAAATCCAAAACTCACTTTTCAGTCTTAAAAAATTGTAGGGGGTACCTTACGATTTTGCAAAGTTTGAAAATTGGCTGTTTTCGTTAATTATTTAATCAGAAACTCTAAGAGATATTTTCGAATTGAAAAAACTACAGTAAAATTTGAAATTTCTTCTTTTCTTCATTTGACAGGTGTTTTCTTAAAACATACAGGCGTTTTAAAAAGGGATTGCATGTAGCAAAACGTGAAATATTAAAATGTAGCACATATAAACTGCAATTTCTCATAAACCATGAGATTTTAAAGTGATTTTTTTGGGCTTACGCTCTTTTAATTTTGCATCTTTAGAGACCCATATCATTGATTTAGAAACATTTATAGTCTTTTTGAAAAAACTTTAAACTAAAATTTATCGTAAACCCTTTGAGATTTCAAAGTAATTTTTTAAGGGTTTACTCTCTATTCAATTCTGCATCTTTTGATGTGCATATCAATGGTATTGTTAAATGTTGAAAATTTCATAAACCTTGTGTACACTATTTTCTTGACATCGGCTAAGTTCTACCCAAAACTCCACTTGCTATGCTCATGTCAATGTCTTAGTCCAAGTGGGGTTTAATGTTGTTCATTTATTAAAACACATCCACTTGCTACGCTCATGTCGATGATTCGGCCTTATAAGATCTTGTAACTATAAAATCACATTTTCTAAGGAGGTCATGGTTAAAAATTACGTTTTTGACAATAAATTTCCTATTTGTCAACACAGAGATATGGAGGTGGCATGGAGATTTAAATCTGCAATTTTGTATCTAATTTAGTGTGTTATAAGTTGAATAACACAGAGATATGAACAAATAATTGTTTAAATAGCACATTTTATTTCTATTTTTTAAATTTCAATAGGGTTTTATATGATCATACTCTAGTATCCTATATCAAAGTTCACGTTCCTATTTAATTTTTATGGCCCTATCTTGCTTATGTACAGATGACTATGACGGCAGGTCAAAAATCACTTTTTTTGGTTTTCGAGGCCATGAAACCTGAAGATCAGTAAAAAAACGGATGTCAAATTCTTTTACAATTGCCAAATTTACCCTACACTACGCATAGTATGTAAGTAAATAGAAGTGTATTAAAACATTGGAATAATTTGTGTTTATAAATTATTTCGATAGACAAATTAAAGGTTTTATTTAACTATATAAAAGAACATACAAAAAAATACATAGAATAATATTTTAACCACCTTAAAATCAAAAAAAAAATCTCTATTCTCTAATATTACGTAACATAAATTTAGTGCTTGAACAATTTTGGGAGGTCATAATCATAAATTATGATTTTGGCGATAACAACTTTTTGTTATATGTCATTTTATAAATTTGGGGTTGTTACCACCTCTTAAAGAAAATCTATATATCTTAGATTAATATAGTAGGTCATACAAAAATGTTAAGAGAAACAAAAACATTAAGAGAAACAAAAAAGTAATATTTTCTTCATCCTCTCACATTTACTAACTTATATTTAGTGCTTAAATTATTAGTTCAGGTTTTAATTTTGGAAGGTCAAGAATAGAAATTACAATTTTGGCGATAATTACTTGTATGTTATATGTTATTTATAAATTTGGGGTTGGTACCACCTCTTACACTATTAATCTATATAGTTCAGATTAATTTAGTAAGTAATAGATTGAATTATCACAAACATAGTTAAAAATGATTTTTTAAAACAATACTTTGAAACTGTTGTTGCTGGTCAATGAACTTATCAACATATTATATTATCTTCATTTAAAGTCAAAATAACAATTCACATATTATTATCATAGTCAGATAAAGAACTAAATTCTATGTTGATATATTTTCAATGTCTTTGTAAAATCAAATTGTTTACCAAATTGGTGAAAATTGGGCATAAACTGTATTTGATGGAGACAAAAATCGGTACAAATCTGCTATTTCAAATGATAAATTTTGTGCACATTTCATTATTCCAGTTCTGGGTATATTTAAATATCTTTAATAGCTATTTTTTGTGAAAAATATAGTTCAACAAAACTATAAATAGTGATATGATGCAGAGAGAACACTAAATATCTGGTAAAATGCCAGAGAATCTCACTTTTTATACATAGACACATTCATATCATATCTAAGCAAATTGCACTGACCCAATTACTTGCGATTACAAAGATGCACATACATACAATATGAGCATGGTGTGTATTCTTAATATTCTGAGCATACCGAAAAATTAGCTTGTGGTTTTGAGGACATAGTTAAATACACTACGTTCCAATGGGTTTTTTTAATAAAATGTATAACTTCGTTAGTAGTTGATTTTTTTTTTTAATAAAGTTTTTTTGAAAACTTATAGATATTTAACATATATATAAATGTAAATGTTACTGGAATTTTGTAACAAATAACATTTTAGAAATCCTTAGCTTACCAGCCTGTTATTGGGCCTAGGTCTATTAGATAGCTTTTTCATTGAGTAATGTGTAATCAACACATCTAGTTCTTGTGTTGTAATTCCTGATTTTGTGACCAGAATACGTTACTAATCGTTACTCCCCACTTTTCATCAAAATTTGGTTCAACTCCAAAAAATTTTTAAATTCCTGTGAGTATTAAACCTAGAACCTTTTCCACATGAGGTTTATGAGGCTAGACTAACTAGAGGTTAATCCATGGGTTGCACACTAGTCCAAACAAGAGATCTTTGTTTACTAAAAAGAGGGAAGGGGAATTGTGTTAAATTTAATAATTAATTATGAGAAGGTGTTCAAATATAATTATATAACTTGTATTGTATAATGACGTAGACAATATCATATGATTGAGATAAAAAATATATGTATAGGAATAAGGTGTTAAGTAAGGATTGTTGAATTGTTTAGAGTAAAGAAAGAAAATATTTACAATTAAAAACAAGGTTATTCAAGATAAAAGTATAGTTATTTATGTAGGGTACATAAAAATAATATTCATACTTTCTTTTTCAACATATGATTGATAACTAGAAAAGGGAAATTAGTGAAAAACTGAAAATATTTCACAAGAATGTTGATATCAAAACATGGTTGGATTTAGACTGGAGCTGATTCAAAAGTATTTTTATTTTTAACAAAGTTTGAAATAAAAATCAAGATTATTGTTGTTTTTAAAAACACACCTTAAATAAATACATAACGGCATCATATCAAGTTTGTAGCTAAAACTATGGTTTCCAAACCACATTTTAAACAAATTCTCAAACATCATATTTTGAAATATAAATTGTAAAAAAAATTGTTTAACATTTCAATTTTGAAGAAAACCCCAATACACATATGATAAACTTAATGTTCTTCTTCAGAGAAGGTCTTAAAACAAGACTTCCAAACCCACCTTAAATTTAGTTTTTCAAATGAGGTCTACTAGACTCAATTCAGGGTTGAGTGTTCCATACTGTCAAAACCGTCAGTAGACTGGATATATTATTTATTCTGCTTCTTTAACACAAACAATATACTAAGAAGAAACAATTTAAGAAGAAAAGAATTATTAACATATAGACAATTACTTTCTTATCATTACAATTTATGTTATCATTAAAATATTTCTACGAGTCATATGCAAATTTTTAATGTGCATAAATCAAATATTTAACAATACAAAAAGTAAGGAATGTCTCCAATTTTAAGTTTTTGTAGCTCTGCTAGTTTCGAGGATAGTTAAAATAAAATTATCATGATCACTATAAACAAAATTATATTTAATTATTACATAATAAAAATAATTAATAAAAACTTAACTTTTTTACTTCCTATTGACTTTTCATTTTATCAATATAATAGTACATGATTAAATATTATATTACTATAAGCAAATACATGTCTTGTTCATAGTTTTGGAATGCTTTCATAAGATACAGACTTTCATATTTGTTTACAATAAACTTTCACAAATTTGATATAAATTGGCACTACAATGTAAATGATCCATTTACTAGTTTGTACAATGTAGAGACATCTATGTACATTTTCAGACCAGAAAATAGAATTCATTGGTTTAAATTCAGTAACATAATATGAAAACACTTCTCAATATATGACTAAGAAAACATGAAAGCAAGTAGGTACATGTAGTAAGCCACCAGATAAACATAGACTCTGCTTAAATTAACAGTAGCGAAAATTATAAAGTTCTTTAAAAAGTGGTCTAGAGTTACACTAGTAAGAATAATATTCTAAGATAATTTCTTATGAAGCATGCATTTAAAATGTTGTAAATAATTGTTTAACGGATATTTACCATTAACATATTAAATCTAACAAAAGTTATATTTACCATCGTAATGTGAATGACGCCCGTTGTGGTACTTTCGTGTATCTCCTCCATAATGTGCAGCTATAGTTCCCGTATTATCATAGGGCGACATTGACTCTACCTCACTTTCTCGTTTCTCTTTATACCTTCCTCTGCTATGTCTCAGATGAACTAAACTCTCTTTGGAAAGACCTTGTGCCTTGAAAAAACAAAAATGAAATTACTTTGATAATAAAACAATTATACAGACTATCTAGTGTTCAAAAATTGGCCTGTTTATATATGTCAGGAATATTCAGAAACACCCCTACTGTAGTGTTTGAGGCGTTGTTAGGTGGAGTTCTACTTGATATACAGAATACAATGCTTCAGGTTATGGAGTGGTTTTTGTCTATAGGACACGACACAAAATCATATGATCCTGTAATAACCATAAGACTACATATATGTGTGGCAAATATATATTCCAATAAGCATATAATACAATAGTCAGGCTACCATTAAGACTGTGAGTTCACACGAATTTTCATGTTTACTTGAAGGGCATGTAAGACTGTCAACCCTTATCTAGCCAGGTGGGGATTGTTGGGTGTCTGATCATAAAAAAAACTTGAGTTTCAGGGAAAGGCTGACAAATCACAGCAGGGAAAAACCCAACAGAAAAAAAAATACATAAAAAAACAGCTACCATAAGTACTACCAATCAGGGGCAACCCAAAGAAAAGATTACGTAGCTTCCTTTTGAATTGATACGGGACATGATTGTCTTGGGGTACATCTAAAGAGAATTGGAATATTTAATTACATAATGTGTAAGCTCTGCCGTGACCCGAATTCAAGAATGGACAAGGAACACCTTCTACAGTGTCAAAAATTGATGAAAATTCGGGAAACTCAACTAAATATCATTAAGTTATTATTATGCCAGAAGGCTGATGGACTGGAGTCCATGTACAAAAACATCTTACTGGAAATGCAGATGATCTAGAAAAGCAAGTCCTGTGCCTTATATAGAATATAGAGCTAAGCTAGCTAGATTAGAAGAAAAGTGTTTTAAACTGAGGTGTCTAGAGGTAAACCCGCTTATGAAATAATAATAAATAAATAAATACTTAAATATTAGTTAAGAATTTGCTGAAACATGGATATTAAATTCATAAGTTAAACTGATATCTACAAAAATAGATTTCCTCCAAACTAAGAAATGAGAACACAGTTGGGTTATCAAATTTTTAATTTGATAATAACATGTTTAAAGGATAGAGGAGTACAGATTACCGAAATGGATATTAATATTAGATGCCAAAGCAAAGCAGAAAGAGAAGTCCGTTAGGGTGGAAATGAAGATTACTTCGTTAAAGGGAATGAAGGAAGGAGATTAGGAAAAGAGGGGAGGGAGGGGATAGGAATATGTTTGAACACCGAAAAACTTTTTATATTTACAGTTGAAGATAACTCAACCTCGATAGCACAAATTTCTTGATATCTCAAATTTTTGCAATTCCACTTTAACTTCCCATAACTCCCAATGCTAATTTTTGTCTAAAAGTCGATTATTTTAAAGAAAAAATCTCGATGAGATGATTTGTTGATTTCCTGGACATGTTGGTAAACTCCAATAACTCAAAGGTAGGCACTCAAAAATCTCTAAAAGTCCAAATTTTAATAAAATTACGTCTATAACTTGAGGTTTTAGCACACAGACCTTTGTAAGTTGAAGTTTAGGGTAGCTGATCTGTGCGAGATGACAAAATTCTTGTGTTAAGACATTAACTTCCCCCTCTCCCTCCTCCATGAAATTTCCCGCATTTGGGCTCGGTACAGCTTTATTGTTCAATCTATGTGTATGTGTCTACAGTTCTGTATTTTATTAAAGCGATTATGAAGTGGTTTGTGTTCTAGTACATTAATTAAGGTATTTATTGCTATTATTGTTTTTACATAAAATAATGGTAACTATTTAGTGCTGTACTCATCTTTATATGTAAATATGCCGATTTTGTACTAAAATATAATTAAGAACTGTTTATTAAAACAAAATACTTCTACTGTGGTTTTTTCTTTCACTTATTCCCTATTACAGGATTACAGGAATAAAAATATAATCAAAACACACTGCCAAAGTAAATAAAAATTAGTCAACTTGGGTCCTCTATAACTCAAAGTCGATGATTTTTGCACTCAGTGACTCGAACCTTGTTATTTTGAATGATTTGATAACTCGAACTGTTAGTATTCCCTTGAGATCAAAGTTCCACGGAAAATACTTTCAGTAGTTTTAGAGTTTACTAATACATTTTCCATTAACTGAAATTCTATTAAACAACTTAAGTTGTGGTGTAGGTAGTTTTCTTTTGATTTAATAAATTGCTAGAAAAGGCAAATTACCTAATATAATTTTTTTTTTTTTATCTTTACTGTTAGTATTGTTAAAAATCATTAAGAAGGGTATGAGAGCTATATCAGGCTTGGGATTATGGATTTATCAAGGCAGAGATACTGAAAAAGTTATTTTATATTTTATAATGGGAATATTCA
Source organism: Aphrophora alni (assembly GCA_963513935.1). NCBI lineage: Eukaryota > Metazoa > Arthropoda > Insecta > Hemiptera > Aphrophoridae > Aphrophora > Aphrophora alni. Next base: position 17,499,575 of record OY740767.1, read on the forward strand.
TTTTGAAAAAGTGTTTGAGTAGTTATTTTCAATATTTTCCTGGAGAAACTTGGAGTTCAAGAATATTTTACTTTTACATGTTTTATTTAAAATGTCACTAATTAAAACTACATAAAAACTCTAACTTAAAATTCTCAGATCCGGTTGGAAAAAAAATCTATTTTTAATTTAATATATTTTAAGTTTTTCCATTACACTAATATTACATTTTCACCTGATATAATGGCATTAAGTCTACAAACTGGCCAGCTTCAGGTAAATGAGTACGGTTGTATGGATTCAGATTTTTTCTGTAGTCTTCAGTAGTTCCCTTGAATAAACTGTAAACAAATACAAAAATATCTATTCATATAGTAGCCAAATAAATTAAATTATGATTTCTCATCATCATTTATGTGTGTTCATCCAAGGGCAATATTCCATTATTTATTTGTTGACTTAGGCCTGTCCCTCAAAAAAGTGGAATATTGCTTTGCTTATTTTATTTCAGTATATTTTATGTTTAGTTTATAACTCAATCCTGATATCAATAAGCTTAAGTTATTAGGATACAAAGAAAATTGATTATGATAACATATCTTGTTATATTTACACAAGAGGGAAAAAGAACAAGAAAATAAGTTATTATATAATATTTATTTAAACCCTTAAAAATGAACATAATATTATTCAATTAAGACAAAATATATTTGATAAATGTAATGGAATTGGAAATCAATTAATCAATAAAATTTGGAAATCAATATATTACTTTTGATTTTAGTTATTAGTAGTGTGTGGTTAAATTAGAACAATAAGCCTTGTGGCACATATATACTCTGTTTTAAATTAAAAAGTGTTTATTCAGTGATATATAGTTTACCAAATGTAGTCCATTTGATCTTAATTTTAACTCAGTAATCTATTTATTATGAATTCAGTTAGGCAATGTTTTGTGATCTATTGATGAAGCTCTAGTGAGCAGAGTAATTTTGCTCTGTAGCCATGAGTAGTGTTTCATTGTTGAAAAAGAAGTTCAGTACTAATTTATTACTTAAAACATATTATAACTAAAATAATTAATATGTGTTCAAAAAAGTTGTTATGCATAAAATAATATAAAATATGTAGGTCGTTTTTTAAGTAAGAACCGTTTTTAAGTGGAGTAATAGCAATTTTATTTATGAACATAAATTGTATCAAAAACTTAAGTATGAACATATTTTTACTTTTCTACATAATCACCAAGAATATCTAAGCATTTGTTAAGTCGTGGCATTAGCTTTTGGATCCCCTCATCATAGAACTCTGTCGCCTGAGCATTTAACCAGTTAGTAACAGTTTCTTTCAACATGTCATCATTTTCAAATCGCTTTCCACCAAGATATTCTTTGAGTTTAGGAAACACATGAAAGTCTGATGGTGCCAAGTCAGGGCTGTAGGGGGGATGGTCCAGTAATTCCCATTGAAAGTTGGCCAGTTGTGTCTTGGTCATTGCTGCAGCGTGAGGCCGAGCGTTATCATGAAGCAGCACGACTCCGCTAGACAGAAGTCCTCACCGGCAGTTTTGAATAGCGCGTCTAACTAAGCTTGGTTAGTGTTTCACAATATCTCTCAGCATTTATGGTCATTACTCTTGGCAGAAAGTCACAATCGACGGCTTTATTGATTAACATGGCGACAAACAAAGATAGTGGTACGATAGAACCAACAGTGGCAGAGATATTAAATCAACTGACTGCATAGTTGGGGATTGGGCAAAAGTGGCTAACCTTGAGCGGGTGTCACGTGACAGCCTGCGCGGTTTCTATGCGCAAACGGTTCTTACTTAAAAAATGACCTCTCGTAAATTCAGAACTATTTCTGCAAATATGAGAAATTAAATTTTAAGGAGGAAATAAAGAGAGAATTTTCATAAAATAAAGCTGTCTGCTTAGAGAAGATCATAATGGTAACAAAATTAATATAATAATTAAACAAAAGTATGAACTTCCATTATGGTTTGTTAACAGATATAAAACTATCTTTTATTTATTTTTTCAAACTATTCAGCCATTAAATTTCATAAAACACCACACATTCAAAAAAAAATTTTTGCCAAATAATATTTAGACAAATTATAAGACATTTTAAATTGAGATATACAACATTTTTAATATAAACTATAATAATAACGATAATTTCTATTTCTACTAGAACATAACATAAGTATGTCGTACATAATTTCTAAAAGGTCAAAGAAAAACAGAAATGTGTGTGGGCTAAGTTTACTTTTACAGGAAATAAGATGTATCAAATGGAATATAGTAGTGTAAAAGCTGCAATGAACACAAATAACACACTTAATAATAGATTAAGCGATTAAGCAATACTGTTGAAGAAAATTACAGTTATAACAAAATAGAGTTTAAGAAGTTAAATTAAATTATTGTAATACATACATAGGGAACACAAGATGTAGACTTAAGAAATGATTTAGACAACACATTAAATTGTATAATATGAAAGGAAGGATTCAAAGAGCACATCCCTCCTCCCCCCCCCCCCCCAATTAAAATTGTATGAAATTAGAAGGTTGAACAAATTGGAAAATTTAGACATATTTTTAATAAAACTAAAAGGACCATATATTATAAAATAACAAATAAATAACCATTCAGATATAATGTTTTAAAATCAAACGTTATTGTACAAAGTTTAACTGAAACAGGAAACTATGGAAAATAACGGATAACAAACGCATAGTTTGTTTCGCATAGTTTAATAAAAAAAATAACACAGCAGGGTGTCAAACAATCATAGAAAAGGGCGGAGCCTATAGGTAGAGAAGAGGTTATAAAAATGACTTGTTTACAGGACGAAACAGTAACAGATTTTGAAAAGCATCAGCAGATGTTGAAACTCTTCTAGGAGTGTTAGAAGGATTTACTTTAGTTAATAATAAATTAGAATTTTAGAAATCTGTATATACGATATAAATATTTTTAATTTAATATAGGATTTTTTATAATTTGTAAAAAAAAATTAGCACTAACTTAAATATAGAGTCACAATGTTTCATGTTCACTAAATTTGGATGTAACTGTCATATTTTGAATTCTTACGTGTATTTATGAGTTTTTATTTTAAAGTTAAACTTTCAGTTCTAAATAATAATAATAATCCAATTCATTACATATATGTGGATTAAATAATATCCTCATCATTACTATAGGATGTTACATGTAACATTTATATGCATGATAACTTTTGAAAGAGTTGTCAAATTTTTATGAAATTAGGTATAATTTTTTCAATATTCTGAATTAGTTTATTAACCAGTCGGACTAAGACGGTTTCAAATTTGCAGTTTTACCACATTTTCCAATCATCAAAGGTGAAAAAAATTTGGATTTTACAATGATTTAGCCATGATTGTTAGTCAAATTTATCACCAAAAATATGATTTTAAAATGTTATATTCTTTACTATCTAAGGCTTGTTAAAAATAAATTTAAAGGAATTTTTGTTTAAGTCCTATGATTTTTCATTTAATAAAATTTTAAAATTTAAAACTGGTATTTATATATTATTTGTAACTGTAAGGTACATAATGAAAAATTAGCTTATAGTCATAGCAAATGCTGTTAGCTCAATAGGTTTTATTTTTCCGAAAGGTTAAATTTAGTTTCACTGATTTAATAACAGCATCTTCGAACACTAAATAAAGAAAAGTTTTATTATTGTTGCTTGTTTTATCAAGAGGTAATTTAATAGTTATGAAAGCCCAGAATATGTTAATATGTTTAGAATATTGAAATTACCTAATCAAATATAGAATTTCTTATAATCACTAAATGGATTTACCTGGGATGATGTGTATTTCCCTGTATTGTTTCTAACACATTCGTGTCATCTACTTCTTCAGATATGTGTCTCTTAGGCCTAACTGAAACAGTATCGTTTGTATCAATCAGTGTTTTATCTTGACTAGGTGGCATATTTTCTCCGACAAATGGTACCGAAGCTGTTGTATCTTCGGTATCATCATTATCTTCATCTTCGTCTTCGTCTTCATCATAGTCATAGTTCTCTTCATAATAATAGTCTTCTTCTTCTGGTGCAGCAGGTTTGGTATATGTTGGCTTATGGGAATTTCCTTTGATCTGAAATAATAACAGGTTTTTTTTTAATAATGGCAGTAAAAATATAATTTTTGTTTTAAAATGCTCATTTTATATAGTATAATCATAGAATATTATCTTCCAAATTTTTTAAGTTTGTAGAAAACAATGAAAATTTTTGGGGAAAAACATGATAACTTTTGTTTTGAACTACTTAAGAACAAATCTATGCAATTTCACTAAATACTTTCATGAGTGGTCTTATTGTGCACTGTAACACATGATTTATAACTATTGTTTTATATCTAAAAAACCCTTAGATAAATTTCACAAAAGTAAAAATAATTAAGTTTTTAGCTTATTGTCCATTTTAACTTAATTTAATATTAGCATTTTTTTGGTTCCTTGACAAATTTAACATACAGTTGACTTTTATAATTTACCACACAGAATTCTTGTATTACATTTCTTTTTTGTTTAAGACTTCTTGTGTGACATAACTCAAACCATGCTACTCAGTCATTTCAAAAGTGTAAATAGCTCTGTTCACACCCTGAGTGGTGCTTCAGTCAACCTGTAGGGACTTGGTGAATATTTTACAATATGGTCTCACACGTGTTCTGTACACTGTGTTGTGTAACAACTTCCCAAATGAAGCGAATATGGAAACTGGATGTGGAAAAATTAATTTATAAGATAAAAAGATGACTAGCAATATGAGAAATCAGAAAATGAAGACAAGTGATTGGTTAGAGCTGTTAATACAATTCTACGAGAGGATTTAACAAATGTATTGAAAAAAGCTTTATGTAACAGATATTCTGCAATTTTAACTTCATCTTCTCTGAGCAATGGGTACATGATGTAGAAAAAAAATAATGAATGAAGTTTTTTTTCCTCTTGAATCGAGTGAATCCAAAAACTTCTTTTCCTCTTGTTTGACTGCTTCAGTACATGATTACTATCATTTCTTCGACACCCATTTTTAACTGAAATGATAGTCATCGGAATTTGTTTGTGGCTACTAAAAATTATAAGTCAAGTAGCTACAAAACAGAGTGGTGCAAAAGTACTACTAAAAATTGGGCTACACAAGAAACCTTATCTGACAGACGCTTTAATGACAATAATGGTTTATGAAGTAGCAGATAATTATTCAAAAAGGATATGACAGTAGGTTGAGTAAAAAATGCATAGAAGTAATATTTTATATAGCAATGTGTAATCAAAAGTTTACATCATAAGATTACAATATTATTTTCGGAGTTTGATCACCACGAAGTTTGAATCATCTTCTTAGTGATTTTACTAGGTCTCAAAATTTATGAAATTTATAAATTTATTGATGTAAAGATTTGTAAGCTGGTATTAATTTTTGTTGTATATCTCCTAAAAAAACAATGTTTATATGAGAGAATATTAATTATAACATATATTTTTGTTATTAAATTAATAGCTCCCAGGTATTTATTTCCCTACTAGCCTTTCTTTCTAGCCAAAGTCAGTTACAAATGTCGAAAAAGTTGGGATTGAATAAAAGAGTTGATGTACAAATATTGGCTGAGCTACCTATGATTGCCTAGAAGTGTCTAATATCTTCTTTCAGGTCATTTTCTTTTTTGGTGGAGATGGCTCAGGGTCAGCCTCTATACTTAGGTCCTGCAATTCAGGTGTGTAAATTAATTTGCAGAAGAGGGCTGTTTTGGAACATCTTTGGAGGAAATTTTTTGATGCGATATTTATTGACTTTTAACTTTCTTCCCTGTGGAATGCTTATTCCAGAAGAACAAGGTATGGCAGAAGAGAGCTACTCTTCTGGTTTTTGCTTAATGGTTTTATTTTTTCCCTATAACACAACACTATCAATAGAGCTCGAACCTGCATAACCTTTGATGGTTTATTAATCTGAACTGCAGCAAGAAAAGCAAGCACATGCCTCTTCCTGAGCACACTGTTCCTCAATGTTCAAAGTTTAACCTTTCATTGCAAGTTACTTTGGAATGGATTAATATCTGCACTCTTTATCGTCCTATCCTCGTTTTCAACAATAGAATAAATGAGCCCAAGTACAATTAGGATTATAGTTTTGTTAAATAGGACTTGATATTAATAAATAGTTTGCAGAGTTGTCCTAAACAATATGGCATATGGTTTAATGATGTTGAGATCGGTAATATTACCTATTATCTTACAGTCAGATTTGTGATAATTGTAGCTTGGACTAAATTTTTTTTTTAATTTCTAACTATTGGAGTTTTGCCAATATTTGTGAATATACAAGCAGGAGTAAATATTACAGGAATGGTCTGTGGTAAACTAAATTTACACACAGTCAGCTGGTGTATAAATTCAGCTAAATTTATAACTTGTATCATACTACATAGAAGGATATGGCCATAAAGGATCAAACTTAAATTATTTTCCAACTATTGGACATTGTTAAAAGTCAGTAGGCTTTGCCTATTGTTCACTTTGATGAAGAACTTGGTGTGAATGTCTACACTTTGTTTATGCAAGTACTCCCTTCTTCACTTCCACTTTATATAGAACTATACCTGGTCTGTTGAGAAAATCTGTTAAACTAAGATGAAGTAGACAAAAAAATGCTAATGAAAAAAAATTGAAAATACAAATCTCTATTACATTTTTTACATTTTACAAAATCTACAATAATTTTAACTTAATTTTTGTCATAATCTAAACTTTACAAATGACTCCAATGGCTGAGAAATTAATTTAATAAGGTGTCAAAAATTATGTAGCGGCATATTTATAACTACCATTTTTGAGAATAGACAAAAATATCTGCTAAAAATACAAAATAGCCTTAATATACAAAATTATTACTTATCTATCAATATTATTGAAATTTATAATAAATATTGCATAAAAATACATAGTTTGAAATTGATGTCAGTTTTTAAGTTCATTGAAACTTGCGTGCTGTTAATGAGATGAACAAATTGATCTATTTATATATTTTACATCACATTTCAACTAAGGACAGAGACCAAGGTCAGGAAGCAAGATCGTAATAAGAATAATGAGACCATGACTTTATTTTAAAAATCTGATATATAGGCTAACAACTTAATCACGAATGTAATAAATTCCAATGGAGAAAGGGCTAAAGTCAGTCACTCTTGACTCATCCATTCTATTTTTACTATAAGATAAAATTTTTACTGTGAAGTTTCTTTTATAAAACCAGAAACCTTGTAAATAATGTGTTAATAACTTTATGTACTTTAACCTAAACAATCTCATCTATTATGTGAAGTTTCTAAGTCTAGCATATTAAATAGGCCTAAGCCCATAATCGTATATTGCAATCTAAAATGGTTTTTCTTGTTTAAACTTATCTTCTTTGTGAAAATGGTGATAATGTAAACAGTTAATTTAATGTTGTAAAATTATCAATACACTAGTTTATTTATAATGACATGATGCAAATTCAAAGCTTACGTTATGTCACACAGTATGGTTTTAATCCTGATAATAGTCTATAAAATGAAACTAATTTAGTATGCAATTAAATCTGATCTTACAAAATTAATGTTTTTTTCCAGTAGGCCCATCTCATAAACAAAGATAAACATTATTTTACTTGTTTGAAGTTTTGTTTACTGTTGATAGTTGCACAACCTGTAATATATTTTCATCTTCTAAACAATATCTTTGTATTTACAATTTACTAAGAGTTCAAGCTCGCTGGAGCCGGAATATTTTCCACTACAATGCTGTCTGGATTTGGTGTAGCTAATGTAGCAGTCATGTTATGACCCTATAATAGAAAGTGTACAAAAATAAATTGAAAATGAAATTTTTTTGAAACATCAAAAAATTACTTATTACTATAAAAATTTTATCATGAAGACCATATTTTGAGAGCTACAAAATGGGGCTACTATCTAGCTCTGAGAATTTTACCACGCAAAGAAGGAAATTTTCCATTAGCTTATTCTGTAGTTGCAAATAATATTCAAAACATCAATTAAATTATATAAAAAAGTTTCCAGATATTGTGTAAGTAAATTTTCTGATAATTTAAATCAATTTTTAAATGATTAATTTATCTGAAAATTTTAGTAAAGTAAAACCTCACTTCCTGGGGGAGGGGGTAAGACTAAAAACTACTACTATTAGGGCAGATAGTTCAAGTAGGTTGGAAAACAAACATCTGATTACTCTGGTAATAACGAACTAGGATCAACACATAAAATATATGAATCAAAGCTTTCAAAAGTTATCAAATGAGGTCATTTTTTAAAAATTTACTGCTGAGCGTTTTTATTTTATTTTTTTATTATTATTTTTATTATTTTTTTATTTTTTTTTTTACGGTTCACCACATTTGTTTATATATATATATATATATATATATATATATATATATATATATATATATATATATATATATATATATATATATATATTCATTCATATTTATCAACATATTTTAGTTTGTTTTGAGAATTTTACCTTTTGAAACGGCATCCATGGTTTTCACTTTTTCACTGATAACATACAACCGGGCATGTTTGAAGAGATTTTTGAGAGACCATTCCTTTCTTGTCCTAAAGGGCTAGATTTAAGCAATATTTTATCAAAATCGTTAGAAGGTATTGTGAGAAAATCTTTGTGTTTTGGTCTTGTTGTGGATAGGTCTACCATATAATTTTGATTTATTAAAAAAAAAAAAAAAACATTGATCTTGAAATACGGCTCAAATATGCCCATATACAAAATTTGGTCTTTAGCACACTGCATGAGTTACAGATAAACAGACAGGCAAAATTCTCATAACCACTTTCTTCAACTCATTCTTTCTCAAAACTCAACATGGATTTTTTTCTTGCAACTACAAAGCATTGTGTATTAGTTTGTATAGGCCTATACTCAAATGATAGCAAATGTCTGATTAAACTATATTAAAATCACAAAACATTACACTATATATTGCAATCTACTGAGTGTGTTTGTGAAATTAAAATTCCTTCATACAATATAAGCAAATAATGTAGTTTGCATGAGCATAGAACAGAAAAATCTACTAATGTAAAATAAATCAATATTTCTAGTTTATTTAAGAAGAATAACAAATTAAATGTATTGAATCATCAGCTATTAATAAATTAGATAAAAACACAAAACATGATTTAAATGTTTAGAATGTGAAAATGTTTACCATTTGCTTAAGAATGCAGACCCAGTCATTGTTTATAACAATTTAAATACACCAAACTCAAGACTTATTGACAAGTTTATGTGCAAATGTGTTTTAGTGCTTTTCGTTGCCAAAATCTATTTTTGTTAATGTGTCATTTTTATGAGCGGGATTAAAGTTCAAGGAAGATGCACTGAATGTACTGTATTTAATTACCTTGTATTGAGGTGTTACCGTCGAACAATCCTTACTTGTAGTTTACACTATCTTATATGACGCGTTTCGACGATTTGTCAGTCATTTTCAAATATAAAAACACTTAGAAACACTTAACGACACATCTTAATTCACATTTAAAAAACACGATTAAAAACATACATACACGGACGACAAGCTTTGACAGTGACCGTTCTCGTTGACTCACGATCGTCAATTAATAATATGTATACTATGTAGTGCCGACGCGGTGACATTAATGAAAAAGAAAATATTGTGTTTCTTGTGCGTGAATGTTATGTGTATACTTGTATTTTGTGTTGAATGTTTTAATTGAGTATTATCACCCGATGATGGACGATAATGTCCGAAACACGTGTAGTGTAATGAGATATATGACGATATAAACTGAAAAAAGAACTAATCAAGGATTGCTGGCGGTAAGTCAAAGATAACAAATAATAGTAAAGAACAAGAGTTAGTAAAAGAGAGGCCTGAAAGAGAAGAAGACAGAGAGATGTAAAGTAAGTCTAAATGACGAAAGTTGTAGATCCAGCTACACATTCTTCCTAAAAATGTAGGTAAAAAAAATTTACTCTACGATCACTTCTCATTAACTTACAATCCTGTCAATTTTTTTCGAAAATGACCAACTTTGACCATATTTTTTTTTGATAATTTGACCACCAAAAAATTTAAAATTTCAAGAAATATTTTGTATTCTTGTGTAAAAAATACATATTTTGTTCAAATTTCGTGGAGATCAGATGATTTTTAGCCCATTTGTTGCATTATTAGTTTAAAAAAATCTTAAATCCAGAAATTCGAATTTTTGAGGTTATGATGTCCTTTACTGTTACTACACCCTACTATTTCGATAGTCCCTTTATTTTCGAGTATTTTCATTTTTCTACGACCCATAGAGCCGGAGATATTTACAAAATAGTGTAGCGAATAACTCAAAATGCTTAAAAAATGCACTTTTCTAGCAACGCTCCAGTCCGAGTTTGCTAATGTTTCGGTTCGACTCAGTTGTATGTACAAAAAGAAAAGAAAAGAAAAGAAAAATTCAACTTCTCACTTGCATCACTTCTGACTAGATTGCGATAACTGATAAAGAAGGGAAATGAACCATTCAGTGACATCAAAATTATGGTTTTTGAAGATTTGTTAATCTCACCAAGATGTTTAAAATCAATTGCAAAATTTCACACATACAAGACTAAAAATCAGAACATGATTTCTTGTAGCCCCATACAAATTTATAACCCCATATAGACTTCTAACCCTTAATAGATTGTCCTGTAAACTTGTGACTATGAATTTTTAATAGCTATGAAAATACTTGTAAGATTAAGAAACGGAAATTGGGGCGCATCCAACAGATAATATAGTGAGGAGTGTAGGGAGCAGCTGTTGAGAAAACTTTTAAAATTCCTAATGGAGGTCAAGTAGTTCCTAAATCAATAAATGGTGATAATCTTCAATTTTCTATTTCATGCGCCCCACGTTTTTCGTTTTAAATTTTACATGTTTTTCCATACCTATTAAAAATTTAATAGGTATTAATTTCTGTAAGATACTACGAGAAATTATTTTATATTTTTTTAATCAGTTTAAAAAAAAAATTAATTTTCAATATACCGGGTGATATACTGAAGCAATCGATTTCACCAAATATTAGGCTATACATTTAGCTTCAAGGCCGTTGAACGATCTACAGATATTAAAGATCTTGTAGTCTATTGGGAGTAATGGGAGCTATTGGATCCGATTCTATTCTAATTAATTTCATTAAGGAAACATTACATGTGACAATAGTCTACATATAATTAAAGCTATTTTTAATAAATCTGACTGAAACACGACGAGGAGTGTCATTATACCCAAAATTAAAACGGATATAGTTTAAAAAATTTAATCAATCATTTTTTACAGAGTGTCGACTTTAGACTTCAATGCCGGAATGCAATAAAAGCATCCAAGATTGTGTCCAATTTTGGGTTGTGGTTTAGCATTTGGTTTAAGTAGTTTCGGGCCCTGGAGTGGTTTTTAGGTGTTTTGGGGGCTATGAATAAGTGTGTATTTGAATAGTTACGGGGGCTGTAGGGACTTTAGTGGTGTTTAGATATTTTTGGCGCTATTTTCAATGGGTGTATGATTAAGTAGTTTGAGCACTGGAGTGGTTTTTAGGTGTTTGGGGGGGGGGGGTATTTTGAATGGGTGTGTGTTTGAGAGTGTAAGTGGTTTATTTTTTATTTTTATCTCCATTACTAGGTTATTTTTGTTTTTGTTATTTCATTGGTTTTTACTATTTGGTGTTCCTTTTGTTATTATTTTCTCTGGAGAGTCAAATATAAGTTTATTTAGTTTTTATAATTTACTCTGTATAATGTAGAGATTACTTTTATTTTATTTTTTTAATTTTTTTTTTTTTTGTATTTGTCTTTTGTATTTATGCATTATTCAAAAAATGTATTTCCTGAGGTTTAGTGGAAGAGACGACACGAATGGCTCTAACTATGCCACATTCGCACAACGAATAATATTAATGTAGGTTACTCTTTGACAGATTTGTTTCTGTGATTAATTAAATAAAATGTGAAGCCTTTTCTAATGACTAATAAAACTGTTTTTTTTTTATTGTAGTTTCATACAAATTTAATAGAAAAATATTTCAACTTACGTATTCACATTATTAGTTTCTTTTAAATAATTGTGGTAACATTGAATGATAAATTTTAATTTTGTTTCGATTCTATTATAGTTATGTAAACAGAAACAATTAAACTTGTGATTTTATTATATTACACTTTTCACAGATTTTAATTTTTCTTTCGAAAGTTACTAGCTGGAGCTTAACAAACGAGACTGAACCAACTCATGGCTGGGACTATTCCGTAGCCCCCCATCCCCCTTAGTTTTAAATCATTTCTTTCTGAGTCTGTATATCATTATAACAAATGTAGCCACCTCCTTAACAGTATTAGCTCATTTTACCCATTCATGCAAGAAAATGAAATACGATAACCATCTACCCACGAATCGTTAAGGATGATGTAATAGGTTTCCAGCATTATCAGATATTTCAGACTAAATAAGGATAATTTGGGGTTCGCGTAGGATATGTAATTATGAAGATAACTCTCTAGTAGTTATCCGCATCTGATGGACCACACACATCGATTTTTTAAAACTATTTCTGACTTTCTGACCATTCGCATTTCCAGACCTTCACTTAAGTCCCAACACCTATTAACGTTCTTCAGTTCTATTGTCTTTCGATTGGGAATTGTTTATGATAACTGTTTGCATGGGCGTACCCAGCGAGGGGCAGGGGGGCAGTTGCCCCCCCTGGAAGCAAAAAAATAAATCTTTATTATACATTTTGTTGCTGGAATTTAATACAATTCTTGAAATAACTATTTTAATAATCAATTGTATATTGAATGACCATGGCTTGCCCCCCCCCTAGTTTTGATCCTGGGTACGCCCTTGACTGTTTGTGTATTAAAAATGAACACACATGGGTAATTACCAATTTCTATGTTAGTTGTTTGGAAGTTTCGCGTACCTATGTAAGAAAAAGATGAAAAATAACAAATTTGATACTGAAATTTATTAGAGAATGGTGTAAACATTTTCCTGTTTTGTCGTGTATTAATTTTAGCGTTGAACGTTTGTTTTTTTCGAGACAAGAAATTGACGATTGTTGATCCTATTTTTAAGAAAGGAAATAGAAATTTTCTTTAAAACTATAGATTAATAATATAATATAAATAATTACATAATAATATGTTTGAAAATATATATATTTGAAAACTCTAGCGCCAATCAATTTAGATTTAGGAAGAAACTTGAAACTGAGGATGCTTCAAGAGAAAAACTTTATATAAAGTTAAATGCAAATAAATCTATCGCTGATTTATTTATTGATATTATGAAGGCTTTTGATTCTGTAAGACGTATTATTGGTATTGCAATGAATAAGCTTTGGGATGTAGGAATAATGTTGGTTATGATGGGTTTTCTAGTTATTGTATTTAAATGAAAGATTATATAGGTTAGGATTTCTGAGTGTTTGAGACCTTTCGGAGTACCGCAAGGTTCTGTACTCGGTGTAATTTTATTTTAAATATATGTCAATGCTTATCAATTATCAGGGAAACTTTATTGCTAGTCTTACTGAGTTTGTAGACGACAAAGATTTTAATTATTCCTCCTACTGGCAGTAATGACCGTGACATGCAGATTCAAGTGGGTTTAGATAGGTTGAAATATTGTTTCCATTAAAATCGTATGGATGGATTTGAGTGATAAAACCAAATATAAATATTTTTGGTAAAATGAATGACAGACAATGTTTATAAAAGTTAATTTAGATGTTCGGTATATCTTATTCGCATGTCACTTAATTGTATGAGATCGTATTTAACGAAATAAACTAAATTATTTTGAAAGTCAGCAGAATATCTAAGATGGAAACGCCGAATGCATATGAACTAGTCGTTATTACAAATGTTGTCTTCTGCACACTTAGGGTGGCTCGGATTTAAATCTTCCTCCGAGAATCCTAAACGAAATCCAAAGCGTGTGTTAGGAATAAATTATCGTAAAATGTAAAATAACCTCAAGTATATTTATTTAATAAGTAGGTCTGCCTGATGAGGACATAATTTTAAACACCCTTGTACGCTTCTCATTCCAATCCCATTACATCACTTCTTTTGTAAAGGAAAAACTCTGCTTTGTTTAGGTTAGCTTAGGTAGGTTAGGTTTGGTCAGGTTAGGTTAGGTTAGGTTAGGTTAGGTTAGGTTAGGTTAGGTTAGGTTTGGTTTGGTTAGGTTAGGTTACGTTAGGTTAGGTTAGGTTAGGTTAGGTTAGGTTAGGTTAGGTTAGGTTTGGTTAGGTTAGCTTAGGTAGGTTAGGTTTGGTCAGGTTAGGTTAGGTTAGGTTAGGTTTGGTCAGGTTAGGTTAGGTTAGGTTAGGTTAGGTTAGGTTAGGTTAGGTTAGGTTAGGTTAGGTTAAGTTAGGTTTGGTAAGGTTAGGTTAGGTTAGGTAAGGTTAGGTTAGGTTAGGTTAGGTTAGGTTAGGTTAGGTTAGGTAATGTTATGTAACGTCCACCTCTCTACGATGACAAATAGCGAAGTTATTGTTTAAAAAAATGTAATTTTGGCAACCTGACCTCCCAAGAAAATGTAATATTCAATAGTTACGAGAACTGGAAGGGCCGAGTCACCGTTGCGAACTTAGCGATTGGAGGCGCCTTCGCATTTTTTATGTAGAGCTTTGAGGCCCGCCAGGCACGATGTTACCGACTGGAGACGTTTTAATACACATCTACAAGGCACGCTAAGTCTTAGTCGACATTAAAAGATTAGTGTACACAATTACGAGATTCAAAAAACCTGTGTAATGACCGTTTTAAACAAATTTAATACTTAATCCATCATTATGTGGCCCAGCCAAGGAGCCCACCAAACCAAAACTATAATAAGCATAAATTAGGATGTAATGAAAAGGGATTTTAAATAATAAAATATGAATTGGCACTTGTGATTTTGATGAGCAGTGCAATATGACGTAGAAAGGGAGGGGAGAGACGAGGAGTGGAGGGCTTGAACCAGCGAGCCGAGCGGGAGTCTGTTCCGAGAGCCGCGAGAAGGAAGACCGTTACGGGACGACGAGGTCAGTCCATTTTCGGCCACGTGCTAGCTAAATTAAACGATATGCTTTTCGGCCACTATTAAGGCTTTATCTTGCCGTTATGTCTTTTTTCTAAATTATAATAATTCTGTAATCTTTTAATTCGGCAGTAAATAAAATATAACATTTAATTTCACTTGCGTTGCGTGCGTTCATTAGCGTCCTAACCCGACTCCTTGGCCCATCCTGACAAGATTCGGCTAAAGTGTACGCGGTCTCCAGCCAGCCGGAGCATCCAGCTGGTCAAAAGAAGTGGAGACGGTCACAATTACAATTTAACATTACATACAAGGTCCAGAAAGTACACTTTTGGTCGCTACATTTAAAGGATCTGCTTGTATTATACTGTATGATAGGGCTGGGTTAGTACTGTGATACATCCATCAAATTTTTTTATAGAGCTCATTTTGAGGGGGCAAAATTGTGTTTTTTATCCAACTTATTTATCAGAAATCTGCTCACGATTTAATGAATCCACCTCCTGTTCTTTGATCCGATTACAAAATTAATAAAAGAATATGTTGCTGTAAAGATTTCTTTTATAATTTAAATATTCAGATGACATATTGTCATTGTTTGGACACTAATAATATGAAAAACGGAAGTTAAACTGGTTAGCGTTTAGATTCTTTGACATGTTTGGTGGGTTGACTGTCGGTGTAGTTGCAGGCGTTTACACAAACGTCTTAGAATTAACTAAAAAATTATGTGGTACGGGATAGTAGAAAAATTAGAAAGTAAACCATTACTGAAAACATTAATAATAATACAGGGGTCACAAATACAATAGTGCAGAATTATGTAATTTCCAAAGCCTTGATTTAATGATTGGAAGAAATTTTGGAAATTTTAAACAATAATAGATAGAATAAAACTCGAACACAAGATCTCACAAAAATTACGTTTACTTAATCAAACGCGTTGAGTTATATTTTATTTATTGTAGCTCATGTATCACTGAGGATGGCGACTTTGTCGTTGAAACGCTTTTGATTAAGTAAACGTAATTTTTGTGAGATCTTGTTTTCGAGTTTTATTCTATCTAATATTATCTCACAATTGAAGCTCAATATTTATTTATAAACAATAATGAACTCTCAATTAAGAGATTTTTCGTGATAGTAAATTTCATATAATATTTACCAACCAAAAATATTAAAGTTTTCAAAGAATTAATTTTTTTTTTTTTCCAAATAATGTTTAAATATAAAAATTTACACATTGGTAGCAGATTTTAATAACAAATAAAATTGAAATATTAACATTTTGTTGTTTCAAAATAATAAAATCCACTGATGGAAGAGAGGACATAGTCTTCTTCAATTGCCTACTCTAACCTATAATAGAATTAATAGAATTTTTTCAATTAGTTAATTTTCATGAAGACATATCGCTACATCTCTCAATTTAAACATGGTAAACTTTTACGTTAAAACATAATGGTGATCATATGTTTGAAATAGGGTAGAGGGGGTTGAAATTGATACTAAGAGAGGGGGTAACAAATTTCTTATGAGGGAGGATGCGTTATAGGGTTAAAGGGGGGTGAGTATTCTTGCAAACTACGTGAAAATTCTTGCAGACATGTTTCACGGTAAAACAGATATTTTCGCCATAATTTATCAGAACATGTTTGAACTAATATCATTTTATTGATAACAAAATTCCGAGTGTAATGATTAATATATTTGTTAACACAGAAATTTTAACTTAAATATCACCAAATTAAATTATTTTAAAAGATAACCTTGAAAATAACGTAGCTCATATAATTTTGCGATCATTTTTATTTAACTATTCAATTGACACGTTTAATAGACAATAATTACCAAGATGGCTGTTATGTCTACGAAGCCATTTAACAACAACGAGGCCATAGGTTGTTGTTTGGCTCATTAAAAGAGTCAAGAACCGAGAACAAAGGGCGAGCACAACATGTGACCGGGTTTAGCACGTGAAGCAAGTAATAAAATCTATGTTGTCGCTCAGACATTTCAATTAGTTTACATTCTCATCCCAAAGTGATGCTCTGACGTCATAATGCTGAACATGTGTTTCGCCAATTGTCACATGCAAGCTGTCACAGTCAAAGGTTAAACATTGGAGCATCTTTGCGTTGACCATTAGATGCTGCCTCCTTCTTAACTTTCACACGCATCTACAGTACAGGCTGGGTATTAAATATCCCTTTCCAAACAAATAGGCCTACTCGTCTATCCTTAACAAATTTATTAGGGCAGCTGTTTGTTTATTTAATTTACTTAAAAAATCTTATAAGTTTGTTTCGTAATTTATTTTAATGTGTTTTTTGACGCACTTTGAAATGGCAAAGTTAATATTTTTTTAAATAACAAAGATATGGTCAATATTTTATAATTTGTCGGCGCAATTCACTGGTTAGCGACTACGTTAGATCTTCAAAAGTTCGAATTTTTCTCTTCACCACTTTGTGATGTGTTAGGGCGGAGAGATGTTTTCATGTAAAAATGTTTGATTTTCAAAGAACTTTAAAAATTAAGTCATATTTATAAATAAATATTGAGCTTGACTTGTGAGATAATATTAGATAGAATAAAACTCGAACACAAGATCTCACAAAAATTACGTTTACTTAATCAAACGCGTTTCAACGACAAAGTCGCCATCCTCAGTGATACATGAGATACAATAACTAAACTATAACTCATGTATTTGTAGCTCTGTAAACTGTAGCTCATGTATCACTGAGGATGGCGACTTTGTCGTTGAAACGCGTTTGATTAAGTAAGCGTAATTTTTGTGAGAGCTTGTGTTCGAGTTTTATTCTATCTTTAACTCATATCGATAAATGTGGTCTGTTCACATTTGAAAACCTCTAGAAATAGGTAAAAGATGTCTATATTACCCCCACCTTTAAATTTTCTAATAAGAACCCCTATTTTGAATGATGATTTTGGATAAAACATATCATTCTAAGACTTTTTTATTCTTGCGTTTTTTCGATATCTTTAACCGTTTATGCGCTATAAGCGTTCAAATTTGCATAAATAGGTTTAAGGTTCAGAGGTTCATTTTCCGTACCTAAAACAGTTGAACCGAATTAAAATTGAAACATGGATAGATTGAATGAAAATTATTTTTCTGGATAAAAATAATGTTGGCAATACACTTTATAAATATCAGGTAGTTAATTATTGATACTCTTTATTTCCTAAAACAGCTGTTATGGAAATTTTACAATGGAAAGCAGTTTCGAACAATTATATTTATATTTTTCGAAGAGGGTTTTACCAACTCCTTTCATTGAACTTTTTAGCAATTGTCTAGAACATCTAACGCAACAAATCACGGGGTTATTTTTTGCAGTATTCTTTTGTAATTTTAGTACTTGCCGAATTAAACACCTGTGTCAATCACCTTGTACCATGAATAAGTGAGACCTTTACACCAAGTTTCTAGGTTAAATCGTCTACCCAAAATACATTTGTGTCAGATGGTCTGAATTATATGTGTACAATTTTGAATGTTTTTGGAGCCCGCAAAGTTATTTGTTTGTTTTACTTTTAGTCAGGGAATAAGCATCACTATATTTTATTTTATACTAGAAAATTAGCCAATAAAAAGCAGAAAAGATTTAGTGAAGACTTCATTTGTCTGTCTCTCTCCTACACTCTTTGTCTGTCTATCTCTTTCTCTTTCCATGCCTCTATTTATCTCTCCCATTTACTATTTACGCTTTTTCCGTGTGGCTACCTACTCTCTCGTCTTCATTAACCTAATGGGTAGAAAAAAAGTGAAATGAAAAAATTCTATTAGTTATTCTCGTAACAAATCTCTTCTTTGTCTCTGTCATTTGTATCTCACCCCGTCTATTTTTTTCTTTCTCTATGTATCTCAAACTTTTCTCTTTATGTTGTCTACTCGTCCTCCTTTTTCCTATCCCTCTGTCGCTCACTCTCAACTGTTCTCTTAAATTGACCCACTACGTGAAATTGGCGGAGCAAATAAACTTAGTGCTTTAAACATTTTATTCTGTGCAACAAAAGAACGCAAAATAGTATTTTTAGTTTTTCTAAACTGAAAATATTATGCCCAGTTTTAAATTTTGAACTCCCCTTAGTTATTGTTTCTTTTTTTTATAAATTGCATTGTTTCTATTAAAGCTCATATTTTGATGAACCTCTTTTCTTGGAGTTCAAAATATTTTCTATTTTATCTAAATTACCTTGAGTTTTTTATCTTCTTTATTTCATTACCTGTTTCGACAGATCACTGTCATCATCAGATTTTACAAGGTTACTATATAAAAAAACATTTGAATTAATTCACGTTAAAGTTACACAAAAACAAATAATCACAGACACGACAACAAAATAAAACCTTGTTTAAGATATTTATCTACCTATTTACAAATAATGATTTTATTCTAGAGCCCATTACTTGAAATTGGTGTGATTCAATTTATCCAATTAAAATGAGCACTTAAATTTTGAAACCAATGTTACGTCAAAACTGTGGTAGATTTTTAGCCTCATACCCCGGCTCTAACAGTTGACTCAGTGATTTAAAGGAGATGATGTTCTTTTCGCGTGTTTTCATCCACCGTAGGAGATGGGTCAGGTGGATTTCATCTCCATCTTATTATTTTATTGTAAATTTTAAGTTAGTTTTTATAACAAAAATATATTAATTTGTGAGGTAGGTTGATTATTTGTTTCACACTTTATTATTATATTTCTCAAGGACGAATGACGGCATACCTTCTACTATTTAAATTCAGTATTTGCTACTAGGTCAACACGACAATTACTAAATACCACATAACTCAAAGCTATAAAAAGAAAACTATCCAGACTGTTAAACGTTTACTTTCGTTTGATAATTTAATTGTCTCCTTTATTTATGAAATTCTTGCGCCAATTTATGTTCCACAGTCAAGCCACAGCCGTAAAAAACTCACTTAATGTTATCTCAGTTTATTATTAGCCCATTAAATTTCAGTCTTTAAAGTGGACTGTCTTTGACTGGCAAAAACATCATCATTTACAATGATTCGAAACATAAAGCTTAGACCACTTAAGTACGTTGGACAAAGCGTGTAAAAGATCTACAATAAAATATTAATGAAAAACGTCAACTTCTACAACGAGGAAACACTTTTATAGGATTTTTTTTCTTGTTATTAAACCTTTCAGTCATCATCGTCTTATTTTCAGGGAAGAAAAAATAAAATAAAAATACTTAACTTTCAAATACTCTAATAGTGTCAGAGTCGAAAAATAAACAAAAGTTGGCCAAGAAAGACCTGACAGGAATGATGAAAGAGAAGGATCTTACCCAAGGCTACATGAAAAAAAAAGTGTAGATCCAGTTAGGATCTCTGGGGATCGTGACACTGCGGGAATAGTTCCGCCAATGTAAAATAAAATAGGTTTCTAACGGATTGAAGCAAAATTACTTGAAAATCCAATGTCATCTACTCTCAGTGTAGGAATTAATGTTCAACAAATTCAGTTTACAAACATACTTATAGGAAAAATGTTAAAAAAATATAAGAAACACATTTATTTTATATTGTTTTTATCGTGTTTTTTCCCCTCTTAAAACTCTTTGTTCCGTAACCAAAAGGGTTACTTTATGATCGGCGAAATTAAGACCGAATTATGGTTTTAGTCAATCTAAATTTTAAGGCCTAGTCTGGAAAACGCACCCAATTGAGGTCTTAATTTACTTATTCCCATCTGACCAAACACTACTCTTGGGCAACCCGCTTAGATGAGTAAACTACACAAAGGGGCTTAATACTAAAAACTGTCCACAACAAACCATAATCTCTCACATCCCGACATTACTGAAATCCGTAGTCGTCCGGTTGGATAAGTTTGGCCTTCCTTCCCGACAAGTCCCCGCACGCCATTAACCAAACTAATTATTTGGTCATTGTAATTTGGATAATAGGCTATGAATATTTTAAGAGAAAATCGGAGATACCAGAATGACCATTATTCTATACAGGACACTGTGGACTGGTCATCCTTTACCGGCGCAACCCGATTGCAACCAAGATTCCGGTGCCTAACCGGTGACATCGTCACAATTTAAAATATAATTTCATAACATCTGTGTAAAGGTTAGTTTTGTCAAAAGAAATGTGGCGCCATCTTGAAAAATAAAACCAAATTAATTCAAATCGAACTCAATCTGGTAATCCGTGCACCAATTAAGCCAATAAGATCAAAACTAAAAATTCTATTTTATTTCAAACCTTAAAATTGTCTGTAATGATTTTACTAAAAGTTTATTTCCCCTTTCGGAAATTATCGGTTAAACGAATAATGGAAGCCATTAGAAACGTTCTGATATTTCAAAAACCGCTGAAGTGATTTAGATCTAATTTTGTTGAAATGTGAAGATTTATAACGCCAAACCATAATCCAAGCAAAAGGATTAAAACACATAACCAACACTTTGAGGTGGTAGTGAATAATAAATTTTGTTTGGGTTCTTAATTGAAGAATTTAAGCAATGTTTAAACAAAATCATTAGAACCAAATAATTTATGAATATTTGAATTTTAAGTTTTGAACTTATGACAAACACTGAACAATTATTTTAAAAAATGATAAAAAATGCCTTGAATAACGACCAAATTTGATTATAATCTGTTAATTTCTTTGGTTTGTCTGGTACGAAAGTCAGACATGAATATTATCAAAATTTTTGTGTATTTAAACTTAGGTTAAATTTTTTTTGACCCAAAACAGAGTTTAGAGTACTACGTACATATGAGGAAATAAAAAGAAATTTTCATCCAATCAAGTGACCATAACAGCGTGCTGAATGTTTCCGTTTGTTTCCGTCATTTCTATCCAACTGTTGGAGAAATAAACTCTCCGTATATCTCCCACTCATTAGGAAATAGTTTAAACAATTTAAGGTTTTATTTACAAGAAATGTTTATTCTTCTTCAAGTTAGTTTATGACTTTTTTAATCCAAAGAACATAAAACACAGCTGTCAAGAACCTCGCCAGTCTTACTCAACTGATAACATTAATAGTATAGAAGAAAGGGCTTTATAGCTTTTTTATTTCTTAAGATAATGACGAAACTGTGATTTTGATGGAGATTCAATGAGATACCATCGACATTATCGCCATTTTGTAACTATCTACACACGAGCTATTCAATTATTAAATTGTCAAAACTTATTTAATAATAATCAATCTCAATAATAATTTGATTGTTTAGTAAAGTAATATATTCGGGGAAAATTTCATTGAAGAATTGAAAGTTTATTTGTTGTGAATCTATTTGAAGAGAAATCAAAATTGAATGATAAACTGATGTAACAAGCTGGAATTTCTTTAATTCAATTATCAATAGAAAATAGAAGTATAGAAGTATTTCAAAACATCTCTTAGTCGTTTTACGAATTATACATTGATATTTTCTTTAAAATACTTTGTATCGAATGGCTTCTATGAGTCCATGTTTTAAAATTGTAACTTCAAAAAATAAGTTACAATAAGTTATGGTGATGATGGTTACAATAATTTTAAAGGTCTTCGATGATGGGGAATTGCATCTCTCGTAACTTTAGTATTTTTTTGAAGCCCTACTTTAATAAGCCCTAATTTGTGCGGTTTTTTGGTCCCTTTTGGGCTGGGGGTGACTAAATTTTTTTTGTGTGTAAATACCTGTAAATATAAGAATAAATAAACTTAAAAGAGAACACATAATTAGACCTAATAATTAAGTCCAAAATAGTAGCTATATGATGCGAACGTGAATATAATTAGGAAGAGGCAAAAAAAAAAAAAACAGAATTTTATGTACACGAAAATAACGGTAGCATAATATATAAAGCCAACGATAAGCCTACCAGTAAAACTGGTATTGGTTATAACCTCCATTAATAAAAACTGAATTAAAATTTTCAATTCCTTCTTGTTAAATATTTCCGGTTAATTCACCACAGGGATTGAATACAAGGCCACATGGTAAACTCAGTAAAGTAGGGTAAGGTGGTTCACCCTGAAAACCCCCATTATGTAAATACCACGTTAGCGCACATCCCTATTAATTATTTGGACAGTATATATCCTTAATTCCACTTGATATTTGCCCTTTTCTTGTACTATATAGTTATGTTGACTTGTGGTTTATCTGATCAAGTTTGTACATAGTTTTAGTTGTTTTGACAGTTTCGAGATAGTTTTCAGCCTAAGTCCCTTTCTTAGGTTGCAACATAGTCCTAGACAGTGTTAACTCTTTTCGTGTTTTTTATGGTTTATCAATCCTTGATAACGAAAGTTCAATCACACACTCGAAACGTCAACATAATACAGACGACGACAAATGTACGACTAAATTACACCAACAATATCCTCAAATGGGACAGTTAACATTGTTTAATACCATTCATTTGTTCGAAATTCACAACTAAAGTTGAGGAAATGTTCGCAATTAAATCAGGCGTCACTGTCGTTTTCCTGAAGATAAATACCAAGATGGCAGACGTGATTAAATCAATGTAGTTATATAAACAAAAAAATGTTGAAGAGATTAATTATAATTCTGAGAATTAGCGACTTGCCGGTTTCTTATGATTTCGCAATTAGTTTATCTCGTGCTGTTATGTTGGTAGGATTTATAGAACATCTGTTAGGGCGAGACATTGTAGATTACACATAACCACATCGTGGTTTATTAAAGTTTAATTTAAAATTTGCAGTTGATTTAATATTTTGTGTTTGTTCACAGCACAGTTATTGACAACCTTGAGGTAGACTACATTTATACTTGTGAGACCTAATATATTATGAAAGCGGAAAATAGAACAAGAAAGTAATTTTACAAATTTTACAGTGTAAAACAATCTCCTACACACGGTGAATGGTGAACAATATTTCAAAATAATCTCTGTGTTAGTAAACTTCGTTTGCAACAAAATCGCCCCATCCTATCTCACTTTATTTCTGAGATATGTTTTTCCGTGTATTTTTAGTAAAAACATGACTTTTCAGTTAAAAATTCTATTTTTTCACTTTATTTATCACCTAGCAAGTAAAGTGACCATATTTTCAAAATCTACTATTAATTTTTATATAAAAAGAACCAACTGAAATTATGCATTACTTACAAGCCCTCTACATGAAAAAGTGAATCTTTGTTAAAATTTCAAATTTTGTATTACAAACAAACGACTACACCTATAGGTGTTCAAATTTCACAAAAACTACCGCTTTTCATAAGGTTTCTAACAGTATAAGTGAATCTCTAATTAGAATTATTGCGTCCAGAGTCAAAATCGTGATGAAAGTATTTTAGATTTTGGTTGTCTAATTGACAACTCAACAATGGTCAAATTATAATATTTTTACAATTATTTTTATAAATTGAAAGTAGGTTGGTAATATCTCTCTACAAAAAATACGTGTAGGCATTTGTTTGTAAAACAAATTGAATTTTAACAAAGATTTTAAAACAACAACCTTTTTCATGTTTGAGGTCATGTAAATAATGAATCTTTTCAGTTTCAAAATACCTATGATACAAAATTTAATGTAGTTTTTGAAAATGGAGTTACTAGTAGGTGAAAAATAAAGTGAGAAATTAAAATTTGAACTGAAAATTCGAGTTTTTTCTAAAAAAAAAACGGGGGAAATTTATATCTCGGAAAAGAAGTGTTACTGTACCCACAAAATATTCCACACCAATTTTTTCGGCCCATTACATAACTTTTTTTTTTTTTTTTAACTACGCATATATGTGATAAAGTACAAAATAAAAAATCCCTATTTTGCACATATTTAATTACAAGTAATACAAATTTAATTATAATAATTCTCATTTCTACAATAATCTGAAAGTCTTAATAAACCTTTAAAATTATTTAATAAAATGCACAAGGAAAAGATTTAGTTCTAACACGTTTGAGCAAATTCCTCCTCGATTTTTAAACTTTTTGATAATCCGCTCAATTCGTCACTGACCATCCTGATAAAGGTGAAGAGTGGCATGGCAGGGCTGGGTAAGTACCATAATGGCCGACATCAATTGGTTTAGAAGAAAAGTGAAAGTTAATACTCACCCGTTATCTTAAGAACGAGTCGTCTGATTATTTAAAACTGTTTACGTAAATTACGAGACAAGTGTTGAGACAAATGGATGGCCAACAATAAAAAAGTTTAGAATATTATATTTTTTTTAAAGATTTTTAAAACCAATACCGTGTTGTACTTCACTTTATCCTACGAAAATTATGATGAAAATTCCTTCAACTGTATATTGTACAATGTTAAATTATGGCACGAAAATTATGATGAAAATTCCTTCAACTGTATATTGTACAATGTTAAATTATGGCACGAAAATTATGATGAAAATTTCTTCAACTGTATATTGTACAATGTTAAATTATGGCACGAAAATTATGATGAAAATTCCTTCAACTGTATATTGTAAAATGTTAAATTATGGCACGAAAATTATGATGAAAATTCCTTCAACTGTATATTGTACAATGTTAAATTATGGCACGAAAATTATGATGAAAATTCCTTCAACTGTATATTGTACAATGTTAAATTATGGCACGAAAATTATGATGAAAATTCCTTCAACTGTATATTGTACAATGTTAAATTATGGCACGAAAATTATGATGAAAATTTCTTCAACTGTATATTGTACAATGTTAAATTATGGCATGAAAATTATGATGAAAATTTCTTCAACTGTATATTGTACAATGTTAAATTATGGCATGAAAATTATGATGAAAATTTCTTCAACTGTATATTGTACAATGTTAAATTATGGCATGAAAATTATGATGAAAATTCCTTCAACTGTAAATTGTAAAATGTTAAATTATTGCACGAAAATTATGATGAAAATTTCTTCAACTGTATATTGTACAATGTTAAATTATGGCATGAAAATTATGATGAAAATTCCTTCAACTGTAAATTGTAAAATGTTAAATTATGGCACGAAAATTATGATGAAAATTCCTTCAACTGTATATTGTACAATGTTAAATTATGGCATGAAAATTATGATGAAAATTCCTTCAACTGTAAATTGTAAAATGTTAAATTATGGCACGAAAATTATGATAAAAATTCCTTCAACTGTATATTGTACAATGTTAAATTATGGCACGAAAATTATGATAAAAATTCCTTCAACTGTAAATTGTAAAATGTTAAATTATGGCACGAAAATTATGATGAAAATTCCTTCAACTGTAAATTGTAAAATGTTAAGTTATGGTACGAAAATTATGATGAAAATTCCTTCAACTGTAAATTGTAAAATGTTAAATTATGGCGGATGTTAGAAATGTAATTAAACTGTATTTTTGTAAAGTTACGAGATCATCTATTTATCCAGAATATTATATTTATGTGTCAGTATGTATTACCCATGTTTTCCAACAAGCTTATCTCTCTAGATACGGTTCCATAGAATAGATAACACCGTAGACAATCTCTAGTCCAAAGACTGCATCAAGCTTTTCCTTAACAATATGACTGTCTGCTATAATTATTCCTTGACCTTGAATCTTTAGCGAATATTTAATGATGAAACTTCTACATTTCAAGTCTATTTAAGTCTTGACAGATCTTATCAATGGAAATAATTTGGCACCATTCTGTCACGTAGGCAGTTTGATCAAAACGTCTCAGGTTCGTTAATGATTGGATTTTGGGAATCTTCTATTTTTTCGTACAGTAATTATTTTAATCCCTCTCTTGGAGGGATGCTGTAGGGGTCTATTCAAATGTTTTAAAGGTGGTTCAGTTATAAACGTATCACAAAAATCATTAAGTTTTTATAGTTTGAATTTAAAGTGTTGTAAAAATAGTCATGGCAAGAGTCGCAGATTGTTAAAATTCTGAACCCCGAGATTATGAATACTCATTTCGTATCTTTTGTAATTGAATAATTCTAAAATAATAATTTTATTTAAATAATCTTGTTAAAACATATATACTTTGTACGATTTTAAACCACTTTATATATGTTTTATGTTTATATAATTTATAAAACACACAAGGCGTATTTATCGTGTCTAAACCCTAAACGACGGACCCAATATCGTTAATTTTTACTTCTGAAATTTATTTGTCCTTTACAAAATCAATTCGTTGTTTCAAGATATTTAAATAAACTTAAAAACTCTTTCACCAGCTTCCTACCCATAATAAATAGAAATAACATAATTAGAATAATGATTTAGAAAAACTCTTTATTTTTGAGACTCTGAACAAAATTTGGCACTGACTATCTTGTTACTTTTTTAAAAATTTATTCACGGGAAATCAAAACTAACCGAAATTTCTTGAATTATACTCTCAGACTTATTAGTGTTGGTAATTATTTTAAATGACTTCTAAATTTATTAATATAGAGTTCCGAGACACATTTATCCTGTGATAAATTGTTTTGGCAAATGTTTTTATCATTAAAACCTTGAGAAACCGAGATGCTGACAGCGGCGTCTTCGTTGGAGAGTTGTATTTATTATGTTAGGTTAATTAACCGTTGTAATATTTCTAGAGGTGGTGGTTATGCATCTAATTATGACATGATATGCTCTAACACATCCAAACACATACGTATATCCTTTTTGTGGATCCTTGAGTAAAAAAAAGATTTTTGGAATGATGTCTGTCTGTTTGTGCGGTGCTCTCCAGCCCAACGTATATATAGTGTTTCCAAATTAGGTTTCAAAACTTGAGGATAAGTCTAAACTTCCAAAACTTAGGCCAAAATAAGTAAAACAAGTACCTATGAACATAATATGTCCTACAATAATTAGTTTCCGTCTGTCATAATAATTATTAAATGGTTCCTTAATGTAATGACTCATTAAATTTTTTTTTTCTGTTTCTCCAAACTTCGTTAGCGTTGATTATAAGTAGGCCTATATCCAAAGTTAACTTTGCAGATTAAATTTCAATCGTTTAAAACTTTAAAAATTTTTTTGACCTTGAACTTTAGATTGTGGTTAAATATTGATTACAAACATGTATAAACAAACTACTGTCGTATTTATAAATATAATTATAAAGTATATAAGATAGAAGGATTTTAGTGGGGTTTAAAACCCACTACTAGTAAAAATATAGCCTACTAGACTACTCTGTGTAAGGCACATAGGCTATCTAAGTCTACTTGTAGTAGTAAATAAGGAGTCAGTTACATATCCATTTTATAATAATATATATAACTTATTTTTCCTCTAGAAATTAATTTAATTATAAAATAAACATAACACGCTGTTCTCCATTTAATGTAACTAAACAGGCTAGTTCAGGATATAGCAAAAAAGCTCCTGAATATGGTAGTTATCTTAAAATCCGGGCTCAAGTACTCTCCATTTATTTTCTTCTCTTTTGTGATATTCTCTGTATTTTTTTCAGATAGATCTACTTTTGGCCATCAATAAACATTATTTATTCTCTCACACACAAATAATTTAAATACTACATGATCAAAAACACACATACATTTCTTTATAATCCCTCGTTTATCAAGAAATTTCCTCCTTTCAGATAGATCTGTCTTTGGATGTAACAATCCTGAGGTATCTTACTGAATCCACACTATGGTTAGATCCCTACCACGTCTCTCTTGTTCTCTCCCAACAATGACGCTATTAGAGTATTTGAGGGCTAACTCTATTTACGTTTAGACAACGATGCTAGAGATGGTTTTTAAATCCACTTTTAAACAACACAAAAATAATCTATATTTTTCATTACAAGTATACGTACCGGTAATTATAAATAAAATTATGAATTGTTCTTATTTAACATTTAATTTATATGTAATTAATTAATATACGTGGTTTTTTTAGAGTTCACAGGTACAACCAAGGACCCTTATAATTTCACGCGGGTGTGTCAATCTGAACCCGTCTGCACAGACAAGAGTATAAATACATATTAAACTTTGCATTTATATTCTTTGTATTGTCCCACAAATAGGAAAAATATAGTGGTAATAACAAAAAATGACCTTGATGTAGTTAAGGGCCAAAAACTAACTAGAAAAAATTGTAACTTAAGAAATATTAAATATGGGGATATCAAATAAAACTAGATCATTAACGGATTACAAATATGTATGTTTATTTGACGAAGAAATTAATATGTTGGGACAAAGGCGCTTAAATGACTTCTACTTTATAAAATAACTCTCCTATATGCCTACGGATCCTAAGTCGTCTGGTTTTAGCACACGCTTACCTCTTTTATTCCTTTGTTTAAATAACTAACTTTTTTTCTTTTTTTTATATGGGCTGTGATAGCCTCCGTCAGAGGCCTCACCGGCGTCGACATAAAGGTCTTTTGCCGCCCCAAGTTCCATCCTACACCCACTCAGTAATACCTGTCATCCTTATGAAGGAACAGATGCTTCCTATAGGATTGTCTAGGATGGTTTCCATCTCCTTCCCCGGAGGGCCTAAAGAGTATAGCCTGGCTCGTCCTAACGCCTCACACTCTAAGAGAATGTGTTCTGCGGACTCTTCAGCCAAACCAAATTTCCTGCAAATATTTTCTGCAGCAATCCCTATCCTGTGTAGGTGTTTTCTGAGGTGACAGTGGCTCGTTAAGAGCCCAACCACCCACCTCATGTAATCC
Source organism: Aphrophora alni (assembly GCA_963513935.1). Taxonomy (NCBI): domain Eukaryota; kingdom Metazoa; phylum Arthropoda; class Insecta; order Hemiptera; family Aphrophoridae; genus Aphrophora; species Aphrophora alni. The sequence continues at coordinate 17,529,387 of OY740767.1, forward strand.
CTTCTAAGAGAGATGAGTTGTTCAGCATGTTTCTTGCTTGGTCTAAGTAGCCTCTTTGCAAGTCTACTTGTAGTTGAATTCGTCCAGGCCCTATTCATCCCCTCCCGTATCCATGTATCAACCGCTGCTCTGGCATGTCCATAGGAGATCCCGAACACCGGCTCCGCGCCCACGAAAGGGGATTCTATACCTATCCTGGCTAATTCATCTGCTCTCTCATTTCCATCGATACCTGAGTGGCCAGAAACCCAGCCCACAGTTACCGTGTTCACCTGACTAAGCTTTATCAAAGATGAGATGCATTCCCATACCAACTTCGACTTTACTCTAGTCGTGTTTAGTGCCTTAATTGCAGCTTGACTGTCCGTGAAGATCAGAATGTTCTTACCTTTGTATTCCATTCTTAGATTCTCCTTGATACATTCAAAGATTGCGCCTACTTCTGCTTGGAAAACAGTAGCATGCTTGCCTAGGCGCAATAAGGTGGAGCTCTCTGGGTTAATCCCATTTATACCACCACCCGTACCCATCTCCGTTTTCGAGCCATCTGTAAACCAGATTATATCCTGCTCGTTAACTGTATGATACTGTAATATGCAACTTTACACATGTTGGCAATCTGTGTCATACTCATAAGAACTGGATTAAAATGAGCGAACTGTACTCGATAATTTTATTGGCAAGTATTAACGACGAGTTAAAATGTTAACGAATCGTTTATTTAACTCACTACAGTATTAGGCTAACTTTAGACGTTAGACAAACTGGATCCCCTGACACAAGGGTTGGTTTGGTTAATAGGGCTAAATAAGTACCATGATTTCATCTATTAACTTCTTGTCAAAAAGGACAAAACTTTCTACAGGCCTTCACAAACAGACGCGATACAGGACTCGGGACAAACCGAGCGATACTGAACTCGGGAAAATATCGCCTGTTTACCGAACTGTACGTTCACACACGCGCTGCACTCGGACGTTCGGGTTTCGGTAAAAATAACAATATCACTTCATTAAAAACTATATAACGTTATTTTATATGAATTTAATATTTTTTTATTGTTGTCATGCGTGACTTTACAAATTTTTTTTTTCACGAAATTGTCTAATATTTTGAGAAAGAATTTTATATATACTTACTGAGGCTTATCTTGTTCGTCCTCGTCCATAGCGAGCGACAAAAGCAATGCTTCTTCTTCATAATGCTGATTCGTATTTAAAAAAAGTAAACTACATAACCAAACTACACTACATTCATAAACTTTGGATGCGGTAAAAAATGTGTAAACTACTGACTCCCTCCCGCCTCGATTTCCGAGCGGTCTACCGATTGCGATAATATCCTCGGTATACCGCTGCTGTGTGAACGTTTTCATTTACCTCTATGCAATAACCTATCGTACCGAGCACTGTATCGCGTCTGTCTGTGAAGGCCTTAACACTAATTAATAGGCCTACTCGAAACATCGGACAAAATATTCATTTACAAAAATAACCATTAAAAACAACGGTCAGAGTTCAATACCAGTATCATTAAAACATTCATTTATAAACAGTAACAACTTCTGTTTGGTTTTTATTTAATTAAATGAACAAAAAATGCAAATATCTATCTTTAATCTCAGCCAACACCAAAGTGAACTAAGCCTGGTTTACTGAAGTACATTCGGATTTGGTAGGCATTGAACTTATCTCCACAGCCTTCTAAAAATAGCCTACACACACATAAAGAAGATTGTTTTATTGTGATGGCATAGGCCCAAATCTATCGATTCGACTATTAAACAAGTCTCGTTTGATTTTAAAGACATAATTGCTCACATAACGGCAGTGTTTGAGTACTAAGAACTGATATCGTCTCGGGTGAAAGGTTACGTGTGGTAGAAGTCGCAAATAACCAAGCTATTGACTTTAAATTGCAACCGCTCGTTGATTAGAGTAATCAAGATTGATTGTAATAGAAATATAGGCTTCTAAATAGACGGTCTAATTAAGCTTAATAGTAAACATCTACGTCACGCCATAGAATAATAACATTTAATATACAAATGACTTTAACAAGCTTGGTGTTTTGTTTGAAATACAATGTTGTTAAAGTAATGTAGGCCTAAATATTGTTTTATTTGGCTGTGCAGACGTTATGATGGTGATACATGGATTCATTTCCATAAAACACGTTTTGATTGGTCATAATGTGGTTTTAGTAGGCCTATCCTAACTTGCTGTTGTGAATTTTGTCTGAATTTCTCTAAATTTATGGTAAATATATGTTTTTTTTTATAATAGGTTAAACAAAGTTCATAGATTAAAAAAACGTAAGGTTTTTTAGTTTTAGGCTGCTTTTTCACACAGGCTATTTTAACTTAGCATACAGAAAAATATGTGATTATGTAAAAATCTATCTCGAGCTTTTTGCAGATACCTTGAATTCGTTTTAAATACCCTGAATCCAAAAGGTGGTTTTTAGAATGATGTCTGTCTTGTCAAATATATAGTGCTTTACAACTTAAACGGTTGGACCGATTGTAATCAAATTTGGTATGTGGTCGTATTTTGACTATCTCTTTGTATTTAAAAAAAAACAACATAAAATTAGGAGGTAGTTGCCATAAAAAAACAACATTATGTTTTTCTTAAAATCGGGTATAACTATTTTTATAAAATTTCGCTCAAGTGTAGTCTTTGAAGACCCATACAAAACGCACGGTCACCAACTTTTCAAAAATGTTGGTTTTTGAGCTATCGGTAAAGAAACATAAAAGATGTAATTTCTCAAAATCGGTCCTACTGATTTCGTTAGAATTTATTTGAAAAAGCTTAATGACCCAAACCCGTGTGTAAAATCGCAAATAAAACAACATTACTTTTCAGAAACAATAGACCAAAAACAATATGAAATTGAGCGCTGTCCTTAAAAACTGAATTTGATGCAATACGATTTACACTGAGAACGTGTTAATGGCACAGCAAATCAAAATTAAGTCCTTTTAAAATATTTTTTATCTAAGAGGCTGTCCATGGTTTATTTTAAGACTGATGACTAATGACAATTTTGATGAAGAATAGTTTTGATTTGGTTTATAAGGGGGGGGGGAGTGGAAAAGTTATTATTTTATTGCCCATTACCTTAAAATTTGGTATAAACATAGTTTTGTTTTCTCTAATTATCTAGAGTGTTAGAAAAGTATGTAAACCGTTTGGAAACTTTTGAATTATTAACAAAAATTAGTAGACACTTATTGTTGATCAAAAACTATCTGTTTATACAGTATCTAATCCAATTTCGGAGGATCAAATATGCCTGCAAGATGAAATAGTGGTTCTCAAAAGTTGTTGAAATTAACCACCGTATACGATAAATCGAAAAAGATAAAAAACCAGATAAAAAAATTCCACTGGTTTTAATTAAATTTGTGTAGCTTAATTATTTCATCATTTATATCAGTAGGTTAGGTTAGGTTAGGTCAGCTTAGTATATTTCGAAAACAATAAACCTTTTTCAGTTTATATTCAACCACTCTTTTTAGAAAGGTGTTTCAACAATATGTTGCATGACCGCTTTCTCATTACAACTTTCAAGTGGACTTCTAAAACTTAGACCTTCTGATATCTCGAAAACGGTAACATCTTTTCCAGTTTTGATTCCACTACTGTTTTGGGGGGGGGGAAGCTGTTAACGTGATGTCGTATGACCACCTTCGCATTAAGATTTTTTAATCTAGAGTGATCCCCTAAAACTCCCAAACACTTAGAAAGTTAGTGTGTTTACGTTTACAATGGTGGTATTGGTTAAAAACAATCTGATATATAATGTTTATAAAAAAGGGGAGAAGGGACCTCTCTGTATATAATTTCAACATTTTTAGAGAGTTGAAAAACGCTTGCAATCTATCTCCTAAACGCTTGCATATTTGGAAAAAAAAGTACCAACAAACATCATCTTAAAATGTGATTTTATATCTAATCAAAAATATAGGTATACATTTAAAAATGTTGACTCACATCTTCTGGAGGACCCTTTTGAGATTGCGAAATTGTATTGTTTACAGAAAGAAATTTCGATTTGACCATTTGGTGTAGCCTAGTTCTTTTTTTATGCAGTTATCGGTTTAAAAGTTATTAAACCATTTCTATACTTATCTAATACCCTCTATAAACTAAATACCCCATTTCTAGTTAATGACAAAAATTAATGAAAATTTAAAGTTCATCGTTCATCAATATCAAGGTACATTAAAATAGATTTTAAAACAACCCCTAGAAAACAAAAATAACTGAAATCAGACATCTCTGTCAGAATAGGCAGATATTTATGGTTAATTTTATGGATAAATTAATTATTTCCCTAGCATACGAAGTGTGGAGTAGCCAATAATTACCACTTTTGTTTTTTGCCCGATTATCACGCTTCGGAACTTTAGGAAACAGAAATAGTATATTTCATCACTAGGACCAAAAGTGAAGCTTTTCGATACAAGCTCAAGTTTAGCGAAGATCGAAAAGCTTCTTTTGGTCCTAGTGATGAACTATATTTTTCGTTATAATGCAAACAACATAATAAAACAATTTCACCAAAAACTAAAATATTATAACCTATTTACCTTCGAAAGTTTGGACAAGTTACACAAATTTGTGCAGCTATTACAGCTGTTTTTTTGTGTTAGTGGTGCGTATTTATAAAATCGATGGTAACAGCTGTTTTATCTGTCATTTACAATAGAGAGTATCAGTTGTATTTATGATTCTTTACAATCGTTAATTAATTCCTATAAGCGAAGTAACAGCTGATGACCTTAGGTTATACGACTAAAAATAACAACTTTATCATCTCAATTCATGTATTGAAAACAGCTGTTTTTGAAGCAGTATGACGAACAATTTATTTTCGACATGTCCTGTACGTAAACACGGTAGCGAGCACAAAAATTAAAATAGTAACACGATATTTTGTATGGGGGGGGGACTATAGTGTGCTCATTTAGAAATCGAATTAAAAATAACAAAATGGAGGCCAGTTTTTTGTTTACATCTCGTTTGTTATTTAACTTGTTTAACACTAAATTAGATAAAAATTTGTAGATTTCAATTATACATGTAATGGTATTTGTCTAGGATGACAAATAGTGAAGTTTTTGTCAAAGATTTTATTTAGAAAACCGATCTTCTAAAAAAATATATAATATTCGTATAGTTATGAGATCTGAGAGGGCCAAGCGTAGCGAGTGGAAAGTCCTTTCCATATGTACAGATTCGAGATCCACTAGGCTCGAGATAATTACACGAGCGATACCAACTAAACCTAACATTTGACAGACATGCAAAGTTTAGACATGAAGTTAATACTAATTGTATTTTGAAGATGACTTTATTCTTTATATCTGGAGGCCACAATATATAATGCTTGTCAAACTGTGCTACCCAAAAACTATATCCGTATCAGGAGAGTAATAAATTGGGTGAATGACTTGTAAATTGGCTTTACATTGATAACCCCAGACTCGAATCTGCTAAAGTTATCAACAGTTAAATTGTTGTTTGTTCTCCGGACCAAGTAAAGTCTTTGAAAAGATGCAGTCCGAATTTTCATAGGAATTATTTTAATTCACAGTTATAAGCAACGATTTGTTTGCTTTGATTATTCCATTGTTATGTGTACAAATATTTTAAGAAATTCGATGAAAAGGAATTTTTTTCAAAAGGACAATTTTTAAGCAAAATACATAACTTATCTTTAGTAGAAATATTTTCCAAAAAATGTATAAAAAAGTTTTTAATGAAATGTATCTTGTAAATATTCCCGATAGCTTCCTTACAATTATGCATAAACTTAAATGTTTGAAAATGATTGATAATTGTTCTAAGTATTTTGATGGCATCAGTTTTCTATTTTGAGAATTTTCATTTTAATAAAAAATATCCACTTTAAAATTCTGCAAAGAAAAAATTTAATTGTTTGTCCATTCATCTGTCCAAGACAATACGGGTGTACAATTTTTTAGGTAGGCTACTATGTTAGCTTTATTTAAAGGTTTTTTCACGACTTTGAGAAAATAGACACTAAATTTTGAAATTTAGAAAAAAGTATTACGCTCTGTACCATGAGGAAAAGTCATACGCACTATACCATGAGGAAAAGTTATACACACTGTACTATGAGGAAAAGTCATAGGCCTACGCACTATACCATGAGGAAAAGTCATACGCACTGTACTATGAGGAAAAGTCATACGCACTGTACTATGAGGAAAGTCATACGCTCTGTACTCTGAGGAAAAGTCATACGCACTATACCATGAGGATAAGTCATACGCACTGTACCCTGAGGAAAAATATTACGCTCTGTACCCTGAGGAAAAGTCATACGCACTGTACCCTGAGGAAAAGTCATACGCACTGTACCCTGAGGAAAAATATTACGCTCTGTACCCTGAGGAAAAGTCATACGCACTATACCATGAGGATAAGTCATACGCACTGTACCCTGAGGAAAAGTATTACGCTCTGTACCCTGAGGAAAAGTCATACGCACTATACCATGAGGAAAAATCATACGCTCTATACCATGAGGAAAAGTCATACGCACTATACCATGAGGATAAGTCATACGCACTGCACCCTGAGGAAAAGTCATACGCTCTGTACCCTGAGGAAAAGTCATACGCACTATACCATGAGGAAAAGTCATACGCACTATACTATGAGGATAAGTCATACGCACTGCACCCTGAGGAAAAGTCATACGCTCTGTACCCTGAGGAAAAGTCATACGCACTATACCATGAGGAAAAGTCATACGCTCTGTACCATGAGGAAAAGTCATAAGCACTATACCATGAGGAAAAGTCATACGCACTGTACCCTAAGGAAAAGTCATACGCTCTGTACCATGAGGAAAAGTCATACGTTCTGTACCCTAAGGAAAAGTCATACGCACTATACCATGAGGAAAAGTCATACGCTCTGTACCATGAGGAAAAGTCATACGCACTATACCATGAGGATAAGTCATACGCATTGTACCCTGAGGAAAAGTATTACGCTCTGTACCCTGAGGAAAAGTCATACGCACTATACCATGAGGAAAAATCATACGCTCTATACCATGAGGAAAAGTCATACGCACTATACCATGAGGATAAGTCATACGCACTGCACCCTGAGGAAAAGTCATACGCTCTGTACCCTGAGGAAAAGTCATACGCACTATACCATGAGGAAAAGTCATACGCACTATACCATGAGGATAAGTCATACGCACTGCACCCTGAGGAAAAGTCATACGCTCTGTACCCTGAGGAAAAGTCATACGCACTATACCATGAGGAAAAGTCATACGCTCTGTACCATGAGGAAAAGTCATAAGCACTATACCATGAGGAAAGTCATACGCACTGTACCCTAAGGAAAAGTCATACGCTCTGTACCATGAGGAAAAGTCATACGTTCTGTACCATGAGGAAAAGTCATACGCACTATACCATGAGGAAAAGTCATACGCTCTGTACCATGAGGAAAAGTCATACGCACTATACCACGAGGAAAAGTCATACGCTCTGTACTATGAGGAAAAGTCATACGCACTATACCATGAGGAAAAGTCATACGCACTGCACCCTGAGGAAAAGTCATACGCTCTGTACCCTGAGGAAAAGTCATACGCACTATACCACGAGGAAAAGTCATACGCTCTGTACCATGAGGAAAAGTCATAAGCACTATACCATGAGGAAAAGTCATACGCACTGTACCCTAAGGAAAAGTCATACGCTCTGTACCATGAGGAAAAGTCATACGTTCTGTACCATGAGGAAAAGTCATACGCTCTGTACCATGAGGAAAAGTCATACGCACTATACCATGAGGAAAAGTCATACGCTCTGTACTATGAGGAAAAGTCATACGCACTATACCATGAGGAAAAGTCATACGTTCTGTACCATGAGGAAAAGTCATACGTTCTGTACCATGAGGAAAAGTCATACGCACTATACCATGAGGAAAAGTCATACGTTCTCTACCATGAGGAAAAGTCATACGCACTATACCATGAGGAAAAGTCATACGCACTGTACTATGAGGAAAAACACAAACTCTCGATTTTCTCATCATACTTCAAATTCAACGGAAACAAAGAAATGCTCACTATCTCTTTTAAAAAAATCCAGTTCGGAAGGACGTCGTCACAGAATGTTGAATAGTTCATCACGTGATGTAGGGACAATGAATGAAGCGGCAGATATCCCTCCTGAGATGCCTCGGAATGTGATGCCTCGCCTAGCTCAATACTAAACTGCAGAAGGGAAACAGTTCAAGCAGTTATTGGTAACTTTCCATGAAATGTTTAGTTTTAACCGACATAAATGGGGGGGGGGGATAAAACAATTTTGTAAACTTTTTCAATGTATTTTTTGTTCTACTCTAAAAGTCACAAATATATTTACAATATTTTAAAGGACAATGTCGGGAAAAATCAGAAATTTATTAATTTTGGGACATCCTGTATATTAGTACCTAATTTTTAGCACACCCTGTATATAAATGAAGTCAATTTCTAAAAAAATCTGTTTGTTTTACATCTCATTAGAATAAAAATTAGAAAAAGAGTTATTAAGCCGTTCCGTTATATCTTGAACACTCTCTCCATAAGCACATTTTCTTTTCCTTTTTTTCTACGTTTTTTCCCCATTTTCTTGTTATAGTTTCAATTAAAACAATGGCTGATATTTGTATTATTTATTTAAAATTCGAGAACCTTGTATGTACATTAACCTTATGTTACCTTAATACGCCTAAGCCAGCTAAACGACTTTTTCAGTCTAATACTGGTGTGGTATGAAACTCAGATTCCCGTCACTGTTGTTCTAGCATTCTCTACTAGAGTTCGCTACTTGCCAATTTTCTTACCATATCATCACCGTAAATTTGTAAGTACCCAAGGGAATTGTAAACGAAGCATCTTCCAATGCTAATTTCCATACATCAATTATGCCCATATAACAGATATTCCCCATTAAAAAATTCCAGTTCACCCAGAAAATTTTCACCTACCTGAATTAAGGTAATTGTTGTAGTCAATAACATGATACAAATTAATTTATAGTATTTTTTCAGGGGGGGAGGGGTAGTTCAATTTTTCGCACCTACAAAGAAATTATCCCACCTTCATGATCTTCTGTACACAAAAATTTGTTTTTAGTTAGTGCCCTTTTAATGTTCATTGATTATCCAAAATAGTCTTAAATGATATAGCCTACGTTAGCTTAGAGGGTCTAACAATTAAGGCCGAAGTCCGGACACGGTGTAAAACAAAAGTCAGCCTTATTGCAGTACAAACAAATTTAATCTCCGAGTTATTAATGTATATGTACGATGAGGACATTTTACATGATCTTCTTATTTGCTTGCGTGAGGTATAACTGTCAAAAGAACGAGCTGTAGCTATTTAACATTTGGAAAATCAGCTGTTTGATCAGTGAAGGGGGTCGACACTTGTTAAAGATATCTGTCATAAAAACGACACATGATAATATATTGAGTAGCATTACTAATTAGAAGTTTGGTCGCTTCATTAAATTGTTGTTGGTAGTTATTGTAACGACTGGCATTTTGATTTATATCGTGTTAAATACACCACGTGTTAGTGTACTTTCCCACCACCAGACTGCGATACTAGTTGGCACAACTCCAACAATGGGCTCGGTTACATTTATTTTTGTTAACTATACAACAATAGCAGAAGGCAATGATCTTTGCAGACTAGAGTACAGAACGCCAATTATGCACAGAATGCCACGGTCATGGTTTAATGCAGACGGATGCGTCAAGTTGTCTTTTTCTTTGAAATAATGTTTGTTTAGCTGGAAACATCTGTTTAAAAAAAAAAATTCTCACTATTCATTGTATACAGTATTTTGTTAAATAAACTTCTAGAATTTTTTAAATAAATAAATATCAAGTTTGACTTGTGAGAAGATACACTTAGTAACTGAAAATTTGAAATCAAATTCTCACAAATAATACGTTAATTTATTCAAAAGTTCAAACTCGTTTATCAATTGTATTCTAAGCAGATGATTAGAATTTACTATATAATTTTATATTGCACTTTTTCATATTCCCTAAATAACAAAATGGCTTCTAAAAATGTCAATTTTTGTTTTGATTTTTATCAAACTTATTAAATGTTTTTAGGTTGCTAATTTCGAATTTACTATCGCCTTATACGTGTAAACTTTTTCCTATCCGTAAAAACTGTCCGTCTAGGATTTCAACTTATTTTGTTCAAATCTTTAAACGCCATTTTTTTCGAAAATTCTACATTTTGGGTTAGTTGCTTTAAAATAATAGCTTTTAAGTATACCGCGAGTCCAACAAATAGGTCGCTATTCTTTTTGAATTAATATGCTAGACATATGAAAACTCTACAAACATGACATTTTACAGTTATGTTACATAGACATGTAAAGAAGTACAATCGAGTTTCATTTTTTTTATGGTCAATCAAAACAAAATGGCGGAATAACAAAAAGAACGTTAATATTCTGGATAGAACCACTTCCTCCAACCATGCAATATTGTTCGAAGGTAATTGAAAAGCTTGATGAAAATTTTGATCGATATGAAGAATTGTATTCTCAGATGAAACTACATTTTACCGAACAGGATCTGTTAACAGGAAAAGTTGTAATTTTTATAACACACAAAATCCACATATCTTACACGAAGTTGGCTTGAAATCAAAGAGTGTGATTGTTTGGGCTACCGTCACCAAGGATGGTTTTTTATCCTATGATATATTCCATCATACAATGACTGGAGACAGATACACGCATCAATATCAACTGATCACATCTTAATCAACCGGAGATGAGGTATGTTTTTTTTAACAGGATGGAGCTCCTCATCATTATGCTAATGTGGCCAAAGTAGTTTGGATCGATTTCTTGCCAACCGTTGGATAGGGTCATGGTAGCAATTTCGTGAGTTGACCTCCAAAATCCCCAGACTTGGACTGTATGGTATGCAAATTATTCCTATGTAGCTTTTTGTAAGAAAATGATTATTCTCACCCTATGGCAACAGATGATGAATGAATGAAGCTGATTCAAAAGGAATTACTGTTGATACTTTGGCAATTTTTCCAAAAGGCTTTGACTTTTTTCTTTTTTTTCCGTCGCTATCAGTCTATCAGTTGATATTGATGACCATCAATTCTAATAAAGGTCAAATTTGGATCATTAATAGTTTATTACTGTAATTTTTCTTTATTAAGTTTTACACATTTTCATGTTATCTGTAAATGAACAATTTGTAATGGTTATGCGAATAAAATCATTTCGCATGAAAACGTACCATTTTTTTTTTTATTCCACCATTTTTTTATTGACCATAAAAATGAAACTCGAGGGTACTTTTTTCATTTATCTATGTACTATATAATAGTATAACTGTAAAGTCTCAAGTTTGTAGAGTGGTCCATATGTCCGGCATATTAATTCAAAAATAGTGATCTCTTCGTGGGGTACCCCGTACATCAAAATTTGCAGTGTCCTTAAGTGCTCTATCAGTTTTGATCCGCTTTTACTCAAATATAACCCAGAAGGCCCGGTATATAACGTAATGTTTATGAATTTGGGATCGTTGAGTTAAAAAAGAATTTTTAAAAATACTTATTTGTTCACTAATAAAATTTCAAAATGGCGTCAAAATTGTTTTCTGATCAAACTCATTTAGCATATTAAATTGTACAGCGATAATTATATGTCTCTTAAAAAACAAAATGGTGGCACAAAATATCAACAATTTAGTTTCTCAACCGATTTTCATTTGGCTGAACTTATTTGCTGTGTGTTCTATCGGATGCTGGTTTCGAACTCAATATCACTTTTTAAGTAGGACTTTAGCCTGGTCCCAAACTTTTTCAACTGATTTTTGAACTTTCTTAAATAAATGTTTTTTGAAACGCTGATTTCAAAATTTAGTATCTGACTCCCAGAAAATAAAACAACTTTAACAATTTGATTTCTCAAATAAATAAAAATTAAATTTTATAACTTATTTTGCAAAGTTTTTATTCTTTGAGTTTTCTTACGTTAAAAATGGAGCTTCCCCTCTTTAAGTATCATTGAATGGTTTATCTACAGAAACCGTTAAAGGGACATTGAATGGTTTATCTAAAGAAACCGTTAAAGAAATCTAGATTTTCTAACGCATTTCCATATCTGAAATAAAGCTGACATGTAGCCGTCTTAAACGCGGAACCATAAAATGTGCACCGACCATAGTACTTAGAATTTGACGTGTCGTTCAGATACACTATGGCCGCCTGTCAAGACGATGATTAACAGCTCCTAGAGAAATGAAATTGTCAAACATGATGTAAATTAATAGACTAATTAAGTATAAATGTTTTTTTTCTGTCCGTTTGTGTGCAAGACTCATTAACTATGATTTATACGGTTGTGTCAAAATCTGCTAATATATGAGTTTTACACGATATGATTGACATAAATATTTGGCAGAAACCACAAGAGAACAAAAAACTCTGTGAAAACAATAACTTTCTCATAAACCCATAAAAAAAAATTATAAATACATACTGATTATTTAATAAAGCATATTTTTTAATGTGGCATTCTAGCTTGGATTAAATCGTCTGGAGCAGTAAGAATCATTAAAATACATAAACTATTGTTGAAATTATTGCAAATACACCTAAAAATATCAATTACAAAAGAGTTTTGTAAATTTAAACATTTAACCTTGACCTCTATTTATATTTATGGAATGAACTGCCAATGGTGCCTTCATGGATAGCCTACTAGAGACAGACACCCATTTAAAACTAAAATACATCAACACACCTAAATATAAGGTTTCTAAAATATATAATGAAGAATCTATTCAAAAAATGTTGTTAACATTTTAGAAATCAATTAAAAAATTCCACTATCTTAGAAATTCAATTATCATTCTTTTTTTCATTGAAAAACAAAAATTGAAAATTTGCTCTCTATTTATATCTGAGCTGTCACATCTGGTGGCTTCGTGGATGGTGGAACAGCCCACAGTTATGATAGGAGAAACAACAACACACAAAGCCTAAAGTACAACCGTAGCTATGGATTGCCATGGGAGAAAAATAACCCTAACCAACGTGCCAAATTGTAGTCAAATATAATTACAATTTGCAAGTTAATTAATTTTAAAAATAACAAAATTAACTCGACAACGGCGTTATGAATTCATTGTAGATATTTTCCAAATTACCGGCGAATTTCAATTTTTTTTTTACCTACCTTCCGATTTACACATGGGTTCGAGCCATAACCCTTAATATTTCAAGACAAATTTGAATCTAAATAGCTTTGCTTGATTCCTTTCAGCGCCCGTAGTTGATTTTCACATTTTAACCTATAACTTACAAACTGTGGATATTTTTGAAAAATACATTCTACTTTTTAAGACTGCCGTGTATTTGAATTTTTACTGTACTTAGGTAAAACCAAGGTAAACTGTCCGTCTGTCTGTCTGTAAGTCGTAATCCATTTACACAAGACGATACATGGTATATATTTCAAACTTTGGATTTATATTCTTTGTATTGTCCCACATATAGGAAAACAAAAATAACCTTGGGTAGTTGAGGGGCAAAAGTATATATTTTTTAAAAATTATTATGTGTGGGGTATCAAATAAAACTAGAATTTATTTTGATTATGAATATGTATGTTTATTTAGTAAAGGAATTAATATGTTGGCGCTAGGCCAAATTTAATGTTTAATCATGCCCCCCTCTAACTTAAACATGGCGTGATGACCTACAAATCTGGAAAAAATATTATTTGGATTTGAAGTTGATTACAGAGTGAAATCATATATTATAGTTTTTTGTATAACAAATATAACTTAATTTAACCACACAAAATGAGTAACGTATAAGTTTTAAAAGCAGTTTTTGTGGTCCGAATCTATATCATGGTCCGTAGGTAAAACCAAGGACCAACTTTATAATTTCACGCGCGTGTCTATACAATTTAAACTACCTCTTAAAAGCTTTCAACTTTATAAAAATAACTGTCTCTATATGCCTGAGGGATATATTTTAGGAAGTTGGGAGCTAATATTTTATTACATGTTCTCAAAGATTGTTCCCTATTTGGAATTACGAAATTTACAGATCAATATTAATAAAACTCAAATCTGGCTTAAAAAATGTAGACTGGATCAGTAAAAGTAACGTTTACACCAAAATTTGAAGCCAGCACATCTGTTTTTTTATGAACAATCAACAACTGACTCAGACAAATGTCACAGATTATCTTGGATTTTATTTTAATAGACACTTCATGAGCAAAAAACACATATTCACAAAAACAAAACAACTAGGAATCCCATTGCAAAAAACCAACTTAAAAGTTTAAAATAAATGACCTATATATACAAATCTATCCTTTACAGCCAGTAACACCAATTTGAAAGTGCTTCAAAAGCAAAGTGTTGCAAACAAATGCTCTGTGATATGTTGGAACATAGTTTTGAAAAGAGACCTACAGATTGCGAACATCAAACGGTTCAATCTTCGGAGAAACAATCTTTAGAGAAAGTTCAATCACACTCAGATTTGACAGTTCCGGAGTTTTTTTGACTCTACAACGCTTCAAATCGACTGGTCTAGTGAATAGATTTAATCAATAATCTCCATAATATTAGACATATTTAAATAATATTTATTCAATCATCTCAATGGAGGTGGTTTCCTACATTGCATTTTTAGAATGTATCATAACATTTATTTGTTTGCCGGAAAAAGGCTAGATTGTAAATATACATGAAATTTATTATATACAGAGTGATCGAAAGTTACAAATAAGTTTAAAAAGTAACTCCAAGTTTTTTGAGTTAAAACTAAAGATATTGCCAATTTTTTTATATCACCCAAGATTTTTCCAACGTGGTGGTCAGCTCTAAATTTTCTTATAGGAATTCCTTAGAGGTGATTTTGGATAAAACATATTACATTAAGACTTTTTTACTCTTGGATATTTTTCGATATCTCTCTAATTGTGTAAGAGCATTTAAAAATTTCAAAAATTCAAGCTATTTCAGAGATGATTTTTCAAAGTCAAATTGAGGGGAAATTTAAACTAGAGCTAGGATAAAAGGGTGTTAAGCTAAAGTTACACCTACTGATATTTTTATTCGTTCTGTAGGTTGATGAATCACAGACTTATCAGTAGAAAACTAAAATCATAATTTTCTTGTTATTGTCAAGAACAACTACTGGCTTACACAAGCTCTTTACTATTACACCGTGTAAATTAAGGATAAATTGTAATATTAAGCAGTGTTAATACATTTGTTTTTACTATAATATGTTATTCTATATCCTACATTCAATTATTGGCCCTAATTGAACTGGTATAAGCCTGGTAGGTGTTCTAGACAATTGCTAGAAAAGTTACACAAAATCGAATATAGAAACATTTTTAAGAGGCATTTTAACCGACTTCCTTTTATTGAATTTGTTTAAAAACTGATCCGTCAAAACTATTTTTATTCAGAAAAATAATTATTAATTTCTCAAAATTGTTGTCATTTTTTACAGTCCTGCAATTTTTTTTTTTCAAATTTTTAATATTTGTTTTTACCAGTCTATCAATGTTTGAATTTTAAATTCGATTCAACTGTTTTAGGTACGGAAAATGGACCTCAGGATACGCCCTAACCCTCGTATTTTTACAATTTTGAGCACTTATAAACAGTTAGAAATATAGAAAAATACCCAAAGGGTAAAAAGGTCTAAAAATAATGTGTTTATCCAAAATAGCCATTTTATATAAGAAAATTCAGAGCTGACCGCCGTATGGGAAAAAAAGTGATATCTAGTTTCAACGCGACACAAAATCCTTTTAAAGATTTTTATTTGTACTTTTGCAGTTATCGTTTAAAACTGCAGTCACACATGTTTCGATCACCCTGTATAGTCATTTTTTTTGTTTGGGTCTATAAGAAAAATGTACGTTTCCACACAGTTTATATTATCACTTGTGTTTTTTGCCAAACTTATTTCAATCATCATCGTGTAAAACTCATAAATTAGCAGATTTTGACAGAGCCATATAAATCATAGTTAATGATGAGTCTTAGACACGAAAGGACAACACATATAATTAATTATGTCTATTAATTTACCTCGTCTTTGATAATTATTTCATTTATCTAACACGTCTTAATTTTCGTCTTGACAGGCGACCTTGAACTATCAGGGAAATTCTACATATTAAGACGCTTTAGACTATTATGTATCTATCGATTGATTTGGTATTAAAATTTAATTAATTTTTTTTTTAATATAAGAGAATTTTGCGTCCTTAGATGGAATTTTTATTTTGCCTTCGTAAAAAATGTTTGCTCAGATTCAGATTTATGGGTTATAAAAAAAGTCAAACAACATGTGTTCAAAATATTTGAGCCTGACACTAATTTGTCTTTGGAGCCTTGCCAGTTCTCCAGCTCCGCAGGACTGCCTCCTTTCCTTTACCACGGAAAATGTCTGCTAATCCGATTTTCGTATTCTATAATTAAACAACATACCCACTAGAATCTAAACTGCGGACTAATTTGTCAGCTGATTGACCCTAATCAGTTTTCCGATTCAGGACTTCTGTTTCCGTTCCTCGGTAGAGATAAATGGCCGCCGAACGAAGTTTAAAAGTAATTAAAGAACGTGCAAAAAAAAATGTTGGCCTCCCTTTTATCCTGATTTTGTTTCAATAAAATGACATCTCTCTAATATATTTGTACAGCTGATATTTTAAATTTCAATGTGTCTCATTAGCCAATAGTTTTATTGTAATCATGTTTTTCTGAAAATAAATTTAAAACACGAAAATAGATTATAATGTTTTTTTAATTGTATTCAGGCCAAAAAATAAGGTTATAAATTACCATTTTGATATTAAAGAATTTTAATTGATGAAATTCTTATCTTAATTAATTTAACTAAGCAGTAATTTATGAGTATAACCTCTATTAACACAATCATTTGATGTTATTCCATGCAACTTCTAAAACGGTGTTATCTCACCAGATATATATATACTATTAATAGACAAGCTCTTAAGTATGGATTTATTTACATGGGTAAAAATAGCTACAGTACTTGGCAATACAGAAATGTATTTGCTTACCAAAATAAATTTTATTTCTTAAGACTCTAACGGAAAAGAAATACTAAAAATGTAATTCAAACAAGAAAGTGTGTTTTAGCGCTATAAAACTATTTAAAACTGTAGAGAACCAAGGCGGGCTCATAAGGCCAAAATCGTATGTGGTCAGTTAGGTATGAAAGGCGGCAAGAGATTTAAAAAAGAAAATAGATATACAGGTAGCGACAATAAACAAAAACAAAGTAGCTAATAATAAAAGGGCCAAGCGCGTGCAAAAAACATGACTTATAGTCCGTAGGTAAATGTGGACAGTTATTCTTATAAGGTCGAGGAGAGAACCAAGGCGGGCTCTTAAGGCCAAAATCGTATGGGCCAATTAGTTATGAAAGGCGGCAAGGTTTAAAAAAGACAATAGATATACAGGTATAGCGACAATAAACAAAAACAAAGTAGCTGATAACAAAAGGGCCAAGTGTGTGCTAAAAACATGACTTATAGTCCGTAGGTAAATAGGGACAGTTATTCTTATAAAGTCAAAGTCTTTATAAGCGGCCTTGCGACAACATATTAATTTTCTTCCTCAAATAAACATATTTTAAAATCTAGTGTTATTTGATATTACCCCCCCCCCCCATTTTAACTCTATAGTTTCTGCTCCCTAAGTACTCTAAGGTATTTTATTTTGTTACCGGTACCGTTAGATATATTTTTCCTATATGTGGGACAATGTAAAGTTTAAAATATATAGGATTTATCGTCTTGTCTTTGTAAACGGGTTGCGACTTATAGAAACTATAAGGGTCCAGGGTTTTAACTACGGACCTAAAAATCAGCTGTTTTTGTTTATAGGCCTATGCATAAATTTTTACTTTCAAAACCTACCACTGTTGCAACGTCAAATCCTTGTTTCAAAGAAATTCGTTCCATTATGTAGAGTTCAGAAACCGCGATGCATTTTAGTTTATTTTAGCCATATTTCATTTCAAATGCTTTTTTGTCTTATCAACTATTTCAAAGGGGATATAAATGGTAAAATGTTTTAAATAATAATAAATTAAATATCTATATGTGTTAACAAGTAGTTTTGTGTCTGTACATTTTGGATTTGTTAATACATTCAGTACACCATCTTGTAACACAATGCAACTACTGCCTTGCGTGCTAAGTGACACACAACAATATTCATAGACCAAGAAGTAAACAGTGATACCACTCATGGGGAAAAATAATAAAAATCTATGCTTATTGGTTATTCCTTGCATTGTGATTGTGATTTAGTATCCGTTGGGACCATGATGGTAGGGAATATTATGATGTATCTCAGAATGGTGACGGCCTTAATTTAAAAACTAATGGGCCCCTGTAAATTATACATTGTTTGATCTCATTTGTCTTTTAATGAAGTGTAGAATAAAAATATATTACATATTTTATTTTTAAAATATCAAATTAAATAAATGAAAGTTTGATCAAGTGAAGCACAGTGAAGCACTGATGGGTCCATTTGTCTGTACGCGCGGCTTGCTATGGCGCGGCGGGGAAGAGGGGAGTAGTTATTGCTCATTTCCAAAAACATATGGTCCCGCGCGGCGCGCCGGACGTAGATTATTCAACTGTCTTCAATGTAGCTTCAAGTTGTTTGTAAACATCATGTTTCTATATGCACTACAAATCTTGTAAACTGTAATTATGTGTCGCGAAAGGTAGACAAACATAGTTGGGTGAGCGAGCCCTACTTTTACAGAACGGCTAGTAGCGTCAGAGCCGCGCGCACAGGCAAATGGTTCCATCAGTAACTCATGCGGGTGACCCATGGCCAGTTCTAATATCCCGCGCGTCAAAACATATCCTGAGATATAATATATTAGACAGTTATGGAGTAGTAATTTTAAATAAATCATTCCTTTGCGATAACTCTGTACAAACAGATTGACAATGAGCTATTATAGGAACTGACTTCCGAGAACCAACGTCTGCATTTCTGAGACACTCTGTATGTTACCTGTTGTACCTCGCCACGCAAGGCAGTGTGTTGTGTGAATGACACAACCCACCTGTAGCCGATGCTATTTATAGATTAAGTCTGCACAAAGATAACCTAAACATGTCTATCATTTAATTGTTACAACAACATATCCTTTCACTTGCCGAAGAATACCAGATCCACTGATCAATTCCGGGGATTGCGGAAGGAATATTGTTCCGTTGGCAGTGTCTTTGCAGGTTAGTGGAGGAAAAACAATACATACGGACTTTAGAGTCTGAGAAATCTAATTTTATTGAAACATAAACATATTTTGTACAATTCTACAATTTATTGAGTTCTACCAAATGGGTCGTTAACATACATCGTGTAAAATACATACATCGGTTAGGGTCATTTTAACGTTACAACAAAATTTTCCCCTATTTGGAGGTGAACGTAATTTGGTATTAACAATTTAATTTGGAAAATGGTTTTTTTTTTTTTTTTTTTTAAACATTTCAACAAACTGTGAACAATTTTTTTCGTTATTGAATTACCAAGGAATGAAAATGGGGGAACTACCAAAAAGCCACGAATTTTTGGGCCGCTCTGACCCTACCGAATAGCCACGATCATTAGAGGGGATTAAGAAGGGTTCGTTTGCCAGCGCTGAAATGTCCGAAAAGCCACGACGGCTCAGCCAGGTAGCCGGCACCACCTCTGGGAAAAAGGGAATTGATAATTACCTATGACATAAACCATTTACTACTACACTTAGTAGTTTGTAAAATAAAAGTTTATTTTTTATGATACAAGCATACTACAGGCACTACAAGCATACTTCGTACTAAAGGTTCGCCAGTCCCAGACATTTTTTAAAAAAAATTACCCTATTTTCGACTTTTACGTACTTCGAAATATCCAAAAACTACGATAATTTGAAAACTGTGATCTTCAAAAATCAATTTTGAAACCTTATTTTACAGGAAAAATGATGAATAAATCATATATCCGTGTCGGGATAGAGAAAGCTACAACAAAAATAGATACTAATATTTATAGAATATACTCTTTCGGCACTACAAGCATACTTCCTACTAAAGGTTCGATCGTGGCTTTTTGGACATTTCGTTCCTTGCGAGATGACCCTTCTTAATCCTCACTAATGATCGTGGCTATTTGGTAATTTCAGATGGACCGAAAAATTCGTGGCTTTTTGGTAACAGCCGAAAATGGTTGGCGTTTATTGAACATTACAGTACTTGTAAAGATTTCGAGTCAAAATATTAAAAACATAACCTAAAAATACAATTTTCGTAAAAAATTATATACTTTTTAAAAATACACCAACTTTTTTTTTACAGATTGAATTTTTCGTATTTTAAAATAGATAAGATTTTTATAATACATTTTGTAAAATATATTTTTGTTAGAGCATTTTGCATACAAATTCAAATGTAAATTCAAAAACTGAATATCGTTTTGTAAATTAATTTCTTGATAAATTAACAAATATTAATAAATCTTTCATAACATAGGCCAACACTATGTTTGCCCTTATAGCTGTAGAAACAAATTTTACTTTTAGGCAGTACATGTTTTATGATTATGAAAAACAAATCATTATCGTCCTTCTGAGTGCTGGAAAATTTTGTCTTTGGAATTAAATTTGCCTGTCTGCCTACCGTACTCTAAAAACAGTTGGAAACGGCCGTTTTAATTTATCTGTTGAATAAAGTAAAAGGATACTTGTCGTGATACAAAAATTGTCTTAAAATCCGCTCCAATGATTTTGATAAAATTGTGCTCAAATCTAAGTCATACAAAAAATATTCCACGTATACTTCCCAAACATATAATTAAAGAGGTATACGTCACAAAGTGAAAATGAATCAATGTACGCTGTCTTTGAAGGTACAATATCTCAAAATCGGTACTAACGATTTGATCAAATTTGTGTGAAATATAAAGGTTTATATTTAAACTAATGTACAAACCACTACTACCGATGGGAAGTCTGCAGGATAACCAACGGAAGCCACATAGAACATCTTTAGTTTAAGGTAAAAAAAACTTTGGGGAAAGTTTAGATAACCAAAGGAGGAGTTTTTAAGTATCAAAATTTTCAACCCTTACCCCCAAAAATGGGGTAGTTTGGGGGTAAGTCAAGAATTTTAAATAGCAACCCCTATTGAGTGATACCTCATTTTAAAGGCCTTTTAAAATAGAGGTCTCTAAGTTCATCCTACCCAACATAGCGACCAATTGAATTAGTGAATATTAAACTTATAACAATGAATAAAACGTAACTGTTAATTTCAGCTTAACATATTGTTTAGAAATAATGTTCAACTTGTCTGTTTCATGACTTGTATGCGTTTTAAATATCAAACTTAGTAAAACAAAATTGGTTGTGGTTTTTCGTGAATAACGTAAAATAAAAAAAGGATAATGCAAAAAGGATTAAAGCATTGAACTCAGAATAAAAACAGTAACATCACATATCTCGCGCCCCTAATAGAATTTAAAAAATTAATTAAATTCTATTTCGTCGGCAATATTGAAAACCAGCTAAAAGGTACTCTGCTGCTATGAACATATACTGACATATCTTTTTATGTTCAGCCATTTTCTATATTTTTACTTTATGGGGACTTTATATACAATAAATTAGTAAATACAAAATGGACTTGTTAGGTAGACGCCCTAACAAAACCTAGCCTAACCTTAGTACTTTTTTTTAAACTACTTGTGTACTATTATTTACTTCAGCCATTAGTTTGGTGATATACACCTTCAAATTTCACTAAAATTTAATCAAAATAGCACGGACTGATTTTGAAATATTCTACCTTAAAAACAACATCTATGATTTATTTTCCTCAAAGTTCTGTTTCTAAGGAGGTAACGTTATTTAAGTTATTTACTCGTGGGTTTTATGTGGAAATGAGTGAGTAAGTTCATGCAATACTTTTGCACTGTTTGCTCACATTATTATGCAAAAAACACTCTAACAGACAATAGTATTTACATGCAATTATGTAAGTAATCATACCTTTTTACTATCAATTTTAAAGATATCTTTGACAAAACCCATGACCAAACCAAACTTTAATTAAAATTGTAAAAGAAGTCATTTTAATCTTAAAATTACATGTTTATAATGTCGGATTGCATCACAACTGATATTAAATGTGCAAAGATAGTTTGTTTTTATTTGTCTTGTTAAAAACTGTACTTCAGACAAATACGTAGGAAAAAAGTTGCGGATCAAAAACTACAACATATCAATTTATTTAAAGAATTGTCTGTTCTTTCTGCAGTTCTAATCTCAGGAACTATTGACCTTTCACAATTTTCTTCATCAGCTGAGTTTTAATCATTATGTTTGACAATGCTCAGAAAAAACTATTTGTAGTTTGAACTATGAATAAATTAATCAACATTGTTTCATAAACAATGTTGATTTATTTACTTTTTAAGTTAAACTGACTTTGTCTTGTTTTATATTAACAATAAAATAAAACAAATTTTATTTTGGTTTATCAGTAAAAAAAATATCCAAAAGCAATTAAAACAATTTGTCACCACACATGTCAGCCTGGTAGTTGTCAGGAACATGAACCAAGAACACAGTCAGTCTTTGACAAAATATTCTAAACGTGCATTACTTGTACAGGCACATACAGGCACACCCTGTGTTTTACTCCCGTATCGGCGTAAATCGTTTTTGATTCTACTCAAAAAATTTAACAGTGGACAAAGCTCATTTTTTTTTTTTTTTTTTTTTTTTTTTTTTTTTTTTTTTTTTTTTTTTTTTTTTTTTTTTTTTTTTTTTTACAAATAATCCCTAAACTGAAATATATTTTGACTTTCGATTTAACACACGGGTTAAAATGAATTAAAATTACCACTATCATTAATTAAAACGTAAGGCTAAGACTACTTCTTCAGTGGCGTATCTAAAGATAGAAAAACTCAATAAGGAGTATCGATATTAAAGGAAATATACAGGGTGATTCAAAACTGCACGGCAATATTTCGGAAGCTGATTTTAGAGCTAAAGATAAGGAAACAAGTTTATATAAACACAGATCCAGAAACGCTTCGTTTTCCGTCTGCAAACCATTTTATGTATTTACAAAAAAACAAGATATTTTTGAAATTAGATAAAACATTGAGTGAACATTTGGTAAACGCATTATTTGTGCAACCTTTTACCAGTATATCAAAAAACCAAGACATTATTTTGTATAGATTCAAATTGGCGGACTTATAAAATGTTTTATATCGAATATCTCGAAAACCATTACCATTACAAAATATTTACAAGAAACGAAAGATCTTTCTCTTTTAACGAAAAACCAAATACCTTTTTTAGTTTTTCTATAAGTCAAAGGGTAATCGAGTTTTCGAAAAAAAAAAGTTAAAATAATTTCTTAATAATTGTCTATAACACCCAAAGATTTTGGGAGTTCTTCGACGTTATATGTTTTAAACAACCGCCATTTTGAAAATTATAAAAATAAAGCCTTTGTGTTTGGTACACTTGTAAATCATAAGATACAAAATGCCTCTACCAAATTTGAACTTAATATCTTATCTATTTCTGGAATTAGAGTCAGTTTTTGTAAAAAAAATAATAATAATAATAAAAAATAAATAAATAAATGCGACGATTTATGATTAAAATGAGGCCAATTGGAAAAAAATACTGAACATTTATCATTTAATTGGATCTATAGAATTCGATCATATATAGCGCACTGAAGTTTTTTGTGACACCCTGTACATCAAATAAACTTTTCAGCCATCCAAACATTTACACATATTTTACCACTTCTACTTAAATGAAAAATGTTCATAATTAATTTTAAAAAGTCATTAACATACATATTTTTAATTGTACATATCCTATAAGACCCTATAAAAAACTGATCTCTTCAAAACAACACCAACATGTTTTGGAATTATCGTTTAAACCGGGGAAAGGAACCAATGGACAACGTAGTAAAAATTCGAACATTTCCTAATTGGAACAAATGATTTCTTTCAAATTTTAGTGAAATGAGAAATTGTATAATCAATAAGTCAACCGCAAGTAAAAAAAAAAATTACAGTTTGTGAGTAAATTGAAAATTTTCAAAATCACACTGACCCTTTTTGTTTGTAAGTTAAAGGATGGCAGAAACAATCGTTAAAACACAATATTTTACTAATTGACTAAAACAGGTAGAGTTCTCACAACATTTAAAGGTTTCGGAATCTGTATAAAAAATTATAACCAATTCCACATAAACTCTAATTTCTAAGACCTCACAAAATTGAGGACACTCTTGTGTATCGAAATAAATACCCCAATTTTAAGTTGTTTTTTTAATTCACTAAATATTAGATATATTGAAACTTGTATCTGAATTAAACTGGATTAAAAAAATATTATTTCCATTTCTGACAATAAAACTCATAACGTACTAAAACTGTTTTTGTCTGACCTATGACAACACAGTGAGACAGACCGGGAGTCCCTACTAAGCACCTGTTAGGATGACACTGGCGCAAGAAAGAGTTAACACCATTAGCACTCCCGGTGGTGTTGGCGCTAACCAGCTGGAGCGAAGCGACAACACTTAGTATGTGATGATAGTTTTACTAGATAGACAGACAGGTGGCAATAAATCAGAGAGTAGAACACATGCTTGGATGTATTCGCCTAAACACAGCTGTTTCTAG
This sequence comes from Aphrophora alni, assembly GCA_963513935.1. Taxonomy (NCBI): domain Eukaryota; kingdom Metazoa; phylum Arthropoda; class Insecta; order Hemiptera; family Aphrophoridae; genus Aphrophora; species Aphrophora alni. The sequence goes on from OY740767.1 coordinate 17,554,256, forward strand.
TATGTTTGTGTTTGTATTAGGTCTAAGACATATTTACTTTAGGGGATTATAGCGATGCAATAAGCAAAGGGTGAACTTTAGTACAGTAATTCTGAGCAATAGTCGTTTTCAATCATACAGGGTGTGGAAAAGTGCTGAGACTGTTTGATAACTTTTGAATGAATAAACAGTAGAAAAGCAAGAATGTGGTTATATAGAGGCCATTTCGCAGACCTAAAAATGGCCCCCAAAACTATCAAATTTAAAACCTTTAATTTGTCTTACGGGATCCCATGATTTTTTCTGGGTATTTTGAAAAATGCAACCATTCTAAAAATTTGTAAAAATTGTGGAATTTTCAACCCTGAAATCAATTTCAACTTCTTAAACAGTGTTAAAGAATAAAATCGCCCTAAACTAACCTAACCTAATCTAACCTAACCAAACTATAAGATAAATTTTAAAGCTCCGTTTTGTTTAAACGATTATCTTTTAAAAGCCTCCGTTAAATTTCAGAAACAAAATTAAATTTTACAATTTTCAAACCAGATTTTTATAGTTAATGATTTAAGTTTTATTTTCTTGTTTAAAATTTTCAATTAATTTCGTTTTTGAACTGCAAAATATATAATTACAATTCGGTTTGAGCTGAATTCAGAAGGGGCGCTCACAATAGTTATTTAAACTAGTATTTATAAATTTTTTAATTATGGAAGTAAAATAGCTGTTTTTTACGATATTCAAAAAACTTTCGACACTGTTGATTATGTTATTCTTATGAGGAGTCTGAAGATTAGCCGATAAATGAGTCTTATTTAGTTAACAGAACCCAGAGAGTTAAAATAATGTGTTAGGAAATAATTTAGAAATTAGGTATGGTGTACCCCGAGGTTCGATGTCAGGAGCTATTCTCTTTATAATATACATTAATGATGGTAAATTTTTTAATAAAAGCATTTACAGATAACACAGCTTTCCTTTATAAAGTGGATTCCAATTTTCAATTAAATATTTTAATTATGTAGTTCTTAAAAAATTGTATGGTTTTAAATAAACAGAAATGTAATTACATGTATTTTGAATATAAAAGTAGCAAATCTTTACGCACTAATTTAGCTTATCATCATGTCATGTACAAATAACTTTAAAAAATATTACAAATTGAAAATTTTGTTTTACACCTTCTGGAAGCCCCTTTTTTTAATTTTACCAATAGGTGTACCCTAATTTTTGTTTGTTAAAAAGTTGTCAAAACGATTCTATATTTTTTAAATACCCTGTACAAAACAGGAAACAAACATGAGGTCACCTCTCATTGGCTCAATATAATGAGTACGGGTGTGGCAAACACGAGGTATTTAACTGGATCTACGCTTTTCATGTAGTCTTGGGTTAGATCCTTTGTTAACGATAACGGAATTGAAGTATTGGAAAACTAGAATCTACACTCTATATCACCCAAAGTGATGTAATCGAAAGGGTTTGAGAACAAGAACAAGGCGTAATTTTCCAATTTTTAACATCATAATAAAAAATATAGTGACACAACTTGTCTCAAAATGTAAAAATTCAACTTTGAATTCAAAGTTTAACGTAAGTCAAATGTTTAAACATTTTGAATTTAAAAAATGTTTGGGACTTTGTACGTATCAATTGGCACTTATTTCACAAAAAGGACAAGTTCAACAAGCATTTTAAGTGACAAGTTCAGACTTTTTAAGTGTTCTTTCTCGAAGCAAATTACAAGTGACAAGCTACTGACAAGTTTTTCTTTCTCATTTTGACTGGTGTTCTGTTTCATTAGAGTCAGTTACTTGTGACAGTCGCTTGTCAAAAATGATTTTTCCCCAATGTGATGAACCTGGTTAATTTAACGCGTCAAGTTTATGATAGAATAGAGCGATTGTGGAAGATAAAATGGGGTCGTTATCTAAAACTTTCTAGAATACTTGTTAGCAAATTTGGAAAAGTAGGTAATAAAGAAGAATTTACGTTTTTACCCAAACTTGTGAAAGTTAAATGTATTCTGTTTAACAATTTATGAGAAACTTGAAACCAACTTACGTGAAATCCGATGTCATATGGAAAAAACTTGCCTTTAATTCTGTCCTTTTCTAGAACTTACTATGGGCTTGTTCATTCACACCTGAACTATGTTATCATTTTATGGGGTAATTCATCAGTTCAGTGAAAAGTTTTTTATATTACAGAAAAAGTCAATACGTCTTATTGCTGGAAAAAATAATTCAGAAAGTTGCAGAAATTCGTTTCGGGACTTAGGAATATATATATCATTGAACATTTATGTTTAAAATGCAAGCGTCATGCCGTTCTGCATAAAGAGATGCATAATTTATGGTACACGATTCAGAACTTTGTTGCTATATGACAACATAGGCTGAGCATCTTAAATTATACAGGGTGAGTTTTAAGTCCACACCTCTACCTTTTTTTATATGCTTTAAGTTAGAAAATTGAAACTCCGCATATCAATACTGAACCTAAATACCTTGGTTTTAATGCGCTCACTGACTGTCCAACTCGAATGGGGAACAGACCACGAGAAATCAGAAGAAGATCTTAAATGATAGTATAGGCCGATATGTACATCAAATTAAAGGTCTTTGTTAGTAGAGCACAGTGTCGCAAAACCGTATCTCAAAAGGTTCATCCTATCTAAAATGACAGGGTTTAAAAGTTTACAAAGATTACGTCCTAGAAACGCACCCCAGAATTTTTCCCTACAAGCTGTTTGTTAGACACATGAAAGACCTATCGTTTGTGGTGTTAACAAAAATTTAGGGGATCACCTCAAGTCTAAGATATGGGAGTCAACTAAAAGATTTTAATAAAAAGAGGGTCATGTAATATATCGTTTAACACAGTTTATGCTAAAAAAGATGGTGCAATTGCAATTGAAAAAGGATGATTGGTTAATTTGTTATTAATTTATTTTCTAACAAAATTTGTAGTCCCATTAATAACAAAATAACGACTCATCCTTTTTAAAATTCCAATTGCACCATCTTTTTTAGCGTAAAAGGCGGTGTTAAGCGACTTGTCACATGACCCTCTTCTTACGTATGTATGTAATAATTCTCGCTCCATATCTTTCTCAAATATATATACAGGATGAGGCAGACCACCCGCGCAATATTTATAGCTGTCTTACTAACTTACTTTAACACTTTTTCTTTCCCATTTCCCCCTAATTTGCACTCAGAGAATCCAATAAAATTATTTTCAATTTTTAACAATGCCCCAAAAGGGCCCAATTTGGGGGGTAGGGGTGCTTTTTGAGGAATTTTCAAATGTAAACATGGGTTGTGTGATACATCAATTTAAAGGTCTAATTAATTACCCTGAACATTTTGGTTTCAATTACAAGTTAATTATTTTTAACCGTATGTACAGGGTGTACCAAAACGTTTTGAAATAGGACTTAAAATAAAGTACTGTATTACCCTACCTAATAAACGGAACAGCACCAATTTTTTTTCCAAGCTTATTATTGAGCTATTCTTTAAGGAAACGTGTGAAAGGAGCATTTTTCACTGGATTTTGTAAATTTTAAAAATGCTCAAACTTGAATAATACAAAAAGTCTAAAACTCAAAATTCTTAAATAGCAACTTATAAAAAAATTTATATCAAATAAAAGTTCTTTTCAAAACAAACATTTTTTTAAATAAAATAAAGAGAAAATTTGAAATATTGAAAAAGCATACATACAAACACGGGACAAAAGTTGGAAGAGCTTGGAAGTACAAACGACTAAAAACCAAAGAAAGAGACTGCACTCTTTTTACATTGAATACAAGTTAAGACTGCCTGGCTGGACACCCTTCATAAAATACACATTTTCGAGAAGAAAGAATGTACATTGTGTGAACAAAAAAGTTCGAAAATGGATCGCGAACATTACAGGTCTTATAGGCCTACGAAACCAACAATTAAGTGGTCTTTATACTCAGAGACAAGAAGAAAATTGAGTTAAAGAATTCCAATAGCAGGCCACTGGAAAACAACACAATTTCTTTTACCGAGTTCCTTTGTCCCGGTACAAATTGCAGTGATGTCTCTCGCGTCGTTGGGGATAAAACTTCTTTAAGAGAGGTGTTAATAATCTGTGCACGCTCATTTTGAAGTGTGTGCACGCAGCATCCATTCAAATTGCCATTGTTGAGTCTGTGAGTTTTGGTGCAAACAATGTGCATACTTATTAGTGTATTACTTATACGTACCACGTTAAAGGAAGTGTTTATGCGTCTGGGATATTATTAGGCTATGGCGGGAATATGAGCTTATTAAACCATCTGTTGAAGCGAATCACGTGATTCTGTGATGTAATGGGTCAAATAATTGATGTTAATTTTATACCGATATATCCGTTTTGAGATCTTCTAATATTAAAATATATAGCCTATATATATATTTTTTTTAATGATGCACGTTTGTCGTTGTGATTGGTGTACATCACAAACTCAAGGACCGATTTTAATACAATTTGTTATGAGAACATATTTTGGCTATATCTCGAGTATCGTTTATCATTTTCCGTTAACTCATAATTTGGTGGTAGTTGCAAGAAAAATACGACTTTCTCAAAGTCTACTTTAACGATTTTTATTCAAATTTACTCAAGTGTATCCTCTAAGGCACAAACAAAATGTACTGATCACCATATTTTAAAAAATGTCGGTTCGGGAGCGATCTGTAAAAAAGCAACAAATCAGCTGTTATAAGACGTAATTTCTCAAAATCGGCTACTCTGATATCGTCCAAATTTTAGTGAAATGTGAAAAATTAATAACTTAAACTCGCGGTCAAAACACAAATATATCTGAATCAGAAATATATGCCGTCATTAAAAGTATGTTTTGAATCAAATTCGATTTATTCTGAGTAGCCTATGTGTGTATGGTACAAGATAGTGAAGCACGCATAGACCCCATTTAAATATAGGCCCTATAAATATTTTGTCAAAGACGGTGTCCATGGCTTATATCACGTTTTGAGCGACCTAACCTAACCTAACCTAACCTAACCTAACCTAACCTAACCTAACCTAATCTAACCTAACCAAATTGATAATTTTGGTAACGGATAGTTTCAGTTGGTTTTTATTTCGTTTTGGAGATGGGGGAGTGAGTAAGTTTGTGCAGTGGTTTAGCACAGTTTGTTTCCAGGTTAAATAATAACTAAGTTTTACAGTTCAGGTTTTAATTCCATTCAAACACTCCAGGGTTCATTCGTAGTGACGGTAAGGCTAATTTTACCCTAATCTTACCTAACCTAACCTAAACGCGTTATTTTTTATTTTCTTGGGTATTTTTGGTAAGTTTCTTTCAATCAAATTGACTAGTCTTGCAAACACATTCAATGGTAGGATAATTGTTGGGTTTACAATTAGTCCCGATTGGATAAATACTTCTCTAAAAAAAATATCTCGAACAAATTGTGTATAGAGTGTTGACTAAGTGTAATGGTTTTTTGAGAAGTGATTTTTAACATTAAAATAAAGAAAACATTCCTCTATGTCCAAAAATAATTAGTTTTTCGTCCATCTGTCTGTCTTTTTACAAAAAACAATATAACTTCAGAACGGATTAAGATATTGTTATTAAACTTTGCAGGATATTTACAAACGATTAGACCTAACACAATATCTTTTAATTATTCATTTAACCGTTTTTAAATAGCGTTAATTTAAGATGTGTAATGCCAAATAAATCGAAAACCATGGATTTTACAAGATATAAAATATTTAGACCTTTTAATGTTGAATCAGATCGTTATTATACGTTAAAGGAAACCAAAATATTGTAAAAAACTAATTTAGGTTATTTACTACAACAAAGGCTTTTCTTTGTTATAGAGCATTCATCACTTTATAACTAAAAGTTGACTGCTGGCTAAGTGATGGAAAATCAAGAGAAGGTCTTATAATTTTATTAAATTACCAAGAATTTAAAAAAATTACCGAAATATCGTCTAAACCTTCAACATACAACAAAAGAAAAGATAATATTATTCAGTATTTAAAGGGCTAAATATTGAGTAAAAATATGATAAAAACATTCTGGATAACTTGACATCGATAACTCAATCTGTTTTAAAGATATCTTGTAAAAGACAAACAACCAGATAGACTGAAAACTAAGCATTTTTGAACAAATGTTTGTAAGATTTTTGTTTGCTTTTATTTGATCTTCAGAATCACTTCCACCCTAGTTACAAGACACCCTGTATGTAATTGATTTTAACCGACCATAAAATTGTTCTGAAGCTTCTAAAGCATGAAAAAACCAAACATCGGGTAAAACTGGCACCGATGATAAACTTCTTGCGTGATAAACTACTTTTATCAAAGAAATTTAATGAGCTTGTATATTATCACTACATAGCAAATCTGATCGATGACAATAGTTATGTGTGCAACTAGTGAGCAAAGTGGCACTTTTTTAAACGAGAGAAAAATGTTGACGCACGAGGCAAGCCTCGTGCGTCAATTTTATCGAGTTTAAAAAAGACACTTTGTTCACGAATTGCACATTATACTTTGTCTACAGTTGTTATTTTGTGACAAATAAAAAACGTACTTCAACAGTAACACAATTTAATAAAACATTCTTTTTATACAATAGTGTTCAAACAAACAATCAATTACAATTCGATCTTTAATATCCACATTTTTCTTATTTTTCAAATTATTTTAAAATCTGAACTATCCATATTTTAAAACTAACTACACAAAATATAGCAGTAGTGCTAAACAACATATCAACACTGAGTAGAAGTTCTCACGTCAAAACTGAGGTTATTTATGAATATTACAAATAACTTAGGTGTATTGTTGAGGAAACGGGATTGCCAACTTCAAAACTCGGCAAACGAAAAATACTCTCCGTGTACATACACTGTCAATCATCTTCATGAATAATTACTTCCCTTTTCAACTTTAAAACGTTGTTTTGTTGTTTATTTATGTTATTTTACATGTAAGAATTAATCTAACCTACATACGGGACATTTCCTGTATATTATAAATCAATTCAAATAAACTTAACCTAAATTTCGTTTTGTTCGGTTGCCATTCGGAGTGAGCAAAGTAGTGGGCAAAGTGAAACTGTTGAGAAATCAGCTGTTTTGCAAACTAATTTAAATGAACAAAATGCCACTTTGTCAACAACTGTAGACAAAGGGTATTAAATTTTAGTACTCCACGAAAAACTCAATTCCATTATTTTATCGATCGCAAAAAAAGTGGGTATTTAAAAAAGTGAAATGAAATTTTAGATAATTCAATTATTGCTGTAGGAGGATTGTAAAACTAATTTTAGCAATCATTCAATCCTACAAGAGTCTAATGTGTGGGACTGTCCCTCTTCTCATGCTGTTGAGCATGTTAAACATGCATGCACTGTTTAGAAAAAATAAAGACTGTGTGTCGAGTACAAATACTTGCTTTATTAGACTCAAACGCTCTTCTTTATACAAAATGAATACGAGACGCGTTTAAAAAAATTATCGAAGACGGTTTTATAAAAATTGGACATCGTATTACGACATTCTCAAAATAGGCTTTGATCGAATTCCCCTTAAATGTAGCCACTAAAGTGAGAAATATAGGAAGGGTGCATTTTTTATTTTTTCGATATGAGACTTATTTGGACTGGAAAGTTAAATTGTGGGCATAAATCATGATGAAGTTTAGTTGTCCGTGCAGCCTAGATGTCCCCTCCCCCTACTTTTAGCACGTTTGTTATTAATAGTGCCAATTTACTGCAGTAGAGTCAAAGCCGCATACTTTCTGTCTGAGAGAACCAGGCTCTATTGTCGTCTGTGGTTTTGATTTATTGCGAGACATACCGTTCAAAATGCAGATGTAATAAAGGGTTCTAGGCTTCAACCTTGTTTTACAGTAAAGGTGAATGGTCTAACGCTAACCCATCCTTAAAAATACAGTTCTGTAGTTGTCAGTTAAAAGCTACTTATTGACCCCGCCTTGAAAAACTATGTTGATACTCGTATATTGATTCATACACAGGATGTTTCTAAACTACGTTCCAAAACTTCAGGATATGGTTCCTTGAATCAAAACACTTCTATGAACATATGGTCTAAAATGCTTAGTCTCTCCAAGATTTCAAATCATAAGAAAAAGATTTTAATATTTCAAGACCAAAATTGTTTTTCATGTTTTCAAAATGACAGACGTTTAAAATTTTAAACGGGCTCCATTTTGAAAACACGTAAAATAAATTTTATTATTATACATTTTTCGGACATTTGCCATCATTTGTGTGTTAAAAATCAAAACACGACGTTTCGGAAATAAGAATCAATTTCCGTTATCAAGTGACTAAAAACTAAAGAAACATGAAACTAGAAACTAAGCCTATATAAGAAGTAAAATTAAATAAGAATACCACCAACCTTAATATCTAAGCATGCATCTCAGAGCTAAAACTGAGAAGTCATAAAACACAATCACAGTAACACACAACTAACGTCAAATACGTGTTGTTGTGCGTTTTGATTTTTTAACACACAAATGATGACAAATGTCCGAAAAATGTATAATAATAAAATTGAACTTCCAACATTAACAAATAACTTCAAACGGACGTAAAATAAAATTCTGTTTTTGGTACATTGATAAAACGTCCCATTAAAAATATGTATACCAAATTTTGACTATATATCTAATTTATTTCTACAAATAATGTTTTTTGTAAAAAACATAAATTGGTGCACAAACGGAAAAATAAGCATTTTAGGACACATGTTAATAAGAACTTTTTTAATTATTTTGACCCAAGGAACCTTATCCTGAATGTAGTTTGGAAACAACCTGCATATATATGTGGGCCTAAAATTGTTTTGGTTGTGCCATATGACGGCGTTAAAGATTCATGTTTGTTTGTTGCAAGTATTCATGAACCGCAAACTTTTGACTCGAAATTTTGCACACGGATTTGGTTAATCTTTACATTATAGCCGATAGCAAGATAATGGATCAACACGTTTTGTTTGGTTCTTTAGAAGCTACACTTAATCAAAGTTGGATCAAAATCGTTGCACCCCATTTTGAGAATATCGTAATTTTGTGTTTTTTCTCTTAAAGTTACCCTCAAATTTTGAGTTATCAAACAAATATTTAAAATGTCCTGAAATATGGACAAAATATGCCTGCATACAAAATTTGATTAAAATCTGTCCATGAGTTTGAAGCTGGGCTGTAGAAGATTGCACAGCTGACAAAGGATGAACGTCGACCTCTTGATCCATCACATGACTTACTATTTCGTAGGCCTGTGTGAGAAAGTTAAAATGGTCAGAACATAAAACAAACCATTATCCAATTTTTTTTTACCGATTTCAGTTAAGATGTTACCGGAAATGTATAAAATTCAGGGATTCTATAGTGTAAACAAATTAATTCAAACACAATTTTCCACAACAAATCACTTTAACACATTTGTTACAAGTGATGACTAAGTCATCATCCTCAGCTGCTAGAGGCACACAAACCCTACTGACAGTGGACTGTGACTGGGAAAGCCAAAGCCTCTTATAACAAGAAGAAGCAACTTGAACACGCCTCCAAGTCCAATGCCATCACAATATATTCTACAATACAATCCAAGTGTAGCTCATTACAGTTTATTCTAAGTACATTGCCTAAGCATTTGGGTAAAGACATGGAAAAACCGCTATTCCAAACTCTGCCTGAAATGCAGCCGGGATTCTATAGAATGCCTAGACAAAGTATGAAATATGCTTGATTTCATATTTTCCTCCCAACTATAGAAAATTTATATAGTGTCTAGACATTGTATAGAAGCCTGATTTAACATAAATAAATTCTCTAAAACCTTACATAGGTAGTCAATTGTAATTTATATTCGGTCTTTTAATTCCTTTCTCATAGATTTTAATAATTAAAGTAAATCATTGTTAAAAATTTCGTAGACATTTAATGAAAATTTTCATAATTTCCGTTATGTTCAGAATTTGTTTAAAATTGAAACTAGGAGTTTGTTCGCTCGTAATTATGTATGTAAACTAAAATAGTCGTAACTCAAAATTAGTTTATGGTACATGCCTTAAACACTTAACCTAACCTAATTATTGATTTTCTCATAATCGGCGTTAAGAATTTGTATCGAATTTTACTGACATTTAATTTCGCTAGTGAATGTAAACTTATTTATCAAAATTTCTGTTTTCAAATTACCTGTAAAAAGCTCTAAAAACGAACGAGGGCAATATAACATTAAAGTTTTCAAGTTCTGCTCTACTAAATTTCAATCAAATATTTTATATAAACTGACAAACATTTTCATAAACTTTTAACCACGTTAAAAAAAAAAAAATTAACATGACGTATTTATGAGATAGCTTTTAAAACATTGTCACTTTAAAATGGTTTTCCAATTTATTAAAATTTTATTTCTTTCTAGATTTGAATGATTATTCAAATAGTAATAAAATACAATAGGAATTTTAAAATGATTCTTTAAGATTATTTTCAGAGTGTAAAGTTCTGTTAGCCGTGTATGATCTGCGAGTATACACGGACTAACATTAAATATTTGTTTATTTACTATATTAAGTTTAAAATAACAATATAATAGATTAGATTTCTTGTAACAACTGTTTCAGATAAGAGAAAAATTCATGTTATTTTCGAAAAAACAAGAGAGCAAGTTGATTTCGTACTCAATTATCAATAATGTTTCAGGATTCTAATCCACCTAAATAATTAGGTGATAAAATTATATCGACCTAAAACTTTACCGTTCTTTATAACATTTTTGGTAACAGCACTACTTAAATAAATTTTCAACAATGAAATTTTATATAAATTTAGTAACTATGGTTATGAATAATTTAAATTGAAATGAAATAAAAACGTGATTTTAAATATACAACAAACAAAAACTACTCCATAAAATGGAATTATTTTTACCAGTGTATTATGGTTCACACAGTCTTTTTTATTTGAATAGGCTAATAAAAAAATTTAAAAAATATTTAAAACTATAAAAATCCTAATTTGCATAATTTTAGACCTTCTAAATCATATTTCAGGATGTACATAATAAGGTGTACCACTTATATAAAAGGACCTGACAGTGAATTTTATTAAAGAACTTCAAGTAAATTTAATATTGGACAATGGTCAGGTAGTATAATAATTTGTATAAAATAAAATCAATACCGGTACCTTACGTAACTATAAATGTATGTTTTTAAAACATAAGAATTTACTGAATTTTATAAATAAATCAATTTGGTTGACTTTGAGACAAGGGTACCCGTTGGAATTGTTTTATTTTCATGGGAAACTATAAAAATGTAGTTCGTAATTAGCCTACTGATGAGACATTATGGGTTACCGTAAACTTTGATCAATACTGACGCTACTGTCTAAAATTGAAAGGTTTTACAAATAACTTCAACATTATTCACTTGTGATAACTTTGTCCAATGCCGCTTGACTTCCCCACACTTTAGACATCTGCTGCTGGAGTGGAACTCACAAGAAGATATTTTTACTGTACAATTTTATCAATAAATTATTCTAAACAATCACCAATTTATGTTGTAGTTCTGTGTCTATTTTAACTCAAGTTTAACAGTCAATTACTAAGAATTTTTTTTTTTTAAAGTTTGGCAAATTAAGTTTCATATTATTCAAAATATTTCAGAATTTGTGTTCAGTTTGTTAACACTGCAAGATAGAATTTGTTTAAAATTGATATCTCGGGATTTGATCGGCGTAACTCAAAATTAAGGGTAGCCTACATCCCATAAAACCTAATTATTGATTTTCTCATAATCAACGTTAAGAATTTTTATCAAATTTTACTGACATTTAATTTCGTTAGTGAATCTAAACGTAATTTATCAAAATTCGCATTAAAAATTTATCTATAACCCTCCCCCCAAATAAGGACAATATAAATTGAACTTCTTAAGGTTTACTTTACTAAATTTCAATCAAATATTTTGTATAAATGGAAAAAATCATTAATTTTTAATGACATTTTTGTTTAATAAACGTAGCCTATTTATGTAAAAGCAGAAAAATTGGACAGCTTAAAAATGTTTTTCGAATTTATTTAAATTTGACTTCTTTCAAGGTGAATACAATATTTTAGTTTCAATGATTTATTAATAATTATTCAAATAGCAGTAAAAAATACCATAGAAGATTTAAAGTGAATTTCTAAGATTTTCAGAAAAATTGAAAATTAGAAATGTTCAATTTTCAAGACCTTAGAAAATTTCTTTTCTGCGATGGATGCACTGACTAACATTAAATATTTATTGGTGTATTATATCTTATATATAATTCAACACTAAATATGTCTGCTAAAGAACTTCTCAGCACCCACTCAACCTACAAAGATGGGGGGGGGGTCTCAATGGAAAGCTTAGGGTCTGAGGATCAATATTATAATATATATAGCTTGATAGTGTGCCTTAACCAACGGTCACAAGAACTCTTTTAAGGGGTTTTAAAATAATTTTAGGCGAGAACCTTATTAATGTTTATTTCAGAAGTTCTACAGGGCCGTTTTTCAAACGATTTATTTTAAATACAATTTTGCCAATATTTGCAAAAAAAATATGAAATGTCAATTTTATTTTATTTTTTATATTTAAAAAAAAAAACATTTCTTTACATTCTGGCATCCAGTCACTAATACATTTGATGTATTTTGCTTAATCAATTAATTGTGTTAAGTATGCATTGTTATATTGGTTGCTATGGTAACTTAATTTGTATGTAAAATCACAAAATCAAATTAGAACTTTCCAAATAATTGTTTTACATTGGTCTATGCTCTTTGTGCACTAAAGAATTCCTCAGCGCCTACTCAATCTACAAAGATTGGGATGGTCTTATTGATGGGTTAGGGTCTAAGGATCAATATTATATATAGAACGAGACCGTGTGACCTAACCAACCCTATTAATGCTTATTTGAGAGGTTCTACAGGGCCGATTTTCAAACGGTTATTTTTAAATAAAATTTTGCCAATATTTGCAAAAAATTATAAAATGTCAATGATATTTTATTTACATTAAAATTTTTCTTCTTTTTTTATTAAACACTCATTCTGGCATAAATCACTAATCGGTCACTAATAATACATAAGATGTATTGGGCTTAATCGCCTCTAAATGTAATGCCGAAAAATGTTTTCTTACTCTTTGTACGAATTTTTTAATCAATTGTTTTAAGAATGCATTGTTATATTGGTTGCTATGGTAACTTAAAACACTTTCCAAATAGTTTCATATTGGTCAATGCTAGGCCTAACTTATCTTTGAGGGCTAAAGAACTCAACATACAAAGATGAGGGTTTTATTGAAAAGCTTAGAATCAGAAACAATATATAAATAGAACCTGACCGTGTGACCTAACCCACGGTCACAAGGGCATTTTGGCAAGGTTTTTGAAATAGTTTTTGGCGACAACTCTGTTTAAAAAATACAAAATGCAAGAATGAAGCAACACTCGGAAAGACGACTATTATAGGGTTGTCATTGGGGAATTTTCCTAACGCTTCTTAGGGAGGTTTTTTTACTTAGTTATATTTAAAATAACAATTAATAGATTAGATTTCTTGTAACAACTGTTTCAGATAAGAAAATTCATCCCACTTTTGAAAACGACAAGAGAGTAAGCTGATTTAATACTGTAATTATTGATAATGTTTCAGGATTCTTAAACACTTTACCGTTCTCTATATCGCATTTGGTAACACTAACTAAATAATTTTTCAACAATGAAATTTTCAACAAATCTGGTAACCATAGTTATGAAGAATTTAAATCGAAATGAAATAAAAATGTGTTATTTTTACAAATTTCTCATAATTCACAGCCTAATTAACATGAGTAAGGAAAGGAAACAATTATTTAATAAAAATTCGTTGCATCATTTTTGCCCTTTTGAAATTAATCACATTTCAGGATGCACAAAATTATCTACACAGATTTATCACTTTTGACACTGAATTTTATGAAAGGACTTCAAACTAATTTAATATTGGACAATGGCCAGTACTTAGTATAATAATTGGGAGGTATATGTATAGAATTGAATCAATAGCTTATGCAGGATGTCTCCAAAACTTATTCCTCACATCAAAACCAATGAAAAACGTTTATATAAACATATTTTCTCAAATGCTTAGTTTTCTCTCTTGCCGCTATTTTGTTTTTAACAACAACAAAATCATACATTTTTAATGGTAAATGATATGGGAATTGAAATGTTGGATTGTACTAAGGGCTATAAACAGTCAATTTTGAAAAAAATAAGCTTACAAAATGGTGGCTATTTAAACTTTTAAATGTTGAATAACTGAAAACCCGTTAACTTAAAAAAATATTTTCCTTTTTTAAAGACGAACATTTTTTTAAAATTCTTTTCATAACCTAAAAGGTAACTAAGTTATCGACAAAAAACTGAAAACTGATAATTCTTGGTGATTATCTACAACACCCAAGATCCAAAAGTTTGGTTTAAATTCTACAAATTTTTACCTCCAAATCTTCCTGTTTAAAAACCCACACACCCAATAATATGTAATAATAACTAGTATACAATTTTGAGTTTTGCAGTAATACGTAATAAGGCTATAGGCCTAGAATATGGGAGTTCTTCAACCCGGCACCAACCATTATACGTTATAAAAACAAACACGTCGACCCGCGACTGGTCCCTTCACCGGCCGCCATGACAGTATGTCAACCCGGCACCAGCCATCCCTCTTACCCATTCCACCTACACTACTCCCCCTCAACCCCTCCTTTCTCTTTTTTCTTCTCTTAATCATTTTTTTTTTATTACGATTATAAATACATTAACATTTATTATAGAAATAGGTTAGGTTAGGTTAGGCTAGGTTAGAATGAGGGGTGTATGATTGGTGTTGTGGAGGGTGAATCTCGCTCGCCTAACTTTAAACTGACTCGGTGCCGTGTTAAGTTGTGAAATTAGTAACGCCTGATTAACCTTATAGCGGTGGACAGATTTGGTGCCGGGTAGACGTGCCGCCCTAGAATATATGGCAGCAACAATGTTAAAGAAACAGCTGTTTTCACACAAAAAAAAAAAACATTTCAACTCATCGTTAATTGAACTTTCTACAGCTGGTTATAAAAGTATATTAATGTTTCACAACAGCAGATTATTAACAATCTATTGTGATTGTTGTAAATATAAATTAATAATCACTTATATTTTAAACTCAGAAATGATGGACATGCATTTAATGTACATTGTGCATTACAACAGTTTTAAAGCTAAAAACTATTAGAACAATGTTCAATTAATTGGCACTAACTTTCTCGACTCTTGCATTTCTTAAATTACGCTGTCATTCTTTTCTTGCAATATGAAACTACAGTGGGAACTACATTTATTGCTGACTGGCATTCCTTTAGTTATATAGAGATTAAACGTGTCAGTTTTTAGTCGAGCAGGCGATAGTTGACACCAAGCTTTTTATGTGTTATGTGTGTCATCCCATTCTGTTTAAGTTTCCCAAGAATGACCTACGGAATGTGCCGTGCAGCTAACGATGTTTTACGTACGGTATTGCAGTTACAATATCCGTCTCCTTTGTAAGTTTACTTTCTGACTCCACCTTAAATAGAAATAAGGTTTCTGATTGTCAAGATGTTCCTGAATAAAGTAAACTCCTGTTGAGCCACCCCAAGTCTTAAAAAGAGATTTAAGGCTAGATTAAGTGTCTCCAGGAGAGAGAGGAGATATAAGCATATTTTAAAGGTCATCCTGGATTACTGGTACAGTAATAAGAAAAAAGTAAGAAAAACTTCGTCTTAATAATAGTCCACCATTTTAGGAAAATTAACGGGGAAAATACCAGGAATAATAATCCATTATGGATATGCATACTTGCACAACAATTTTAAGCTGATAAAAATGGCTGTTTTTCAGTCTTAATAAAATAAGTTTTTAGTATTGCATTTCATGGAAAAATGTTGTCCGAGTAAATTGCCAGATATGTATTGTGAACACCAAGCCAAGTATTGTGAAGATCCTCACACCAAACGATTGTGAAATAGAGTATTTAAATTGTAAATTATTCATGTTGAACATTTTTTTAAAATAATAGAATATAAAATATTTTTAATCAACCCGATTCTTGTCACTTTTTCTAGGCAAAGATTAGATCTACAATCAACAAAAATCATACAAAACATCATTCGGGAGTCTGGTTAAGTCTCTGATGTGTACCGAATCGTTTGTTCATTACATAGTTGTATTCGTTTTGGAGAAAGAAAAAAAAACACTCAAAAATTAAATATACAGAGTGTTGCAATATTGTGTTTCCAAACTTCAGTCAGGGAGTTTCCCACATCAAAACAAAAAAAGTTCGTCTAAACATAAGTATGGATATTCGCCAATTTGTTTTTCAAAAAATGTTTTATCTCCAGAACGGTTTAACGGATTGAATTGAAACTTGGCATGGTACCTAATAAGTTAAAGAAATATTTTGAAAAAATAACCGTTTTAAAATGGCTACTTAAATTTTTTCATAAAAATTTCCCGTTTTGAGTTATTTAGATTTAAATACTTAATAAGACACCATTTAGAAAATAAAGTAAAACAGCTGTTTCAAATATTTGAACGGCCTCCATATTAGATATCGACCTCTGGTTTGTACAGTTGTGTTTTACTAAATACGCCCTTTAACATGAGATGTCACTCGATGGGGGTATCTATTTTAGATTATTGAGTTGCCCCTCTAAACCCCCATTTTTGGGGGACAGGTGAAAATGTCTCATTTGCCGAAAAGTAGTTTTTTTATCATCAAAAGCCACATATAAAATAATTACTCTTTAGGTTTTCAAGTGATTGAACTGGTTCGCAACTTTTAGGACAATTTGGACAATCAGTGGCCTTAAATAAATGTGTTAAAGCTTAGTAATTAAAATAAAGTAAAAATGATAACCTTACGAAACAGTTAATACATTTTAAAATATTATGTATATAATATATAGTTTGATTGGTGTAGCTCGTGTATCACTGAAGAGGACGGCCTTGTCGTTGAAACGCGTCTGATACTTAGGCGTATTTTTTGTGAGAATTGTGTTCTGTGTGTTTGTTATACTGTCCAATGCTGTCTGTAGTAATAGATCTTCAAAAATTAAAATACAGCCTCTAATGAAATGGACATAGTTCTTCCTCATGCTTGGACATTCAGTATTATCTACGTGTCAAATGTGAATGAACACCTTAGGTTAGGTTGTTAGAGATAGCTTTCATACTTGGATTCGGGATGTCAATCTGCATAAAATAAGCTATAAGTATATTTAAAAAAAGCTACGATATGTTTAAAAATATTTCTGACTTTGTTTTGACTTTTTTTTGGTACTATATAGTCCACGCGAAATTTCTATTTTTAGAATCAAACTTCCGAAATCTCCAGATGTGAATGAAATAAAAATATAACGTGGGGGAATTGCTTCATAACGTCTAGACAAAACACGAAATTAAATTTCGAAGCTCGAACGTTTGTATAATAACGTTTGTTATAATAAGTTTTTTTTACAAACTAAAGGGTGAAAAAAGCATCCGGAAAAAGTTAAAGTGAGATAATTTTTTCTTATAAAAATAATAAATTTTGTTCTTGTAATAAAAAATATAAACAAATTCAGGAAGATGTAAATTCAAAATACATTTTATTTATTACATCTGATTCTTTAAAAAAAATACCCAAACTTTTTCAGTGCAACTGGTCTAAACTTAAGGGCAAAAAGGAATATAAAAAGTTTTTTTTTTAAATCTATACGTCTAATTTAAATCAATGTAAAAAATATTTGTCCCTTTAATCTTTCGAACACTTATTTTCTTACGAGAGATTTTTCACTGAAAAATTAAATATCAATTTTATGGATACTAAAAATGTTGAACAAAATATATAGCATTTTTTAATTCAAACAACTATTGTACATTGTTATCAACAAAACTGAATAATCTGCATTACAGCAAAGGTTTTCCCCAGCGAAACTTGTATTAAATACATTTATGTAGCAAATGTCAGCAATAAGTGATTAGCAAGTGTTAATGTGAACTAAAAACTTGTTTTTAACAACTCATTAACATCTTGATAGTCGGGTGTACGAGAGAAAAATAATACTAGAGTACGTCTTATAATACAGAGTGTTCCGTAAACTTCAATAAATCGTTCAAAGAAAATAATACTAGAGTACGTCTTATGTACAGAGTGTTCCGTAAACTTCGATAAATCGTTCAAAGAAAATAATAGTTTCCTGTGACAAAAATTTTTAACGTTACGTTTGGTGCTATTTATTGTTACCTTATTTATAATTTGGAAATTCGTACACATGAATTCGTACAAATTCGTACATCATGGTCCTAAGAACACCACTGATTTTTCTAATGTATGTTCAGTTTATATAGCGCACAAAAGGTTTGTATTAATAAAAAAACTTTTTAGTAAATCAATGTATCGTCAGAAGAGAGAGAGAGAGAGAGAGAGAGAGAGAGAGAGAGAGAGAGAGAGAGAGAGAGAGAGAGAGAGAGAGAGAGAGAGAGTGTGTGTGTGTACCTAACCTAACCTCACCGTCACATGTAGGTTATGTAGGTTTGAGCCGGGTTGATGGAGTTTCTTCAATGTGTTCCTAACTCCCTCATCTTCGTTAAACTAAAGGATAAATGTAATAATACGTTAAGATAAAAGAACCTTTAATAATTGAATAAAATAAATTTCAGACAAAGTTTCTTTTGTAAAAGTTAGGTTCCTATTTTTAAATAATCCATAATTACCGCTAAGAAACCATTAAAAAGTCACAAAAAAATAAAAACTGTATAATATTGACCCCCAACAAACTGAAAAAAATCTCTAACCGGTTTATTATTCGCAATATAACGTTGTACCGTTCTGCTTCCTTAATTGTTAATTCTATCAAAAAAATAAACGGTGTACAAATATTGTAACTTTCATTTTTTTTAAAATACAAAAAATAAACCAAGAAAACTTGAGGTAGGGTGTTATAAGATTAAAACTTAAAATTCCATTTTCAAAAATAGTCTATGACGGTGTTACGACATTGAAATTCACTGTTTGTAAATAAACATGAAAGTCACCTCAGGGCTCATATCATAGATTACAAACCTTGACCTCTCCCAAAACTGTCATGAACATAGTAATCCATTACATAGCCATATGAATCCATTTAGTTTGAAGAAACAAAGTGTACAGTGTTGTGAAGTTCAGTTACAAAAAAAAAGATTTTTTTAAAATAAATAAGAGAAGAAGAAGAAATCATTAAAAAGATTCAAAGTGGCATAGACCAACAACAATAATTAGACATTGGTGCTGGACCACCAACAAATACAGTTATATCCAAACTATTTTAAGTAATGTCCATAAAAGTAAAGAATAGGAGAAGAGATAAGGACGAAAAGAGTAAGTCAATTTTGACAATTAAAAGGAAAGAGAATTAAAGAAATTAATTGCTGAGTGAATATTTTAATTGAATAACAATAATTCACCTGGATAGCTTCTCTGTGCTATAAACATTTTTCTGATTTTCAATAGACCATATTATAAACTTTTAAAACTTTCTCAACAAATAACAAACAAACAAATAAATTGTATCAGTTAACACACTCAATGTATTATAAAATCACCTCATAATTTCACCAACACAATTACCCATTTAGCCAGTAAATAGTAATTATCATCCTTGTAGACTAGAAATTTTTTATACTAATAATAATGTAGTAATAATTCGTATATGTTAATAATTTTTTTGTAATAACTTTTGCACCATAAACAGAACAAAAACTGTAAGATTCAACTCAGATATGTATTTGAGAACCGATTGAGTATTAATAAATCTGATTTTATAAATACATTTTTCATGTTTATTTCATCTGTTTAATTACAATCGTCTAGTGTTAGATTAATAATGGTTTTTTTATATTTTTGCTAAAGTTAAGTCTTTAAGTAATCAAAGAAAATTTGCATTCTCGTAAAAAATTAAGGTTTGAAAGTTTTTATCACAAAAAGGAACCCTTTGTAAGAGTTCATCTCAATTTAGGTCAAAATTTTGTTGAAAACTAATCAAGTTAGAGGACAATTTGGAATAAAACCCAAACGAAAGATGTTCTGTCAGGGTAGGTTTTTTTTAATTTACTGGCAAACCGTGATTTTCTTTTATTAGAGATTTCCTAATATTTTAGTTTTTGCCACAAGGCTTATCGCTCATTTTAATTTTTGTAGATTAAAACGTGAAAAAGTTAAAAGTATGATGAATAATATAATAATTTAGGTTTACATTTGAAAATGTTTACCTCCCCTTGGAAGGGAGGTAACTTGTGTTTCCATTTGACCAGTGGGTGTGTCTTCTTGCATTTCATTTCATTTTTTCTACAAAAGTAATTAAGCAGATTCAGTACTTTTTGATCAGCCTGTATATGTAGTTAAAAATGCAGTTTACGACCTGACGTCATGTGAAACAAAACTCCCAAACTTAGATTATTATTCACTCTTATTGCATGCAGACAAAAATAAAAGTGTACCACAAATTTGTTAATTAGAGTTGGTAATGGACCATTTCCTGTGTTCTCTGGCTGCTGAGACTACATTGTAACGTTATTACGTCTGGCTCCATCGTGTCTCATACCATCAATTAAATGGTTTTTTGATTTAATTTTTAACTAAATGATAAACCCATGTGTGAAACATCACAGGATAATGACGGTCTGGTTGTACAGGCTGTCAAAAAAGGTTAAGCTACCGAGAACAAATCAGTGGTTTAATTCAAAAATTACTAGGGAAATTATATTTTACAGTAGAGGGGAAACAAACTAAAAAAAATTATAATAAATTTGTGTTAAAAAGTTTAACAAAACAAGTTAGGAAGGCCTAAATTAACTAAGCTAACCTTCAAATGGCAACAAAGTCAGGTGCTGTGAAGAAATTTATACATGATTGTTTCTTTTTTTTTTAAATATTTTAACTTTTGATTATTTTAAATATTTAATTTCATTTTGTATCCGGCTATACCTATTCAAAATAAAATTTAGAAAAATATAAAATTGTTGAAATAATATAAATTTAAATAATATTATTTTACTATAATATTCTAAATAAATCTTAAAATAATTAATAGTATTACGCCCTAATTATTTAACTCGATTTTCAACCTTGATTTTTTTTTTTTTGCACAAAAATCAAAAATTAGTTTTGCAGTACAACTAAATTACAATTAAATAAAAGTTGATATACAATACTCTTTTATGGTCCGTTGGTAAAACCTAGGATTTAATTAATTTCACACGCGTATCTGTTTGGAAGTCGCAACCCGTATATACACTCTCTCTCTCTCTCTCTCTCTCTCTCTCTCTCTCTCTCTCTCTCTCTCTCTCTCTCTCTCTCTCTCTCTCTCTCTCTCTCTCTCTCTCTCTCTCTCTCTCTCTCTCTCTCTCTCTCTCTCTCTCTCTCTCTCTCTCTCTCTCTCTCTCTCTCTCTCTCTCTCTCTCTCTCTCTCTCTCTCTCTCTCTCTCTCTCTCTCTCTCTCTCTCTCTCATTGTATTTATATTCTTTATGATGTCCCACGTATAGGAAAAATATAGATGTAACAAAATATATCCTTGGGGTAGTTAAGGGGCCAAAACTATCGAGTTGATTTTTTAAAAATATTATGTGTATGGTGCCAAATAAAAGTAGAAGTTATTCTGATTACGAATATGTACGTTTATTTGACCCCAAAAAATATATTAACACTAGGCCAAATTTAAAGTGTCATGTATCATACCCCCACTCTCTTTAATTTGAACACGGCGTGACTTATAAATCTGAAAAACATTATTTGGATTCGAGATAAATTGCAGTGAGAAATCATATATTATAGTTTTTGTATGACGAATATAACAACTTAACCACACAATGAAAAATGCGCAGTGTACAAGTTAAAAAATCAGTTTTTGTGAGATGAGAAACAAACAATTCAATAGCTTTTATAAGAAAATTTTATTTGCAATGATTTCTTTTTATTGGGGTTCGTAGGTGAAACCAAGAATCCTTATAATTTCGTGTCTATCTGTAAATTTCAAACATCTACACAGACAAGACGATAAATCTTATCTATTTCCAACGTATTACGGCTTTTTTTTTTCTTTCTGTAACTCGAAACTGGGGGTAGTTGCCATAAGGGCGTAGCTTCGATTTGATCATAAAATGATCTACCGATTATAATAAAATTTGTCTAAAATGTAACCCTGTTTAGCAGGAAATCAATAACTCTGGATGAGCACCTTAAAATAAGGTTTATATTGTCAATGAAATGAATCGCAAGCGTTGGTTGCACTGATAGGACGTGTCTCTCTCAACATGTAATTACCTACAAATTACAGTACTGGAAAGTTTCGCTATCCGGTTTTATAAAGATAGAAGAAACAAAATATTCTGAGACTTGTTCAAATGGGAAAAAAAATAACCCGAGCAACTAGTCTATCGATTTCTCTTTATCTGTTTCATTTTTTTGAGAATCCTAAGATTCCAAAACAGGGTTTGAGATATGTAGAATCGACGGACTAACTGTGTTTATCGCTTATATAACCCTTTCATAAAACAACACAAATAGTAATCCAGTAAAGTTAATGTGGTCAAAAATAAAACATTTTGATTCCTGTAAGTATTTTCCGAAATATAAGCTTTTGGAAACGTCGAAAAAGTGAGAAGGGAAATCAAAAGGTTGTAAAAAATTTGAAAAATTCAGGAATCAAAATAAAGATTTTATTTCCACTAAGACTTACGAAAAAATTGATATTGTCACGTGAAAAACTCGTAAAACTGCGCACATTTTTAAGTGTGATCACGAATGTGATAAAGTTTTCTAAAAATAAAGAAATATTCAAACGTGTAGTTTAACTCAACACAAAATAAAATGTATTTGCTTAAATTCTTTTTTGAAAACGTTCATTTTCCGAAATCCAATCGGTTTTTTTCTGAAAAATGAAAGTGATTTTCTTTATGTTAAAAATTTTGAACAAATGTAAAATATTTTAATTGCACTTTTATAAAGCGTAATTTATTTATTTATACATACCAAATATATATTTATCATACATTGTTCAACATTTTTACTATACATACAATTCATGATTTTTGATTTCAGGGTAAAAACTCAAGGGATTTTCAAAACATTTTTAAGAGAAAAAAATTATTTTGAGTCAAACTAAACGTAGCCCTATGCATTAAAAAGAAAAAGTTTTTCACTTTGTTTCCACTCGTTTTGGTCAGTTTTAAGAGTTTTTACCAAATTTTTTTAAAACTACACATTTTTTTTTTCAAAAAACAAAAATCATATAAGAAATAATGTCTTGTCATTTGATTTAACTCTTCGTATTTTCGCACACTTTTTGACAATATTTTTTTAATTTTTCCTACCTTTTTTTTTGAACTTTTTCAAACTACATTTCCGGAAATACTAGTTTCCCCTCCTAAATAAAAAAAAATTGTTATGAAATTATTTGAAACATTTTGGGGTCTTTTTTCACTCTTTAGTATGTAAATAAGAGCATTGTTTATAACAATAATGAACACTTCAGCGTAGAAATTGTTTCCGAGTTTTGTCTAAACGTTATTAAGAAACCATACCCCCCCACACTTGAATTTTTATTTAATTCACTCCTGGAATTTCTAAAACAGACTTGGAATGAATACATCTCACTACAAATAAATACACTGTTAGGTTCGATGTTTATTAATCTCCATTTGTAAATATTGATGTTGGTTCAGAATGAAATTAAACATCTTGGAATTCGTACGAGACCGCCAAAATCGATATTTCCAGGACAATCGATTCCGTTTCATCATCACAATATCAAGTAAAAAAAAGTAATACATTTATTTGTTTTGAAAAAAATTCTGTTGAAAAAATGCTAAACAAAATGAACTTTGAATGGAAAAATCTTAAAGTTGGCAAGACTGGTCGAAAGTAAACATACCTAAATCACTCACACTCTGTGTTATATATATCTTTCTTTGTGTTATCTTTGTCCGGAAACAATAAAGGGCAAGGTACAAAACTAGGGTTGACCTAGAAAAGACGTAGGTCAGTGACGTTTTCTGTTGAGAGAGATAAACAGATTTTGCAATGGAGACGGGGTGGGAAGTTTTTATAACTATCGTATTCTTAAATTAAATTTATCTTTTAAAATAAATACAGTATAGGAGTTGTGACTTAGGGAGAGGAGGGACCAATAAATGTGCACCAATCCTAAACCCTAAAACATTTTCATATTCTGTACAAGTATCTCACAAATCAAGCGCTAATGTAAAAAAAATTTTTTTTTGAACATTGGTAACATACATTATTTTGGGATGTTTAAACATACAAATATAAGCAAAACATGATATGGTTTAAAAGTTACTTGATAATAATGGATTGTTCATATTGTTGACATGGTTTAAACGTATAGTTGTCATTATTAGTGCATATATAAACTAATACACGACGTTTCGAGAATATAAATCAACTGCCGTTATCAAGTGATAAACCTAGAACATGAAAACACCAACATAGCCTAGGACCATGTTGAATCTACTGGGGCGAGCAGTAAAAATAATTAAGACTATAATATACAAACATGAAGTTACAGCACAAGTAAAGGCAAACAAACGGTCAACTAACTGAATAGGGGGTCATATGCCAACGGAGTAGAGACCTAACGTTTCGTCAGAGAGCGGTGAACAACCTCCTTTTTTATCTTTTGTCAAAAGTTTAGCGTGTGAAATAGTCATCACTCCTAGTGCAAATATGAACGGAAAATGTCCTTATTTACAGTAAAGGAATTAATATTCAATTTTAATGCTGTTTTTATTATTTTAAGCTATAATGGACTTTCTACACTGTTTTGGCTAATAGGAAAGCGTTATATATGAGGCTTCAATTATTCTTCCTGGCGTTACACCAGAGTGGAGGGGGGAGCCGACAAATTAATTAATATTTTAACAATTAAATGACATCTTTTATGAAGTAGAAAATTCGATATTTAGCCTGTTTTCAAAATGTGTAAAACTAACATCTTTTTTCAGTATTATTAGTTTTCTAAAAAAGATACATTTTGTTCATTCGAAACAGAAATTTCGCTATCGAAATAAATGTAGCAGTAAAACTTAACTTTTATGTAACCGTAAAATTTAACTGGAGAAATTGTATTAAGTAGCTAAACTCCTACTTTTAAATTGTTAAAAAGAAACATTAGTTATAAAGATCATGCGATAATAGGCGTAATATCTAGTCAGGTTTTAAAATGGCTGCCAATTAAACATTATAATTATTTAATTATGTCCATTATCTATCATTAAAAAAAAGAAATTAAATTAAAGATCATCAATTTGTCGATTACAACGCAATTTATAGTACACTATTCCGTTATGCTTCTTAAGGCTGCGTTATCGGAAATTCTATTTTTCGAGTCAACAATAACAATAGCTTCATGAGTAGGCTACTCTAATTTTTAATCACTCTATATGTATTTTTAACACAGATATACAGCGTCTCAAAAAAATGTATTCACTATTTGAATGGTTATTGCTAAGAAACGAACATAGATAACAGAATTTGTGATTTTTTTTAATCCCAAAATGTTTGATTTTTATACAGTTAAAGCCTCACATTTAATAAGAACAGTTTTATGTTTTACGATCCACGCTTCATGTTTTAAATTTCAGTTATAACAGAAGGTTTTATAATGATGAATGAAATGTTATACAATTTAATGTTATTACTATTATGTTAACTAATATACCAGTTCGTCCAAAAGTAAGTTAACGCTTTAATTAACTATAGTTTATTTGTTTTTTAACATAGTACAATATAAGCACGCATAGTTTAATATAAAGTACGTAAATTTTTTCGGTATTAAACGGGATTTAATAAAAAAAACTTATAATTAAGACAAATTTTTACTTGTTTTAGGGTTATTAAGACAGGTGTTGGAAGTGGCCGCCATTCTCTTCCTGGAGAAGCAGTATTTCCTCTAGTCTATGGTATGCGCTGCTTTCTTAACCCTGTAACCGGTGTACCGGTATGTTAAAGGTTTTGTAATAGTTTTGTTTTCTTAAAAAATTCATAAAAAATATTATTTTTATACAAAACCTAACTTATAAGACATCATTTTTCTCAGAAAGATGCATAGAATTCATCTATGTAATAATTTTTTTTTTAAACGGTTTTGGAGTAAGTATGTTAGATGTCAAGAAATGAAGTTAACATTTTTCAGAAAATCCTGTATCATCCAAAATCAATAGCTTACCACCTTTTTTCCAAGATATACAAAAGTTTTGTGTAATATTTGTGACGGTTCTAGGGTTAAGCAGCGGATCGTGCAGTGTAGTCGCGTCTAAAAAGCTTGTTAGTAAGTTTGAAACCACCGAGTTCATTGGTGACAACAAGAGGCCAGGAAGACCTTCTATAGTAAATGAAGGTCTGTTGAAGAACTACAAGAAGCAATTATTCAAAATCTAGCTCAGATAAATGTCAATACGTTAAACAGTTGCGAGTACGAAACTTCCATAACCCGGCTGAAAAACTCCGTTCACATTCAAAACACTGAATTAAAGGTAAATTCACGATGGAATAAAAAATCAATTCATTAATAATTATAAACTACTACAAGTTTATCATCAATTAGATTCCTGTCTTTGAAATTAGTCAACAATGAGAAAACGCGTTGCTATGACAACAAATAAATAGCGATGAAAATAACAGCTGATGTTTTAATAAATCCCAGTAGTCATGCCTTAAAGAGTTGGATAACAAAAACTAAACCACAACCATTTAAAGTTAACTAGGCGCCCAAACACTTGTTAAAGCTGAAAGATAATTTCCTTCATATCTTCTTCTTCTTCTTTAATACTGGAAATATAGCTGAAGCAAAATATAAATCATTGTTGTAAATAAAGTTCGACACGTTTGAAAACAACAAAACATAAATGCGACAGAAGTCAGAGTTCATGATGGTGTATTCTGATTGGTTAGAAAACCTTAAATTTCCCTTACTAGGATAGACGTTCTAAATCGAGCAATATTTTGCATTTGCAGCTGCTCCGGTCTTGGAAATGCCCTACTCCATATATAATCCAACGTTTGGATTATATAATCATTCATTACATTGGTCTAATTGTAAATGGTATAACTTGGACTCGTTTATAGGAATCAATGTTCGTTTCCTCGTTGTTAAGTCCACGTACATTCGTGTAGTTCCGGTGATAAACCCGACTTCGGTATAGGTTCACTTCAATTGTTACTATTAAAAGTACAATGAGAAATAGTTCAATAGACTTAAAAAACATTGCAAAATCTATTAACAAACTTAAAACCCTAACTTTTTAATATTGTATAAGCCAGTTTAATTAGCTTTAAAAGTTTTTTGTTTATAAATTAATAACAGCTGATATTATATGATTGGTGTTGTTTAAATTGTATGATTTTTCCGTAACAAATTCTTAATATAAAGGCAGATGCTTTTAATTACAGCTGATGTTTATAAATTACTGTATAACAATTAGCACGGGATTAATGGTAAAAACTTGCATCCCTTCTACCTTTTCCACCCTTACGTTGCATCTGGGCTGAACGCTAACCAACGACAACCCAAACGTCAAAATCTGTTAAAAACTGTAGAAGTTTTACTCACAAAACACTCCCAGCCTATTAAATAAAAATAGATTTGAGTTTAAAACTTTTTTGGGGGATATACGTTTTCATCAAATTTTGATTTAAAACTCTTGGAACAATTATGAAATATTCAACCTGTTTTCTACAGGATTTGCATTAGTCAATTTTTTAAATAACATTAAGAGACAATTTTGACAAAATGTAAGTTTTGTGTGTTGATGTTATAGGACACGCCAAATAATAATTTAACAAGGCTCAGATTTACCGAAAATATGTGTTTATTATAAATTTCATTGAAATCCCCAAATAGTTAAATGAGCAACGTACGACAGGTAAAAAACCTGTTCGACTCATTGACGAACAGGTAAAAAAAATTATTTTTGTTCTACTTTTTGACATAAAAAGGTGGATTCAAAAAAATCTATGTAAAGTTTTTTGGAGATATATCTACTTTGAGGTCTGAGTTCAAAAAAGTCGTTTTTTGAATGATGTCTGTCTGTCTATGCAGGGCACTTATATTAAAAACGCGTGGATAGATTTTAATCAAATTTAGTACCGGTATGTGGATATTTTTTGATAGCTTACAATTTGAAGAATAAAAAAATACAAAAACACGATTTTCTTAAAATCTGCTAAAACGATTTCTATTTAATTTTTCTCAAATGTATCTCTTAAGGACCCAAACAAAATGTTTTGGTCCCCATCTACCCAACACTACCAGTCCGAGGGTTATTGGTAAAAAAAAAAAGCCCAAAATCGGTCATGGAGCTGTATAAAAGACATTTTTGGCGACGAATGGAGTAAGGAGGATGGTGTTCAATTCCCCCCACTCCCACCCACCAAGATACTGTTTGGGTTGTGAATTTTGATAAACTAGTCATGTTGGGATAAATAAGTGAGTTTTCAACAAACTGTGAACATATTTTAGCTAACTCGAAGATTTTAATGCTTTGTATAGCCTATTATTATTGTGTCTTTTTAATTAAAAAAAAGAAAGAAAAGTATTTGTATATATGGATCCACCTTATATGTGCATCAAACCGAATCTAATAAAAATAAAAATGCAATTTTAGTATTATATTATTATAACACCTAACCTAACCTAGTTTTAATGAATCTTGCTACCACAAATCTGATCTACATTTATTTTTTACCATAAACTCGAATAGGTTAGGTTAACCAGGTTATGTTATAACAAATAACTTTACAAACTGTTATTAAATACAAACAATGATTCTCGTAAGAGTGTACCTTGTAGTAGACCGGCTGAATGGCCGAACTGAAAGGATTGGAGTGGGATAAATGAACGTTTTTGTTTGTTATGGTAGTAGACATATGACAGAAGCTAAAATGAAAAAATTCGTAACAGGATGTTTCGAGTTTTTAACTTATAAAAAAGGGGGCTCCGTATACAAAACTACAAAAAAAATTATGGCAGTAGTTTGAGATAATGAATGACTTTTAGTTCTTCCTTTGGTTTCCTAGGGGGAGGGGGGTTTAACTAATTAACAATAAAAAAATCTTTCGAAAGTAAAAACAATCCATTTTTGTTTGAAATTTTAAGGTTAGTAATAAACAATCAAACACAAACCTGACCATCATCGAGGTAGATTTTAGTTTTTTACTAATTATTTACCAATCATGATTTTCTTGTACATTCTATACCTTTACCACACACATAAAAATAATGAAAATCGCCCAAAATTATTAAGCTTTTCTGTTTATGATTTAAATAAATTCAAATATTAAATTTCAAATAATAGAAACTCAACGCGAAGGAATAATGTCAACTATCGATTGTCATATTTAGGGATGAATAGTTCTGTTTTGGTTAGTATTTCGATTGTGAATGAGTGTGTAAGCAAGTTGTGCAATGTTTTGGACTTATGGACACTCAAAACGAATATTTTAGTTAAAATTAGGAACAGATCTTTCTCAATACTGAGTAAACGTCTGTCTGAAAGTCGAACTTTCAATATGAGATTTTGTTGCTCAACGCATTGATGTTACATCATATTATTTTGAAAGAATAAGTTCTACTGTAAGATTATTTGATTTGTTCCAGAAAAAAGTTTAAATTACAAATCCGCTATCAGAAATAAACAAAAGAATGCCCAATTCATCTCAGACCTACTGAAGTTGATCTTTCCCCTCTGCACACAGTTTAGTTTTGTCTGGTCACGTTTCCAACTTGGGACAATTCACTTTGTCTTGTCTGTCTCTCTTCGACAGATTTATCCTCTGGTTTACAGAAAAACCTTCAAATTCTTTCTTTCACTAATTTCTTACCCATTCGTAGCTTCAAGTTACACTTTAAACGCTAAATATAGAGTACCCAGTCTGGTTTTAGTCGTCATGGTAAGATCTGCGTCCAGGACCATGAAATGTGCACAGATCATGATACTTAG
Organism: Aphrophora alni; assembly: GCA_963513935.1. Lineage (NCBI taxonomy): Eukaryota > Metazoa > Arthropoda > Insecta > Hemiptera > Aphrophoridae > Aphrophora > Aphrophora alni. The sequence goes on from OY740767.1 coordinate 17,584,362, forward strand.
TATGAGAAAATTCCTTATAACCTTCTTAATCATTCAAATTTGAGTACTAATATTTACCTGATTTTAATCAAATTTAAAAGACAAAATATTTTTTTAATATGGCTTGGCCAACTAGTAAACTCGTAAAAGGTTTAGCCCTAATATAAAAAAAAAATACTAGGTTAAGGTCATAAGGTCTAGTATAAAACTGTTTAGGTTTTATATACTATATATAAAAAGATTACTTATTTGGACCCCTTCGATTCTCTTCCAACAGATCAAGAGAAAATTTACACAGTCTGAATAAATGTTTAATTTTTAGACGTTAGCTTTAGGGTCCAATTTTGATTTGTGAAATTTTGTTTTGTTTTAATATGGTCAAGATACCATTTTGGATAGGATGAGGAGGGAGGTGTTCTCCCCCCCCCCCTCTGAGTTAATGTTTAAGCTGTGAATCGTGATAAACCAGTCATGTTGGGCTAAATAGTGTGTTGGGCTAACAAATTGTGAAAGTTTTAGTTCACTTTCAATGTTTTTTGTGTGTATATTATTGTTTGAGCTGATGCATAAATTTACACCTTTCTTAATTTCCAAGAGGGGGGGGGGATTTAACCAACAACGTTATAATGAAAAAGGATATCTATTTTAAAAATATCTCGAAAACAAAAGCAATGCTTTTTTAAATTTAAAGATTAGCCACAAAAAACCAATATACAAAACAGCATATACACTAAAATCGTGTTTCCAAACTTCAGGAGGTGGTTTCCAAACTTCAGGAGGTGGTTTCCAACATCAAAACTAAGAAAAAATACATGTAAATAAGTTCCTGTAAATATAATATGTCCGGAATTGCTTATTTCCCCAGATATCCGACATTTTGTTTTTTCAAGAAATATTCTTTATCTCCAGAACGTTTTGACGGGTTGAATTGAAACTTAGCATTGTACCTAAGGTAGCCAACTTAATCTAATAACCGTTTCAAAATGGTGGCTGATTAAATTTTTCATACTAATTTTCCGTTTTTGAGTTATTTTGATTTAGAAAATTTAAGCTACCCCATTTTGAAACTGGTTAGTAGATTAAGTTGGCTACCTTAGGTACAATGTTAAGTTTCAATTCAATCCCTCAAACCGTTCTGGAGATAAAACATATTTTGTGAAATAATAAAAAAAATGTCAGATATACGCGAAACTAAGCAAATCCGGACATTTGTTTAAAAATTGTCTTAGTTTTGATGTTTTTCTGAAGTTAGAAACACAATTTTGTAACACCCTGTATATATTATAGAAAATACAAAAAAAGAACCCTGACCGCCATCGACGTATATCTTACTTCAAATATTTCGTCAACCATGATTTTCTTGTACATTCGGTTTGATAACTTACCAATTCATTATCACACGCCAAAAATACATCCAAAACTTACAAACAAAAAAGATGAAAAATCACCAAAACATTATTAAGCTTTTCATTTTATAAATTCAGATCTGACACATTTTACTTGGTACAATTTTGAGATAGGCCTACACTGAGGTCCACCCCGACACCCAGGGTTTAATTTAATCTTTTTGACGATAGGCCTAAATCTTTATTTAGAATTTTCGTGGAGAGAGTAATAAATAATTTGTGTTACTTTAAGGTTTGATATTGTTTGAACTTTGTGTAAAAAGTTTCTGCAATTATGTTTTACTTTGTACGTCTTATCGTCAAGTAAAGTGTTACGCCTAAGTACTTCATAAATTGTAAACAGATTTAACAAATAATGTTGACTATTTCTGCAAGCATTATCTACAGTCATTTCCAACTTAAAAAAAAAATTATAGATTAAAATATTTTGAAAATACTGAAAAGAACATGAGCATAATTTCAGGCACTGACTGTTCATTTAACTCTTAATTTACCAACAAACAAATATTTACAAATAATGAACATTAACACTTTCATGATACATAACTCTCTACATGCACAACCTAACCTAAAAATGACAAAACAAGGTAATTAAGCCTATTTATACGACAATGCACCGGCCTACCTTATGAACACTTGAAGCAGTTTGGTTTATTAAATGTTCATGTTGTTCCAACTGTTGTTTTAAATAAACAACTTCTTCGCCATAATTAATAAGCTGATTTCTCAGGTGTAAAATCTCCTCTTTCCTCTTAAAGTCTAAACAAAATACTCCAATTGCAACACCAGCGCATAACACTACAGTCAAAGTTAAACTTAAAAAAACAAGTTTATTATTAGCACTATCGTTTTTGTCCGTCCTAACCATTTTGTATAAATTAAATACAAAACAATACACTAAGTGAACATAACAGAAATAAAGTCAGAACATAATAACAAAAAGTATGGTTGGACAGTCGGTAAATGACTAGTATATCCCGCGATAGGCTACATTCTAACTAAGCGATAACTTGTATGTTTGTTGGTGAGTCGAGTTTCGACCACTGGTAGCGCTACTGTCAGTTGGTCTACGCCAATTTACTTTTTAAGAAACATCTGATCATAATGCGAGTGCTCTGATTTAGTGGACAATTAATCTAAGGGAGAGAGGAGGGGGTACTTGACTTCCATTCATGTGTGCTCTTATAAGACGGATGACTTAATTTAAAGTAATGAAGACGATTGTTAGTGTATCATACAGTCTGTTCTGTTTTATTTAACCTAGTTTTCAAGAAAGGCGTCCGTATGTCGGTGTCGGCGGTTTTTTTGATGACAATGGAATTTTTATTGCATTGGATTACAATAGCAAAGAATTTAGAGAGAGAGAGAGAGAGAGAGAGAGAGAGAGAGAGAGAGAGAGAGAGAGAGAGAGAGAGAGAGAGAGAGAGAGAAGAATTATGGGTATTAACGAGTAAATGTGACAGTAATTCAATAACCATGTCAGTGTCCTTGATCAGTTGGAAGGACTTGACATAACTTGAGTTAATCGGACTTGTAGACTTGTTATCGAAAAAATGAAAAATAAAAAAATTGCTAATTGTCTAAAACACCCCCAAGATTAGCCTAGATCCAAAATTTGAGCAGGAAAAATGAATCACTTTGTTTTCAATGGAAATTTATTTTTTAAAAAAAGTTATTTTGAAAACAAGATCTGTATGAAAGAAACTGGCGGCCCTCATTCAAAATACAGTACGTGGATTACGCGTTACTACAAAATACATAAGTTTATGATCTTAGTTATTACATAATATTATTACTTAGTGTTGTATGTCCTTTAAGCTGTAGGGAGATTAAGATAAAAATTTGCAGAATTCAAAACAAAATTCGGTTCTAGGCTAATATTGGGTGTTGTAGACAATTACAAAAAAAATTATGTTTAAAATTTTTTGTCGATAACTCAGTTGTTTTAAGCTACAGGGTAAAAAAAAAAATGGTTAAGTTTATCGTTAAAAAAGAAAAATATTTTGTCTTTTGTAAATACTTTGTAATATTAACAATTTTTGAGAAATTCAAAATTAAAAGTAAAATAATCTCCATTTTTAAATGAGTTAAGGAAATCGGTTGATTATTTTTCTCAAATTGTGTCTTTTTAACAAATAAGTAGCATGCATAATTTCAACTCCACATAATTTACCGTTAAAAAGATAAGATTTTATTTATTAAAAACACAAAATGGGGACTAGATAGAAAATGAACCATTTTAGGAAATACGTTTAGGCCTACACATTGGTTTTGATGGGATGAATTTTAGAACGATTTTTGAAAACACCCGGTACATTAGGAAATCTCCAGGATTGGATGAAATAAAACTATAACCCGAGACATTGATAGTTAAAAGCCGGAGAAAATAATTTCGACGCTTGAATGTTTTTTCATAAAACTGTTAATTTTTAAATTACACTCCAAAAAAATGTAGATAAATGACTAAAAAAAGTTGATAATAAATATTTACTTTTTTTTCCGAGACACAAAATGCGTTTCAAATAGTCCATAAAGGAAATGCGAAAGTTCTCAAAACAATCTGAAGAAATTCATGGTGTAAATTAAAAATACACTTTATATTCTCTACCAACTTGCAAAAAAAAAAAAAAAAAAAGATTTCCCGAAAAAACCTTTAACGCCGTCTTAAGCTCTAACGAAAAAGATGAATGTGAAAAATCTTCTACAAAAATATTTTATATAATAACTTATGGCTCATGAAAATCTTTCGATAAACGACTATTTTCCGACTAATAATTCCCCCCCCCCCCCAATGAAAATCGTGGTTTATAAATGTCAGGTAACGTCCTGTCTAAACAATCCTCCATTTATTTCGTTCGCCCAGTCAAATTAATATTTTTTCACGATAGAAAGTTGAGGTTGACTTTATGTAATATTTTTATCTACAAGTTATTATGGAATAACAAGTATATGAAATATTAAAATATTGAACCACAAGCTGTTTAAAATGTCTGCCATTTCTAATTTTTGTATAAAAATATTATTAATTTGTATATAGATGTACAAAGTCCTCCATAGCATCGATCAAGGATTTATATTACATTTATGACCGATTATGATCGTCACTATTTAAAGTTTACTTGGTTTGCTGCATTAGCCCCTTCCAACTGTCATAGAAGCAACACACATAGCACCCAGTTATTTACTGTCCACTGTACACGATTGCAATACTCGCTTAACGCGAATTGTTGGGGACTTTTCGCATTCTCTCAGGTCTTAGGCTAACCGCTATAAATGTCTAATTGTAATGAAATGCGCATGCGTAGATCAAGTTTAACGTATATCGGATTATGTAAAGTAAATACATATCGATTACTTATGTTTGGTTGGAACAGGTTAATATTTCGATTATGAATGTGTGTGTGTGAGAAAGTTTATCTGAATTACACTTCTAACCTAATTCTTCATACTTATGAAACTGTGGATGGGGGAGGGGGGAAGTATTTGCTTATAAACTATTATAATAAAGGACTGTATTAGCTATACATGGACTGCGCTGTACGTATCATCAGTAATTGTTTTGTCTATTTACTCTTTGTACATTCTATGAAAAGGCCTAATTGTGACCTATGGGTTTTTACACGATATTACTAGGCCTAACATATGTCTTGTTCAGGGGGTTTTTCAGAACAAAAGAGAAACATAGGAGAAGTCTATTTACGCTATTTTACAACTTTAATGTCTAACTCTTAGCACAAACTTGATGAAAATATTATTAGTAAATGTAAAAGTAAAAAGTAGTTTTTACTGTCTCACATTATAGGTAGTTTAGATAAAGTTTTGTGATGGCTCAAAATGAGTCTGTGCAGTGTTCTGAATCTGGAAAGTGTTGACATCACTTTGTACAAGATTGGAGCGTTCTGGTGGCCTGAAAACTAAATTTTACTTAATTGTAGTCTCAAAACATCATATTTATTGCAATCTCTCCAAAAAAGTCGGTTCCTGAGTTATCGGCAAAAAAAAAACTTTAAATAACGAGCAATTATACCTGAACTGTAATATTTTTTTGAATACATTTTGACACATTTTGGATTTGATTCATTAAGCTTCACATTTTACTAAAATTTAATCGAAATAAGTAGAGCAAATTTTGAGAAATTATGTCTTTTACAACAGCTTCATTTTTGGTTTTTTAACAATAATTTATGTATCGGAATTTTTGGAGATATAGCACCAATTCGATTTGTTTAGTTAATTAGAAGCTAGAATTGAGCAGAATTCTATCAAAATCGTTTTAGCCGTTTATAAAAAAAAAATCGTATTTTTGTATTTTGGTTCCTATGGGAGTTATACTTAAATTTTGATTTATCAACAATTTTACAATGAAAAATCTCTGAGATAGGCCTACTATCAAATTAAGTAAATTTACAAAGATTTAATTAAAATCAGTTCACACGTTTGGGCTGTTAAGCAGTGCACAAAGACAGACAGTCTGACATCATTTAAAATACAATTTTTTGGACCCAGAGCATCTCAAAGTTGATTTAAACGTTAAAAAACTCGACATCGATCAATCACCCCCTCAGTGGCTGGCTCACTTTAGTGAGTACGGCTTTGGCAATCCCGAGGATCCCAACTGGATCTACACTTTTTCATTGAATCTTGGGTTAGATTCCTCTCCCACGTCTCACGTTCCTATCAAGTCTTTCTTGACCAACTCTTGTTCTTTTCCGATTAGAGTGTTCGAGGGATGGGGGGGGGTCTTTATTTTATGTGCTTTTCTTCCTTTTTTTTAAAATAAGACGATGATGACCGAATGGTTTTTTGCCTTAAAACAAACAAATAATTTGAGAAACTAAAAATACCCCAATTTACAACACAACTTTGAATAAATTTAGTGAAAAGAGCCTTCAAGTTTTCCATCTAAATTATAGCAAAATTTGAGTATTAATGACGTTATTCAAAAAAGTTAAAGAATTAGAAAACAATTTCCATTAAAAGATTACAACTAGATTTAAAATAAATTGAATAATATTAATAAGAAAAATGGTTCTCAGGTAATATAGCACATCGATTTCTACAATTTAGCAAGACATTTTCACAATATAGTAAATTATCCCTGTCTGAGATAATTGTACTTGATTTATATTATAATATTTAATTTTATTTATTTTGTAATAAAAGTACAGTAGTTAAATTTTATTTTCAATAAATAGCTCGATTGCATATTAGAAAAATTAATAAATTATTCAATTAATTTTTATTAGCATATTTTTTTAACGAAATAATCTTCCAGAGCTGGCGTATTTATCAATTAAAAATAAAATATGACTATATTCACAGACAGTACTGATTAGATTAATATCCTTTGAAAAAAAAAGTGTTAAAAATAACTTATTACGCATTTATTTCATAAAATATAAATAGACACATAAATATAAATAGGTCAAATATGCGAAATAAATTAGGTTATTCCAGACATAGGCCTACTCGAATGAGTACAATGGGTTCACTTTACAATATGGGACCACGTGCGAGCATTCCCGCTGGGCTCAGAAACTCTTCCAACTATAATGAAATAGCAAAACTTTTCCAATCTGTGTCCAAATGCAGTTTGTACGAAATTAATATTATAAACGGTATTAGATTAAATAAGAATACAGTTGGTTTGCGTTATGTTATGGATGCGTCTTCGACGGCATCCATCTCATATTAAAGGACACGTGGTGTATGGGCATGGCAATCACGAGGTACCCTCGCTGGATATACACCTTTCTTCTTGTAGTGTTGGTTAAATCCCTCTCAAGTCATTCTTAACCAACTCATGTTCTCTTTCGACTCTGAAAATATTAAAGTACTTGAGGCCAAATGGCTCTTTATTCTTTCTTTAGAAGGTGATGATTAAAGAAAGACTTTTCACCTTTAAACATAAAAAGGGGGGGGAAAGAAGAAAAAAATTGTCAGCTAAGAAGTAATTTATGCTTTTATACAAACTCTGTACATTTTTTCACGTGTTGGGTTAAATCCCAATTTTCTTGTTGATCCTTATCTGCCATCTGTTGATCCAAAAATCAGTCTAAAAATGTTTCTTTCCCAAGTATATTTGGTGAGGATCCATACATTACATTCATATATCTATCTTAATTTTTGTGGTTGCTAACGTGCTTACGTACTGGCGATAACTACAACGATTAGATATTTGGGAGTTTCGTTAAAATTAAATTTTATTTAAAATTACTAAAGCCGATTTTCTGTTTTTCATCTAACCGGGAGATACCACAAAATGTTGTGTCATCTGTTGTGTCAACATTCCTCAAGATATGAAATCATTTTTTTTTTCGAAATTACCAATTTTGAGATTTTTTATTTTCCAAGACTGCGAAAGAAAACAATTTAACTTTCTGACCGATAGTTCTAAAACAAAATGTTGTAACAATTTTTCACTGCATCCTAAAGTAGCGAACTAAATTTGAGTTAAATTCGATTAAAATTGTTAGAGATGTTTTTGAAAAAATGATTTTTTTCCCATATGGCTGGTACCGTAATTGTTGAATTATCTAAAACTGATAAATCAAAATATTCTGAATATAAGCCGTATATGATGTAGTTCGTGATTTATAGAGAGCTTCATTCAATAGCCTACAACTAGTTTTTAGAATTAGTAACATTAATTATTAATGTTTTCTCAAAACCTGGAAATCTCTTTTTTATTTTTTTTACAAAAAATAAGTTTATATTTTTTTTGTGTAAAAAAAAACACCGAAGAATGAAGATAAATGTCACTTAAAAAAGACCCGATGACAAGACAGGGAGAGCAAGGTGTTGGGTATTTCGACGACATCTGTAGTGAATGATATTTTTGTCAGCAGCCAATAGTACAACATCTGTTAGCCGTACAACTTGTCACTATAATTAAATACTTATTCTCTTCCTTTCTCACTTCCCTAACTTCTTTTCATTTCCTCAATTCTCTTTTTCTATTACTTTCTGACAAAATACGACATGTTAAATAAACTGTGCAATTCTTCGCTAAAAATGTCGGTAGTTGTCAGTTAATCAAACATGGACGTCGTTGTAGACTATTTTAAACGATATTTAAATAAAACCTCCAGTGGCACACTCTAGCAATCCCAGGAGACCCTAAGCTTTGACCAACTCTTTGTTTTCTTCCGATCTGACGCTATAAGAGTATTCGAAGACTAACAGTCTGTATTTGAAATTCTTTTCTACCTTTTTTTATAAGGCTATTATGGTCGAGATGTTTTTTGCCTTTGAACAACAATAAAAAAGAAAAGAAATATATATTTTAATAAAATATGAAACTTGTGTGATGAACTCGTCTTAGATATAAATATTATAAAGTGAAATCAAGTTTAAATGACTTTGGTCATGTTTCGTTTTCATTATTTGTAAATTGTTTCTTAAACAACAATTTTCTATTGCAAATTTCGCACACGGTTTGTTCGACTTTGAGAAATTACTTCTTTTATAACAGTTTCGTCGGCGATTTTGTGATTTTTAAAACTGATACTACTCATGATCCACCATTTGCGACCAAAACTTTTTGAGTATGTTATTAAGTACTTTTTAACATAATTTGATCAAAATCGTAAAACCGATTTTGATCAAATCGCAAAACCGATTTTGATCAAATCGCAAAACCGATTTTGATCAAATCGCAAATTTGTGTTTTTCATAGGGCAAGTACCCCTGATTTTGAATTATTAAAAGAAATTAAAAACAGTATGACCGAAATATGCCTCGTACCAAAATTGATTGATATTTGCCTAGCTTGAGATGTATAGCACTGCATAGGCAGAAATAATATCCAAAACCAGTTTTTTTTTTTATTCAAAGAACCTCTAAACGGATATTTCCATGAAAAATTCGACACGCCTTTTTCACCCATAATATAACTAAACTACGTCTATAAAAACAATAACAAATAAACTGACACGCTAAAAAAAAAAAGCTAATTTATTTTGATACTTTTTGTATATCCGCTTTTACTGAATTTGACCTGCACGAAATCCTTCTAATAAATGGAACAGTCGTAGACAGGGGTTGAGTGAGTAAACAAAAGAGTCCTGGAAGAGCCACGAGTGTGAATCAGCTGCTCTCCAAAGCAGTCATAAATCAACTCTTGTTTGAAGATAACAATTTGATTAAACGAGTTGTGTTCAGCGATGAAGCAACCTTCCACTTGAGTAGAACCGAAAATAAACACAATGATTGAATTTGAGGTTAACAAAATCTGTATTGAACGTACGAGATTCGCAAAAATGTAATGTTATTTGGGCAATATCAACGGAGAATAACTTCTAAAACTAGACGTACAACCAAGTGTTGTTCCTATATTGTCCAATTATAACTCATTTTGTGTAGTTGCTTGGTATATCTGTACATTTAAATACCAGGATAAAGGGTGTCAAAAATATTGTTATAAATTAAATTACCATTTCATCACGCCAGTATATTCTGCGTGGCGAGCTTTTTAAATAAATTTATCACTAAGTAATTTCTTTAAGGTTAAAGTAGCCTATAATCCATTGTATCACTAGTGCAGGCCTACTGGACCAAATTAATTACTACTCAAAGTCAATCATATATAGAAAACAGTTTGTTGACCAGCAGAAAGGGTGTGACTGAGAATTAATTAAGATTGGTTAGGCCGTGCACAGTTATGTCAATCTATGCTTTAGTGGAGAAACATTGAACTATTTATGTGGCATGTGATTACAGCAGCCCTTATAATTATAGAGGTTCGTCGTTAATTTCAATTGATTAAACTAGTGCGTATATCGTAACCAATATTTTGCTTGGCCTTTTTACTTGACTTTTCTGTTTTAATTAAGATTTGTTACGATTCTGATTATTAGCTAATTTCAATATTGACCTATTTTCGGGACTGGTCATAGTGTCTAGTTTGTACAGTCATTCAAATTGTTAAATTTAGTTTTACAAACATTGGTTGTTGAAATGATTTGGACTATAGATTTACAAAAAGCAAAAGAATAAGTCCGTGGGCACCATTATTTTTCACTACTTACTACGTTGTACTGTACTGTACCTGTTCTTTCATTCATTCTCCGACAAGATATCAACTTTCAATCGATAATAAAACAGCTGTTTGCTTTAGGTTTAGAAATTTTTTGTTTAGAAAAGATGATATTCTTAATTTTTTATTGCAGACTAAAGAATAATCTAGTTATTAACTAAATATAAAGAAATAGCTTTTTCGTAATTGTCTTGCTCTTCTTTCGTTTATGCAACATCTACCAATAATAATGATGAATAATTAATTATAACGTCATACGTTTTAGTCAATTACCAAGAATTATTTTTTTTATAATTTTATCAATAACTTTGTTAATCTTTGACCTAAAATAAAACAAATAAATCTTCGAGTTTGTCGTTAAAAGAGGAAAATTTTATATATTGTGAATTTTCTGTAATGGTTTTTAGATATAATTGAAATTAATAATTTTAATTGACCGCCATTTTGAAAATGTACAAAATAAAGTCTTGATTTTTTTTCTACTGGTAATAAAAGTTTACATACACAATTCGTCAAACAAATTTTGACATACTGTATCTCATCCATTTATGAAGTTACAAATTTGTTTTGAAAAAACACAAAAATAAGGGAATTGAAGCGTTTTAATAGAAATGTTTACTGGAACTTTATCATTATTTCTATGTCTTCCTGAAATATTACACGCCTAAAATAAATCACTCTTTGTGTTTGTATTATTAGATTGATTAGTTGATACTTCATTTCATACATCAATACTGAATGTTCGTCAAAAATATAAAAACTCAAAAATATATTCACCGAAAATATAAAAATGTCAAAATATTTTAACCAAGCGCCATTCTCGCATCTAACGATGTTAGAACTCTAGGGCTTGACCAATTAATGGCTCCTTCTCACCCACTCCCCGTCCTGTGCTTTTGTTTCTGGCAGGCCTATAGTTCTTTGACTTATTTCCTTTAATCTCCATTCGACGTATTTCGGGCCACCTTTTCAGATCTCTCTAAGCTTTTATTCTTACTTTTCTTTTCCACAGTTCTACATGAGATTTTGGGTTTGCCAGGATTCCTCTTTCTTTGTGAATTCCACACCAAAACCTTTATACCACTGTTGTTTTTTTTCAAAGGATAATACAGTTCACCCAAATTTTCTCCTCTTTGGTTTCTGTTATCTGTGTTAATCTCCCCCGGAAAGGTAACATTACAAATAATTTTAAAATTATCCATTTGAGTGAAAATGTATAAAATGTTTTTAAAGTGAACCCCTTATTTTGAGTTCAAATACACCTCATTTGGATAAAAATATATCGAGATACGTTTTAGAAAGAAAAAAAAAGAAGCAATTTACTCAAGAACTAACTGACACTAAGAAATAATATTAAATATACAGTTTAAAGGAAATTTAATTGCCTACAAATTGGTTTTCGGTTTTTTCCGTTTTGAGTACAATTGGTCAAGTTTTGTAAAAAAGGTACATTGTAAGTAAAAATCGAAATTGTTAACTTATTCGTTTAAATTGCGTTCTAGAAAAGAAAAAAAATCATAATACTCTTTTGTTATTTTTACATTTGTAATAGCAGCAAATTTTAATTAAAAATAATTTATAACCTCAAATAATTGCATTGTTTTTTCCTTCCGTATTTGGTACAGGCAAATATTTCATTCATATTCAGTTCCTTCCTTGATATTTACAGAAATATTATGTAATTTCTGTTGAAAAATAAGTTTATTAAATAGAATCAACCTTAATGTCAGGGTCTCGATTATCCGCTTACAACTACGTTAAATTTTGAAAAAATCCGTAATTTATAATATTTGTATAAAATTAAATCTTTCAAAGTGTTATAAAATCAGCATAGTTTTATGTATACTTGATCGGGAGGTGGAGGGGGTGAAAATATCTTGAAAACATTCAAGCTATTCGTAACAAGAGCTTAATTACGGCTAAAAAAAAATATGTTTTTCTTTTGTTTCAATACGATATTTCCGGCCCTAAATTATTATTTTTATTATCTAAAAAATAGTTGACTTTTAAGCACTAACATATACTTTTCAATCTAAAAAATCACAGGCAGTGTTATACAATGATTTAACTATAAAATGGTCCTACGTTTTTATTAGAAAAAATGGAAACAAAAATCTAATGTACCTTCACACACCTAATATCAGTCACTAAGAAAAAGCTGCTGAGGGTTCTGGCGCAAGATAGCCAATTTTTACGGAGAAACAACTTGTTTCTACATTGTTTGTGCTCATGTGTATAGTAAATAAAAAACAAAATATTTTTATTTATTTCAAAGAAGAAACAGGTATACAGTATACAGAAAAAAATTGCGCATTTTTTGTTTAATGTACGCCAAATTTTGAATAACCGTATGAATAAACGATGCAGGTAATCGGGTTTAACCACTAAGTGGCAGAGAAATTTATTTCCTAAAACCGTCAAAAATAAAGATCATCATAAACGTTTTGTTCTTCTCAAAGTTTAGACCCAATGCAGATGTGAAATGTAGTGGAATTGTAAGGTATTTAGTAATTGAGGTTACGAGCCTGTAGATAATTTTCAGCAAAATCTATTCAGTTTAGGTTAGGTTAGGTTAGATATTTACACTATGCACCACGAATCATCTCCGTTGGACAATAGCAAGTAGTGATGTGTGAGTTCGAATTAAAATACTCGGTGAATCCGAGTATCAAAATCCTCGGTTTCGTATTAAAATATTCGGACGAAATCCTCGTAACTAGGAACAAGGAGGAGGTAATATGCGAGTAATGAATTCGAAATAAAATCCTCGGACAACGATATTCGTTAGTGTTGTGTCAATTCCAAACAAAATGCTCGGTGTTTCTACTTTGGTTATATTAGTTTCTAGGCTGATTTTTCACTACACATTAATTAAACATTACGATTTTGAGTTAAAATGATTTAGATTGGGTAACAAGTTCAATTTAAAATAATAATATTCATTTATTTTCACATTAACAAAAAGTAAATTAAATTATTATTTAATTGTTATTATTTATATTTAAATAAATATTAATAGCCACCTTTATAAAAAATATAGTAAATTAACTTATTTTAAATAACAACTAAATTATTAATGTTGGTAATAATTGTACTAACTTTAAATTACTGAATTTGTGTCGAGGCAGGATAACATTTAATTACGTATTACAAGTGTCAATCACATATTGTTTAAAAAAATAAATACTTGGTGGATCAGTCTAACAGATAGAACGCAAAAGTGTAGGTTTATCTAAAACGATCTGATTGGTAAAGCTGAGTTCGAATCCGATGCGCAAAATCATTCTGCTCAGATACTCGATTTCGAAATAATAATACGAGTATTGAAATCATTTGAAACCGAGTAATGCGAGTATCCATATCATCCGAGTATCAACATCGCTAATAACAAAATTACCGTGCTATTGTCAATTAATTATAACAACAGCTTTTTATACGAGGCTACCAACATCTTGCAATGCTAGTAGAGTTGTGAAAATAAGTAGTAAAACTATGCTTCCGTAGTTTTTTTATGAGTTAAACGAAAGTTTTTTGTTTTAATAATATATAAACATGTTTAGTCTAACTGATACATTAACATTATGTCAGCAGTACTGATATATTTATTTTATTTTAAAAACTTTTTTGCTTTAACAGTAATAATTTCCCTTTAACAGTAATAATTTCCCTGTAATAATAGTAATAACACAGAACAAAAACAAATATTAGTTTTTAATGAAGGCTCTTGCAAATTTAACGGGAAAGATTTCTATTACATTTATTGATTTAGTCGGAAAAGTAAATTTTTGTTGAGAAATTTCTGATGGTTCGTTTAGAAGGAAAAAAAGTTCGTTAAATTATGCTCTATGCAACTAACTGTGATGTAAAATGAAATTCAGTATCTATGCTTTTTCCGAACGCCTTAAATGAACGTGAAATGAGTTGGCAAACCTGTACGGTACCTATTGGTTACTTCAAGGTCAAGGTGTCTACTGACTCCTAATTCAACGAACTTGCCTCGTAGCTGATTGTAATTTAGTTAGTAGCCTTCAACTAAAAATTTTGTAATTTACCTGTGACCTTTACTTTGTGATCTATCATAGGACACCACCAACTCACCAGCTTTCGTTTTCTAAGTTGTTTTGGGTTCCCATATAGAGCTAAGGTGTAAGAAAACTCCCTTTTCTTGTCCAATTCTTTGAAGCATTGTTCTCTTCCTGTAACACCCTTTTTCGGAAATCACATAGCCAAGATTTGGAACTGCTCCAATTGTTCTGTAATTGTACCATAAACAGATAGCTTTTATTCCTTCAGTTATAATTAGTTAATTTACATATCTAATCTACTTAGGACTATGAAATGTCCAATGATCATGTTTGTATAATTGTTAAATATATTTGTATAAACATTGGTTTTTGAAATTACTAACAAATTTGACAGCTAAACTAAGAATATCAATTAATTGCCAAAAAAAAAAATGCCTGAAATTCTTGGTTTAGCTGCCAAATTTATTAATAATTTCCAAACGACCTTGAACAGTGGTTTCAATTTGTTACGAGTTTAGCTATTCTTGTTTTCCAATTTGCCAAACATATCTTCACTAAAAAAAGCTGACAAAATCTTGTTCATTGTCCAAAAAAACTTCGACATAATATTTGATTTTTCAGAGATGCAAATTTAAAAAAATTGCGAATTATTAATTATTTTTATCAGCATTGCACTTAATTTGCAAACTTATTCATTGTAAAAAAAAAGTGTAACGCGAGTAAACATTCATAGATTTCTTGTGGTTATAAGAAAGTTGAATAGCCCCTTCTAAATGTAGTACAAGCAACACGTCTTACATCTTTGTAACCTACAGAGTCTATACTCCAGACAAATAATCGATCATTTGGATTAAAATGATAACTCTACTTAAAGTATTCAAAACTTTATATTATATGGGTAATTAAATCACTGTTCACAATTATATGGTGATTGTGTCTGGTGTTTTATTGATGCATATCAGAGGCTTTTAGTAGAAAATACATACACTGTATGGAGAGGTTAATATCTTTAGAAAGAGATCTGTGATGGTGTTAAACACGCGGAAGAAATGCATATATGAGGGGTGTTCTAAGCGGGAATAATACTAGGTTTAAATGTTGAGCGATGTGTCATTTGAAATTGATACTAAAACTGAATAACACTTAGCAAATTTTTTTTTAATGTTTACGTGGACGTATCATAGACCTATGAATAGTACAAAATATTCAGTAAACATCTTAAATGACCTTCCATTTCACACACCTAAGAAAATATAAACAAAATTAGCCAGATTGTTCAAGAAGATCACAGATTCAATGTGCGAATGATAACTGAAACCATGATCATTGATAAAGATATTGGTTTGCGTTTTAAAAGAATGGGTTTCAAAAGGTGGAACAGATTAATAATATTATAAGGAAGTTTTGACAAAGCTAAACAGTAAAAACACTAACTAGATTTGTGAAAAACTGTTTCATTCTTCATGAGGATGTATCTAATCACACATCACTTATTATGAGCTATTTTTGGCTGATAAACACATTTCAACATCCATATTTAGCACTGTGTGGCTTTTTTCTTTTCTATAAAGTGAAATCTTTGCTTAAAGAAACAAATTTTGAGTTAGAATAAAACGGCATACTTGTTAAAACAGCTGACAGAAAACTGAGGCGCCGTTGAACAGTGCCGATTATTTCTTCCTTGTTGTTTAATAGGCGAACAACCTCTGGGTCATCACCTTAAAAAAAGAAGAAAGAGTATAAAATAAAGATTCGTAACCTCAGAAGCATCAGTGGTGGAAAAGAACTAGAGTTTCTCGAGAGAATTCTGATAGGAAAAATGAAAGAGTGAGATTTAACCTAAAACTTTATGAACAAACGTGCAGATCCAGCTAGGTCCTCTTGAGATTGCCAAATCTTGTATTCATTATAAGTGAGCCCCTAAGGGTTAGTGGCAAACAAGACTACAATGTTATGTAAGCGAGAATGATTACATTAAATTGTAATACATATAAAGGTAATTATTGTATCAGTATTGTTATTGTGTAACACCTCGTACATTATGTATAGCAATTGTTGGATAACAAACATGTTACTCCATATTTGACAACACGTGCATTTTTCCATAAAGTGCTTAAAGGAAATTTTCTTGAGCCAGTTGATGGAGTAAAGAAGAAAACATCAGATATGATAGAACATCTAATAGAAACAATCTGCTCTAAGCCTTCGAACAAAGTAAAACAAGATTGTATCCAATCGGTGTAGCACAAAATGGGGACTATATTGAAGGGGACAATCATTTGAATTAATTGTGATGTATATATATATATATATATACAAAGTGTAGGTATTGCATCAGTTTTCTATAAACTCAATTAGCCCCATCTAGATCGCACATTCTTCTAAGTACAAAATAGACTGTGTTAAGCTCGGAATATATACTATCACTAAATATGTCCACGTAAACATCCAAAAAAGTTACAAATAGAATATCAATTATACATATGGGTTAAAACAACCATTATTGGACATTTCTTTAATTTACAAAATTGTCCTATTATAGCTTATTTGCAGGTGTCCAATTCCTAAAATCACTTTTAAAATTTGTTAAATATTGGGTTTTACAAAGGTAGTATCGTTATCAGCAACTACAAGACTTTCTTTTATAAAAAAGGAGAAGTAATTAATAAAAATCAAAACTACAAGAGGCATAAAACAGTGTTTGTGGAACTACTGTCATTTAAATCCATAAATGACTGGAGATAAAAAAGAAAAATGGTTTTAAATGAATTAATATAAATTCCATTTTATTTAAATGGATACTGAGATTAACTTAATGAAAAGGATAAAATGAATAAAAACACAATTTTCCATAAAGAACTAAACTTTATTTGTGTAACACAAATACAAGATGATGTTTCAATGATCAAGTCATCATCATCATCAGTCACAATCCACTGTCAGTAGGATTTGTGTGCATTTAACAGCTGAGCATGAAGAAGCCATTGAAATGTAGTCTTGTATTTGTGTTCCACAAATAAAGTGATTTTTTTATGAAAAATTGTCTTTTCACTAATTTGGTTATAAAAGTTTCCTCAAGTTAAAGCTCATTATAGTTAAATAATGAAAATCTTTTTATAGATAAAGATAAACCAGCCTTATAATTTTACAACTTGATCATAGATTTAATCTATGCACAAGAACATAAATTAATGGTGTCATAGTTGTTCACATTGAACTTTGAGCTGTTGGTGGAAAGCAGCTCGCTTGGATAGCAACTATGTCTTGGCTTAAATAGATGTTTTAAATTATGATATTAATTAAAAACATCTTTTTATTTGACAGTACCCAAGGTTCTTCTTTGGACCGTTAAATCTTTATTAGAAATGTTCGACACAGACTACTATAAGTTTTCTTAGTCCATAAGTTATAAAATATAGCAAAATTTAAAAGAAAAAGTTCAGAACCGATTTTGAGAAACTTAAAATTTAGCAACTGAGATATGGAAAAATATTCTACATACTAAAATTTGATTTAAATCAGTTCACCTTTTTAGGTTATGGAGCACTACATAGTTCACAACAGGCAATATTCCACAAACCACTCTTAAGAAAATCACGAGATGTAAAAAGATAGTCTTGTTAAAACTACTGAAAAGTGATGGAAGATTCAGTAGCACAAGAACATCATTGATAGGAGAGCAATTAAGCTGACTTGCCGAATTCTTGTAGAAGTTTAATTGCCACCCAAAGACGGTCCTCCGATCCAGGTGAAACCCTTTTAGGTGACAAGGTAGTTCGACTAGAGCCATGGTGGTCAATTTCTGAGCAAAACTCAAAACCAATTTTTTTACCAACCAGATGATTTCTTCTATACTTCTAATATATAGGAGAAATTAAAATACAAAGTTATGTAACAGCAAAACTTAAAATTGATTTACAGATTATCATTAAAAAAACTCTTACATCCCAAAACTATGGTTTCAGAAGGGCATGCACCATACATGGTAGAAAATTAGATGGACTGATTATGGTAATGATATTTTAGAGCTATGATGGTCGACATAAGATACAAGAAACATTGATGGAATATACTGCAAGACCAAAATACTAAATTATTATCTATAAACTAGCTCTAAGGATTTTAAATAAATTTTGTCCAAATCTAGCCTCTTGGGATCCAATTTGAATAAAATGGTTACTCTTATTTAAAAAAGAATCTGGAGTCATTGGTTAGGAAGTAAAATGAATTGGGGTTCATATATCTTAAAATTAGACTACGCAATTGTAAAAATTACTATTTACCAGCAGTTATTACAACAATAGACTATATCAACTTCTCTTTATTTTGATAGAGGAAATTTAAAAAATATATAAATGAATAGATATTAGATAGTCTACATTATTTAACCATCTAATGTTTTTATGTTCAGAAAAAAACAGAATGGATGTATTATTTAAAACCGAATTCAGTTAATTCATTTAATGAACTTACTTGGTTTTGTGAGTAAACTATTGCAAAATATGACAACATAATGAACAAGAAAAAAAGGAAGTTTCTTTAAGGAAAAAAAAATTACCAATTTATTTAATCTATAAGGCCATTGTTTATTCATTTTATCAAGTTCAATGAATCAGAACAGTTAAAATCCTCTGATCATTCTCTTTGTTTGGTTGTAGATGTAGCAGGGGCAGGATGTTGAGTTGTTGGAACCGGAGTAGCTTGCAGTAGACTGGAAGTCATCAGTAAATGTTCAGTCTTGCCCGTATTGCTATGGAAAAGGTAAACTCTTTAAAATTTGCACAATAGATATCAGGAATGCTTTATAGTAAAAATTTGCACAATAGATATCAGGAATGCTTTAGAGTAAAATTTTTTAGTAAAGTTTCTTCTTTTTAAAGAACTAAGTTTTCAGACAAAATCAATGTACAGATCTTTCATCAATAGCTGTTATCTTGCTTGTAGGGCACTGATGATTTATAATCTCTTTTGCAGTTGCCCCCATTTCACTAGCAACTTAGTTATGCTCTTGATAACCAATAACAGTAATGTATTAACATTGGGGTCCTCAGCATCACTTACGGTCATTTTTTGAGGTTCGATGTTTACCTCTAATATTTAGGTTACCTCTAATATGAAAAACCATATACAGGAATTGGTTAGGTCGCTTTATTTTATTGGCTATTTTTCCTGTTTCAGTTTTAAAAACAACTAACTTGTGTTTTTTTACAAAATTATTCTGATTACACCTTCCACCTTGCACCAAAATCAGCTGTTTACCTGAAAATAAATAGATAACAATAGATTACAGTGCTAGATATTTTATTGGAAATAAGTAAATAAGTGGAAAAAACCATAACTAATTTTTCACACATAGCGATTTGCGTAAATTTACTAATATATTTAATACAGTTATAAGTGCATTTAATTGAATTTTATCAGATACCTCGCAAAAGGTTTCACTTTTGGAGTTTTGAATTCTACATTTCAAGAAAAAACTATCAATTTTATTATTAAAGAAACTTGGAAAGTTATATGGAATATTCTGCAGCCTCAAGAAATAATTTTATCAAGGAAGAAAATAGAAACAAAAATCACAGAATTAATTGAGATTACCAATTTCCCCAACTGTATTGGCTGTGTTTGTGGGAAACACATTTGATTCCGGCTTCAACCTAATAACAGAGCTGTAATTTATCAACTTCAACAAGGTTTTTTTCAATGGGCATTGCTGATAAGAAATACTTCTTTACAGCCATAGACATTAGAACATATAGAAGTAAATGACATTCTTCCATTTTCCAAATGAGAAATTTGGTAATGACTAAAATCTAAAATTATAATTAATTTTGGATAAACTCTTACCCATATTAATTGGTTCTGCTGGTAGTACACGTTGAGTACATCATGTACATAAATACATGACAAGTGGCTTATCAGATGAATGAAGTGAAGGAGTTTTCATCTATATTTACAAAGTTAAAAAAAAAATTTTTTTAGATACAAACGAAATATTAAATTTGATGGTAAACTATATTTAAAAAAATCATAAATTTACAACATCAAATGTAACAGAACTAGGAATAGAGAAAATCATTGTAAAGGAATTTTCAAATTATAAAATTTCCCATCACATGATGTAGTGAAACATTGCCTGGAGTTGAGCGATATGGCATGGTAATGGTCGGCTGTGGTCAAGAGGCTAATTTTTATTCAGATAGCTTAATTGGATTTTTTAGGTTATGATATAATAGCTGAAAACCCTTTGCCCCACATTTTACATAAACTCCTAGTTAGTTTATAAGCAAACTATAGTTAAATTGCCATATGTAAAGACAATTAAAGAAATTAATAATTTTGCCTAGCTACAATAATTATTACAAATTAAATGAGAAAGTTTAAAAGGTGATGTGGTATGATTGTGAAATATTAGCTTCATCAAAAGAATTAATTATATGTTCCATGTTTGGGTAAAGAGGATAGAGAAAAAGATTTGGAGTTGTTCAGAAGAAAGGAGATATGGAAAGAATCAAATGAATATCTGTGAGATTTGAATAAATTGTAACCGTAGATATAGAGGAAAAGTAATGGGTAAGAAATAGCAATTAAATAGAAGCTCTTCCGTAATTTATTTCTTGCTCCCTAGCTTATTTTACAGAACAGAGAAAAAGCTTCTGGATGTTATAATGCAATAAGACAAACATTGACCAATTTCAGGTGAACAAAAAATTTATTATTAAAAAACAGCCAACAAGAAATTAATTGTTAAATGAAAATATCATTGTAAACATTCAGAACTAAATATAAACTATGCAAGACGGTAAGATTATTTTCTCTGTACTGAAGGGATTAAATGACAAAAACTATTTTTTGGTATTAAATATTCAATCATTGTTTGCTCAATCCTATTTAAATCATTTATTACAGTGGGAAAAATAACACCATACATTCTACTATCATCACTAAAATCAACCTTTTATGATGAAGGTTAAAAGCTCATTTTTCTTTTTAACTTATTATTTTGGACACAGGTTTTAGTTATTCTCCTTCATATTTTATTAAAATATGAACAAACTAACCAATAACTCACAAACCAGTACATTTTGTTTGAGTCCATAGAGGGTAAGATAAGCAAAATTTGATTAAAATCGTTAAGGGTCGATTTTGAAAGAATTGTAATATATTATCCCCCCCCCAAATAATGTATTATGGTAGCCACCCCTAAATTTTGAGTTATGAGTAAAATGAAAAAGCCGAGATATGACCAAAATATGCCCACATACCACATTTTTGGTTAAAATCGGTTCACGCTTTTGAGCTGCAGAGAATTGTACAGTTGATATAAGCCAGATAGACGGACATAATTTCACTTTCTTGGACACAGGAAGATATCAAATTGGATATATTTGGAAAAAACCCAACATCGATTTTTTTTACCCATCACATATTTTTCTCTATATTTTATGTGAAACATAAAATTTGTGTTTAGAAAGTTCATTTTCCAAAGCAAAATAAAATTCCCATTTTATAAATTATTATCTACACAGATTTGATTTACGCATTTCATAATTTTGGGTTGAGATAATCTTTAAAATTTGTTGATGAGATGCTTGGTTTTGGCTCTAAGGTAAGGTAAGGTGACCAGATGTCCTGATTTATGGAGGCCTGTTCTGGATTTTTTTCAAAGATCAGTTGGGATGATGATTTGTCCTGGTTTTGGATTTGATAGAAAATTATTCTTAAATTTTGGGATCATACTGTTATTTTAAAACCTATCAATTTACCTATGTATTTATAATTTAAATAGGTAAATTAGTATTCCCGGAGAAGCCAGGTAATATGTGAGTTGTGTCATTCTCTCCACTCCTTGTCTATGTATAGTGAGTCAGTGTTTCTAAAATCTAGTGTAAAACCGTTAAACATAATGCTTTGATTAAAATTAAATAACAACTAATTCCAAATGTGTAAAATGTCTTTAATTATTAAATTAAACTTTTAATTTGTGAACATCAACAATAGTATTCACTTACCTATCGTCTTTTAGGAGTATCCCAATTCTTTTTTTTCAGTTTTTATTTGTTCAAATCAAGCTGTTTCCGTATATTTTATACACCCTACGTTTAATGAATATAAATAATCTAAATTATATTTTGACTTTTGCATTTGTAAAACAAAAAAGGGAATTAGAAGGAATCTATAAAGATTATTTATATTTGTTATCTGTATGTATAATCAATAACGTTTAATATTAGATGAAACAAATATACTGTGAAGTCATTAACAAAAACATCTTTCGACATCATAAGTATGTTTATATTCAGTAAATAAAGTTTCTGTCATGGGGAAGATTGCAATAGGTTGTTTTCTATTATAAAATTAACTAACATAAATCTATAGGGTTTATCTAAACCATTTCTAAGAATTGAAAACGTAAACACAAAATCTATATTTGACTTCAGTAACTAACCTTGTTTCTTATCCTCAATACTGCCAACACTGAACTGTTCTATTAAAAGCTGCTGATATTAAATAATTTTCTTGATGTGTCAACCATGCATGACTTTTAGTAACTGTATTACTATCACAACCCTCGACATGTTTATGTCCATCATGTACAAATACCTCTTTAGGTGTATCAGAAATATCAAACACATAAACATTTCCATCAAAACCACTGAGAGACATAAAGTTGGAATCACTATGTTTAAACTGAACACACAAGTTTATATCTTTATCAGATGTATTCACTACATTCACTTTACTTTGGTGTATCGGTGTATTCCAGTTTCTTATATCAAATACGATCACACAACCAGTATTTGAAACCACTATAACTTTCGGAAGTGCTTGTGTACATGCCATCGAATTAAAGGAAGAGTTGATTGTCCAGATCCCCTCTCCTCCAATAGCAGCTGAAATTTAAAATCCAAATTACAATTGAGAATAAACAGAAATCAAATATTGCTAATTGTTTGTATATACATATGTGAACATAAATATATTTTTTCCTACAACTGTGTTTAAGGTTTTCATTTACAATGTAAGAACAAGTTCTTAAACAGCTGATTACTACTCAGTGTGTACATTTTTTTATTGCATTGATTAAAGTATGATTAAGTATTGATTATGTGATTCATAAAGTACGCTGAATAAACCAGCTGATTAAGGTTTATTGTCTTGTCACATCACCCCATCACTGAACAATAAACACTCAGCTAACCTCAAATACATTTATATGTTGTTCAACATGACTTATATTCAAAATTGCAAAAGCTGTACATTTAACACATGCCAACTGTTGTTCTGTATACAATATTATTACAATACTATTGTTTTGTAGCATGACAACCTATATTTTGTAGAGCTCTAACATACAGTAGAACCCCTCTAATCCGCCCTCGGGTGGTCCGTTACTCCGGTTAATCTGACCGTGCTCGAGCTTGCGATATTGTGCCGACTTGCCGATGACTCATGGCCCGTCTGGCTACATTCTTTCCGGTTTGTTATCGCTTTCCCGCTTCAGTGCTGCGTCATCCCGCTTCAGTGCTGTGTCATCTCTCATGATGTTTCTATTGATTTGCTATAGTACTTGGAAAGTTTATATATAGACTTTTAAAAGTTTATATATCACTTAAAAAAAGCTCTTTATATAATATGTAATAAATATCGACTTTTTCGGATAATCCGACCTTTTTTGCGTTCCGACCATGCCCCCAGTGCCGAAGGTGACGGATTAGAGGGGTTCTGCTGTAATCTAAAAATAATAATAGTAAGAAATATGAAGTATACTGCAGTCCTAGGAAAAATATTGTATGCAATTTGAGTGTAAAGTGTTTTTATCACTCTTGAGAAATTACTGCGCTCTGCTATGTGTGATAAATATCTATCTTGTGCAATAAACACCTACTTTATGCTCTTAGTACATAAATCACTATTACATATAATCACTACTAAAACAAAATTTTCCTTAGCTGGTCTATGACATCAAGTTTTCAATAATAGTGTTTCAATATAATTTGTTTCCCCAATTTTTCTACACTAATTTACAAACCAATAATAGAAAATAATTTGCAACAAAAACAAAATAATAATTTTATTGCTAAAACTGTAATTTCAGACCTTGACTTTTGATTTATATTTTCTATGAAAGCCAAGTTGTTGAGCTAAGCAAGAGAAGAATTTTTCAGTATGAACTCTTATCAAACAAATATAGTTTAGAGATGCTAAGATAAAACTTGGCAGATAAGAGTATATTAAGCAGAACAACTATTGAATGTTTACAACTATGACACCTCTGTGAAAGTTGGTTTGGGTGACAGTGATAGATAAGTATTATAACGACCTATCAATTTGCCCTTTACCCTGGAATCATAATATTTTAGGGGATGACATAGGTTTATTTTGGTCTATTATGGTCTATTTTGTGTCTTTAAGGATAAATATTTAAACAACATTTGATGAAAATAAGAGGTGCTGAATAAACAAGTATAATTTTAAAACTGATTTCCTGTATAAATATTGATTAATTTATTATGAAACTATATCTATGCCCTATGACGTCTCAAATACTTTATAAAATTTAGTCTATATTGAGAACCCAAGGTTTAGGAGGATGTACAGTAGATTAAAAACTTTTTCTCTAAAAAAATGAGAGAACAAATTTTACCTTATGGCTCTTACTGTTCACAGTATTTCAGGGAAAAAAAAAATCATACAATATTATAAATGGATAATCAATATTGGTGAAACAAAGAATTTTGTTTTTGAACATTACTATTTGTACTTATTAATAACATTAAGAAATTACAAATATTAGAACAATTCTATTTTCCTATGTTTCTTTTTATTTCTAGTCCAAGTCAAGTCTTCATATTACAAAAAGTTAAAAGAGTCTTATAATGAACTTCTTATAACTAGATCACAATTAACATACCTAAACTAAATGGATGATTAATTTGTGAGTGTAGTGATTATGAGATGAATACAATTTTGACGCCTTTTTGAAATTCTAAATAATTAATTGATAAATTAAGGTTTATTAGAAGTTCACTATTTCATTATTTTTTTATATGGAAATTTTGACATTTAAGTTCAAGTTATATGTAACTTTTGAAGTTAAAATAGGCTGAACTATGCTGACTGTGGGATTAATATAGATTAATCTATTAGTTGTAACTCACAAAATGATGAATTGCAGATCAAAATCTGGTGAGAAACAAGGGTGAAAAATGCTGTGTCTGCATGGGTGACAATAGAATGCCATGTTAAGTTTGTTCTTTGAAAGATAACTTTCGTAATTTGAATCAATACTAAATTTGGGTAAAGATCCAAAAAAGGAAAGATTGAGTTTGTTGGGTTACAAATTTTTATCAACTCCATCAAGATCCTTTCGACAACAAATTAATTATTTTCATACATGGTTTTATGTATGACTTAAATGAGTCCTATACGTCATACATAAAACCATGCCTGACCTATGGAGGAGAAATTTTAGCAACTGCCAGCAAGAATGCAAAAAGTAAATTAAAGATAAGTCAGAACAACTGCCTACGCCTTATCGCTGGCGCAGTACGGACAACTCCAATACATGCCCTACAGGCGTTTACCAATAACATCCCATTGGAAGAAGATGTTATTTTAACATAAGGGCACAAATTTTGTATGAAAAGCTGATTCAAAGAGAATATGATAACCCTTGGATAATAGGATCTCTACCAAAGCAAACACTAAAAACTCAGACCAGCTTTAAACAATTAATAATCTCTAGCAGGATGAACAAAGAGAAGGCGAAACAACCTCCTCAACTGGTGGACCCAGTGGACTTCATGGAGTTTAACGTTTTCTTGGATCTGCTCGAACCAGTAAGCAAGAAGTCTGATGCTCCGGGGATAATATCTCAAATTGCTTTAAAAACCTTGAATCAGCGATACCCTATGGACACTTGGATACGGATATATACTGATGGATCTAGAATGGAGGGAGAAACAGGAGCTGGAATATATTATAGCCACTTCTCACACTACTTTGCTTTAAGTAGCAACTGTACAGTGTTTGAGGCAGAATTGGTAGCCATAAACGAAGCTCTTCAACAGCTGATTGTGAGACCATGGCTAAACACGAATATAGTTGTCTTGGTGAACTCCAAGTCATCACTGCAGGCAATAGCAAATAATGATAATCAAAAAAGCACAGTCATACAGAATATCAGACATAACTATAAAATAGTAAGAAATAATGTTAACAATATCGCAATACAGTGGGTTCCCGCTCACGTGGGCTTGTGGGAGAATGAGGCAGCAGATGATTTGGCGAAGAGAGAAACAAGAATTATCCAAAAACCAGCAGGTGCCCTGACGTTGCAAGCAATTATACGAAAACTAAAAACAACCTCAGAGCAGAGATTTGTTGATGATACGAGGAATAAACTGCAGGGCAAAGCTTATGATCCGCTTGAGCTTTTCAAAGAAAATAGGATGCTTCCACGTAATGTGTCTGTAGCAAATTTCCGATTAGCTACTGGTCACGATTGTCTTGACAAGCATTTATGCAGAATGAAAATACTAACCTCTGACAAGTGCACAATTTGCTCACAAGAATTGGACTCCATGTATGTTATGGACAAGGATCATCTACTGGTCTGCAGGGGTCTGGACGGAGAGAAGCAAGGACGAAGGGACTTTCCTGGACTTTATTGGGAGGCAAGAACCAAGATGGCGTGAGCCAGAAGGTGCCATTGGAAGAAGAAGAAGAAGACAAATTAATAATTTTTTTAAAAATTAACTTTGGAAACTCAATTTATACCGAGTAGACACAAATGTTTTATTAAATTTTTTTTTCCAAATTCTCCTATTTTGAACTTGCTATACACATCATGTAATTTCAATGGTTCTTAACGTGTCAAGCTCCAAAATGATACCAATTTTGTTATATATTATTTCAAGAGCAGGTGGACTGAATAACTACAAAATTTTCAGTTTCATATAGGGTTTTGTCTGATAAAACTATCATAATTTTAATATCACTTTACCCTATCACTATAATTTCCCACATAGTTGATTCATAGTTTGCTATAAATTCTTGACTTCATCCTGGTTCAACTAAAGCAGCCATGCTGTGTTTTTGCTTTACTTCAGAGTATAAATTAGTAAGGACATTTACAAATATAGGCTAAATAAATAAATAAATCATAAAACAAAGTACTAATAATCTACTTACAAACAGGAACAAATTGACTCTTAGAATCCTGCCGTATATCTTGCACCGTTATGCTTCCGCAGATGTTATGACATACTGCGAACACAGTACTGTTGATAAACACAGGGGATAACTGTGACTGATTACTAGTGCTGTTATAACAGTTGAAAGTTTTAACAGTTTTACCTTCTGTCAAATCTAATAATACAGCTGCATTTGTTGTATCAGTTACGAGAACAGCTTTGTTTTCATGCAGAGAGAAACATGGATTTATTAGAGTACTCAGACACACTGATGATTTGGTGATTTCATCTGGAAATATAATTAAAAATTCAGTTATTATTTAAATATATACAAATGAAATGAAAAAGGCTTTTTCTAGAATATTTAAGTTTCATCAAATTGATTATAAAAGACAGTTCTAGCAAAAACCAAAATATGAGAAAGGTTTTATCACATTACTCTCTTTGTAGTATAATGGTACAAATCCCATCTGAGTTTAAGGTAAATAGCCTATAACTCAAAGGCATATAAAGGAACCTAAACACACTCATGTAAACAAACTATTTTATGAGTAGGCCAACAAACCTAACCTCTATTAGTAGTTAAAACCTCTATAAAGCCTAGGTTAAAAACACGTGTATAATATTTCCAAACATAAACCAATTCCAATCTTAACAAATTGTTGTATATATGGGACGTAAACAAACCAGCCATCTTGAATACATGACGTCATCAGTTAGTGACAACAGTCAAATGTTAAAACACATTATTATTAAAATTGTGATAATTATAGGGACACAATACCCTATAACATAAACTAGAAGTTACCAATGCAAACAATACTGAATAACTATCACTGCAGTATTTCACACATTTACTAAATAAAAATGAAGAATCACTCAAGCCTAACAGACATGTACCTATATTTCATATTACCAATTTATGTACTAAAATGTCTTTACCTGTAGAACTATCAGGAGCAAAGTTGTATAAAGTAACTCCTGGAGTTTTCTCTCTTGAAGCAACTAATTTACGTTCTCCTTTCAGAATTTTCATCTAAACAAGTTAATTGAAATTACTAACATATTTATTTTAATTAAAATAAATGTTGGACAAAATGTTATTACTAGGAAACATCTTTTGTATTATTATGAATAAAAAAGTAACCACCCCGAGTGAAACTAAGGTAATTAGCATTTAAAATAAACATTTCTTCAACACATGATGACTTAATAACACCACATTATTTATAATTGTTGAAATATAACACATAATTTATGGTTGTTTGTGGTTAACAACTATTTTATACAATCACTTGAAATAAACAATACTTGTAGAAACTTTAATCACCAAATGAAAAACACACACTTTTCCACAATAAACACTTTATTTGTTCAGGATGA
This sequence comes from Aphrophora alni, assembly GCA_963513935.1. Classification (NCBI taxonomy): domain Eukaryota; kingdom Metazoa; phylum Arthropoda; class Insecta; order Hemiptera; family Aphrophoridae; genus Aphrophora; species Aphrophora alni. The sequence goes on from OY740767.1 coordinate 17,613,388, forward strand.
AATTTCAATGACTATAGTAACTCATCATCCATAGTTGCTACATGCAATTTTTGTGTCAGGAAGGTTTATGTACATGTAGCAACTGAAGAAGTCGGTGAAACATTGTCTTAAACAAATGGAGCGTTTAATGGGGAAAATTGTGTTTTCTTTCATTTGGTGAACTAGTGTATAAAGACAAGTTTATAAAGACTAGTTTATAAAATATTGTAAAAAAATAAATAATATTAAGAAAACATGATTTCATGGCAACAATATTTCTACAAATTTTTCAGTACAGTACCTGTGATATTGCCGTTGGCACAAAGGCACCACATTTAAGTTTCAAATCACCATCCTTCACAATATCATCTCCAGATGTAATTTTATTTGGAAGACCTAACTCCGAGACTTCAAAATTTCCCAAATTATTACTGCTAACAATACATATACTATCACAATCTGTCAACTCCATCAGATGTATTGGATTTTGTAATTCATACATATTCAACTTTTTGTATCTGAAATATGAAACAAATACTTAAGAAGATATATTTTTTTAAATTTCACTGTGCACTCTTGGCCAAAAGAAAAATTCTTACCCAAAAATAATTAGGAAAAAAAATTAAGTCAATAATATCTACATATTTTAATATACATGATATGGCTGATTTAATTTATTTATAGTCATCAGAATTATTGGTGATTTTAACACATACAAGAATGATGTGACTAGGTTGTGCATACTATACCAACTTGTCATGTGAGCCTAAAATATGATACATACCTTAGGTGCATAGTCATTACCACGTTAACGAAGCAAACACATTAAAACTGTTAAATGGTTATAAAAACAGTATGTGGGAATTTAACTACTACACTCACATGTGCTGCAGCATACTTTAAAATTTTTGGTCGAATTTAGTGGTCTTCGTACTCTTTCAAGTGAAAGCGGGCATGAATACATTTGTGTATAGTGTATGTTAGATGGCCTACTGGTCATATCTGGATATAATTAGACCAATGATCACCTATGCTTCGGAAATATGGTGGCCAAAAACGAAACAAAAATCTACAACAATAAAGGTTCAAAGGCAGGCTTGCCTAGGTATTACAGGTGCTATGAATACCTGTCCCACCCCTGCCCTGGAAGCGGCTCTAAATTTGTTGCCTTTGAACCTACAGGTGAAAAAGTGTACATACGGTGCTGCTCTAACAGTGGGACTAACATCGCAATGCTAAAAATATTGGCTGGTAAATTGGGAAACCTGCAAAAACAGGATACCACCCAGTTAGTCAAAACAGTTTGGGACTTAATAATAAAGACGACAAATTTTGAAAAGAATTTCAAAACCTTTTTCCCTGAATGACATGTTTGGAAGGAAGGTGGACCAAAACTAAAGGAGGGATCCCTCCAATGGACTGATGGATCCAGAATGAAAGGTAGGGAGGGAGTGGGGATAAAAGGCCCAAATTATCATCTTAAATACATTGAAAAGGCAGAAGTAGATTTGTGCCGCTTCTGCCTGACACATAAAGAGACAGCCGAACACTGCTTGTGTGAGTGTGAATCTCTAACCTACTAAAGGCTACTTTACCTAAGCATTCCTTTCCCTATGGCTGCAGAGGTAATGACAATGTCATTGAGAACCATTATAAGATTTTTAGGAAGCTTAAATCTTGGCTGGGACTAAAACATAATTAGTAGGTTAGTCACAAAAGATCCATTTGGGTCGCAGTGACAAGAGGCTGTATAGCCTCGGACCTCAAATTCACTAACTAGTGTATATATATTTATGGATAGGTATTTGTGGGAATATTGATCTGTCTTCTCTATCATCGTCATGTCATTGCTACTTTATGAGTTTTAACCGATTAACCAATTTAAAAAATACAGTAGTTATATCCATTAACTATATATTTACAACTTGTGAAATGAGTGAAGAAACTGCTATTCCTGATGTGGAATAACATGAAAAACACTTGTAATCTACCTTAGTCCACACCATCGTTACGATGAGGTTATGGTTGTGAATAGTATAATTCAAGTGTTTCTGTATTTTATTTGCTAACATTTAAAACAAATTCGATTAATTAATCTTTATTACAATAATATATACAACAAACTTAATGGCTTTGCCAATGGTGATGTACTAAAAAGTTTTCTGTTTAATAAAAACTTAAAATTAATTGGTTAAGTATGACAAACCCATCTCAGAGGTTTTTCTTGTCTCAGGTGTCACTCAAGGCTCTCACCTGGCTCCCTTCCTCTTCAAATTATTTATTAATATACTGCACCAATTACAATAACTAATATTTTGCTTTGGATGATGATATCAAAAGATTTGTGACTTCATCGTACTGCGCAAAGGGCTTTTTCCTAAATGTTGTGAGATTTAATTAGGCTATTAATACTGTAAGATTCTCTCGAGAGAATTATTGTTCGATTCTAGGAAAATTGTATACAACCCAACTTTTAGAAACATTCAGTATTCAGGTTGCATAGCATAACATTAAGAATCCTACTATCTGTGATTTAATAACCTAACAGGTTGGCTATGAATTGGATATGGGACTGTTATAGACTTAGAAGTGTTGCTCTAAATTTAAATCTTTCTCCACATAAATGTTATTTGTAACCAAACCCACAATATGCTTAATTACATCACATCTACCACAAGAAACTTTTTTTCTTCTTTTTTTTAGCCAACATCATCGAAATGCTACATGCACCCCTTAAATTATTTGAGAAAGCTTGGAATTTGGTTCTGTCATATGTCTTATTAATTATATTTGTGTGAGAGAGTTCAGAGATATCAGAATAGATTTGTACATATCATTAGATGTTGTTTGGATGTCTCTATAGCTGAAGTTGAGGTTAAAGTCGATCTGGATCACTGAGCATTTGGAAAAGGGTTTATGATATAGGTTTCATCGAGATTGTCACACAGTACCTCAGCAATGAGAAATTTCATATTTCAATCAAATCAAAATCCAAGGATGTATTTCCACAATTGTACTACAAAACATTATATATATATATATATATATATATATATATATATATATATATATATATATATAGAATAGTATTTTCCAAGAAGTATTATGAGCTTTGGTAATTCAGTATGTGATAAGGTTAACTTTTTCATCATACTGAACATTGGTATAAAATCTGTTTATAATAAAACATTCCTGGGTTTATTGTCTGATGTATATGTGTGACATTTGTTAAGTAATTTATTAATTTCACAAGTTAAAATTTTATTGTTTGCATTTTATTTCTCAATATATTTCAATTTTAGTTAATTTACTACTATCCCTATTTAGTATTAGCCTATTTATATTAACGTTTTATTTATTATTGTTGTTTTGTTACTTTGGTACATTAGATTGTCCGCTGATGCACACAAAAAAATCAAATTAAAGAAATAAAAACACTAATATGCACTAAATGGTCACATACCTCGTTATTGAATCATAAAACCAATCATCTTCCAACTTATATGGATCATATTCTTCGGCCATTTCATCTATATTTCCTAAAAATAAATATCAAATCAATTAGTATCAATTTCTAATAAATTCTTATATAGGCTGGAATACATATAAAAGGTAATTATGAAAAATTCATTGCACTTCAATTTTTTAAAACATTATAAAACAATGTTATAAAATGTGAAAGTAAAAATAGATGCAAAACCATTTTTAATATTAGGTATATCACCTTAACCTAACATTATGTAACTGAACATTACATTTATAAGTAATGTTTTCAACTATTTCAAGCCATAACTTAAGTTATTGAAAGAGAGCAGTATGACACAGTAATATCTTCTGTCATAACAAATCAAAAACTCTACCTTAGGAGATAACCACAACTAAATTGTTAAATCATATATAGTTTCTAACACACAGATATACTCTGCAAAGTCATAAAAAAAGCATATTTTTATAAATACAAATTGTAAATAACCTACTGTTGTGAAGATTGTAAATGGCATTTTGATAATCCATGGATTTCACAATACTATTAATCCAGTTCCACACTCATAATCTATCTACAATAGTGGTATTATTTTGATAATTTATTTTTTAATGTGATAACATTTCCACTCACCCCAAAATCCCATATCACTCATATTGATACCATAATATATTTAGTTCTTATCCAACCAAAACCCCTAAATTGTAATGTGTTACTACATTATAACACCAGGTGACATTCCATGGTTTTCCAATATCATTCAGCTAGTTACAAATTATCCGAATTCCAAGCTCCCACAATTCATCAACAGATGAAAAAATTCCTAACAAAAATTAATTTTTTTTTTGTAATTTATTGAAAAGGTGATCAGGTGTGGTAATGTGATCTTAATAAAATAAAATATAAATAATCTAAATCCTACCTAACCTAGCCTTTTGTGTTGATTTTGACTTAGAATCTAGCAGATGAGTGAAACAATGTACAAGAAATAGGCTAATGGACACAAAATTCGATTGTAATAGGATACATAAAGGAGTAACTGGGCAGGCAGACAATTGGAAATAGGTAGAATAGTATACAAAATATTTTAATTTATTTTCATAAAATCTAAGAGAATGATTAAAATAAAATCTTGCCTAAACCTAAATAATTATTTTCATGAATACTGTTTATATTACCCTATTGACAAGAGAATTTGAGGTAAATGTCTAGTGTACCTCATATTTAATATTGAAATTATATGTAATCATGTTGTATATAACTTATTTTGAAACAACTGGATCATCCTTTAGCTGGAAGGACCCTTTTGAAGTATCAAAATTCAATATTTCTGTCAAAAATAACAATTTACAAGTTTGCATCTGATGTTTAGAATACACAATGAGCCTTTGCGTCATAAGTGAAGTGTGTCGTTAGATGTAGGCGAATTAACTGTCTTCTAACAACAGGTTAATATTACTATGCTGTATGATTTCAGAATCATGTGAACTAGGCCTCGCCAGGTCAATATGTGTGTGTATAATATATGTATATTGACCTAGCCAGACCTAGTAAAGGGACTAAAGGAAATATAATTATCTAACCAGACCTATTTGCACGGATAACATAAAAATGAGTGATGAGACAATCAATATATTCACCATCATTGCCATATGATTAACGTAAAGAGATGTCCTAACCTCATAAGCCTAGGATTTCGTACTTTTAAAATTGCTTATTTGAGACAGAAATAATGGATTTTGATACTTCAAAAGGGTCTTCCCAAATAAAGGATGATCCAAATGTTTCAAAATGAGGTATGTACAACATGATTTCATTAAATTTATCTAATAAATCGCTACAGATGGTGAACTAGACATTTACTGAATGACTAGAACTAGAAGTATTGGTGAATATCATTAATAATATCAACTTTTGGATGAATAAGAAACAAGTATTAATTAATTGTACCATTACCAAATATCTTATTTTTCTGTAACAATCATAGGACAAAGACATATCTTTCACATCTAAAATATCACTTGTCTTTAAAGAGGACATAGGGTAATTGTTTACAAAGAAAGTTACTGCTTTTTTGAGATTTTTTAAAACATGTTCTATACACCTTATTTCTTAATAATAAAATAAGTTTTCAACGGAGTTAACTTTTTCACGGAAAAAACATAATTTCAACTTTTTTAGGTTAAGGTCCATGCTAGAATAAACACTATCTAATGAAATTGCTAACAAAACAAAAATAACGATTAAAAATGAATATGGTTATAATAAACTAAAGTAGAAACGAATAAAAGCAACCTTATTAACCCCTAGAAATTTAATTTTCAAACCTCAAAATGAGATATATAATAACAAACCTACTAACCTAGTGATTACCGCTTTTGATAAGGATTAAGGTTTAACAATTGACTTGACGAATCTGTGGTCTGACATTTTATCCGTATATCGTCATACTCCCAAAGGGATAAAGAAGTCTTTTCCTTATAAATTTGTGATAATTTTCCTGGTAGCTGTTTACATAACAAGTTCTTTTTACCAATTTCTGTACTTTTCTGTATTAAATCGGCATTTTTATTGATGCGAAAGAAAATATAAATTAAGAAAGTATGAGACTGGCAAACTACAATATTTTTAATCAGTAAATTTCTTTTCTTGCTTACAGTAATATGGTTGTAATTTAATTCTAAATCGTGACCGTGAACTCAAAACTGCAAAGGTCCAACGTGCAAACTGGAATGCTGTAATTAAACGACGTTTTAATATATAACTTTTGAACAATTTAACCATATATTTAATTTTTTTTAAATTAAACAATTAAGTTAATTGGCATGATTTGAAAATTTTAGCAAATTTTCTCATAAAAATAATAATCTGTTGAATTGGTATTGCTTCTATATGAAATATAATAAGTTCATACAAAAGAAGAAGAAGAAGTAGAATATGTGCATTAGCACTAAATAAAGGAAGCTTTCAGCGGGAACTAGTAAGACAACAAAAGACAACAACAAATCAACAAATAAAACGGTGCTTTTTCTCTAAGGTGTAAGGTCACTATACATCTTGATTGCAAATGTAGGAGTTTTGTGATTGCGTGAATTTTTTATGTGAATTCTTCATTGAGGTAATTTTAAGTTATTTCGTTTTTTTACTTTACTCGAGTAATTATGTCAACATTTCACTCATTGAAAAATATATTGTTTACTAGTTAGACCAGTACCTTTGTTTAGGTTATGTTGATTGAACATCCTTTTTGTTCATAATTATTAATAATCTTAGTACTCTTAATTAATTATGTTTAGGCACTTTTTTAATTTAATTTTTGTTTTGCTCTATTTTTACAAATCCACCACTCAGTCTTTCCAACTTTGAATAGGCCTAACATGTTATGTTTGTTAATTAAAAGTTCTAATTTAAACAAACATATGGTTTAGCCTAATTTTTCATCTAGATTCTATTCCTGACTTGTAATATAAACATTCTTTTTTACGGTTTATATTTTTTGCTGTAGATTAAGATATTGTTACCTTTTTTATAATTTAGTCATAACATTTTATAGGTTAGGGGGCCTATTGGTTAAAATTCAACCATCTCTATGCACACTCAATATTTAAGTTGTTTGGATATATAGGCTAACGCTTACTGGTTTAATTATCAACCATCATGAAATTACTTAAATAAATATGGCTAAACACTTTAAAAATTATCTTTTTTTTGTTAACTAATACAAATATATCCCAAATTACAAGTAAATGGTCAAATAATTTTTTGTAGTCATAATTTTGCTTTAACTTGTTGATTTTTCAATCAATAATTACTATTGCCAAATGCTCCAGTGGTTCAAATTTCAACTATCTTGATTCTGGGAAAATATGTTATAAGCTCTTATTTATTAAAAAATTAACGCATAAAATGTTGACACATTGAAATCAACATACAGTATATACTTATACATATTACAAAACAAATTGTCTTTATAGATATATAAAATGTGTAGGTTGTGATAATAAAAACTACGTAAACATTACTTCTTCTTAGGTTATCAAAAAGTAACTAAAATTGACTAAAAACTAACAAAATTAACATCTTTAGTAATGTCAGTTTCATATTACATAAAACTTTATAAAATATTTAGAATTCCTTCTATATTTGGTAAAATTAAATTGTAGGTCTATGTGTCAAAAAAATTGATTGGATGTGTCTAAAATATAAACCGTAATAAAAAATAAATTGCTTGGTATCTCTTCTTTGGTAATATAAATTAAATTAACTAACATTAACTAAAACAACATCTGTCTGATTCTACATTAATAACTTATAAATTGAAAAATAGTCTCTCAAAATAAGGTTTTTCTATTTTATGGAAAATACTATTTTATAACAAATAATATATGTTAGGCTATACATTATTTTTCTTTAAAAAAAAAAGAATAATATTTACATGATAATTTTGTTACTTGCTGCTCTGGAAATATATCACAAAAAATATGAAATAAGTAACCAGTGCATGCACCTATGTTCATGTTGGTGATCAACCTTTAGTATGTGTCTTATGTTCTATATGTGCACTATTGTGTAGCTCTGGAGTCACTAGTAGTGTATAATACACAGCAAGTATCTTAAAACATTAAACAGAGAAAGGAGTAACCTAATTTGAATAATTTTTTTTTTGAAAATATAAAGATAATATGGAAGGAGTAAATAGTTTACTTTTTGAATAAATAATTTACACGGAATTGAAAAGCCAAGTGATAAAAATATATTGTTGTTATTATCTAAATGCATTTTTAAAGGCAAAGTACATTCCACAGGAATGATTTAATTAGGTATACACTCAATGTTAACATATTTCAAGTTAAAATATTAGTATAATATATAATATATATATAATAATATTTCCAAATTACAAATGGTTGTCATAAAATAATTGTTAGGTTATAAAAGTGAAAGATGTGATTCTGTTCTGTTTTTTTTTCCAATGACCTGCTATTGGGATGAATGATTCTAGGCTATTCTTTTAATTTATAGATTATGTATTTAATAATTTGTAGTATTATTTATTAATTTTCTGTATTTCAATGATTTTTGAAAAGCCCAGTGAAAATGCCTCTTGTAGTGTCTATATGGAAAAAAATTCTTTATATTTCTCATTATGATTTCAGGTTTGGATTAAACTAAAAATATCTTTAAATATTTTTAACTTTAGTTTATCAGTCATAATGATAGACTTAAGATAGATAAATAGGCATATAAACCATAGATTTCAAAAAGATATTTGACAAAGTAGCTAATAAGCTCATATATTGTGGTATGCCGGTATAAGGTATTTTCAACTTATAAGTGGTTTGTAAGTTACTTGAATGGTAGAACCCAAAGAGCTATATAGTGGATAAATAACAAAGAGATATACTACACTTGAAGAACTTTAAGGTATAAGATTATAAGATTATTCTGGTGGAGGGGATACTTGAAATGTATGTGAAACTTATATTAAAAAAAAAAAAATTAGCATTTCTTGCAATTATTTAGATCTATGGTAATATTTCTAAGATACTAATTTATATATTTGTGTAGAGAAGGTACCTATTAATAGAGTTATTACAAAGCAAATGGGGTAGTGAGTAAATTTTATAGATCTGTAAATACCCTTAAATAAATATGAATATTTTACCCAATAATCATTAATAATTGATTGTTTTTAAAAACCAGTTCAAGGAGTATAAATTTGTTTAATCTTTTAGAAAGTGAAAATTCAGCAAATCGTATATGCTCATCTTACACAATCTAAACAGAATTCTTTACTGTATTTTATATTTGCTACAAAACATCCTTGTTAGACTTATAACTAGGCAGCTTGTCAAACATATACAGTACTAATCTACTAACATTAACCCACATATACGATATATTATATAAAAATCTAATGATGTTTGTCTGTCTGTGTGTGTTACTCAATCACGTATAAACTACTATACTTATTGAGCTGAAATTCTACGTGGACATTCTTAGGATCCCTGGTTAACACATAGGCCTATTTTTATTTAGAAATTCCATCAGGGCACCGCCCCACTGGCCTTGAAAACTCCCTTACCACTCAATACAAATATATATGTCAACCCCTTACGAAGGATGCATGCTCTGCTAGTAGGATATAAAATTCCTCAATAAAATAATTAATAAACACAGTAAATAAAGAAAACAGCGTACAATAACAAAATCAATGAGTGTATTTGATAAATAGTTGTCATGATCTATTGTGTATTGTTGAACTATTTTGTTGTGAATATGCTGAAGTTGAGAGAAAAACTCTCATTTTTTCCTTGGATTTTTTAATTTGTAGTTGTTTATGATTTTGTCTATATGTTGTAAGTTGTTGTATTTTGTTTGTATTTGAAATTTTATATGATTGTATTTAGTTTCTTGTTGTTCAAATCAACAATCAACCTGTGTAGTACCAGTATAATCTTTGATTTATTAAATTTTGTATATTTACACAAAATTTGTTTGTTATAAAATAAATAAGATGAAATTAATAGTAATTAAATTTTCTAATTATTTTTTACTGTGAAGTATAAGAAATGTATATAAAAAAGAAAGAAATCTAGTTTACAATGCTCAGCTGTTAAGGTAAACCCATGTTTAGGCAAATATTTTTATTTGTTCATTTGTCTAATGGAGTTTTATGTTTTGTGTTATTTTTATAGGTGAAATAAAAAATGGTTGCATGTTCAAATGTACCTAACAAATTTGATAAGAAGTGTGGCAGATGTGTTAAAGTTCATAAAATGACTGTTGATTTGCCCTCTTTACATATTTCCATACCAAAGAAAGGGGGACAATTTAAGCAGGGAACAATCAAGTCTCAGACATCAGTAAATATTAACCCATCAATATCAGGTAAGCTTCCTTATTAAAACAATTGAGCATCATTACTAAAACGAATATATATTAAAAATAATAAAACACAATTTCTTATTTTGTATCATCCACTTTTTATTAGTCTATCCGACCAAAAGTTTCGCTTGCTAAGGCATTGACGAGGCTGTATTACAGACAGGGGGGAAAAAAGTGGATGATACAAAATAAGAAATTGTGTTTTATTATCTTTTAACATGGAATTCCACCAAGAACCTTCGGTCTCAACAGTAATGAAAATTATATAATTTTATTTTAAACCTCTTTTAACTATAGAGCAACTATTTGTAATGTTTATACTAAATAAACTAGGTCAGTGTAATTTTGAAATTTAGCCAAATTACATTTATTTGTTTTGTGTTCACGAAAATCAAATCTTATTTTAAGAGGTGGAGACCTCAGTATCATTCTACCAATTTTAATATGGTTATTACTGCCACTTTCCATCTAATAGAGTGAGTAACCAGTCCTTTATTAAAGTTATGATTAATTCATTTTGTCATTAATTAGAGTCACTAAAAAACCTAAACTAAAAATGAGATTTATTTATAGGACTGTAGAATTTTTTTTATTTGCTATTATTTTAAGTAATATATTGTAAAAAATTTTCTAAATACAAATTTTTAAATTAAATTCACATTTATATATATTTAAACATTTTGCAAAATTTTTATATGTAGGTATGATCGTAACGGCTGCCAAACATGATAGGTGGGAGAAAGGGTAAAAGGCACTTATATTCTACAAAGTTTTAACATAAAATACTTACATGGGGAAAACATTTTTTTAAACAATAAAATAATTAGGATCCCTTTGGCCAGGATTTGGGATTTCCATCCAAACATACAAAATAAAATAATAAAAAATATTTTCGGTCTGATCATTTTACATAATAACTAATAATAAACCAATGACAAAAATTAAACTACTTATATAAATTATATAAACGACAAATATAAATGTTTGTCTTCCCAGAAAAAACTTTTAAAACTATTTCTAAGAATAAAACAATACAAAACCTAGACTGTCTTTACCAGTTATTATTGTTTTACATTTCTGTGATTATAAAAAAACATTAAATATCTGAAATGTTAAATATTACATTCTCTCTCTAATCTTAAAAATATATAAACCAAACCACACTTACCTTTTTTTTTTTTTTTTATTTTTTATTTTTTATTTTTTTTTTTTTTTTTTTTATGTTCACCTACCTATTTATACACCTCTACATACTTTTACATACACTTGCACAATCACATATTCATTTATACCCATCATAACCATATACTTTCTACTCCTCCTCCTTCATAGATATAACACACTCACACTTACATCCACAACATACCCGCATACAAATCATTCTTCAACCAATACACTTGCATTCAACAAATTTTACCTTTTTCCTGCACCTAAAAACCGTACTATATCTTGAAATACTAACTCAGCTATATTTATTTTATTATTACACCAAGGATGTTTGGAAGAAAACTTCAATGTCTTTTTTAGAGCAAAATCAAGTTAAATTTTTTTCCAAAAAACAGGCCTTAGTCTAAATGTCCCATATTAAATTGTATAGACTGTGCTCATTATACGTATATTTTAACATATACTCTTTTACAAATATAATTAATAAATCAAGCAATTAATTTTACTCTTTACTACGACAATCCTAATTTTTCCACAATTACAATTTAATGTCTGTGACTTTATCCGGATGGCACTAATTATGCAGCTCTTTAAACTTCAATCTAAAAAATCGGAGCCAGAGTCTTTGTTCATTAACATATATTTACAAACTAACTTTTTTGAAAATATACGTTTAAAAACCGTTACTCCAGGCCTAACTGTTAGCAGTTTATCTTTTGGTTTTTTTTTTCCTTTAAAAAAAAAAGAACTAACGGAGCCCTTAAAGGCCGGGCGCTTTGTTACTAGGCAAATCCAAATAAACATGTTTGTTTAATGTTAAAATGATTCTTCCTAACAACTTCTTTTAAATAACTAAATCTGTATTACATTACAGGTTATGTTATATAATATGAATGTTGAAACAGTGAAATTAGTTTTTTACCAAAACTGCTAATTTATTCCTATGTTGGGATTCTTTATAAAAATTTCTAAAGTTAGTTGAGCCCATTGAATAAAATCAACTTAATATATATATATATATATATATATATATATATATATATAAATTTAAAATATTTATAATAAATATATACTTTCAAAACATATAAATTTCTAAGTGGAAGAATCTTTAAATGCATAAAGCGATAATAGCCCAGGCAATGAAGGTTTTATGTCGGAAGAAATTAGAGACAAGCTGAATTTTTTACAGTCGTTAGTACCTATCTAGAGGAGTATTTTCCCAAAAGTCCCCACCCCTCCCCCTTGAGCTTCCTCCCCCACCCCCTTTAAAGTCTGAATTTGCAAGCGTTTTTGTTATCGCTTATATCTCTGTTAGTTTTAAACATATCTAAATAATTTTGGTACCATGTTGTTTGTCACAAAATTTACTAAAGACAATGTTCAGTAACATTTTCTTATATCTTGTACGGTTATTCAGATTTTTTAAGAAATAGACCGAAATTTTGGATCAAAAAGTAAATTTTTTAAGGATTTCATTTAATAACTTTTTAGTTTCGGATATTTCGAAAAACAACTTCAGACAAAACTTATAGAGCAACTCTTTAGCTTTAAAAAAATGTAATTGTAACTAAGAATATATTCATGAAAACGTAGTGAAAACATTGAATGACACGCGGCGCACGGCTTAATGCCATCTTTTCCACCTGTTGGTTTGCAAAAATATATATCATTTTTCTCGGGAGCAAGAGCCACTAACAAGGCACACAAATCTGTATCCGTACCCACTACGACCACTTTCAAGCCCTCCTTGGCCTTTTCAATGGCAACATTTATTATTAGAACATCGGCATCTTCTTCAGCAGTCAGTGTTGATATTCCACGGTTTGTCATTTTTGAGGCAATTGCGTGTAACAACTTTGTTTTGTTCTTTTTATTTCCTAAAAGATTTTCCTTAGGTGTCGTACATTCTGTGCTTTCATCAAAGTTTATATCACAAGAAGTTTTTTTTGAAGCTCTTCTTCTTTGTTCTTCGCTTTTTGTAGTTGGATTTTCAGGATAACCGTCAAAAACTACAGTTGCATTATTTCCATAATTAGAGATGACAAAGTCACAGTAGTTCTTGATGATTCCTCCATATGTAGATTTATTCGGCCAGTTCATGTAATGTAGTAAGAATCCACCATCAACTACAAATACTGCATCACGAATATCAACTTCGTCTCTTAAACCAGCTTCAAATACCTTCATTAAGGAAGATTTTGTTCCTTTGCGAAGTGAAACTTCATCAAAGATAGATGGTGGTCTAGAAGCAAGCTCATATGACATGTACTCTTTTAGTTTCATCGGACTATCACAAACACATAAAATTCTGTTAAACAGCTGTTGTGGGTTGACTAGAACTTCGTTTGATCAAACTTTCACCTTCTTCGACTTGGCTTGAGTCTGTACTTTGTCTTTCCTGTGTAAATGTAATTCAAAGAAGTTCTTTCCACTCATTTTGTTCATTGCTGCAATACCTATTTCATATGCCTGATCACAGTTTACCGACTCATCTGATACATATCCAGATGACAATGATACAAGTTCACCCGATACTTTGTTAAATGGATTATGTTGTATGATCCATGAAGTGAACTTTTGTAAATCACACTGGTCTCTCTTCTTTCTTGAATCCCTAACTTCGACATGTTGTTCGCTGAATGTAATGGAACTTCCCAGAAAGTCTTCTAAAGCTTCATAAATCTTCAAGAAATAAGGGGTGCCATTTATCCATTTTGTTAGTGTACTTTCCGTGATGCCTCTCCCGTGGGTCAAACCTCCAACAGATTTCATTGGACGCATGAGACATTGCTCAATGCACTTGTTTACAAACTGAAATAACGAAACTCAACACAATATTTAAACACTTAACGACACCCTCAACCGCACCGTAGCAAAGAACTACGACAACTGATCTATTTATAGCTCGTCGCCAGGGATAGTGCGCATGCGTGTTCTCACGCACTCTCAGAAAATGGCCGTCCATAACAAGTCCAATCCAACATACAAGATTTATCATCCAATAGATTATGAAAAAGTAAACTTTAAATATGTACTACTGCTAGTTTCATTTAAAACTATCATCTGACTTTAAATTTAAAATCTGGAAGTATGGAAAAAACTTACTGAAATAAATTAGCTATTTGTCCAAAAAAGCAATCACCATAATAGTGTAATTAGAAAATAAATTTATATAAATTATACTAATAAAATAAATTTAATAGTAAAAAGATTTGAAAAAAAACCCTATTGTTAAGACGATGCAGTAAATGCTCAGTATGCAACTGAGTGTACACACAAAGCTCGGCGGGCGTTGCTGCAGCCGTGCGCCGCGTGTCATTCAATGTTTTCACTACGTTTTCATGAATATATTCTTAGTTACAATTACATTTTTTTAAAGCTAAAGAGTTGCTCTATAAGTTTTGTCTGAAGTTGTTTTTCGAAATATCCGAAACTAAAAAGTTATTAAATGAAATCCTTAAAAAATTTACTTTTTGATCCGAAATTTCGGTCTATTTCTTAAAAAATCTGAATAACCGTACAAGATATAAGAAAATGTTACTGAACATTGTCTTTAGTAAATTTTGTGACAAACAACATGGTACCAAAATTAATTAGATATGTTTAAAACTAACAGAGATATAAGCGATAACAAAAACGCTTGCAAATTCAGACTTTAAAGGGGGGTGGGGGAGGAAGCTCAAGGGGGAGGGGTGGGGACTTTTGGGAAAATACTCCTCTAGATAGGTACTAACGACTGTAAAAAATTCAGCTTGTCTCTAATTTCTTCCGACATGAGGCCGATTTTGGCGTTCATTGCCTGGGGCTATAACTTAATCTAGATGGAACCAGATCATGGTACATGCTTTTAGTCACTTTTTGACAAATTTCCTGTAGCACGTTTAATTTTCTTATAGTATTTATACAGTTCACCTTTCTGTCATGATAATGTATGGTCAACTATTAGCCCAAAGTATTTCAATTCTCATCATCAATTTTTAGACAACTACAAATACTACCAAACTCATGATAAAACAGGTAATAATTTTGAAATTTGAAGCTATCTTTTAAAGTAGCCTACAAACACAAATATGGTGAAATATATAATTTTATCAAACTCAAATTTAAATAACAATAAATTTTTTTGCTAAGATTTAAGCATTTATCAAAATATGTAAAGGCAAATAATCTGCAAATGCAGTTAAAATTCTACGAAAATAACCTGGAGATGAATTATTTACATAAATAAAAAATAAAATGGGACCCCTTCCTATGGGACCCATAACCTTTTGTTACACCATGTTTTATAAAATAATTTTGCTGTGATTCTTTCCAAATTTAACACATTGTTTTCGATTTGACAGGTACAGTAACTGGAAAACCACCTAATAAGTCTTATACCAGCGTTCCATAATCTAACTAATAATATAACGTGGTCTATTATGTTGAAAGCTATTTTAATATCTACAAATATAACAGCACATTTCTTTCCATAGTTTAAGTTATACATATGATTTATGAAAGCCACTAAAGCATTTTCTGTTGAACATCCACTTCAAAATTAGAATTGATTAGTAGGAATTACAACAGCTATTTTTAAACAGTCTGAAACAAACTTCTTATATTAAAAGACTCACATTTTAATTTTGAACATTATTAAATCAAAAACAATTTTCTAAACAAACCTTTTACTTGCAACAAAACCATGTTTCAATGATTAAATCATCATCTTCTGTTGTTACATGTTGGCACTGAATGACAAGCAGAAGAGCCTATATTATATGCAAATATAAAATAACTTCAGAGCGGAATCAGTGCATTTTTTGTTGTTGTTCTCTCTTTTTATTCAAGTTTCACACTTGATAATAAGAGTTGATTTATAATTTCGGAACATTGTTTATTAATTTTCTATACACAAATGATGACAAATTTCTGATTAAACCATGTTAATAATATGAACAGTCCATCATTATATAATCATTTTAAAACCAGAATTGCTTGGATCTTTAGAGAATAAAACATCAATGGAAGAAGTTACATGTCCATACAATATGTAACTATGAAATTACCTCTTCATCTTCCATTTGAGCACCAGTTCTTTTTAACTTTTGAACATAGTGGAAAAACAATTCTATAAAGTCTATAAGTTGTCCTTTAACAAATTTCATACTGCTTAATTCTTGTTTTAGATAAATTCTTGCTTCTAGACCATTCTTTATGTATGTTGACTATAATGCTTCAAACATTTCTTTCGAATATTTCTTGGTACTCATTATACTGTTTGTTCCCTACTGAACAATAATATCTCCGGTCTTTATATCTTTTTCCTTAAAGTCATCGTCTGACATGGTAGGTGTTTTAATTTCTAATGCTTCTATACGATTTTCACGTTCTAGCTGAATCCTGATATGAAATTCCTAGTCTGAAAACCAGTACCATCAAAGGGTTTGAGATTAACCACATGATTCGTCATCGTGACTTCCGTATTTTTCAAAAAGTGTCACTTTGCACAAAACTGTCATTTTGACAAGCTTTATAGTTTCCTAACTGTTAAAACATTACTTTCTTTTTCTGGGTTTTAGGCACTTATTAATTTGTAATGGCAATGATATAATGATGTCTATATATTGTGATAGTTTAGAATTTGAAGGTGAGTTTATATTGCTTTTCAGTTGCTATCTGCATGCATATATTGGCTTAGTCTCTTGTAATTCAGTGTGAAAAAGGTTTGTGTATATGTAATAACTGATGATGATTTAGTTATTGAACTCATATTGTTGAAAATAAATCGTTTGTGGTGGAAAGTTATGTTTGTTTAAGCAAAATTTATTTCACTTTCGGTTAGTTTTAATTTTATATATATATATATATATATATATATATATAAATTAGGCATTACTCTAAGAGTAACAATTTTGCAAATAATGCACAACTGCAAGGAAACATTGTTATCAGTGATTGCAATTCTGTAGGCTTTAATCAGTATGATAAATATTTCTTGATAACAGCCTTCGAGTAGGCTTAGTAGTTGATGATATCAAATCACAATATTTTGTAATTCACAGTCTTCCTCTAGCAAATTGATTCCTTTTATGAATTGTATGAAATTTCATCAAAATGAATCTGATCATAGTAATATCTAGTATGATATACCTTGTATTTAATTGAACGTTTGTATTTGAGACATTTCTCCAAAAATTTACTCATCAATACAAGAAGGAAAATGAGGCACAATATTCTCTGTTTGAAGTTATTTGTTAATGATGGAAGTTCAATTTTATTATTATACATTTTTCGGACATTTTCCATCATTTGTGTGTTAGAAATCAAAACACGACGTTTCGGGAATAACTAGTTTCTAGTTTCATGTTTCTTTAGTTTTTAGTCACTTGATAACGGGAATTGATTCTTATTCCCGAAACGTCGTGTTTTGATTTCTAACACACAAATGATGGCAAATGTCCGAAAAATATATAATAATAAAAAAGAGGCACAATAATTGTAATGTTCCTTTTCTATATGATTACAAGAATCCATATTGAAATTTAATGTATAGGCTGTACAAATAAATGTTTTTAGTAGCAAGGAATGTAATAGAAGTTACTATCCTTCTATTAAAACCCTTTATAACATTAAGAAAAGATAAAACGTTAAAAGTATCCAGTCCAAAATGCTAAATTTTAAGTAGAAATTCGAAAATCATAAGAGATTGTTTGTTGTTATCATACTATACTATACTAAAACAAGAAAAGTGAATTTGTCCAATAATATACATTGCATTGCACAACTGTGGCCAAACGCAGAGAAAAAAATACTAAACTGTATTTTTATTTTAAAGTTGTATGTTAGTAATATTTGACGTCCCTTCGACGTGCAACCCTTCCAAACAATATAAACCATGCTTTTATTTTTCAATAGCAGTAAAATAAGATATACATTTTGTTCACCTGATGAATCATATTCATATTTTCACAAGGAAGATCATTATAAACACAAAACCACAAGCCATTGAATTGCACAATTTCCTTTTGTTATTGTTTAATCTGGAAATTACCAAAGATGAAAAATGTCCACTTGACAGATGTGTTTCTATTTTTAGGAAAAGTCCAAGACTATTGTTGTATAAACTTACATTACATGCCTCAGGTAAAAAAGCATATACATACACATTTATTTGTAATCGGAGAAAATTTATGGTAGTTTTGAGTTATAAACAGCTTCGTTAGCAGCGAGATTCATTGGTTTCTTGGATAAAGCGATCAATTCGATTTTTTTGTAGTTTTAACCAATATATTTCTTGGTACATGAATATATTTACATATTGTCTTACAGAAAATATTACTGTAATATAATTTCAAAATGAAGTGTAAGAATTATTTTCATGTTAGGATTACTCACGCTGTAGTAGCGGTTTTTATCAGCATAAACAATTTCGTTACTTTTTTAATTTCTCAATTTTACGGCATAGATTAGTACTAATACTAATTTAACTGGGCTGTGATAACCTCCATCAGAGGAATCACCGGCGTCGACCTAATGGTCTTTTGCCGCCCCAATTTCCTTCCTACACCCAATCAGTAATACCCGTCATCCTTATGAAGGAACAGATACTACCGATAGGGTTGTCTAGGATGGTTTTCATCTCTTTCCCCGGAGGGCCTAGAGAGTACAGCCTGGCTCGTCCTACCGCCTCACACTCCAAAAGAATGTGTTCTGCAGACTCTTCAGCCAAACCACATTTCCTGCATGTATTAACTGCAGCAATTCCTATCCTGTGTAGGTGTTTTCTGAGGTGACAGTGGCTCGTTAAGAGACCAACCACCCACCTCAAGTTATCCCTTCTAAGAGAGATGAGTTGTTCCGCATGTTTCTTGCTTGGTCTAATTAACCTTTTAGCAAGTCTACTAGTGGTTGAATTCGTCCAGACCCTGTTTATCCCCTCCCGCATCCACGTATCAACCGCTGCCCTGGCATGTCCATAAGAGATTCCGAGCACCGGTTCCGGGCCAACGAAAGGGGATTCAGAGCCTGACCTGGCTAGTTCATCTGCTCTCTCATTACCATCAATACCTGAGTGGCCAGGAACCCAGCCAACAGTGACCGTGTTCATCTGACCAAGCTTTATCAATGATGAGATGCAGTCCCATACCTGCTTCGACTTTACCTTTGTCGTGTTAAGTGCCTTAATGGCAGCTTGACTATCTGTGAAAATCAGAATGTTCTTACCCATGTATTTCATTCTTTGATTCTCCTTGATGCATTCAGAGATAGCACCTACTTCTGCTTGGAAAACAGTAGCATGCTTACCTAGGCTCAGTACGATGGACCTCTCTGGGTTAAACCCATTAATGCCACCGCCTGTACCCATCTCTGTTTTCGAGCCATCTGTGAACCAGACTATATCTTGCTCGTTGTATAACTTCCTTCCAGACTCCCATTCTTCCCTAGAGAAGATTTTCGTCTTAAAAGGCTTGTCTAATGAAACCTTAGGTATCATGTGATCAGAGGGCATGTCTAAAACTTCCCTGTTGACCACTTGATTTATCCTGCAATGCCCAATTGCAGGCCACCTCTTCCTCCAGCACCCCGTTTGCTGTAGTCTATATGCACTCATCCTGGCCTGTCCCTGAATATATACCCCTAGGGGAGGGAGATCCAGAAGTGCATTCAAGGTAACGGTTGGTGTAGACCCCATGGCCCCCGTGATAGCCAAACAGGCCAGCCTTTGGAGACCATCCATTCTACTTCCAACCCCACCTTGTAGCGTCTTAGTCCACCAAACCACCGCAGCATAGGAGATGAGTGGTCTAATAACCATGGTGTAAATCCACATAACCACCTTGGGTTGCAGACCCCATTGTTTACCAACAGCCCTCTTACATGCAAACATAAGACACTTGGCTCTGGTTACTACCCGTTCTATCTGTGGGTTCCAGGTGAGCCTTTTATCTAACACAGTACCTAGGTACTTCACCTGGTTCTCCAACGCTACCTCCTGCCCAAAGAGCTTAGGTAGCGACCTCACACCCAGATTCCTTTTTCTTGTGAAGGGAATGAGAGTAGTTTTTACAGGATTCACAGATAACTGTTCCTCCTGACACCACCTTTCCACCTGGTTAAAGGCAGCCTGCATAAGGTCACAAACAACACTCATGTCTCTACCTCTAACCACGATGGCCACATCATCAGCGTATCCCTGTGAGTAGAATCCTTGTTCGTTTAAACGCCTAAGGATCTTATCCACTACCAGGTTCCATAACAGGGGGGATAAGACTCCGCCCTGAGCACATCCACGTCTAGCTCTGATCGTGATGATTTCATCATACAGAGTAGCCTGGATTGACCTGTTGTTCAGCATGGCAGAGACCCATCCTACAACAGTCTTGTTCACTTCACAATCCTCCAAAGCACTAATCATTGATTGTATTGAAGTGTTGCTGAAGGCTCCCTCTATGTCCAGAAACGCCCCCAGAGCTATTTCCTTTGCTTCCAGACTTTCCTCTATTCTACTTACTATATGATGTAGAGCAGCCTCAGTGGACCTGCCTGGTCTATAAGCAAATAGATTATCGTGCAAGCCTGAACTCCTAAGCACGCTATCTCTGATGTTAACATCCAGAATTCTCTCCATAGCCTTTAGCAGGAAAGAGTTTAGGCAAATTGGTCTGTAGGCCTTGGCCTGAGCATATCCTGCTCTTCCAGGCTTTGGAGCGAAGACAACCCTCGCCACAGACCAATTCCTTGGAACATGGCGCTGCGCCAAGCTCGCCCGAAAAGCCCCCATGATAACCGGCCTGAGCACCTCCAAACCCTCCTTGAGGAGTAAGGGAGTGATCCCGTCCGGCCCCGGGGCCCTGTGCGTCTCGAACGATCTAATGGCCCAGTCCACCTTATCCTCATTGATGAGTCTCCTCGAGCAGTTCCAGTCCGCTCTACGCGGACTTGCCCTAGTGTACAGGGAGGGATCACTTCCTCCCTCTATCTCGCAATCCGGGAAGTGACATCTCAGGAGTACTTCCAGAGTCTCCCTTCCGGACTGCGTATACGAGCCATCTGGTTTTTCTAGAGAGCCCACCATATTGGTATGTTCAGCCCTCAGGATCTTCTGGAGTCTAGCCGTTTCAGAGCACTCTTCCACTCTTTCACAGTACTTTCTGCAGGAATCCCGCTTGGCTTTCCGAATTGCTGAGTTATACTCAGTAAGTTTTTTGTGATAGGGTTCCCAGCAACCTTGATGTTTAGAGGCCTTGAACAGAGTTCTAACCTCCCTCTTCATTTTTGCTAGGTCCTTGTTCCACCACCTAACCGTGTCGTGTTTTTTCCTTTGTGTGAGGGGGCAGTTGGCCTGAAAAGCACCCTGCACCGCAGCCTGCAGCTGCACCGATACTTCTTCCAACTCCTCTATCCCCCTCACTTCAGGCACTATATCCTGAACAGCCTGCCCCAAGTCTTCCCTGTACTTATCCCAGTTCGTCCTTTTGGGGTTTCTGAACCAGATGACACTCTTCTGCTTCCACCTCATCTCGAATTGAATGTGCTGGTGATCTGCCAATGATGGCTCCACCGAGACCCTCCAACCCTTGATGAGTTGGGCAGTACGTTCAGTGCAAACTGTGATGTCAATGACCTCCCTCCTCACTCTGTTGATGAAGGTCGGTTTGTTACCTACATTAACTATATCTAAATTAAAACTAGACAAATAGTCAAATAGAGACTTACCTCTTGCATTGCAGTTGGAGCTGCCCCATACAAGGTGATGCGCATTGGAATCCACTCCAAGGACTAGGTGTTCACCTTTCCTCTTCGCTTCTCCCACAATGCGTGTAAACTCGTAAGTTGGAGGTGGATTGGCCGAGTCGAACGGGAAGTATGCAGAGCCTATGGTAATTTCTCCACACACCTCCTGGTCCTCCAATCTCACCTTAGTTGCCACCAGATCCCTGGAACAGAACTCATTTAGCAAAAAGACACTTAAATTCTTATTCACTAACATGCATGTTCTGGGAGCGTCCGATGACGTATCGTACATCAGCCTGCCCCCAGAGTCTCCCAGCCCCAGAGCCACATCGATGCCTTCGGCCTTGAATCTGCTGGCTAGGTTAAGGCTGGCCGCCTTTTTATGCTGAAGATTGGCCTGGACCACCTTCAGCACCTTCATTGGCTGCACCATCCCTAGTTTTTTTACCAATGATCTGGAACTGGATCTGCCCAAGCCCGAGCCTAACCCTGAGGTTTCTCCTCTTGAGCATTTCCAAATTAGATTAGTATGGGACAAAAGTAAATATTCATAAACTTCTTTTTGGTTTTTTTTTTGCTTTTTTTAAAAGTTTTTAATTAACATTTTATAATTGGACTTAATAGTGTTTAGAATACGTAACAGTTTTTGAAAATGGAGTTAATATGAATCACATTGTCAGAAGGCAAAGCTAGGAGTGGCAGGAGTAGGTACTCGAATTAATATTTTATAGGTTTATGTCATGGTCTTTAATTAGCAAATACTATGTTCATTTCATTGGGAGGGTAATAGCAACTGCTTCTGAAGTAAGTAAAGTTTTGAAACGAAACTGGGCAGTTTTAGTTGTTGAATTTGCTTGAGAAAGTTCCACCATATTATATTCCTTTGAACAGCTTTTAAGATTTAACCCTTCGCACGCTGAAAACGGATATATCCGTTTGACTGACTTTGTTCCAAACGCTAATAACAAATATATCCGTATAAATGCAAATCACTGCCCGGGGGATAGTTGTAGTTTTCTAAAGTTCCGCTAGCGTGCAGGAGTGTGTTGGTTGTTTATTTCTTGTTACCTAGACGCTTTATTTGGCACGCTAGGTCATCTGACACAGCGGGGGAAGGGGTTTCAGTCCCACCTGGCAGCACTCCACGCCTGTTTGGTGTTGTCTACAGCGCTAAAAACGGATATATCCGGCGGTCGTCAGTCTACTCTTGGGCGCGTCACTAAGTGGATGTGCGTTTCGGTTTAGATTACTTTTTAACGATCTATTGCAGTAAAGTGTTACAGTAAAAACCGTGGATCTATTTTGTTAAATATTTAGTCATTACTTTTTTTTGCAATTTATTTTTAGGAAGTTGTGTGCCGTTTGTGTAATTCATTCTTTTACTTAGTTTTATTGAATAAATATCTTTTTAACGATCTAGTAAAGTGTTGTAAAACGCGTGTATTTATGTTGTAAATATTTAGTCATTACTTTTTTTTGCAATTTATTTTTAGGACATTGTGTGTCGTTTGTTTCTTTCTTTGTGTGTTTTTGTTCGTTTCTTTTACTTAGTTAGTTTTATTGAATAAATATGGAAAAACCGGATCCAGATTTTGAAAACTTTGTGATTGGTGCTATGGACATATCATTTTCAAGTGCATTTAATGACACTGACATTGAAGATGTTATTATAAATAATGTTATAAACTCTAGCGAAAGTGAAAGTGACAAATTCGACCAAACCTAGCAGACGGCCGAACCTCCCGCTCAACTTGCTGACGAACAAAACAGGGCAATAAATCACCCGATACCTGTAGCCGGGAAACCACATTTTATGGGAAGAAAGGAAAAGGGGTCGAGTCAATGCCAAGTATGCAAGAAGAGAGGAATGAGGAAAGAAACTATATACTTCTGCAAGACTTGCACCGCCAAACCTGCTCTACACCCGGACACCTGCTTTGAGCTCTATCACACTGAACCTAATTACTAGTTGGACTTTCATGGTTACACTCAATCTATAGCTTAGTTTAGTAACATTTCAATTTGTTTTTCAATTTTTTTATTGTATATATGTTACATTGCAGTTTATGTCTTATTAAGTATATGTTGAAAAAAGTTAATTTTTCCAGTGATGTTTTTGACTAAAAAATGGCTATGTATAAATAAAAAAAACATTTCTATACTATTTTTTTATTTACTTTTACCATATTAACCAAAAACAAAAATTAACATTAAGGAAATAAAATTTTTTTTCTTAAAGTTAAATTAGCGTTTGGGGATATTTTGACACATTTTATTCAGCGTGCGAAGGGTTTAAAAAAAATGATAACTTTTATTTTCAGAGCTGTCTAGAACCAAGTCCAAACAATTTTTTAAAAACTAATAAAATGTTATACACAATGTTGGTGGTGGCTTCGGAGAATATTTTCTCTTATAAGAAGAGGGACTTTACAGTTCATTTTGGTTTTTGTAATTACTCATAAATAATTTTTTTGAGTTATATTTGATTAGAGTTGTTTTGAAGTATTTGAACCTTAACACCCACGGTTAATTTCCCTCTTTTACCTGTTAACTCTCCAATAGGTATTTTTAAGGGATATGGCGACCAATACATATTGTTTCTATCCTTCGAAGCTATTATCAAAATTTGACGAAAATTTGAATATTGAGTTTTGGTCCTAGATCAACTAACCTCAAATTTTGAGTATTTAAAAATAAAAAATAAACATCTTAAGATGTGGTAAAAATATCCGCAAATACCAAATTTGATCAATACATCTCTAATCGTTTGAGCACTTTAGAGGTAACTTGTTATTTCAAAAACCACTTTTTTTAGTATGTTTTATGAATCTGTAATTATGAATCTCACATTTTCAAAAATAACTTGTTCTTATTTGAAGATAATATTTAAGAATCACTTTTCACCAAAAATTCTTAAACAATGTAATAAAAAATGTAATAATATTTACCCTCCATCAAACTATAAATTTTTTAATTAGTTGGTAGACCTACTTGGAAGTTAAAAAATGTTAGACCTATATCGTTCTGCTTACCTACAGAATAACTTCAAAAACATTGGAATTTTTGTTCTGCATCACAATATGTTATTTTTATGTAATTGACATAGAAAAAAATCAATATTAGATAGGAAAATCATTGTCATAAAGATTCAGTTTAATCTCGTAAAAAAAAGAAGATAATAATTAACAATTTTGTTTTAAATCCTCTTGAATTTTCATTTATAGAAGCGGTAATAGCACATATGATTTAAAAGTGAGTTATTTGTTACAGTAAGCAAGTTACAGTATTCATTTTACTTTTTCACAAAGAAGATATTTTGAAATATACTGGTACACCTTAATTTTCTTCTACGGGAAATTTAATAAATTGTTTTGGACTTCATATCTGTATATTATGTAATTCCACAAGCCTTTCCTTTAAAATTTAAAGAGCGATGGTTGTGTTATAGAACCGGAAGATGTTTCATTTTAAAATCCATGTGGTAAGCACAAATAAAACAATGTCAAAGATTATGAGTATCAAAATCTTTTAAAAAAATCTTAATTTATCAATTTAAAATATAGAGTAATATGATTGGCCATACAAATTTTTTCTACTGCTGTTCTCAATTTTTATAATATTATTATATAGCTTCGAGGTTAAGTTTAAATCATTGCTCAAAACAATTGAGCTGAATTTCTATGCATAACCAGCTAGTTTCAATTAATTTTTTTTAAATAACTTAACAATTTTAAGATATGGAATTTAACCTTTTAAAACTGTATCGTATTCTGTTTTCTCCGTTTGAATGAGAACTCCCTATTAGCAAAATTTGGAGGAGATAAAAGTGAAAATGTTTTGTGTACTTAGTCATTGACATGGGTTATTCAAAATTTTTGTCAATCTATTAATTTTTTATATATTTAAAAATATTGTTTTTGGGAGAAAAGAAAAGTTGCTATTTACGGTACAAATGTGGATGAATGTTGTAGACTTGTTGGACAAGGTTAGTTAGATCATTGCTCTTATACATATTATTTTAAGACGCATAAGCATTTTGCAAAGTCAGAAGGTAAATTGAGATGTAATGACCTAATTTTAGGAAGCAAGCCAGGCAAGATGTTTATGAAATATGATGACATTGAAGACACAACAATCATCAAGGTTGAATGAAATAGAAAACTCATCAATAATAACAGTTCTCACAATTGAACATATCCTGTCAACGCATTGAAAATAAATAACTTGCGGCGTAGAAAGCCATATTGCATGCGTGAGTCAGATGTACGTAAAATCTGCTAGACCTAAACAGGATGTTTAAAATTTTACTTTCTCATCATATTTGGTGAGAAAACAAGAAACAAAACTGATTTTTTTGAGATTGTCATGAAAATATGAGTCATACAAAAAATAAAATAAAAATATTGTCAAACGTCCAGTTTCTTCAGATTCGTGAATATTTTTATATGTGTCATAGTTGTATCATTGTAAAACCTTTCAACAATCGTTCCAAATTAAGCCTCTAAATCCAAAAATGTTAAAATGATTACAAGGGTTCAGTATGATCACCTAAAAATTCTTTTTATATGAGTTGGTTATATATGTCATGTAGTATGTTACAAAAATTCATCACAAAATAAATAAATACTCCACAGTGATTGGAATAAACCCACAATCTTATCCTAAGCAAACAAAAACTATTCAATTATATCCCTCCAAAATTTTTGATACATTTTATATTGATCAAAAAATGAAAATTAGATATGGGTACTGTCCTAAAAGGTTGAATATCTCAAATTGATCTAAGCTATATTTATTGATTTTTCTATAAAATAACTTGCACAAACAGTTATGAAATGTTTAGGGTATGATTCACAAACTGGTAAGTAATTGAAAATTACAGTCCGGGTTCATTTTCAAATTTTTCAATTACTTGTGAATTATAATTTGCTTTAATGATTTAGCACATTGTTTGAATTGTAAAGTTTCTCATTTCATCAAAATTCATTTAAAATTTGAGAACATCAAAGTTTTGAAATTTAATCTTTGACAGATAAACCGACATTTATCTAATTATCAACAAAATTGTGGGAAAGTCTTGAGATAGGATAAATTATGCTTTTTTTTATTAAAATGAGAAAAATCACTTATTACTTGTAAAAACCATATCTTTAAGTCAGAGATATTGTAGAACCTTAGTGCTGATTTTAGGAAATTTTTGTTTTTAATGAGCTTGATTTGGTGATACTTGAAGTTTCAAAAATATTATATTGAATGTCATAAATTGATTGATAAAGGTCTAAAATACATGGTATTCTGTGATATCTCCTCAACATTTAGTGATACTTAAATCCATGAAGATAATTTTAGTACTTTTCAAATCAAATGCGAGAATTTTAACCATGTATTTGTATGGAGATTAGTGACAAAAAATAATGTATCAACCAATGTAAAAAGAAACTATTTTTTGAAAGTAGGTTCCATCTTTAACTGCTATCGTTAAACACCCGTGTCGTCCAAAACAAAACAGAAGTATAATTTCAGAATTAGTAGTGAGGATAAATAATTCCTGGTACTGTTAAGTAACTTTTAAACTTTAAAAGGTAGAAAGTTCAAATTTTCGAAATTTTTTAGGTGTAAAAACACAATATTTTGGCATTAAGGTAAGTTCAATCACACCTCAAGATGGTGGTTTTTGGGAGGCAACTCAAATTTTCAAAAGTAAAGCCTTATCAAGTAATATCACATTTAAAGGTCATGTTTAATAAAAAATAATCTCGCAAACTAGAAGTTTCTATTTTACTCCAATCAAAAATGGCGGCCAGTCAAATATTACAAAAAAAAAAATTCTTAAAAGGAAAATAATAAAGAGACAAATTATAATAGCCAAAAACTTTACTGTTATTTTATTCAAGTTTGACTAGGAAGTTGAATTACACTAAATTTTTAATTTTATACTCAAAATTTATTTTTTCAAATCTAAAGTTTTAAAACCATAATACCAAATTTGATTATTTGACCGGTCGCCATTTTGAATTGGAGTAAAATAGCGACCTCTAGTTTATGGAGTTATTTTATATTAATAAGACTTTTAAATTGAGGTATTACTCAAAGGGGCTTTACACTTGAAAAAAATATTGTGCTTTTTTACACCAAAATTTTCTAAATTTTGAGCTTTCTATATTTTAAAGTTTAAAAGTTATTTAAAAATGCTGAGACTTTTTTGAAACCTGGTTCATCAGTTATTATGTAAGGAGCCTGTCTGTAAGATTGTACATAATCATAAATGTTAATATGATGGTTGTCATTTTGAATTTTTAAGGGAGAAAACATTAAAATTTGTTGAGCTTTATTGTAACTGTGCTGCCATTGAATAATGTAGTTGATATATTTATCTGAGTTTCAATTATAATTGGAACATAATTAAAAAGGTTGAATTTATGCCCTACAAATAATATACTTCACATAAATATTTAAATTTTTTTATTAAACGTGGATTACATCACACCACAGTAAGCAAGAATGTAAAAACATACAACAGTATTTTGGTTGATTTTTCTTTTTGGGAAATAGCCATAGAGGATGTCTACTTACCCTAATTCTCAGATCAAGATTTGAGGGTCTGTTCATTTCATTTCATCCATCAACACAAAGACTTTCAAACAAGTTGTCCAATTTTGTACAAAGGTTTTTTAAATCTTGGACAAGTTCAGTAAAATTGATTATAGTTTTTATTTTTACCAAATTTTCTGCTTTGTCAATATTCACGAAAATTGAATTGAATATTATGATTTGGCTTGAAAATGTTTGTTGCTCAAATGAAATTAGAAATTGATTTTATTTTCACTAAAACTGAAATTTCACCTAAAAAGTTCCTTCACTTTTCGATTTTATTTCACGATCTGAAAGGGCATTAAAAAGATATATACAAAGATTTTGAAAAGGAAGTTTTTATAATTTTTTTCTTTGGCGAACGTTTTATCTGGAATTTGTGTATTGCTTGCAACTGTATGATATATGATAGGAAATTATCTCTTACACCAAAATGTTGTGACGTTAGTTGTATTAAAATCTGTTGATATAAATACTCTGAAATTCCTATTAATGTTAGATAATATTGTTAATGGATTTCGTGGGAATATGTTTATGGTTATATTATGGAATAGTTTTGTTTATTTTGTGCATCTAAACTGTGTAAAACCATATTTTAAAGAAGGCTGCATTATCTTAGGAAATACAAAACAGTTTGAAGTTCATTGAATGAACAAAACAAGTTGAATGATCCATTGGAAATTAACATATGATTTTTGTCTTATAAAGTGGTTATGATTAACAATACGTGCAAGTAGCAATGTATTCAAGTTTATTAGCCTTGTTTATAAGTGTAAAATTTCGCTGACATCAAGTACCTGACTTTCACCTTAATTTGAATGACTCATAGGCTTAACATAGAGCATAGCTAACTATTGCTTGTCTCTTATGTAATAGTTTTCATTATCAGAATAATAGAGTTTTTTGTGCTGACTAAATTTTAAGTTGATTATTTTGTATATATTTTTTTTCAATTTTAATCTGATGACTTAATAATTTGAAAGGAAGAAAGTTGATTTTGAATTTTTTTTTTGTACTAAGTATAATTAAGGCCTGTCTTATCAATCAATCCTCTCAATTTTGATAACCACCTGTGGTTTTGACAATATCGAGCAGTATTTATTGAATTTGTAGAGGCATTTTAAGTATAACTATGAACCATTCTGACTCATAATTTTAGGTCATAAATCTACATTTTTCCAAAATGTAAAGGAAGAAATATATTTTTCTTTTCTTTCAAAAATTTTTACAAACATGACACCCAGGGTTTATTTTCAAGTTTTAACATGTAACTCCTATCTTACGATTTTTCAAGAAAATGAGGATGAAATTTTTTGTTTGCTAAGACTTTTTTTAACCAGCACGTCACAACATCTTGAAGCTCTTCGTTGTCATTAAAGTCTTTTATTCATAGTGAAAATTACTGGGAGCCAGATCAGGGCTACACGGCAGATGATAAAAAATGTTTCATTTGAATCGATCTTTGTTTGTCGAGCGGCATGAGAGCAAGTGTTGTCATGCAAAAACAAGAAACTAGAAGTCAACCAATAGTTTTGTTCTGGATGGTCCTTCATAGTCTCATAACAGAGATTAGAATTGATGGTACCCACATTGCATAAACTCCACAAACATTACTCCTTTTGGATCCCAAAACATAGTTGCCTTAACCTTCCTGGCAGATAAAATATTATGATGGATATTTTTTGGTTTGCTTTGTAATCGTCATAACGTTAAAGAAAGTCTAAGGTAGAGCTCATTCATTGTTTTATGATTCTTGGAAAGAATGTGTGGTATACACTGAGTAAAGAGCTTCCGGTAGTTTAACTTTTCTGTGACTACCTTATACAAAAGAATCTAGAAATTTGTAGGAATTGTTCTGAAA
Source organism: Aphrophora alni (assembly GCA_963513935.1). Classification (NCBI taxonomy): domain Eukaryota; kingdom Metazoa; phylum Arthropoda; class Insecta; order Hemiptera; family Aphrophoridae; genus Aphrophora; species Aphrophora alni. The sequence goes on from OY740767.1 coordinate 17,644,074, forward strand.
GTTCCAAAATTGTGAACTGCCGATTTACACTGACCTTATCATACATTTTCTAAATGAGTTTATCACTGTCTATAAATGGCCTGCCCTCCTTTCTTCACCGTGAATGTTTGTTTTCACACTTTTAAACCAACAAACTCACTGGTGCAAAATACATTCACTCATTATTGTTTGGCCGTGTACAGCACTCAGCTCACGATGGATGCGTACTGCTGACATATTTTTTACTATAAAAAATCATATCACTTCACATTTCGCAGGTGTTCTATTGCAGCGCACATGTTGAAACTATATTACGGACAAACAAGCTGCAATACAACCACCCCACAAGCGCAGCTGGGTGTGTATGGAACTACTGAACACATCGTCATGGAAGAGATATGAAATTTATTCAGTTCATATCAATGGTCTAATACTTGTCAACTTACTGACTTATACCTACAGCCTAATCATTTTTCTATTGCAAGATGTAACAATAAACAATTTAAATTAACAATAAAGGTGATTTTGAATTTTCAAGTTTTATCTACTCGTATAAAAATATTTCTTATATTCCCATGAGTAACGCCATACTTTGAATTTCGTCAAACACAGATAAATGAACTATAATAAGTTTTTTGCTTGACTGATTGACTCAGCAGGAGAAGTTTTACTGAATTATTAGATTTCGGTCAAAATTACTTTAGTGGTTGAGTAGTTTTAGAAATTATAAAATTTTGCACTAATTACCCAATAATACAACTCATAAAATATATGTATTTTAGAGTGTCAAGTTCAAATTTAATAGTAGTTTGTACCCCAAAATAATTCCTAAATTTAGACAATAAATTATTATTGATTGATTTAGATGGAACTCAAATTTAAATTTTAGAACTGACTTTGATTTTTAAGTGCGTAATTATAAAGTCATGTGATGGTTACATATCTATAGTAAAAAGTTCATTTTTCACTCAGGATTCCTCAAAAATTATATTTCAGGAAATATTTAGAAGTTTGATTATTTTCAGCTTAACTATACTTATAAAACATGTACAAATGTGAGGGAATGAAAGTACGTTGCTAATGAAATTAGCCTAAACTAACTTTATATAAAATATGTCACACAAAAATTAATATATTTCTTGTATTTTTAAAATTTTTTAGATTCACTACTTCCTCAAGATATTGGATTGCAACTGCACACAAATGTTTCAGTGGAATCAAAGTATAGCAGATACGATGTAAAAGCTTTCTTCATTTTAGTTTTATTCATAGAAGTTGGATTACTTCACTTTTACTCACACAGAATCTCATCAGAGTTACGTGTGTCCGAACAATTGGTGTCAGAAATTAATTTAAGACTGAACTGTCTGATGACGAGCAATCAAAACTTACAGGAATCATTACAAGTGGTGCAGAACAGTTATGAGAAATTGTTTAAGAGCACAAATCACTTAAGGAGACACTCTGTTCACAAGAGAGATTTAACTAGTCATGATAAACATCATATAGATGCTGAAGTAGAAGAATTCGTTGGAAACAAGTCATACTTATACCAAAACAGTTCAGGAAATACGGACATGACAACAATTCAGACAGGAAGTACGAGGCATGAGCGAGCAGTTCCAAGTAGAGGTAAAAGTTCACAATGCAAGATGAGAAAGGGAAGTCGTCATAATCACTGCCGATATGATCGTATGTCTGGTAATCTTTAGTTTATTGAGTTTGCCTGTGAATGCTTAATTTAGTCGCTTGGGAGGGTTCAGCTGACTATATTATCTACTGTATGCTCAAAGTTACTCCGAATATAATATGCTCATAGGAAGATGATGACACAAGTTGAAGTAATAATCTTTTAAATTTAATATTTCTCAAACAAACAGAATAACCGAATTATGTTCGTCTAAGCTTTTAATATATACACGGTGATTAAAAATTGTACAGCAATACTTTGGGAACTGATGGTAGAGCTAAAAATAAGACAAATATTTTAAAATATAGTTCTGAAAATGCTGTTTTCCTTCTGTCTGCCATTTTGTATTTTTACAAAAAAATCATTGATATTGAGTGGAAATTTGGTATACACATTATTTATATAACCTTTTACCAGTACACCAGAAAACCAACACGTTATTTTGTAAATTTTTTTAAATGGCTCACTTTTAAAATGTTTAATATCAGATATCTTTACAACCATTAATATTACAACAAAAGAGACAAAAGATTTTCCTCATTTCATTAAAAACCAATGACATTTTATTTTTTCTGTAGATCAAAAGATAACAAAGTTATCGACAAAAACTCAAAACATAATTTTTTTATAATACTACAACACCCAAGATTAACCTAAACCAAAATATTATGGAATTATGATCATTTTTAATAATAATATTGTAATCTATTGCTCAGAAAGGTACACTAATTGAACTATTTTATATTTTTCCCCATAAGTTATTTTTGATAAAATTTTGTTTTAATATGTAATTTTTACAAATTTATGGGGGAAAACTATAAAATATATAAATACACCAGTTGCCATTTTAAAACTGTTAAGGGATACAAATTTGCATTTTTTTTTTTTTTTTTTTTTTTTTTTTTTTTTTTTTTTTTTTTTTTTTTTTTTTTTTTTTTTTTTTTGTACTTTTCTGGGTAATAGATTATTACTATTATTATTAAAAATTATTATAATTCTATAATATTTTAAATTAAGTTAACACTGGGTGTTTTTGACAATTACCAAGAAATTATGTTTTTAGTTTTTTTTGTAGATAATTATTATTTGACTTTGAGAAGAAAAAATACAAAATCAATTAGTTTTTGTGAAAAGTGGAAAATCTTTTTTTCTTGTAATGTTAATGGTGTTGGAAGTATTCAACAATAAAGATTTTAACAGTCCGCCAGATTGAAAATGTTCAAAATAAAGTCTTAGTTTTCTGGTATACTGGTAGAAGGTTATATAAATAACGCATATACCAAATCTTCACTCAATATCTGATCTATTTCTAAAGATATAATAACACAAAAGGGCTGACAGACGGAAAACTTATGTTTATATAATCTTTTTTGTTATGTTTAGCTCTAGCATTAGCTTCCAAAATATTGCCGTGAAATTTTGAATCATTACTATTAATCCACAAGTTATTTTTTTCATAAAACCTCAGTATTAACTTTAAAAAATTTAATTAAATTTAAACCAAAACTACTATGAATAAATTAGATTCAAGTTATCTTTACAATATTATTTATTCCTTTATAAATCTTACAATGCCAATATTTCATAACTCATCTCTTTTTTTAAGTTTGTCTTTAGATCTCCTTTTACTCAGTATTAACTATGGGTCACTTATTTCAATGTACTTGCAGATTATCTGATTTTTATTATTACATACATCATATTATATTAAACTAGCTTATCTAATAATATTTATATACAAAAAATTCAGATTTATTTAACAACTTCTTAGATAGGTTGAACTACATATAGGCTAATCGTTTTATAAGTTCAAGTGAGTTTACAATGATTAAAATTTTATTATATTTCTCCTAGAAAAGTATTATAAAATTTTGAATATTATTTATTTGTTTCTAGATGAAAGTTGAAATTTTGATAATATTTTATTTATTAAATGTTACATTGTAATCAGGTTCAAATTTATTCCCAAAATGTGAAGGACTTTGGGAGGAAGAAAAGAAGGAACTAAAATGAAGGTTATTCGTTATTAATAGTTTATTTTGTGACAATGGAATTATAATATTGTTTTTTGTATGAGAGTCTTTGAACCTGGTTAAGGAACATTCTTGTACCAAATTTTATGGTAATATGAATTGGCATGGTTATCTATATCTATAATTGTGTTACTGTTAAGTCTACGTGATCAGAATAGAAAAAATTCAACTAATTTAACATAATTAAAATCAAACACACAATTCAATAAAATAATTGTTTTAAATTATTATACTTTAAAACTGCCTAAATTTAGGCTGTCCCTTAATCTATTTATCATATTTTTAACATTTATTAATTTTTTTTTTTATATTATTCAAATACCTTTGAATTAGTGCCAACGAGATTTGATTCACGTTCCTAACATCTGTTTTCAACTTTAGATAAGATATATTATTTAATCATCAGCAATTAACTAAAAAGATGGATGGCACTGTTCTATTTACATGTTTATCTGCCTACACTTACCAAAACATAACTACTCAGATAATTCTATTTCTTCCAATTTTGACTTTAAAATTGTTTTTATTATCTGAACTTCCAATAATTGAATGTGTATTGAGAATATAGCCTATCGTATTGAAATATGTGTGTCTGTAAATCGGGCGTGTATTACACGGTTAAATCCAATATGGCCTTAATTTAGTAATTTTATTATTATTATGAGAAGTTAAAATTTTTTTTAGTTCTTCTAAATTAATTTATTCACTATTACTATTATTGTAGTGTGTATTTGTAGTTCCATTATTTTCCATCCAATTTTAACAAATAATATATCACTTTAATCATGTAATAGTTTAAATGTGTAGGAAGATACGAAAATAACAATAATTATTGAAATTCTAAGAAAACCTTACTTAAAAATTGCAACTTTCCCCACATGAGTATATGACAAAACATCTGTGCCAATGTTTTTATAATGATTTAGAAATGAGCTGAAAAAAAAAAAAAAAAAAAAAAAAAAAAAAAGAAGAAGAAAAGAAGCCCCTTGAAAAAAACAAAACAAATGTAAAGCTAGAGTAATTCAAAATTACAAATTTAAATGAATTCTGAATATATTTTGTTAGGTTTTCTGAAAAGAACCGATATAGTTTATTAAAAAATAATACCACAATAATAATCAGAGTATAATGTTGATTTTGTTCTGATCAGATACAAGTCTAATGTTGTTTTCAGGTCCTTTGTTGGCTCATTTCAAAGGCGCTTTACCTGAAGCAGTGATTCAGGATGGAGGTAGTATGTAACTTCTTTATATTATTTTATTGATGTGTGTATTTGTATATAATACTTGACTCTAAAAAAAACCCACATAACAATTATTAAGGGCAGTATTGTTAAATAATTTTATCAGATTTTCATCTGTAAATAAATATGGCTTCGATTTGCTATGCTTGTGTCAATCACTTGACCTTAGAGTGTCATGTAGAGTGTCATTTACATGTGTATGTATAGGCTTCCTTTGTGTTTTGTAGTTCTTCATATTTTAAAATGGTCCCCACTTAACTTAGTGAAGCCCTAATAGGCCTTGTAGTTTCTCATATTTAAATGTGGTATCTTCACGTTTGATTAATCTCAGTGACTTGACCTCACGGCCCTCTTAGTGCTTCATGTTTAAATTTATCCTCTATTGCCTACTTCTTTTAGTCTGTCTCAGTTTGCCAATGGAGTTTAAATTAAATTAACAATTACTGTAAAATTAAGTATGATAAAAGCTTATATTTTATTAGTTTGGTTTCCTTTTTAGAATCGAAACAAATAGAAATTTATTCTTCAATGTGATTGTAATAAACATGTTTGTTTAAAATATTTGTGCGAGTTAAATTAAAAGAAGCCTTCACACTTCATTTAATTATTGACAAAAACAACTTACAAAATCTTAAAGTCGCCTACTAGTATATTTATATAATAATGATGAACTCCATGCCTGTCATGACAAATCATCTCTTGTTCCCGTGGATAGTTATTAAATAATTACTATCCATTTTTAATTCTTACCTTCAAATAATTAAATATTTTAAATAAACAGTATTTTATCCTCATTTTTTAGCATCTCAATTTAAATAATCATTTGCATACATCCACAAGATCTAGCTTGAAATTTTCCCCATAGTTTCATCTTCCAGAATTATCTATATGAGTATATATTTACAAGCTGTCAAAATACTTAATGGGATTGACATCAATGTATATATTTTGTGGAAAGATTGTCTGGTCTAAATGGTTTATACATTAAAACTCGGCTTTTACGAACTTCGGTAAACCTAAACTGTAAAGAAAGTGTAGAACACAATTTTGTCACAAATAAGTATATTTTTTATAAAAGCTTGTGTTTGTTTCTACATACAGAACAGCTGAAAAAATTATGGTGCAATTTTTAAAATTTGTTTCTTTAAATTGTTTATTCGTGTATTATGATGCACAATCTTTTATTTTTGTATGTTAAAAATCATCATATTGTATATGCAATTTTTGCATAAATCATCATCGGTTACATTTCATGTATCTCACAGTTTATAATAAAAATAACAGCTGTGTAATATTAGCACATTAGCTGGTCAAATTTAAACTTACTTTTTTACTAACTTAAAGTCAAACTTATGCAGACTGTTAATTTAAACTATAAATAATTAAAGATTAGCTGCATCAATAATGGTTGTATTTTATATTATACTCCTACCATGTTTAAAAAAATGTACACACATTAAATAGGAAGAACAGCAAGACAAGGATACAGATAACTATAATATCTGGAAACCAAACATTGTATTGCTAAACCACTCCATACTATTTTACTTTTCTTTTTCACATATATGTAGTTTAGAGAAAGTTATGTAAATGGGCCAAAAAATTGATGTTGAGTTTTGTTGTCATAAAAGTAATTTTCGGAATGATGTCCGTCTGTCGTATATGCAATGCTCTCCAGGCCTAATGTGTAGACCAATTTTATCTAATTTGGTATGAAGGGTATATTTTGACCATATCTCAGGATTAAAACATTTTTTTAAATAACTCAAAATTTGAAAGTGGCTGCCAAAAAAAGGAAAACGATTTTATCAAAGTTGACACTAATGATTTTGATCAAATTTTGCTCAAGTGTAGCTTCTAAGGACCCAAACAAGATGTATTGATCACCATCTTTCCAAAAAAGCAGGTTCAAGAGCTTGGTTAAAAAACAAAAAGTCAGTCATGAAGTTGTTATAAAAACATAATTTTCAAAATTGGTTATATCAATTTCGTTCAGTTGTAGGGCAATGTGAAAGTTAATGACCCAATCCCATGTGAAAAATCACAACTAAAAAAATAAACTATTGCGGTTAAGAATATTTGGAAAAAACAAAAATTAACCTTAATATCATTATAAGCTATTTTTTTCTTAATCAAATACGATGTACTCTGGTGACACGTTTATGGCACAAGCAAAGCAAGTTTAGGCCCAATATAAATATTTTTCAAAGTAGACTTCCATGGTTCATTTTAATTTTCTGAGCGACAACTACTGAACTGAAATTTTTGGTAACAAATAGTTATGGTTGATTTTGCTAATGGATGAGTGAGAAAGTTTGTGCAATGTTTTTGCACCGTTTATTTTTCACAAAACAAATTGGAACAATGTTTTTAAAAATAATTAATTTGAGTTTATTGTTTTGCTACTTCTTGTATTGTTTGAACATCTGCTTATATATTTCACATTTTCTAAAGCTATTAATGGAGTTAATCCAAAAAGCATCAGCAGAAGTTCAGATAATGCTACAAGTGGGAGAAGAATATACTCGAGTAATTATGTACGTGCGCACAGAAGTGTATACTATAATAATAATTTTAAAGACATACTTCATTATAAAGTAAAATTTAGTTTTTACTCATTGTAGTTTTTATCTATTAATATTTTTCCATCTTTAAACCTTGAACCCGGGTATCTATGAGTTATACAATAATGGCCTGGCTGTTTTAGAACAGTTTAAGTATATCAAGATTAAATATCAAATATATACACAGATATACCTATGAATTTATATAAATAGAAAGAACTAACAAAACATTATTTTTAAACTCCTAAAGATTTGTAAGGTCATGGGACAGACTGCAATACCTTATTTTCTGTTATAAAGTGTGCTAATATTCAAACAATGCTTGTACATAGACAATGCTAAATATGTTGTTTAGATAGATGAAGCAACTTAACTTCTTGTGTTAAACAGCTGCCATAATTTAAACATCTGTTATCTGTTAATTACTTCCTTTAAAACAGCTGCAACTGATTCGATTCAAGAGTAATTGTGAAAGACATTTATCAACATGTTAGACCTATTGTTACTGGAATATAACTCAGTTTGCAATGTTGTTATTTTGAAGATATATGAATTTAAACATGTCAATGTTATAAAACAATGTTTATCTGTTTCAAACAAAGTACTCACAATCTGTTCCACTTATAAATACAAAAATATAATTTAATTATAACTATTCTAATCAATATATGTAATAAAAGGAAGTCTAGAATGTGCGTACCGGTAAAACTCAAAAAATAATCCCGGTACAATAAAAGGGGGTATATGGTGTGATAGTCCTCTATTGCCCATCCGTGAAGAAGGTCTCCGTTTTGTCTCTAAGGGTGTCCATTGGGAGATAAAATATGATCGAAAAATACAAGGGAAATACAGTATTTATCCCCAGAATACCACTGATATCGACTGAATTACCATTCAAATTAAAGAGACTGCAATTGTAAAATTAATCCGTTAACTTTTGTAAAATAAAAAAGTCAGATCCAATTGTTACACATTAACAATAAGCCAGATAAATCATTACCTTTCACTAGATGCAAGGTATAAATCAGAAATAAAGTAAGTACTATACAGTATATATGTTGAGCTGTTAAATTTTTCGAGATAACAACGTCAGATCCAATTGTCACACATTAACAATAAGCCAAATAAAACAATAAATTATACTAGATGTAAGGGATAAATCAGAAATAAAGTAAACACTATACAGTATGCATAGTTAAGCCGTTAACTTTTGTAAAATAAAAAAGCCAGACCCAATTGTTACACATTAACAATAATCCAGATAAACCATTAACTTTCACTAGATGTAAGGGATAAATCAGAAATAAAGTAAACACTATACAGTATGTACAGTTACGCCGTTAACTTTGTAAGATTAAAAAGTCAGACCCATTTGTTACACATTAACAATAAGCCAGATAAACCATAGGGACAAACTTTAAAGTATTGCGGCATAAGTCTCAAAGATTCCTGTTTTTCTCACGGTCAATTATATGTAGCTTGCTCTCGAGTAGGAAATCCGAATAATTTGAATAATATACCTCAGATAAGAAAATGAAAAATGTTGTTTATAAACAAGTATTATAAATAGTTAGAATGTTTTCAATAAAAAGCTTTTACTTCTTATATTTTGAGGTTTATCTCCTTATATTCCAACTACCACACAATCCTATAGCCCCGGATCATCTTGAAAAAGGGTACAGTTAACTGAGTAAATTACTACTTTGTAAAAATACTTTATTTAACTCATTACTATCATTTTTAGGGTCTTGCGCATGATTCTTCAATTAGGTGCTAGCAGACTGGTTTGCGAATATTTTGAAATCAAGATCATATTCAACATTTATTAGTGAATAACATATGTAGAACGTCCCGGGCGAAGCCGGGTTAAACCACTAGTTAAATATATAATAAAGAAAGTATTTTAGTGAAGTATAAATTGTGTTTTTCACATATTTGGTACATCTTGAATCCCTAAGTGTTAAACTATATTTTTAGATTGACTCAAAATTTTAATGCAAAATATTTATTAATTGTCAGTTATTTAATACACTTATAATATGTGTAAATTGTCTAACATTTGGAAAATTTCAGTCATGGACTTATTTTTATTTAATTAATATTTTATGTATATTTTTTAAACATGCTGAATTCGAATTTGGCATAAATTTTATATAAGTAATTGAAAGTTACGTTCTATTAACATTCATTTTTTTATGGCTGTGCTTTTAATAACTGCTCTCAATGTTTTTATTATTTTTAAAAACATGCACAGTTATATACTGTAATAATGAATATGTAACTTGTATTTCGACAGCAAAACTATAATTTTAAATATATCATTTCCGTGTTATTTCTACACATCCTTAGTTTGCAAAGCAATAATTCATATTTAATTAAATGGTGGAAATATAATGATTTTGAGAGAAACCTAATTTTGTGTAGGTGTCATAGCACCTTGGTATATAGACAACTCAGCTGCGAAGGAGCATGCATTGAGCAATATATTACTTCAAGAAGGCAGAGGAAAGGTGGAGATTATAGAGAGAGGATTGTATTTTATTTACGCTCAGGTAATAATGTTTTCGTTATTCAACTAATGTACTTTGTGATGATTAGTTAAAGAAATCATTGTAAAGAGAAAACATATAAGAATAAGTTCACCCCCACAATCGGTCTAATCTCACATTGCTAGCTCCATTATGTGACATCGCTTATAATATAAATAAACTGATATGTCTTGTATTTCATTAAAATTCGTAATTATTGGGAAAAAAAACAGTTCAAAAGGTTAACAAGGAGGAATGTTTATTTTAAACTGATTGAATCCTAGGTATGTATTTGAAGCGAATCAATGATATTTTGCTAATTGAAAACAGCTAATTTCATCCCTATATTTTATAATTGATTGTAAAATCTAAAATTACAATAACTTTGTTATTTAGCAAAATGCTCTTAACATTTTGTGTTCTTGTAGTTTGATTCAAACCTATTTAAGAACAAAGCCAGACAGAAAATCATAGGATGTTCTTACAGTAATAATAGAATTTTAGCACTAACTTTGTTTTTATTTATATTGGAAAATTTAGTGTCAACAGTAATTAATTCATAAATTACACTTTTAACTTGTTATCTTATATAGTTTTCCTTGTAATAGGTTTTATCATACAATTTTAAGGTATACAATGGTTAAAAATAATATTAAAGAAAACTTGTCTTTGTCTAAAACAACTTTCATTTGAAATATATTTTCATAAACATTTTATTCTTCTTTACGATCAATCTCTACAGTCTCCATAAACCATAGACAATTTATAAAAGTTATGTTATTGTTTAGGTTTACTATTTGACAACAGAAACTTTGAACAGCTTCTCCATTCATGTTGAAACTGAAGGCGAGAAGAATGAAATAGTTCTAGCTACTTGCAGCACAGTAGCTGCGAGTGTTAATCTATCAGAAGTCAGCTGTTATACAGCTGTAGTACGATTCTTAACGCCAGGTGATAGGATTTATATTCTACAACGAGAACGCAATCGTAGAATTGTTTTTAGAAATGGACAAACATTTTTTGGTGTTACTATGCTTAATCCTGGAAAAACACATACACAATGATTAAAGATTTGTATTTAAAGGAGTATAGAACAATCATTTAATTTATGTTGATAATAGTTTGAATTATATGATAGTTCAAAATATTGGTAAACAAAGTAGGTTATTTTTTGTTGATTTTTTACCCAATGATATTAGTGGGTCCTTGTAATAAAAATTATGTTTAATTTATTTAAATAAACAACAGGGACTTAGTTAATAACTGGAAGTTGGAATGAAGTTATGTTAGGCAGACATTTTAATAGATATTTGATTATATAATTAATAATGATGTTTTATTTGGTTGGGTGACCATATCATGGAAGTCCAAAATAAAATAATACATTTTTGTAATTATTATTTTTTTCCTTCTTAGCTATACATTATAGATGTATGTCAAAGCAGTCATACTATTTAAACCTTCTCTTTTTCGTATGAGGATGTGTGTTAAATTAATGCATATCAGAGCTTTGGATAATCTCAATTTTCTGCACTACCTCTCTTTTTAATAGTTTCTTAGTGTTTGACTCTATTGTTTGTGCAGGGTGTCCCAGTCATTTTCAGTCCTAAATATCTGGTTATAGAAATCGAAGTGATTGTCATAACTAAATAAAATTTGCTACAGACATTACCTTGGTGTATGGGAATTGAGGTGTTTGTAATAATTCAAAAATTTGATGGGTGAATTTAAGATTAATATGATAGTTACTTTTGTTCATCAAAAATGCCACACGTTGAGCGACATTTGTGACAATTCAAAAATTTAGCTGAAGTTACTTTTAATGTTATTAATTTGTTAATTTGCTCGACTATAGGGCGCCAGGTTTGCTTTAGCATACCAATTTAAAAAAAAGAATGAATTTAATTATTTATAAGATCTCTGGGGTCGTAAGTTCTTTTCACAGTGTACTTACAGTGGATTTTGGTTTTTTAATGAGAACACTTTGGCTGAAATGTTACAAAGAAAACATTTATTAAACATTCAAAGAAACATCCTACAAATATTATTAACCACAAAATCATATTATAAATACTAGTTATCCTTTTAGTTTCAATAACTAATTATGAATTTATATTTCCTTTATTTCTTTCTTTCAAATTAATTAATTTTATCTTCAAAAATGCTTCTACAAATAAAATTGTTGCAACAGGAATTTAATCTATGAATTTTTTAGTAACTTTGTAGCTCTAAAAGAAAAATAAAAAGATTCTATTTTCATTATTTAAAAGTTTCATTTTTTACTTGTATCTCTTCTAGTAATAATCTACTAAATTTTCTTTAAATAGATAAACATTTACAAAAAATTAATTTAAAACATAATACAGGTTATTAATCAAACAGATAATATATAGCGTCTATACCACAATGCCGATCTAAATAAAAAAACATTGTCTGTGTCCGAATGGAAAACTGATGTCCTACGAGTTGAAGTTCTACGGCTCGCAGTGGATTCTCCCTCGTTCAGAAATTGTTTTCTCAAGTTGTTGAGAATGTTCATAACTCGCGTATATAAATCATTGTCTTTTATGTTCCCGCGTTATTGTCATTGAAACACGCTAAATATGGATTTTTAAATACTTTCGATCACTATTTGAGATAAAAAATCAAATGTACATTGTTCTAACAGAACCTAGAAACTCTTTCTACGATCTTATCTCTCCAAACACTGGATTTTGACTTTTAAGAACACAACCTGTTCATTTTAAGCGGTAAACTCAACTCTTAGAAAACACATCTTGTCCCTTCAATCGCTGGACTTCGACTTTTTAGAACACAACCTGTCACTCCTAACGCTGGACTTAGACTGACTTTACCATGAGGCAAATTCCTACTTCCGAAAGCGTTCTTTCCGGTTACTGTTCACACATTTTACCGCACTGCCGTAAAATACAAATAATTTACATTTTATAACAAACAAACTAAATTACATTAAAATTAAACATAATAATTCATACTGTTGTCTTGAAAATCCATTTTTCTTTTATAAATGACGTGACTAAATTTAAATTATTATTTGAATCTCTTATCTCTTTGGCTTAACCGCGTCTTTTAAATGAGTCTATATTAAAATCTGACTTTTCACATTGTCACAAAACCCCACAAGGTTTGTATTTCAATACAGGTATTGGAATACAAAGCTTTTATATATATAAATTTCAAATCGAGAAAAAAAAAAATACTAATGGATGTTCAAGACATTTCATTTCAGAAGTTAAGGACCTCATGAAAGATAAGCATCACTAGTATACTTAAAATTAAGAAAGATTCTCTTTTCTTATAAAAACTAAAAAATCTATTTATTAAAAATCCTATTTTACTATCTCAATTTGTTTGAGTCATCATAACTCATTTGTAAAAAAAAATAATACGAATCAATTAGTGCTAAGTCTTATCTCTATTTATACAATAAAACCCATCATCAGTTTCCTTTCCAACCTCGTTGGCTGAAACTTTCCATCAACATTTTTTGTTGACAGGATCCCGTCACTCAAAGCTTATCTCCCAGACAGCCGTCTATATACTTTTTCTCGTCTCATCCTCTTTGCCAAGACGACATTTCTACATCCTTTGAAAATCTACCTTTGACTCTAGATATTCATCTGAATAATTCCTTCAACTTAATACAATTAAAATTTAAAACTTCTCATTATCATTAACACCATTACAAAATTATTTACTTATTACTCAACATTACTTCAATTTACTTTAAACTCTTCAATTTTAATCTTATATTATTTTAGTTTAAATCCAATAATTATTTATTCTTACTTAAATTCTTAATTACTCTTTGTCTCGCTGGGACAACATGTTAACTACTGATTTTACAATTACCAAAAAACTCCTCTCTTCTACTTAGTACTCAAAAAATATAACATCATTATTACCAAAAAAAATCACTTATAAACTCATCTATTTATTTAAAAATTACCTCTTTACAATTGTATTGTCTCTCAGTATCCTATCTTAAAATTATTTCCATCTTATCTTTCATATTTTAATAATCAAAGTTGCATTAATCCCCAAACAAATTCTTCATAATAAAAAACTCCTTATTTTATTATTTATTCTTTCATAAATAATCTCCTTATTTCAACGTAGCTTCCTTTAAAAATCATAATAATCGTCGTTTATCCGCAGAATTCCTTAAATCTCCCTTTATTTCATTAAAATCGTCGCATATTTCCTTTATTTCATTAAAATCGTCGTATATTTCCTTTATTTCATCGCAGTACTCAAAAAACCTCTTAAAAACTAAAAATTTACCATTAATGCAACCTAACTACCTTTTTTATAAAAGTTTCTTAACAGAACAACTTCATTTTAAATACCACTTTACTCAACAATTCTGTAAAGTCATCATCTTCATATAAAACTCAAAAATCTCTCATTTAAACTACTTCTTATTAAAATCTTCTTAATCATCTATTACTTGTATACAAAAACTTCAAAAAATAAAAAAATTATCATTGCTTTCCCAGCTAACACCTTATTTCATCAAAATCTTTAGACACCTTTATCAAATAACTTCTCACAATCATCTATTGTTTTAAATTCAAACATTATTTATTAAAAAATCGTTAATTATTTATTTCATTTACAAATCTCATCAAAATCTCTCTTATTATTTTTAATTTATTACTCCTTCCTTTAAAAAACAAAAACTTAACCTCCCTCATTCATTATTTATTTTAACATCAAAAAAACTTAAAAACTTAATTATTATTTGTCTTGGCAAAACTCACATAAATTCTCAAACTTTAAACAACTATTCTTCACATTCTCAAATCATAAATCACTTAAAACTAACAATTTTTTATCTCATATTATCTAATAATCCTTAAAATTTATCAATGTCAAACATACAACTTATCGTTTTACAATTTAACATCTAATTACCTATCCTAATCAGCTAATCAACATTTTTACAATTTTATAAAACTTTTCGCTTCATTTCATAAATACCCTCCTTTTGTCACGTCCGATTTATTCTTGCATATGCAGATTGATCTCTTCTATATATCCTACAATTTGTTTTCAGTCAACATCTGTCTAAATTTTTTATTACATGAAATTTTTTTTTTTTTAATGTCACCATTATTTATTATGCATTTTTCTTCCTAACCTCTCCTACATAGGTTCTTCTAACCGTCTACTTTATACCGTGCATACTTCTAATTGCTCTTTAGACTCTTACACAGAGTAACATGTTGTGACGTTGAAATGTGCAGTGGTTGAATACAATATCCCTACTTGATTCAAGATAAAGCCCAAAACACATCCCTATTTCACAACACGCCCTCTTATGCAGTCTCAGAATGCCTTATTCTTACGAATAAAACATTCTATTTTAACTACACAAACGCCTACCTCCTCCCAAATGTTCATGTACTCCTTAAATGCATCTACACGAAGAAAATTTTAAAATTCATAAAAAATTTCATTTAAATCGTATCATCCGAAGTTGAAAAAATGTTTATTTTACCAGTCTTATTATTAGCATCGTCGATTTTCTGTTTATGTAATCCTTTCTAGATGTTATTATTCAAATTCAAAAAGAAATTTTATTTTTTAAAATTTATTCTAAGTTCTTTACTTAAAAAATTTACCTTCAATACTATTAAAGTTATTTAAGTAATCTACTTTTGTTCTTGTTTACTTTATTTAAAGCCAATTATCCTTTATTTAAGTAATTTTTATTTTGAAAACGCAAGTTAACTTTGAATTATACGTCAAAAGCTTTTTATTTTCCTAGACAGCATTTTGGTAACACCCTATATTTCGTCTCAATGTCATGCATAGGAATTTATACCTGACTAAGGAATAAACAATCTCCCCTAGCTGTATGAAGCAATATATCTGTCTACTGATAAGAAGTGAACCTTTTAGCTCCAACTAGATTCTATTTCTCTCGTCATTATTGAATATTTTATTGAATCCACCTACTTAATATTGAATATTATTTCTTCAACGTTACTCTGAATCCTCGCTTCGAACTAACTATCTTATCTATGTCACGTAAAATCAATATTTATCTTAGAGTAAACAACACTCGGTTATTTACTAACAATCTTGCATCTTTCACTTAGCAAATACCTAAACGTTTCTAAATATTATTTCTTCTTAATCATACTAGCTTGGCATATAATTATTTTCTATATTTCTGTCTTAGCTTACAAAATTTATCAGTACACACAAATTATTAGTATTCATAACTCTTAATTATCTATTTTCAAACTTAAACTTACTTATTAACAAAATCTTAACTACTTTTTATTAATTATTTTAAAAATCAAGTCCGTGTGTTTATAAAATGTCCTTACATTTATTTATTCATTCCAAATTTCAATTGATTACAACTCAATTATAAATTATATATTTTTTACGATGGTTCCCAAATTGGTGAAAGATTTTAAAATACATGATTTGATTTTTGTAAATATCTCTAGCGTTAAATACCTCTGTCCACATGGACAGTTTGTCTTGCCTAGTCATCACAACAGACCCTTTCCTAACAAAAGATCGCCCTTTGTTATTGTCTCGGAGTGTTGACAAAATACCTTTCTCTTTCTCCCTCTCAGGCATACCATCACCCCTCCTTCTCTCAAACAACTCAGAATCTACTGACCTAATTTCAACATCCGTTAGTTTAGGAATTCTAACCCCACCATTCTTATACATCATCACAAAGCCTTCTTTTAATATTTCTTTTTTAAACTTGTATTCAAAGCTACTCTTTTCCCAAAAACTTTTAATTATCTGTTCTTGTATTCTAAAAACATTTCTAAATTCTAACATCGTGTATTTTTCAAATTCTACAGTCTTATGGTAAACTCGTTTTTTAAGATAAACAGCTGATTCCTTTATTATTAGATTATTTACCTTTACTTTGTTTTTTGAATTAATTATACCTATTCCAACCCCACCAAACTTATTCACTTCAACATTACTTGTTATCTCTAGATTTACCTTGTTACCTAACCCATTATTCATTATTTTAGAAATTTCTTGAACACAATCATTCACACAATTGTCTTCAATTATTATTAAATCATCTGACATCTCTTTTGTTTCATTAAAACTGTTAATTTCTACTTCAGCTACTGCTTGATCTAAATTGTTATCCAAATTATTAACATTTTCTATCAAAACACCTTCTACATTATTTATCCATTCAAATTCTACTTTTTTCTCACAATAGCTTACTTCAATTTCTACTTTATTATTAGTTTCCATTACATTACTTTCCATTTTAAGATTCTGTTCTAATTTTACATAATCTGATTTTATTTCAACCCTAATTTCTTCAAATTTTTTACACATTGCTTCTTTTAAGTTTAAATTATCTTGTCTTAGCTCTAATTTACTCAGTTTCAAGTCATTATCTATTTTATCCAGTTTAACATTATTTTGTTCAAGTCTAATATTAAAATCTTCCAGTTTAGCATTGATTTCCAGCTTATTCTGATCAAATTTATTACTTATTTCTTTTAATTCTAAACTACCTTGATCAATTTTATTGTTTAAAACTACATTATTTTGTTTTGTTTCTAAGCTATTTTGTTCCATTTTTTCCATCATTACTTTTAACATACTCTTAATCTCTAAATCCTGATCATTATTTTCCCCACTCTTACCTACCCTAACCTCTTCGGTTACACTAACCTGCTCAATTACCCTAACCTCTTCAGCTCTTAATTCCCTATCTGAATTTTCTTCTACAATTTCTACCCCTAGTGTTTCTACTAATTTTTTATTCATATCTTCACACTGCTGTTTACTATTTAGAATCCCATCACTGCTATATCCCTTAAAATCTGAACCTGAATTACTATTTCCGTTCACACTTGAACATCTACTACTGCTATTATCTAAATCTACATCCTGGTCTAAAATATTTTGTGCAAATTGTTCATTTGTTTGCTCATTACTTTGTAATTCCTTCTGTAAATTATCAAAAATATCCCCCGTAAATTCCAATGACTCTATATTATTTAAAGAATTTTGATTTCCTAACCCTACCTGTTCATCATTATTATTAACATTTACAATTTCTGACTCCATTTTTACCTTACTATATTTAACACAAAAAATTTTTAAAAAGAATCTTTCTTATTTTATTTAGAGAGTCCTTACCTTGATTAAATGTTCGCATTACCAAAATCACTGTTTATTTCGACTAAAAAGCCCCACGTTGGGCGCCATTTGTAATAATTCAAAAATTTGATGGGTGAATTTAAGATTAATATGATAGTTACTTTTGTTCATCAAAAATGCCACACGTTGAGCGACATTTGTGACAATTCAAAAATTTAGCTGAAGTTACTTTTAATGTTATTAATTTGTTAATTTGCTCGACTATAGGGCGCCAGGTTTGCTTTAGCATACCAATTTAAAAAAAAGAATGAATTTAATTATTTATAAGATCTCTGGGGTCGTAAGTTCTTTTCACAGTGTACTTACAGTGGATTTTGGTTTTTTAATGAGAACACTTTGGCTGAAATGTTACAAAGAAAACATTTATTAAACATTCAAAGAAACATCCTACAAATATTATTAACCACAAAATCATATTATAAATACTAGTTATCCTTTTAGTTTCAATAACTAATTATGAATTTATATTTCCTTTATTTCTTTCTTTCAAATTAATTAATTTTATCTTCAAAAATGCTTCTACAAATAAAATTGTTGCAACAGGAATTTAATCTATGAATTTTTTAGTAACTTTGTAGCTCTAAAAGAAAAATAAAAAGATTCTATTTTCATTATTTAAAAGTTTCATTTTTTACTTGTATCTCTTCTAGTAATAATCTACTAAATTTTCTTTAAATAGATAAACATTTACAAAAAATTAATTTAAAACATAATACAGGTTATTAATCAAACAGATAATATATAGCGTCTATACCACAATGCCGATCTAAATAAAAAAACATTGTCTGTGTCCGAATGGAAAACTGATGTCCTACGAGTTGAAGTTCTACGGCTCGCAGTGGATTCTCCCTCGTTCAGAAATTGTTTTCTCAAGTTGTTGAGAATGTTCATAACTCGCGTATATAAATCATTGTCTTTTATGTTCCCGCGTTATTGTCATTGAAACACGCTAAATATGGATTTTTAAATACTTTCGATCACTATTTGAGATAAAAAATCAAATGTACATTGTTCTAACAGAACCTAGAAACTCTTTCTACGATCTTATCTCTCCAAACACTGGATTTTGACTTTTAAGAACACAACCTGTTCATTTTAAGCGGTAAACTCAACTCTTAGAAAACACATCTTGTCCCTTCAATCGCTGGACTTCGACTTTTTAGAACACAACCTGTCACTCCTAACGCTGGACTTAGACTGACTTTACCATGAGGCAAATTCCTACTTCCGAAAGCGTTCTTTCCGGTTACTGTTCACACATTTTACCGCACTGCCGTAAAATACAAATAATTTACATTTTATAACAAACAAACTAAATTACATTAAAATTAAACATAATAATTCATACTGTTGTCTTGAAAATCCATTTTTCTTTTATAAATGACGTGACTAAATTTAAATTATTATTTGAATCTCTTATCTCTTTGGCTTAACCGCGTCTTTTAAATGAGTCTATATTAAAATCTGACTTTTCACATTGTCACATGTTTCACTTGCCGACATCACAGCAAGTGTGGCTTGTTGCGATACAATTTTCCTTTCAACATGCTTCATAAGAAGAAATCTGGTAGAGTAAGGTTAGGTGACCTTGGTGGCCAAAGCCCATTGGCAATGACTCTATTTTCAAAGAAAGCTTCTTTTTTTTTCATGCTAATATTGGAGTGTGGCAATTGCTAAAATAGCAGTACAGAGTTTCTTATCATACAACTGATTTACAAACTCATTGAAGATTCCCATATAAACTTCAAGTATCAACTGTTGTTTCATAAAAAATGAGGCCAATAATGCAGTGGCGTGATGAAGCACACCATACACTAATTTTAACATCATGAAGTGGTGTCTCCAGCATAGTGTTAGGATTCAGAATAATCCATAACTGAGTATTCCGGGAATTTTTGACACCATAACTGGGTATTCCGGGAACGAGTGACTTCTTCTGCAGCTCGTTGGCACATGCTGCAATTTTATAATTGAAATGACAACCCCTATTTCGTATGACAGTCTGTGCATGGACTTACTTGGTGAGGCCAGCAATCTGTTTTTCACATCCTGCACCATTTTTTTATGGCAGTCGTTTATGTTTTTGTACTACTTTTTTTTAGTTAATTGCAGAACTCGGTGGAATCAAAACTTTATATCCAAGGCTATTTATTTCTAAACAATTTCTAAACCGTTTATTATATTTAGTTCATTTTGCTGAAAGTTAGATTGATCAAAGTGCCTTCCCTCTATTATTAAAATACTAATGGAATATGTTGAATTTTTCTTTATGTTTGATAATAGTTTATTTGAATGAATTTCATAAAATGTTATTTTTACATTAATAAAGATGTTTGTTTTTTAAATGTCTTTTTAGCTGTACAATTAATTTGCTTTTTTTTTATATTTGCTTGTTATAGATCCTATTATGTTAGTTTATTATCGTATAAGATTTATGTTAGTTTATTATTGTTAAGATATATCTTAGTTTTACTGTTGTTTGTAGATATTGTATCTGAATGTCTTAAAATATTTTACTAATAAATTACCATATTTTTTTTAAGGAGTAAGTTTATAGAACAAAATTTGTTAAAAACTAAACAAATTTAATTTTAATTTGCATCTGATTAGGTAAAAGTACAAAAACTGACAAGAAACAGGAAAAAAAAACCTTAAGAAATAATTATATACGATTATCTGAAATTGAATGCTAAAGGCTCTTAAAACTATGGAACATTATACTCTAATAGTTGACCTTAAATAGGTGAAGGTTTGATTATAGATAAAACTGAATTGTAGGGTTGTAAATTACGTTCAAATTTTAAGAGATGAAATGGTTCCAATAATACAGATTGTAAGGGCTACAGTACAGTTCTGAGCTCAAATTAGTCTATACATCAAATATTTTAGAGGCTGTTTAATGTAAAATCTGCGATTTCTATTAATCTAAAATATAATAATGGACTCTACTACTTTTAAAATAAAACATAATATGACCCTCTAGGTGATCATATGATGTCCTAGTACAATAGATTAATTAAATATATTATAAGACTTACCGTCACAATAGTCTAATTTGTCTGTAGTTATCTCACTACGGCCGTTTCGGCTATTCAGCCATTTTCAAGTTTTATGCGGGTATTACCGTTGTCTTAGTTTAAAATAGAAACCACGAACACACGACACATCACAAACACACAAGTTCTTTATACATTTAAAACATGATGTAGTAGGCCCACTGTCACAACGCGTCTGACAGTGGGCCTACTACATCATGTTTTAAATGTATAAAGAACTTGTGTGTTTGTGATGTGTCGTGTGTTCGTGGTTTCTATTTTAAACTAAGACAACGGTAATACCCGCATAAAACTTGAAAATGGCTGAATAGCCGAAACGGCCGTAGTGAGATAACTACAGACAAATTAGACTATTGTGGCGGTAAGTCTTATAATATATTTAATTATTAATCAGTAGTCGGAATGGCGAAAACAAATATGTATGAATAGATTAATAATATCATTTATCGTAATATACAAGTACAATAATAAACTTGTGTGACTAACATGGTATAACACTGATATGTAACTCGTACTTAATTAGTGCCCGGTTTAATTTTACTTGTGCTTCTTTATTGCACCTGATTAGCAATCTCTATTTCCTTCCACATGTTTTCGGGCCTCCCAACAGCATTTCACTGAGGTGCTCCTTTGGCATTTTCCAAGCTTTCCTTTCCTCAACGTGTACCCAATCTACTTCTCCCTCCATTCCTCAAGGCATGCCCAACCCAACTCCATTACCTTCTTCTAATTTGGACATCTATGGATTTTGTTTCACTCTTCTCTATAATTCTTCATTCATTGTGTCCAGTCATCTTATTTGAAGTATGTTTCTCATTTATCTATTATAAATTACAGGACTTTTCAAACCAGAGCCTTGTTTAACTTCAAATTTACACGTTTCACATTATATTTGAAAATCTACATATTTTTCCTTCGAAATATTTTTTTTAGCTCCATATGCTCATGGTGATAAATACACTATATGCTTTACTAATTCTGTATCTTCACCTCTGCCACAACACTTCCCAACTATATAAATTCATCCACTTTCTCTATGTTTAGATCTTCTATTTTTAGGGGTATCATTGTAGACTTTCATGTATTTGGTTATCTTCTTGTTTACTTTTAGCCCCATTCTCTTCACTTCTCTTCTAAACACATTTTTTGTCGAGGTGCTATATTATAGCAATATTTAATCTTATACAGTACTATATTACTCTTTTGTGATTAACATATTGTATAATACCAATTTGTAATTTTGTATTTGGTGCTGATTGTGGATTATTAATAAACAATCTCTACTATTTAACAACTCTGGTTATAGAAAATAAGTTGACTAATCAAAAGGTGCCTGAGAGTAACTTTTTAATTGAGAGATATCTTCACGGTGAGAATGAGACAGATAAATTTTAGGTACTGCCTTGTTCTTATAAAAAAATTACTTAAAAGTGTAATTGGTCATTTGTAATGACATCTTTGAGAAAAATCTATAATTTCTTGATAAAAAACTAATTTGTAAGACTATCTGATATACTCGGCATCATCTGGGTTTAAACTTTTTATGGGATAAAATATATTAAATAATGAGTGTTGTTAACTCCCTGCTCAATCTGGGATATTTTCATCTTGATACATCTGTTCTTCTTTTGCCTATGCCGTTGATTTGGCTTATTCTGGGTTTTACCAGATAATATGTACATCTTTATATAAAACCTTCAGTTCCTTGCACTCATATCATTGACTTCGTTTACCTGGGCTCAGACTTAGTTCAGTCTGGGGTTTACGGAATAATATGACCATCTATAAACAAAAAATCTATTTTCTGCTCCAGTTGTTGATTTGGCTCATTCTCAGCCTTAATATGTTCAATCAAAACTTTAATCTCTAGTTTTGTTATCGACTGGTTCCATTCTGGACCTAATGGAATATAGTCTTCTTGTTTTGCTACTTCATTGGGAAGGGAGCAGGAAATCAATCAAACACTCTACCACTTGGTTAGTGTTAGCTAAAAAACTACTATGCAGTTTTGACAGATCAACTTATTTTCAGGTTATGTTGCTTCAACTTGTCTCTATTTCCTTTTTTTACTAACTATTTTAACATAAGTTCTTAGTGCTTAATAAATTCTTTACATGTGCCTTATTATGTTATACAATTGTAAGCTATATGTATATTTTTAGTTTGTATTGTTAATTGGCTTACTTCTAGTGATATGTTTTACTGTTATTGTTAAATAATTTTGTATATATTGTTTTGTAGTAAATCGAGTTCAAGTTACTAAACACATTGATCTCATGTCTAATGGTGCTCCAAGTCAATGTATACTATGATAATTATTTAGTAACTATTGACCACTAATGTGTGTTACAATATTTCTTTTTATGCTTCAAAAATATTATACCTAAACAAAATCTGCCTTCAATTAAGACTGTTTATTAAATTTGAAACTTAAGAAATTGTGGCCTTGATTTTTTAGATTAAAGTTAAGACTGTATTTTAAAGATTAATTTTAATACTAAAAAAATACCTGCCAATACTTTTGATAACAAGTTTAGATAATAATGTGTTTCTTTTTATAATAAAATTCAAATTTGTTATTGTATAAGACATAATTAGCATTAATAAAATGGAATCAACTACAAACTTAAATTATTTTTCTTACATTTTCCTAGCAATTATTCTTTAAAAAATATTTGATGTGTTCATTAGCTTTAAATCTAAGAAATGTACTGGGATTTTAGCCATCACGGAATAGAGGAATTGTTCATTAATTTGGAGGAAAATCAAAGAAATTTTGTAGAAAATATATTTTATTTTCAAAACTATTATTTTGTATATTATACAATTTTTAATGGTCATTAACTAAACAAGTGAGTAACAAATATGTTGCAATTGTCTACTGCTTATTACATGACAACAGATTTACAGCTTGTGATCAAAATCTTGTTACTTCGGAAACAATTTGTACCCGTATGTGTAATGTACAAAGAGATTATAATGTAATGAAATATGATATGATCACGAAAGTGAATATTTCAGAATAATGGAGATGTATACATGTAAACACTACAATTGTAGAGAGTTTAAACAAAGTTTAGTGAAAAATATTGTACAGGCTGTATCATTATTGGCACTATTACTGTATATACACAATGATTAAATGTGACAAGCAATATATTGACGAAATAGAAAAAAGATCTTTAAATGTAAGAATTGGAAACATAAAAAAAAAACATACAATTAGACCTAACAGATAAATCTAAAATAGCCAAACGTACATGGTCTAAAAATCATAAATTTAATTGGGAAGAGACAAACTTAATACATCGGGAAAAATTAATATAATCAAAAAACAAATTGAAGTCATCAGACAATCCCATCAGCCAAACCAGTGTCGAAATAATGTCATTATGGTTTCTGTTAATAAAAACTGAAATAATAATTCTACTTTAAGGCTGAAATTTTGTCGCTTAAATACTAGGTGGGAATAATGGCTCAATCTCAGATTAAGCTTTGAACAAAAGAGGGGGCAAACGGTTGTTTACCCTGTAAAACAGTTAGAACAACTTTATCTTGGCACCACCCTTTAACAGTCAGTTGTTTACTGTTTTGTGTAGTGAAGTCCTGTATTTATCTGATCGTCTTTATATTTGTTTTGACTGCTCAGGCCGAGGTTATTTCCTTGGGTTATAGATTTAGTTTAACTTTACAACATAGCCTTAGACCATGTTAGTGTTTTCACTTTGCTCTAGGAACGAGAGTTTATTTATACTCTCAAAAGTTATGTATTAGTTTTTTATATACACAATTGATGACAAATCTCAAATTAAACTGTATTAATAGTAGCAACTATTATCTAATTACAGTCATACTGTACCATCAGAATTATGCCCAAGTGTTTTACATATACGAGACTCTGAACAACTTCACCTAGGACTATTGTTGCACCATGTGGATATAAGCAATTTAAAAACCATAAGCCTTATAATTCCTAATGATCGTATCATTTTGTTGATGAAATATAAGTACATATTAAGTGCTACATACTAGCGATGTTGATACTCGGGTGAAATAGATACTCGCAATACTCGGCTTCGAATTATTTCAATACTCGTATTATTAATTCGACATCGAGTATGTGCGCAGAATGATTATGCGCATTGTGTGTGTGTGTGTTATATTTCTATCTGTTAGACTGATCCACCAAGTATTTATATTTTTAAACAATGTGTGATTGACACTTGTAATACGTAATTAAATGTTATCTTGCCTCGACACAAATTCAGTAATTAAACGTAAATACAATTATTACCAACATTAATAATTTAGTTATTATTTAAAATAAGTTAATTTACTATATTTTTTATAAAGATGGTAACCTAATAATATTTATTTAAATATAAGTAATAACAATTAAATAATAATTTAATTTACTTTTTGTTAATGTGGAAATAAATTAATATTATTGTTATTTTAAATTGAACTTGTTACCGAATCTAAATCATTATAACTCAAAATCGTAATGTTTAATTAATGTGTAGTGAAAAATCAGCTTAGAAACAAATGTAACCAAAGTAGAAACCGAGTATTTTGTTTGGAATTGACACAACACTAACGAATATCGTTGTCCGAGGATACTCGCTATGACTCGCACATTACCTCCTCCTTGTTCCTAGTTACGAGGATTTTGACCGAGTATTTTAATTCGAAACCGAGGATTTTAATACTCGGACTCTTCCGAGGATTTTGATACTCGGAATCACCGAGTATTTTAATTCGAACTCGCACATCACTACTACATACATGACTACGGAGTGTTATAGCCAAAATGAATGAATCAAATATAACATATTTTGACTATACTTCGATCCTATCAAATTCGTTTTGTTTTTTTACACATTACTATAGAACTTTAATTATTTTAAAATAATATATTTCACCAAAATTGTGTCCATTTTGAGTTATCCAAACTTTTACAACAGCACTCCCATTAAAAAAACTTCCTGTATTAAATTTTTTTTTTTTTTTTTTAAATAATTTTAGTTAAATAGGTGCACCAGCTGTTGGTACAGCTATTTAACTAAATAGCTGGAGTAGGAAGCAGCATGTACCACATTAGCGTGATTAATATCAAAATTTTGAAACTTTTTTTGTGTGATACATTTTTGAAATGACAAATGTCATCACTTAAAAAAGAAAAAGAAACAACAATTTAGCATCATTATGCAAAACAGAGGAAAAATAAGTCTAAGCCTTTAAAAAGATGTCCTTACCTCTTTGTCTTTGTCACAAACGTTACACCCTCAAAAAAAGGATAAAGGTGAAGGAATTATATAAGAGCAACACACTGAATCAACAACTAACCTACAAAAAACAAATAAATGTTGCACAAACTTTCTAACAGCACACAAATATTAAGCCAAACATATTACAATAAAAAATATATGAAATCAAAGTTTATTTTTCACCTTTTTTGAAATATTTCCAAACATCATTTTTCATGTACATGCACTTGGTGGTTTGTTTATAAACATTTACTAACTATTGACAAATTCGACCTTATATTTCTGTGTCCATAGTCCAATATTGGTTCTCAATAACACAGGATTTTGGAAGAAAATACATTTTATATACATTAGAGTCAATTTTAATAAAGCCAATATATATTTTTTATAGTAAAGTATCTATTCTTAGAGATAATAAACCTATTGTTGATGTGCAAGAGACTCACCCCAAATACAATCTATTCTAAAATTAACATAAAGATATAAATGGATTCAAACAAATTGAAAATAGTAAGATGGTTAATTGGGACAAACATTTTAATTGATTAACAGACTTCATCCCAGAATATAATTTTTTGTGCAGCAAGAATTCATAAAATATATGCAAACGTCTTTATACCTTTATTTAATTTAAATGAAACTTTATAACAAATACTAATATACAGTCTGACATTTTGCAGCACAATTTGATTTTAAGTATAAGCTCAAAGCATGTAGAAAAAAATAATGTTGAATTATACAAACAGAAATATATATATATATATATATTTCATATTAATAAATTAAATTATATTATTATTTTACGTGAACTTTAGTCCTAAACTCAGCTAATAAACAAAGAAAATTACATTTAAGGATTCTTGATTCCTGTTTTTTTTTATATATATATATATAATGACATCTATGCAAAATTAACTTTGATATAATCAACCACTTGCTAATCAACTTTGTATACAAAGGGTTTATGATAAATGACCTACTTGTTTTTAACAACTTGTGTAAATTAAGCAATAAGCACGACATGTTAATAATAATTCAAACTTTATCGACATTGCTGCTTTCCCTGTTTGCTGTTACCACCATCACTCTGATTTTTGTGTAATTCAAAAATAGCTATATCTGATGTCTATAACATTATAAAGTTAATGGTTATATGCATCTATGAAATGAAGCTATATTAGAATAAATAAATATAATAAAAATTAACCTAATTTCTAATCAGAAACTAAATTCAGAATAGAGAAAAAACAGCTGAAATAGATATGGAATAGGATAATTACTACAGATGGGTTATAGCATAGAAAAGTAAGTAAACATAATCAGAAACTCAACAGGAAAATTAAAATTACATTATTCTTATTCAATAATTATATTTTATTTAAACAATTTTCACAACCTTAGACCAAAACGTTACATATGAGACTCTGAAGGCTTAATGCGTAAAATGACAGGGACACTAGTGCAAGGCAGAATTGCCAACTCTGTAACAACAGCTGTGACAAGCTCAGGCGGTGTAACATCATAAGCTAATGTCAATGGAGTTAAATTAGAATAGTTAGCCCACTTCTCTTTGGGCACAAACTCTTCTGGGTCACCTGCAATCATTACTAAGTTTAATAAGATACTTTATACCAACATAACATACAACACCAACAGTATCTGTCATGTCAAAGTTTACACAGCTCTCCGTTTGCTTCACTTTTTATAATGACTGGTAAAAAAGTCCATTTGATAGGATTGTGTGAAAAATTCATTTTAACAGCCCTTGTAACTATGATCATAACAAATTTGTATAGGTTTTCGAAGTTATAATTTTGGCATAAAGCCATTATTTTGTATTCTATATTTGAGGATGGTAAGCAAATCTGCAAATTTTAATTTTGTTTGTTGTAAATCGAATTACTTAAAAAATAAAACTGTTTAAAATAACCATGATTTTGAAATTTTGTATTAGATTTTTCTGAAATTTAATAGAATAGGTTTTCAAGAGTCTTCCATACTGAATGTCAGCTCTCTGCTTCAAATCATATTAGCTCTGTTGAGAGATGTCACTTACAGTTGTCATTTATATAGAATATTTAGATTATTTCTCCAAACAAATAATTTTTTTGATATCTTTAATTATGTTATAAAAATTAATAAGGCTCATGATTTAGTTTGCCAACTGTCATTGTTAGTAAATGAACTTTTAACAGTGACTGTGTGTATCGAGATGTTGTTAAGATGAGTGTTCACTAGTAAATGCACTTTAATTTTCTTTCATCAATTTTATATTAATTTTAGTCAAGAAATGTATTATTTCCTATTTTAAAACATCTATTGCTGCCTATAAGAGTAGGATTATATTTATACCAAATAATGAATTTGTTTGATGTCAGGCAGAAAAAATATACAATCTATAACTTTTTGTAGACTGAATATTACGTTTTTCTGTTACCGTAACTTCAATCACCAAATGAAAGATAACAAAATGTTCCACAATAGACACTTTATTTGTAAAATACAAGATGTTTAAATGACTAAGTCAACATCTACATATAGACAAACCCTCTTGGCAAGATCTCTGTTTCACACCACCATTTGTAGTTTGAATTCAGTGTCAGGAGGGTTTTAGTACATGCGAGAACAAAGGATGACGACAAATTTAGTAGCATTTAGTACACAGTATTGTAGAAGTAAAATGTTTATAGTGGAAAATTGTATTTTCTTTCATTTGGTGATATTTACTAATATTGTAACAGATTAATTTTGTTTAGAATTCAATAGAAACTACAAAATGTCTAATATTTTTTAATTATGAAGATTATAATTATTTGTCTACCGAATGCATGTTGGTTCTACTAGCAGTATAATAGCTATGCTTCTTAAAAATTCAATAGAAACTACAAAATGTCTAATATTTTTTTAATTATGAAGATTATAACTATTTGTCTACCGAATGCATGTTGGTTCTACTAGCAGTATAATAGCTATGCTTCTTAAAATTTTAATTGTATATACAAAAATAAGTAAATCTATTGTATTGTAATCATATATTACCCAGCTCATTGTATACAAATGCGTCAGTCTGGACTCTCTCCGAGAACTTGTGCGTTTCACAGCAAACGAGAACTGGAACGTTGAAAGCATGAGCAAGGAGTGCTACTTGAGAACTACCAGCTCTTGACATGACATAGCCATTGGCTAATAAAGCATGGGCACCTAACAATACTTTGCTTACCTGCAACACAGTTAAAACATATTTCTATTCTACTGTTTCATAAGTGTAATTAAACAAAATATTTGTTTCTTAGTCTGGCATATCAAAGGTAATATTTTTCATTGTAACTGAAATAATTTCTACATCAATTCTTAATAAAATATTAAACTGTATATGCAATTAAATATTTTATTAAAATTATAATTTCAAACTGTTTGTATCTACTAACTAGTTCTACGCAGAATTTATGCTCATTTATTTTGAGTAAAATTGTAAACATAACCTAAATTAAGTGAATGCTGGTAAGTAAAATCTTGTCTGTAATTTTTTTTTTTTATTTATAAAAATGTTTAATTTTGCTTATCACACAGACTCAACACCTTTAAAATTATCCAGCTCTCTAATATAACTATAACTGATGGATTTGGCTTATGGAATTATATTTAAAAAATTTTAAATCCAACTTATATTTTATACGTTACTAAAATTACAGTGCTTAATTAATAAATGTTGATACTGTTTTTAACAGATACCTAATACAGCAATTCCAGTTATTGTGATTATTTAGGTTTGGCTTTATGAATAGTTTGCAGGTTTTTTTCGTTAGTCCCCCACCACATATGCTGCGATAAAATGAGTATCGATTATCAATCAGAAGAATTGAAATACAACTTTTGCCAATATAAAATAATTTAACCTTACTTAACTTGTCTTATTCGTGAAAGACAGGTTAGGTTAAGTAAGGATATATTATATTAATACAATTCAACTATTATTTACATAAAATATTGTTTATATATAGAAAGTCTAATGACTATATATGACGGGCAATGCGCATGGCTCAAACAAAATGTGAATATTGATAGTAATTGTTATCTTTTAAATATTCTATCTATGGAATCAATGTGCAAAGATTGTGTTGTGCGAGTTTTCATTACATATTTAGAGTGATTTTTTTCTATTAAATACTTGAAGTATTAACGGTAAGTTTCCATTATTTCTTACCTTCACCAGTGGAAAATGCGTGGAGGGGACTAAAATAGAGAGACATTTAAATGACCATGCAATAAAATTATATTTTTAAAACTTTGAAATTTACCATATAACATTTTTTTCTCA
The DNA here is from genome assembly GCA_963513935.1 of Aphrophora alni. Lineage (NCBI taxonomy): Eukaryota > Metazoa > Arthropoda > Insecta > Hemiptera > Aphrophoridae > Aphrophora > Aphrophora alni. Next base: position 17,674,948 of record OY740767.1, read on the forward strand.
ACTACCACACCAATACACATGATATTGTCAAAATGTTTAATGAGGCACTTGGTGTGGCATTTTTGTACACTGTTTTCTCGCTATCATGGTATCTCGGTATCATTTTTGTTATCATGGTAACCACTGAAACAGAAATGCCTTTCTATCCGTTAGTGTTTACTTATTCAGTCCTATCTGTTCCATTTTGAGATTGTTCAGTCACTCTTCTGTTTGGTTTGTTGGAAATGAGAGGAAACTCTTCAGCATATTCTCCTCCAGTGTTTGGAACAAATCGAAGCCAGAGAGGATACTAAATGTGGACTGTACATTGCACTAAATTCCCACCAAACCCTGATCATTGAATCATTGAAAACTAGCTAACTATGTATATTAGAACATTGTGTGGTTAGAATTACTTGATACAATATAACAGTACAAATAACATCTGAGACTAATAAATAAGAAGAAATAAAATTAGGGTAAAATAAAAAAGCCAAAGCCTCTATCGAATGAATTAGTAAATATACGCCCAGCTGATATTTGTAATCGCGATTAGAAACAAAATTTAACCATTTAAATAACAACTAATTAACTCATAAATTGAATTATTATAAACAATATGAATTTAAAAGTATATCAGTATAATCAAAAATTGCCTAATATCCAGAAAAGGTATAAAATACCAGGACTATATACAACAGCGGAAGACGATCGGCACATCAACAAACGATGCAGAGAAGAGATCCCTCCGCAACGAAGCAAAAAACCCGCTTAGATATGAAAATTATTATTAACATTGTAGCATTCGACATAGCAAGAAGCCAAAAATTCCACTTCCAAAGTTTTTTATAATTAATAAGTGTTTTTTTAGTTTTTTTTATACAGTGAATAAAAGTAGTGCAAATACAGAAATTGGTATATTCTGTCTAATAACAGTTAAACGTTTTCTTTTTTTTAATCAATTTAAAAGGAACCTTATTAAAGGCCTAGAACTATTAAGTAACCATTATAAGAACTTGAATATTTAAATTTTTTTTTCAAAATTTAATAAACTTTCACTACAATTTATATATGCGTTTTTAAAAATAAAATAATACAATCATCCCAGCCGAGTGCCTATCCCGAGATTAATTGAACTAATTAAAAATATATTTCTAAATATAAATTTACTATATAGACTGAGCTAAGCCTAGAGGCATTTGAATTGAACATTTATTTCAATTGTAATTACTAAAGATCAAAGACTAATTAAAAATATTTCAAATATGATTTTGTATTATAATAATTAATAAATAACTGTTTAAAGTGATATTGTTAACTAATCTCTAGTTTTTCATTTAAATAATTTTAGACTTAGAATTTAAAAAAAAATTATTCATAAGTAAAAATTTGTTGTAAAATTGGCGCTCAACGTGATTGGCATGATTGTATTATGAAATTACACATATCAGCTTGGCACTAACTAGCATATTAACCGAAAAACTTAGTTAACCTAATTATATATTTAAGTTAGGCTCAATCAAAGTCTAGATTTATAGGTGATATATTTTAATTTTAAGGATCTAAATTTATGTTTGTTAGATTAACCTAATTTCAAATAAGCTATAGGCCTACTTGTAATATTAGCCTTCTAATAACTATAATAACTGATACTTACCTACAATTTTAAATAAAATGAATCCTTCTGAAGAAGAACAACAAATCTATAACTTGAGGCCTAACATTACACAAACCAAGAAGGCTAGGGAAAGTCAATTAGCCATCCTTAGACAACCAAACCCCATTGAGACAACTGAGCCGATAGATAGGGAAACCGAAATTAGTGTAGACCCTACAAATATAGACCACCACCTACAAATGGAAACACAAAGCACTACCACACCTAACCTATTAGAACAAATAACTTCTTTGATAGACAAAATGCAACTAAGTTTAGGCCAACAATTAGAAGAAAAATTAAATGTAAACCAAATCAAAACTAATCAAAATTTAGAAGAGAAATTAAAATTAGCTCAAACCGAAATTCAACAAAACTTAAAACAAAATTTTCAAGAGGTTCAATCCGAAATTGAACGACTAAAAGAAGGTATAACAATACAAATCAGCCATGTCGAAGACAAATTTACTAAAAAACTGGTCGATATTAAGCAAACTATCCACAATAATAGCCAGAAAATAAATGAATTGGAAACTAAATTAGACACCACTATCAATAGCCAACTTTTAGACGAATCTCTAACCAGACAGAAAATTTTGATAAATCAAAGAATCGAGGCCAACAAAAATAACGTAATCCAAGAAGTACAAAATTTAATAGCAGAAATCCCTAAAAATAACAATAATAATAACAGCCTACCACCAATAACTGTAACCTGTGGAGCTACCGGACTCGATATTAGCAATTCAATTAACCCCATATTACCTAAATTCAATGGAAGACAATCAAACCCGAATGATTATTTATACAGGTTAAACAGATACTACGAACGCCTAACAACCCGGAAAATAGGACAGCTCGGCGATCAACAGGACTGCCTCTTCGATATTATTGAGAACAGCCTAGAGGGAAGTGCGAGCCGATGGTGGCAGCTGATAAAGAACGACATTTCAAATTTCCAGCAGTTTAGCGACGAATTCCTTGCTAAGTTCTGGAACAGGGACATCCAAAAAGGATCACGACAGAAACTCGAGTACGAACAATACCGACCAGGAGGCAAACTCACTAGAAGTGAATATTTTATCGAACGAGTCTTAACTATGAAGTCTATGATTCCCCAGCCTCCAGAGGAAGATATTATAGCGACGCTTGTGGAACACTTCGATAGAAGGATTCAGGATGCCCAACGAGTGCAAAACATAACCTCAATAAAGGAATTCGCAGACTTGTTACAGCGGGAAGATACCGAGGAAGCAAACGCTGAGATACGCCGCAGAAACACCGCCAATCCCAGAGAAGGAGCAAGCACTACAACGACAGCTCGACAACACCAATTATTCCAACGCAACAACAACAATCAATACAACAACCGAGGCCCATCCTACCGGAATACACTGCAGAACGACACCACTCAAAACTACAGAAACCGCCCTTACCGAAACCAAACTGGAGAACAGCCAACCCAAAGACCTGCATACCACAATGGACAACACATGTACAACAACACCAGATACACACCTAGGATTACTTACGACAGACAACCAGGTCCTATACCAACAAACTTCCATCAACAAAGCCGACCAGCATACCAACAGCAGCGAGAAACAGTATATCCAACAAGGGAACAACAAAAGGTCTGCCAGATGATCGCCACCACTACCAGGCCACCCACACTAACCAAACCTGCTTCTGAACCCGAAATCGACCCTAATCAGACCGCGTTAAACGCCAACGCACTGGTTTAGGTCAAAAACAAAATGAAGTCTATGGCTACAAGTGTGATTCTGAAGAAGAAGGGGACTTCAGCAATCCACCAACCACTCCAGTGCAAGAAATTAAACATAAAATCGGAAATAGGCCAGAAACCGAAGAAGGACAGCAACACAAAGACGAAGTTATTATATCGAATTTATATTGTAATGGAGAATTCCTCCTACAAGAAGAAGACGACGGAAACAACGAGCCACCTACAATTTACAAATGTCCGGTCATCAACGTGAAACTAAATGGAATTAACACCAATACCCTCCTCGATACAGGTAGCAACATTACTTGTTTATCAGAGACATGGTTCATAAATAATAAAAATAAATTAGGCCATTTTGAACAATTACCTGTCAGCAATACTTTCATAACAACCGCCTTAAATAATAAATCTAAACGAATTTCACAAGTAGTTATGCTAAAAGCAGAAATAAAACAATTCGAGTTCGATGTACAGTGTGTGATTGTACCATATTTGATTAAAGAATGTATTTTTGGGATAGACACGATAAGTAATATGAAGATGGATTTAAACTTCGACGACAATACAATTAAAATAATTAACGCAAAGAGCGAAATATTGCAATTGAAGTTAGACTGTGAAGAAAACGAAGGAACAAAATGCAGAATGGTATGCTACGATGATATAAAGTATGAAAATAATATTGAAACTCCAATAAGTAATTATAAAAATGAAAATAATCAACTCAGTGAAATAATAGATATGTTTAAGGCAAATGAAAATTTAAATTATGATCAACAAATACAAATGGCCAATTTAGTATGCAGGTACAAAGAAATATTCTCCGACAAACCAGGGAGATGCAACAAATACCAACACCATATCCACGTAGAACGACCAGACAATTATAAAAGCCCTTTTAAAAAACAAATTCCCCTTCAGCAAAAATTAGAAATAACTAAAACCAAAATTCGAAATATCCAAGACAAACGTGCTGCAAAATTCAACTCATCCCACAAAATTACAACTTTTAAGGAGGATGAATTAGTATTACTAAAATCGTTCCCACAATCAAGCTTATGCTACGGAGAAACTGCCAAACTCTTTACCATCTATGTCGGACCGTTGAAAATACATAAAAAAATTGGAAAATCCACCTACACCTTAGTCGACGATCACCAGAAAATTTATGGTCCCTACCACGTATCATTATTAAAGCCATATCATCAACCTATACCCGAACAGAAAGACGACGAAATATAAATATACCTATGCACAAACCATAACATAACAGCCACCCAACATATATTAAACATGATAAATGTTGCTTAATGTATTAAAGAAACTCCAAATAATTCACATATATTATAAAACCCAAACCAAGAAACAATATAGCCCAAGTGAAGTGAAAACAATTTTATATGTGTGTGCCCCAACCAAAAGACTACAATCTTATTGAACTATACATAAGTCCCAACCCCATCCCACCAAGTGCAAAGTACAAACTACAAATCATGAGAACCTACCCCAATGTCCCAGTGTATATGAAACCCAGTAAAGACCCTACATCAAGACAATGTTCCCTATAAAAAAAAAAACAAAAAAAAAAAACTATAATCTTAAGAACTACATATAAACCCCCACCCCGATTAACAGCCATAAAAGTGAATTAAAATGATATTATTAACCATGTAAGATGAAAGAATTGTTATTAGTTTTAAGTCATTTTATTATTAACAAGTTTAAGTTAGTTCATTGTTACATGTTTATAGTTAAAGAAAAGATGTTATTTGTACTTCACAAAATGATTTTAGACTCAGTACCCTCATCAAAAATCAGTTTGAAGGGCATTATAACAGTACAAATAACATCTGAGACTAATAAATAAGAAGAAATAAAATTAGGGTAAAATAAAAAAGCCAAAGCCTCTATCGAATGAATTAGTAAATATACGCCCAGCTGATATTTGTAATCGCGATTAGAAACAAAATTTAACCATTTAAATAACAACTAATTAACTCATAAATTGAATTATTATAAACAATATGAATTTAAAAGTATATCAGTATAATCAAAAATTGCCTAATATCCAGAAAAGGTATAAAATACCAGGACTATATACAACAGCGGAAGACGATCGGCACATCAACAAACGATGCAGAGAAGAGATCCCTCCGCAACGAAGCAAAAAACCCGCTTAGATATGAAAATTATTATTAACATTGTAGCATTCGACATAGCAAGAAGCCAAAAATTCCACTTCCAAAGTTTTTTATAATTAATAAGTGTTTTTTTAGTTTTTTTTATACAGTGAATAAAAGTAGTGCAAATACAGAAATTGGTATATTCTGTCTAATAACAGTTAAACGTTTTCTTTTTTTTAATCAATTTAAAAGGAACCTTATTAAAGGCCTAGAACTATTAAGTAACCATTATAAGAACTTGAATATTTAAATTTTTTTTTCAAAATTTAATAAACTTTCACTACAATTTATATATGCGTTTTTAAAAATAAAATAATACAATCATCCCAGCCGAGTGCCTATCCCGAGATTAATTGAACTAATTAAAAATATATTTCTAAATATAAATTTACTATATAGACTGAGCTAAGCCTAGAGGCATTTGAATTGAACATTTATTTCAATTGTAATTACTAAAGATCAAAGACTAATTAAAAATATTTCAAATATGATTTTGTATTATAATAATTAATAAATAACTGTTTAAAGTGATATTGTTAACTAATCTCTAGTTTTTCATTTAAATAATTTTAGACTTAGAATTTTAAAAAAAATTATTCATAAGTAAAAATTTGTTATAACAAGATGAAGATTCCAAGAATTGTACTGCACAATTTAATTATTTGGCCTATATTTTAGGAGGATGTGTAATGCTTAAGCAATTTTTTTATAAAGATGATCCCAAATTCTTCATCAATTCACCTCCCAGTCAAAAGTGAAAAGATTTATGACAGTCAGCTAAAATGTTGTTTCTCTTTTAACCGAACCGCTTTTCATAGATATTGACTCTAATAAACTCTATTAAAAGCACTAATAAATTTATTTTCTTTAAACACAAAGGATGCCAAATACTTACTTCTCTCATGATGAAGCTTGTTGCTGAAATAAGTACATAGCTGCATTGTAACCCTTTGTCTACAAGTCTCCGCAACATCTCACGGCCTTCTAACCAGGGTCCTGCATCCACGATAATTACTCGAAACTTGGTCCCACTTCGATGGCTTTCCACTAGGATTCGGTATATCAAAGAAGAACTAAACATTTAAAAATTAAACAAGAATAGTTAAATGGTACAATGACAACACAAAATGCACTTACATTTGATGTAGAAAAAGTTAGACTACAGTATCCTCAAGGTAGGAATGTGTCTGGGGTGGAGAGAAAAAGAGAGGCCCACACATTGTTTGTTGCGTTTACTTTCAGTGGTACAACCCAAATAAAAAAATATACACCTCTAATGCTTCTGTGTAAACGTGTACCCTACTTTCAATTCTTTTATCGGTGTAAATAAGAATAAAATGTTTACAAAAGTCTGTCACAAAGTTGTAACTTCAGGAATTAAATGTAGCTAAGCAGTAATGTGTATACCTAGTTTTCTTGGAATGGATTGTACTGTCAAGTCAGGCTAGGGAAGCAAGTAGAAGGGAGGACACACCCCTTACACCAGACACAATCCTAATCTGAGGTTACTGTAGAAATAGAAATGTCTTGATCTGAGTTTTGGTACATACAAATGTTCCAAAAGTATAAAATTGAACTCTGATGGAAATGCTTTAAAAGAATTATGCTTATTCATTTAAGACCGCCCCCTTTTTTCATTATTCAAATTTTATGTACAAAAGACTAATAAGTTCAGGGCTTGAATCCTCGATTACAGTCTTCACAGCAGTGTACACTTGCATTATATACCATTTGGTTATCAAGGTGTAACTCTTTATTTAATATAAATTGTAGCCGAATTAAGCTATATTTAATATATTTTACTGTATTTAACAAGTACAAAATCTTAGATTTAGTCTACAATGTTATATATGTTATGTTTTTATATATAAATATATGATGTCTTTGTTAAGGATTTATTCAAACAGCTGATATTATTCTTCCTATAAGGTTTGCTGAATATATGTAGTATGTAATATTTCACATTTTTGGGTCTTGAAGTTAGATTAGTACTTGGTTCAATATGTGATGTAAACGAGATATGATGTTTCGAAACTTGCGTCATTTCTCGTATTGTGATCGTATATTCGAAGCCTCGTATGGACGGACGGACAGTGTTCCGAAATTGGTAAATGTTATGGAATTGTGAGTAAACGATTTGTATGAATGAAAAATGATAAATATTGTAAGTTTGATAATAACTTAGTAAATTGTAAGAAATAATATTTTTATCCTAAATTAAAAAAACATATTAAGTGAGTGCAGTGTAGTAGTGAGTGGCGATCTAATAGTCAGGTTATTCCCAATTGGCCCAAAGGACCCACCAATCATAGCATTTTTTAGTTGGTCTGGTGCAGAATGCTTCTTGGAGTGTTATTAGTTCATCATCGTCCGACGAGAGTGGTTGTGTTGACTCTCTTGTCACTACAGGACCTTCTCATTAGGCTGATCGCCTCTTATTCAACATTTTAATTATTTTGAGTTGAACTAAAAAATAAAATCAGTGAGCAGTGTCCTGGTATAGACGCTTACATTCAACTGTAAACATATTTAAGTTTTTTTTGAAGATTATTGCTTTAAAAAAAGACTAAATTTTTTAATTTCATAATAAAGGTTAAAAAAGACAAATTTTGTATATCAGAACTTTATTTTGCTTGTTTGAAAAAAAAAAGAAAAAAAAAAGAACTATTAACTAAACTAATGTACGAATAAGAGATTTGTAAATTACTCTTATTTTAGTAGAATCCTCTTGGTTCATCCTTGTAGTTCTTTTATTTAAGACGTTATGCAACTTCCAAGTTTTCGTCTTTTGGCATATGCTTTCTTGTGTTAGAAACCCCTCCACCATTTTAACAAATACATGCTTCTCATGATTCAGTTTTAAAATATTACCTCTTGTTAATCTAACTTTATCATTAAATTTTTATTTTTAACTTTTCATCGGTTTGGCCGATTTTGGCCAAACTTACCAAAAGTGTTTCCCTTTATGCCTTTTATCAATTGTTGTTTTTACTATCCTCGAAACTTTCTTACATTTTCTTAATTTGAGAAAAAGTCTCAAAAGTGATCTTTGATGGCATTTTACTCAAAGAAATCTTTATAAATTAAAAAAAATTATTTTCAACATGAATTTATCCCTATTAAGCTTTATATACTATGTCTGGTTTTTTGGAATTTCTTATTTTTTGGTTTTTCATCTCTTGGTTTTTTAACTCTAACTTTTAAACTAACAATGATACTAAAATTCTTTTATTACAGTTAATTATATTTAGGTACTCTTAACATTTATAATCCAAAATAATTTAAAACTTTTACAAAAATTAATTTAACTATGTTATCTTATTTAGTCGAATGATTCATTTTGTAATATTGTAAAAAATTTGGGTTAAAAGAAGACATGTGATTGGATCTAGAAAATGTAGGTCAAAGATTCTCTGATTGGTTGTTGGCGCATGGGGGAAGTGTTGTAAATTAAACTTAAGAAAGCTGTAAACTTTTAACAAAAGACATCCAAGAAAACAATATTGTAAAATAAATAGGTTTAGTATGAATTTATAGTTAATGTTTTGGTAGAATATGATATAAATGTGTGAATGAGTATAATCAGTAGCGGCCGATGGTTAAGGGCAATGGGAGGGTCTTAACATTAAGGTTGAGGTAGAATATGTGGGCTCTGTTTTATTTTATACACGTAAGGGAAGGCAAGTTATCATTCACTTAACATTCACAATCACAAAGGGTTAAACTTAAAAACATAAACAAACAACTCGTGTGAGTGGCGAGACACTATTTAGAACAGTTGCGCCAACTTATTTTGCCCATCGAAAACAAGATTTTTAGTAATGCGGAACATCTAATTTATGGTGGCTTCACCGACTGATGTCTGCGTGCGCAGCTTCGGACTCTGCCCTAGAAGCCCATTACACGCTGTGTAAATGACGTCACGGCAGCCTCAGCTCTGTCTGCTGCTTGCCCCCATATGACTAAATGCAATGCAACTGGGACGCTCTGGCCACCGTCCGAACTCCAGAATACATTCGTCAAATATTTTATATTGTAAAACTTCCGCTACAAATGATGGTGAAATCCATAGCGTCAATTCATAATTCATTTATCTCCACAGAATTAAATACATATAGGTATTTACATTATTAAAATAATATTATCATTGGGGGAGGGCGGCGTCCGAGAGTCCTTATGAGTAAGCCGCCACTGAGTATAATTAATAATTTTTTGCTGTGTCAGTGAATTAGGAATAAGACCCTTAGTTTGGAAGCGAGGGAAAGAGTTAGTTGCAAGGGAGTCTCTGACCAAGGTAGACGTATTTTAGTGTAAATCAAGTTTTACTAAATTTTAGTACAATGTTTAAATAGTTGCAAGGAGGTCTCTGAACGAGGTAGACGTATTTTAGTACGATGTTAAAAGATGTGTAATTTGAAAAGTATGGTTGTGAAATGATGTGAAAGCATGTGTTTTAAAAAAGGTTGGACAGGAATGTTTAATGGGTTAAGATGTGTTAGTAAAAAGTTAGAAATCGATGTCTAAGATAGACAGACGTATTTTTGTGAGGATTTTTATGAACAATGCAGTATTAATGCGAAATGTAAACTCAGTGAGAACAAAGAAAATGACAATTGGTATATGTGTTTGATAATAGGACTATGTGTATAAAAATTTTAAATGAACATTCTTGCTTTTATATTACCCTAGTAGTAAAAGGACAAAGAATTATTAAAGTAAATAAAACTGTCGGGCGAGTTAGAAGAGATTATTTTCTCTAGACGCAATTTGGAGAAAGGTCGTGTTCCGTTGTTTGAATACTTACTTGATAAGAAAGAACATTTTTTTAAATAATGAACATTTCTTTGAACCATTTTTAAGAAAGGACTTTTAGAGAATTGTGCATCTGTACGAGCCTTGAGGATTGGGAAAACAGCGATTGGGAGACTACCTCCGAGTTACAGGACGTCAGGGTTCATCACTACGGATATATTTTTTTGTCACAGGTGTCGTGGTATAGACATCATAAATTATTTATTATGTTAAAGATCTGTATTATGACTAGATTACTTTTTGTATATGTATGTTTGTTTTTATATTCCTTTTAGGATAAATTCAAGATAATTAGTTTTTTTTCTTTCATTTACATAATTAAGTCTCCTTCAGAGACATGGAACATTATTTATTTCTATGATTAAATTTTTGTAGCAACATTTAAAACGTAAAATATGAAATTCATAAAGCTTAATTTTGATTTAAAATAAAAGAAGGAATTCAAATAAAAGATTTTTGATCAGCATTTAACGATAGTATATTAATTATTATTTAGGTTTTTTTAAATGATATTAGTAACATGATATGTTACATGATATATTAAACATTTTATGTACAATTTTAGCAAAACAAGACTTAGAATCTTTCTTGTACCACCTATTGCAAAGTACCTATTGAAAAGAACTTTTGACCTCGAGATACTATAATTTTAATTCAAAATTTTAATATTTCAAAATTGGTAAGCTAATGCTACCTGGCGCCCATAAAGCTGTGCAATTTTCATAAAATAAATATTTAAGATTATTAGATTTAAATTCTTTCAATCGTCACATCAACGTGTGGTAATTAATAAATGTACACTGCAGGATTTTAACTCCTTTTAATTCAAATTCTTACAATTGTCGCATCAACGTGTGGCAATTATGTTGCAAAAGCACTTAACTATAAAGTCGGTTTAATTATAATTCTTTCAATCTCTCCTATACGAACAGGTCAGTTAATTAATAAGTCCGGTCCAGATGCTTATAGATGACTCATCATTGAACACTCTCACCCTTGAATAGAATTGTATAGGCATGGTCAACCTGTCAATACTGGTTATTTTAACTTAGTATAAAAAAGTATCTTGTGGTTGGAAGCAAGAAAACTAAGAAGTAGCCATACAAAATAGGAGATTCACACGACATTAAGTATAAGTGTCAGTTTTTATTACCTACCTAGGCTAAATTTTGAAATATACATTTAAGAACACTTAGTAAATGGGAAATTATACTTTTTACCTGCAGTTATTTTGGGTCATATTCTTTCAAATAAATGGTAGACCACTTGATTATATGAGTATTTGAAAAGTTATGATCTGACCTTATTTATTGAATTACGAAGAAAAAGTATCATACAGTACGATAATGTGAGGATTGAACAAATATAGTTTTGTGGTTTGGGTTCTGAATGTGCTGATGTGGGAGGAGTTGGAACATGCAATACAGCATGCTGTCCTCGAAGTTATCAAAAGTGTGATGTTATTAGTCAGCACTAGAGCCTCTAATTTCTGAGTTCAACCCATATCATGAAGATGGACAATTTATTTATACTATCGACCACGAATCATGTCCTTCGGGTAATAACAACAGACGAGCAAGAGTTCTCAGTTCGAACAGCTGCTTGCACAAGGCTACCAACATCTAACGCTAATAGAGTTGAGCAGTAAATAGTTTTAATATGTTTGCATAGTTTTTTTATGAGTTAATGTTTTAATAATTAAACATGTTTAATCTAATCTATAAATTAAGCTTATGTCGGTGGTGCTGAGATATTTATTTATTTAACATTTTTTGTTTTAACAGTAATAATCATTTTCTCTATAATAATAACAAAGCAACACAAAAATAAATATTGGTTTTTAATTGAAGTTTCTTGGAATTTAAGGGGAAACATTTCCATCACGATTTATTTATTTAGTTGAAAACATATTGTTTTCATTGGAAAATTTCTAATGATTTGTTTACAAGGAAGGAAAGCAGGTACAGATGTAATTTTTGAAAAATTGTTCATATAATTTTACTCGTGCAATTGTGAGGAAAACAAAATCCAATATTTATGATTTTTCTGTATGCCTTGAATGATCATAACTGCAGAAGAATCGTGGTGGAGAAATGAGTTGGCAAATCCGCAGGTCCCTATTGGTTTCTTCAAGGTACTTGCTCCTCCCTCAATGGACTTGATTCATGGTGGTTTGTATAGTATATAAATTCAATGGCTTATCAAATATTTCCATCAGAAATTATGTTACCAAGTAGATTATCTCTAGGTAAATTATTCTGTTTCAAGCCTAATGAATACATTTGTATATTTGAATACATAGGGCAGATTGACATTGAGTTACTTCTATGGATAACTGACTTTTACAAGTGTTATCATAGAGGCGATTAAAAGCTCTAAATAAATAATACAGACACAAACTTACCACCCATATGTAAGTATGACATCATTGTTGGCTATTTTCTTCTGAACAGTATTGCATATTGCTTCACCAGCAACATCGATTTGTTCCCTTATATATGTATCTACAATATCACATAGTTTTTTTTGAGCCTTAAAACAAAACAAAATATAAAGTATTACTTCACATTGTTTATAATTACTACACCATTACATTAACATAGTAGAAGATATAAATTCCATGTCCATTTAGGGTAGAATGAAAAATGAAGGAGAAAATTAAGATATGTAATATGTGTACCTTACATGACTAATTTTAAAACTATAAAATTTCACAGCTCTATGAAACTGTTATAAGCTGCCACAATATTCTTCAAAATTTACAATGTTTTAATGAAATCTGTTATTATAATGTTATTCTTTACTACTTAAAATTCTCATTGACACTGTTTTTTTGACAATTATTAAAATATCTTTAACCATTTCAACCTATAGGAGTCTACCAAAATAATTTCACCACAGTAAAATTTGTTTTCAATACATTAAATTTTCATTTTAAATCTAATTTTAAGAAGTTTCAATGATTTCAAATTTGTAAACAAAACATAAAAATCCTAAATAAAGACTTGGTATGTGCAAAAATGAAACGTACATTCATTAGAATATACAAATTGTAACAAATATAATTTTGAACCTGTTTATTGTGAATATATTTCTGTACAATATGTTAGAAATAGAAATGTTCAGATATTCCTTTTTATATTAAAATGATTATTCGTTTCACTATATAGCATCATTTTTGCAACTCTAAGCTTTCAAAAACAACATGTCATTATGATGCTGTCACGAGTTAAGCACATTTGCCCTAATGATGCTGTTGCGAATCAAACGTATATGCTCTTTACACTTTCTTTTTTTATTTTATATTTTCAGTTTGGAACATTTGAATTTAGTGTTATTTATAGTTCAACAAATTGTATAAAAATTCGGTAAATCAATCTTAAAAATCCTGCTATAAGGAGGATTGGGGGGGGGGGATACAAACATAGCTAATTTTTGTGTTTCGGTCACAACAAGTTCTCCCTGATGAAGAATAAAAACATCCTGATACTTGGATCAATTTCGAACCAAAACAGTCGTAACTATTACTGTAAAATTATACTGACTAATTTCAGATCTTTTATAAAAATCACTCAGTTAAAGAGGGTTCTAATCAGATATGGTATACAAACGAAAATTTCATCATCATATTTTGTCCCCATCACAATATTTTCTATATTATTATGGGTTGTGAAATTTTTCTATAAAATTATTTGGATTAAAACATCAACATAAAACTAACTAGTGTAATAATAAAAATGAACGGGGTTTTGCATTTTAAGTTATTTATTTAAAAAGAAAGTGAAGTTATTATTTACTTAATTTAAAAAATGCACAGCAATTAGGACACCAGAAGTTAAACATCAATTTAGAAAAAGTGAAGTTAAAGTATTTAAATCTCAGGGTGTAAGTTCTTTTAAAAGTGTACTCCACATTCAATTCTCTGGTAAAATGAAATACTCTCGTTTGTCCGAAACTTAACATGAATTTATTGAACAAAAAGACATCAGTACATTGACAATTATTAAAATAAATCTTATAGATTATCTATATTATACATCCTAGCATTGATTATTATTATTGCCTTTTAAGAAGGTCTAAGTTTTATATCTTGAATTTACTCTTTATGTTGCAACTAAAAAATTATTTATTAAATTAAACAGATTAAAATTATCTGTTTTTATTATTGAAATTATGTTACATAAAAAAGATAAGTATGTCAGTAGACATTTATTGTTCTCTGACATGAAAAGTATAATTATTTAAAAATATTGAATTTATAAAAAACTAGGACATCAAACATAATAAATTTTACGTAATAAACAGAATAGATTCAACGTGTTAAGTAACACGGATTACCAGTCCTTTGTTGCGAGTTACTATTCAATTACGGTCCATGATTCATGTAGTGTCGCATTTGATGAAAATTCCGCCATTCTGAGCGTGTGGTAAATTGCCCGCCGGAATTATATCAATCGCACTTCGCGAGCTTTCACTGCACTCGACTAATGTTGTATTGAGAATTTTTGTTAATTTTTTAGTCCATTCAACACCTTGCGATTGTTCACCATTTTACTGTACTTAGATACAACACGCGTGATTGTCTTTTGTATGAAAATACGATTGTCTATTGTCTCTATTTCATAACACGCTGTTTGTACCAAACGTTTCTAACTCTCTCCTCTAATCAAAACTAATACTGTTTTTAACACTTGTCTACATTGTTCAAATTACTTATTAACACATCTTTACTCTCCAAACACCAGAATAAGATTCTCAAGAACATATCTTTACTCTCCACGCTCCTTATTAAGACTCATTATTAACACGTCTTACCACCTTAACTCCTCCACTAAGCCTGCAAATTATATACACTACATTTTTAACAAAAAACTTTTTAGACAAATTTTCTACAGGTCTGACTCCGTCAGATCCCATTTCAAGACTGTCAAATTATTTACTCTACATTTCTTAACACTTCCTTATACAAAAATTATTACGTCTGACTCTGTCAGCTCTCTCCCTAAGACTGCTGACCGCATGGTGCAATTCTATATCCTGTTCTCTACAGGGCTCACATTTCTTACTCCACAGACTCTTATTCAAATCTTGCAGACGCACGCGATAAACGTCTCGCATAACACTGACACTGTTCAATTAGTTTTATTTTACCAATCTCTTGTCTATATTTTTAACGAACAAAACACTACTTAGTTTATTATTGTTAATTATATCTAATATTTTACACATTCATTTATTTAAGTTTGGAAACCTATATCTTATTTTAATTCCCTTTATTTTAAAATGTAATATGAGTCATGCTTTCGACTTATATCTGTCCCCTCCCAAATTAATAATAAACAATTCCCGGTTATTTTATATTCAAATTAAATTAGCCATTTTACAGGTATTACACTAGAAACCGTGTAGAAATTGTGTAAATATAAATTAGATTAGTTTATTTTTTAAGTTAATTTGCACTGTCTTTGATTTGTGTTGGTGATTTTATTCTGACGAGCCTCATAGTCTTATCTCTCTTATGGGTTCAACCCCATCAATCATATCGATAGATTTTGGATTTGGCTTATGAACCTCCCTACTTATGACAATGTTAAGCGAACATATACATAATTGAACATGTAAATAATGTGAAAACAAGCAAAACAATAACAACTAGTTGGAACATAGGGATTTGAAAAAAATATTGAAAAATACTATTTTCCAAGATCAGTTTACTATACGAAATAAAACAAGAGCCTCAAGCTATGCTCCTCCAATTTCTTGATGTGAACTTGTAAAAAAAGGGTGCAAACATATTTTTCACACTAAACTGAGCACGAAAAAGACTTTTGGTATTATGCATTGTCATATATCAAATTTTTAACAAAATGATAGATTTTTGATTTTTTTACAGAAATTTAAAAAAATCTAATTTCGTTTACCCTTTTAGGAACCTTCTCCTCTTAAAATAATTTCATAATTTCTTCTAAATAGCTGCCTCATAATTTGTTTCCATAACAAACAAACTGACCAACATCATTTTTATTTTGAACAACTTCCACACAAGTAAACATTTAATTACTTAATTACTTGTTAATCTACTATACCTTAACATCAGGCACATCATTAGGCAATTGTGTAAGGTGCCATTTGATATGTCGTAAAGCATTTGTCATGGAAACAGAGAGTGGACGACAATGGTTCAAATAATCTGTGACTGGTGTTAACTGAGCTTCTAGTCCTCGAGAAAATTCTTTCTCTGTTGGTGTTTTGTAGTCACAAATCATCTATAAACATTATAAAAAATATTAAGCAATATTATACTTTTAGTTGTAGTTACAATGTAGAGTTATTACACTCTAGGAACAGAATATTAAAGAGTTATTTAATATGTAGTAAATTCTTAGTTTAATGGGTTTGAGGGATGCTCCTCTTGACTACATTGATTGGCAGGACAGTGTGGCAAATAAATTAAATGATTATTTAAAAAATTTAACAATACTCCGTTTTATATTTAATCGACAGTGTATTCAATAAAAGATGGAAAAAAATGAAACAATATAAAATAAACGAAACCAGTAATCAATCTTCTCGTTCAAAAATGAACATAAGTTTGTATAGCGATTCTACTTTTTCATTATAATTAATTATTATAGCTGAAACTCCCATTTGATTTATATAATCAATACATTTTATACTCTGCCCACTATATGTGAAATGGAGTATAATTCTGTACAAACTTTATAGTGTTTTGATTGAGTACTGTATTTCAATGTATTGATAATAGTTATTATTTATTATCGTTATTGTCTATTGTTCAGATAGTTGTTGTTGTCTTTTTTTATTATCTATCTATAGTTTTATTTATTATTATTTCTTGTATATTTTGTGCTATGTGTAGATTAATGTATTTATTTTACATTATTATATGTTTGTCAAGCACTGTTTTATCACAAGAATTTCAAAGAAAAAATAATTAAATAAGTAGGTTGGGAGAGGATTAGTAATAGTAGTTTAATATTATACAATTCAAAGGTAATTAGATTATTATTGGCTAGCCTACTTATATTTGAGCCGTCTTACTTTATATTAATGTATTCCCTTATAAGTTGTCATAAAAAATAAATACTGATGTGTCTTATTATTTAATTGGAAACAATTATCCACAAGTGGGAATCATGACGAGATCGAAGGCTAAATTCTTGAAAGATGAGGCAAAAGGTTATTTTACCCCAATAAACAGTTAGGACAACTCTCTCTCGCCTTGCCATCCTTTGTGTAGTGTAGGGCTGTGTGTTATGGTTTTATCTGATAATTGTATTTAGCCTTACCTTTGAATGCTCAGGTGTGGCCAATATGTCAATTTTTTCTAAAACGTACAATTATAGTTTACTTTTACAATTACATTACTAACCTGTTTAAGTGCATGTAAGAGAGCGATGCAACGTGCGTTAGAACCACTCACAACTCTAGACGCATACTGACTTCCTAGACGGATTATTGCTGGGTGAATATCTCCAGTATTTAGTCTAAAACAAAAATAGAATTTGTTATGTATGATTTGAAAGCTTAGCGTTGAACAAGATTTAGAAAAAAAATACTACAAGCTTGAATTAAGGGTTTTGAGAATTTGTAGAAGTGTACATGTATACATCGGTCGAAAATGGTGTATAAGAACAAAAAAGGAATTGTTATCTATAAGAAGAAATGATACCATTATAATTTAGATTTTTTAAATTTCTAAGGTAATATATAAATAGAACCAGAACTGAATAAGCGATGAAAAACAGTTATGAAGGTATTTGAGGGATATCATATAGTACAGGAATGTCTGGGAAATGAATGATTAATGACGCAGATAAAGAATAAGTCAAAAATGAAAAGGCTGTTAAGAAAAGAAAACAGAAAGATATTCTAAATAAATCTAAAATTAAATTATAGTAAACAAAGCTACACCTATGCTTTACATATTTTTAATTTGTTTTTAAATTGTTAATTTTAATGTAATTTTTAACAATTAATAGTGCCATACCGTTTCCACCAAACAATCAGATTTCTTTCAACTTATGCCATTTCAACTTCTAATGGTGTCTGACTCAAGATTAATTTTCAAGATATTTGACACATAGTAAGTGTATGCATCTAGAACTGTAGATGATAAGGTGAAATTATTGGACACAATTTCTAATGGTGTTTTTTTTGTAATCTATTATTATCTCGGTAATTTCAGTTATTGTAGGCTACTCTACTGATAAAGAATGATATAAAATCATATTCAACAAACAGTAAAATTTAGTTTACATGCCAAATTTCAATAAAATTCAGGCTATTTAAGTTATTATTGCATTTTTTTAAAATAATTTTGACGTTATACAGTTAAAAATCATGTTTTGTAAATTAACTATAAACAAGAGCACTGTGGTGACTGTATATGAACAAGGAAAAACTCCAAACCACAAAATAACACAACTACACAAAAGTGTACCTCTGAAGATGATAGCAGAGCTATCAAAATGAACATAAGGTAATATAAACGCATTTTACAGTTTTGTGTAGTTGTGTTAATTCCTTGTTCATAAATTAACTATCTTATATTTTATTATAAAAAACACATTTAGATGTTAACGGATACATATTTTGAAGCTACAGAAAATGAGCTGTTGTGGGATGTTAATTATTCTCAAAACATAATTTGTTGAAATTTGATCATTATATTTACCTGTAGTCCTTGACTCTGTGCCAATAGAGGTTATCACTCCTGTTTCACAAGTGAAAGGTTCAATTTTCATGGGGGGGGGGGAAACATTTACAGTATTTGATCCAGCATCGTGAAGAAATGGGAAGATACAATTGATAATGAAAGCTAGTACAATGATGGGAATTTCATAACACATTACTCGATGAAAAGTTGTCTATCAGACCCAGGCTGTTCATGGGTTGTCCCACAGAATTTAGTTTAGTTTTTCTAAGTCTACATACAAAATTTGAGTTAAATCTGACAAAAACTGTAACTTATAATACTGACAAGTAATTGCTAATATAAATATACTTACACTAATAACAGTGTCAAATTACCTGTGGACATTTCACAGTCTCTGATTGGTGTTCCTATGAGAGAGATCATAATATAAAGAATTTTTATCTTAGAATTTTTTTAAAATTTAACCACTTACAAGCGGATGGGTTCTATCATAAGACTTTAAGCAAACCAGTTTAATAAATTTCATAATTGTAAATATCACTACTCTTCCCTCCCTCCCTCCAATCGACTATGTAGTTGTGTATATATTAAACAGATTTCATACACACTGTGGGTTGTCTTGGTCCTGGTGAACTCCTAACTTGTATTTATATGAGATAGTCTTTGTTATACCACTCAACCCCATTGAGTCTCATAAGTTGTGCAAGTATTAAATTTTAATCTCAGGTTAGGGTTAAGGCCCTAAATAACAATTTTAGCAAATAACTTTATTTACTTTTCATTGTATAAAGAGTTGAGGTTGATACAATTAAGGTTGAGAGGTTGAATTAATTAATAAAATCTGACTATTTAACTAAAGCAGTTAATCAGCAATTTATAAGGCTTATGTAGTTTTTGTTTTTGTTTCTGTAAATAAAGTATGAAAGTTTTTAAAATAATAATTTATCTATAACATTATTAGGCAGTTATTCATTTCAAACTAATTCATTTAAAGAAAGTGTGATGATATTTATATCACTTTCAGTTTTTAAGTAATTATAATCACAGTGGAGATTTTTGTATTTATTCTAATAATAAAACAAATAAGCAAACAAAATCTATTTTTTATCGTCATATCATAATGATCATCATTATTATCATTATTACCATTATACAAATTCCATTGACAAATATGAGGCCTGCCACTGACATAAGTAAATAATTGAAATATTTTGATATTTTTCAGAATTTTTGAAAGATAAGTGTATTTTTCAATTAAATTTTTGACAAACTTATTTTAATAAATAAATTTTCCTGCAATCTAGCAGTGTTCAAAACCATTTGAGTATGATAATATAGTGATAGCATTGTTAAATAAATAATAGAGTTACATTGTTTTCTTACGAAGTTTGCACCCTTAGCATACCACTAAATAATACCTTACTTATTTGTATAAGTAGTATTCTTTTATTAAAATCTTTGTCTATTTCATATCTTCAACTAAAAAAAAAAAAAAAAAAAAAAAAAAAAGTTCAGTTGTTAAGTTCTAGCATAAGGGTTTCTTCATACATAGGCAAATTTTTCAAATATTATATTTTTCTAAGTTTTTAGATAAAAAAATACAAAAATCCTACTTCTTGGAATCATCTTGAAAGCATTTTGATAAAATCTAGCTCCCTAAGGAACCAAACAAAACATTTTTGATTATGTAGGCACATTTAGATAGACACTAACTATGTCTTCCAACACTTCGCTTCTGGAAATCAAAATTTTGTCATAAATTTGTAATGAACTAGCCTACACATTTTGAGTTAAAATGATTGCATTTACAAAATCATAGATTTACTTACGTTTGATATAAAGCTAAGTTTGATTTCTTTGCTTGATAAAGATGACTGAACAGTTTGGCTTTATGATGTGCAGGAGGTTTAGTTACACTAGAAACAACCTTTTTTTCAACCTGTAACAATTTATTTACAGATCTTAATAACATCATCTAGATAGCCTATTGTATGTTTTCATGTTTGGCATTTAGGGTAATTTTTTCGGTAGCTCTACAACCACAAGTTTATTATATTCAACTTTCGAGACAAAAGGGGTAAAACTATTAAAATTATAGGGCAAGAAAATAAATCTGATGGGAATCTTACTTTTAAAAATTCATTCATAGTGTAACAATTTCAAAGTACACTATATCAATTATGAATTTGGACTAAGTTATCAAAACATGGAACGCATAATTTGGAAAAAATATATATATATATATATATTTAAGAGGAGGAGAGTAGTAAAACAAAACAAAAATTTTTAATGACAAGATAATTACTGAAATAACAATAAATAAATAATTTTAAAAATAAATTTTTGAATCATAAAATCAAATTTGAGAATAATTCAATCAAAAATAATAAGAATTAAGTAGGCTTAATTAAATAATTTTAATTAAGTATTAATAATTAATATTTTTCAATAGCATTGTAGGCAAAAGATTTTGATATGCCGCAGGCTGGTTCTGGGCTACAAAAGGGCATTTTAAAAACCCTTCTTAGCCAGTTAATCCACACATTCATTACCACGAAGCAAAGCTTAGATGGCTTGGGGGTTTTAAAAGAGAAGGGGTACTGGAAATGGCTTGGGTCTTTAGAAAGGTAAGGAACGCAGAGTTTTTTTTAAATGGATGCGACAATATAAAGTTGGTGTAGTCAAACAAATAAATATTATAGAGAAGAAATAAATAAATAATTTACAAGTACAACATTAATTATAATTTTAAGAAAAGGAAATATTATAAAATGATAAAACCGACGCCACTGAATATTTCAGGTAACACTATATAATTATATAAAATTTGTTTCCAAGTGATTACAGACCTTTTAAATTGACATATTGAAAACAATGAAATGTTAATCTTGAACAATTTTAAGGAACATTTTTTAATAATTTGAAGTTTAATTTGTGTGATAATGAGTATTAAATCAGATTCATTTTTATGTTTTATATACATGTTTAAAATGAGCAATAAGTTGGAAGGAAAAAATTTAAGTGCATAGATACAAGTTGCAAATTTTAAAGATAGAGTACTCAATTATCCCGAGAGATGTTTAATTGTTGTTAAAAACTTTTTAGAATAATTTGTTGATACAGAGTTATATATTACATACAATAATTTCAAAGATTGTATGTATGTTGTATGTTTACCTCTCAGATGTTTATGTTAAAAATAAGTTATATGGTTAACAAATTAATAATTTTTTGTTATTGTATTTGTGTGTAGTTCTTTCAGTAGTGATTAAACTTTTACTTGACTATGACAAAATTAAGTACGGAGAACTGTTAGCCATCTTGAATATAATAACATTTTTGTATATTGATTGTAAATTTTATTTAAAGAGCTGGGCAAACAATAAAAAAGTTACAATTTTGGAATTCCAATGTCGGGCAATTAATATCACATCTTTAATTTCTCTTTTAAAATACATCTATGTTTACTTTATCACGAAAGTAATTTGTAGTAAATTATAAAACAAATGCATTTAACTATGAGTACTTACATGTAATAGTATGCTATTTTTAATTATGATGGGTCATGTTGGCATTCACATATTTTGTACAAACAAGAGCTGTATGGAGATGTGTACAGACTCTATATACTTTTATTCTAAGTAATTAAAATATGAATATTATATAAACAATTTTTTTAAACAAAAGTTTTTAACTTAACTCTCGTTTGTTAACCCCTTAAGGATCATGGATGAGCTCAGTACATCACCATATTGTATGCCCTAAAGGCATACTGATTTGCTGGACACATACAGTTCTGTCATTGTAAGATATGTGATGTTGTCATCGGTGGAAACATTTCTAGATGGTTAAGTTTAGCCTAGATTAAGAACATTTACTGTTGATTCTGTTGCAATGTTAAATATTAATATTTAATGTAAAATTGTTATGAGACTCTGACTTTCATTTTGTGTATAAAAATTAACTTTCAAAGAAAGACTTCAATATATTTTACTAAAATTGCATTTAACTGTGTAAAAAAAAAAAAAAAGTAGTAGAATTGTGACAGCTAAAATATTCAGAATGTTGGTAGTTAAACGGAACTTCATAAGTACAATCTGTGTGTCCATGGCAGTGATGTCATATTTCTACACCTATGATGTCAGAGGCTTCATGAAATAACTTATGATCAAGCATAAGTTCTATGTCAAGGGAGGGAGATGAGAATTAGAAGCTATGGGATCTTGCAACAAATGGAAGTGAAATTACAGAGATCTTACTTCCTTCGCCACGGTTTTAGTTAGTTGTCATTACATCTGAGACTTAAGTGGTCATGTATTGGGAGTAGTGGCCAATGTAGAAAAGTCTGAGTTGTAATATGTAATACACAAGTGAACGGTATATCTTTAAAATCAAGTGGATTAGTGAAAAAAATAATATGAATGGACGGACATTGTATGTAAAACTAAATTAATTTACAAAAAATTTAAACTGATAAGTAACATTCATTTGTGCGAGGTATCAGGTGGTGCAACAAATTACTTTTTAAACTAAATGAATTGATTCAATTAATAGACAATGTACAGAGATTAGGATTTCTTATCAATTTACGTTAAAGAAATAATTTAAATAATAAGTTTGTGTTTTTATAAAAATAGTATGAATAAATTATCTCATTTAGGTTTGTGAGACAAATGATAAAAAGTGTGTGTAAGATATATTGATATACATAATATACTGTGGTTGTAAGTAACTGTTAGAAGGGTGATATACATTGACCCTTTTTTATAATAAAACAGAATGATTGAATGGATAAAATAGGATGAATGGCTTTAATATTTGTAAACAACAACTTGTTTCGGATAACATTCTCTAGATGGTGTTGGTATGTCTTTTGGCTACCTTTTACTAACTACTACTTTAAGGCGTAAATAGGAATATTTACACTTATTTGTTACAATAACATATAAGAACCAATGTATAGCCTTGCCTTGTGAAATGTAATATCTTCATGGATATGTTTTTTTGTTACGAAAATACTTTATTTTGCCAAAACATGTGCAATATTTATTATTTGCATTTTGCTTATTATTTAAGTTGACACAACTGTTTACACTACTATGGTCTATTTTCTAATTGTTCTATATTCAACTCAACCCCAAAAAGAAGACAATGTTTGGGTAAAAATACTAAAAATTATATGAGGTAGTTTCAGGATATTATTCTGATTTTAAAATATCAGTTCAAGAAGACAAAGTTTGTGATGAGTTTCCGACGAATGAATCAGTACTATTAACTAAATTGATCCTCAATGGCTTGAAAAATACCTATCAAGGCATACCGGCATGACTTGTCATATATCACATGTTACCCGAAGTAGACCAACCTGTGATTTTTCACCCAATTTAGTCACAGATATTACTCTAGAGTGTAACACTGTATGTTATATACAGTAATAAAATATGAACTTAAAGCTAAACTTACTTACCAAACCAATAATACTTTGCCAACTAAATTATTAAACTAGCCAAAACATTTGAACAGGAACTCAACAATGGACATGTGAATGTAGCTAGTACTTGTGCCACCTGTCCCAGAGTTATCAATATAACATGGTTTTTTTTCCGTATTAAAATTTAAACGCCATTACTTGAAGAATTACAAAAAGTTATGCTAGTTCTCAACACTCTGTAATAGCTACCACAATAACTCTTAGAGAGCCCAGCAGAATTAAATAATTAGAGTTTTGTTAAACCTACTAACATCTAGTTAAAAAAATATACAAGGCCTACCTCAACTTTAGGTTTGATTTCTTCCACTTGAGGTGTTTTCTTTACTGGTTCTTGTTTAGCAGAAGTTTTCGCTGCTCTCTGCGCTTCCTACAACATTTACAAGTCATTCTGAGATACAATCAACTGATATTAAATATTGTAGTTTTATTTCCTTATTTATATGTAGTTTAGAAAATATCAAAATATATATTCTAAAAATTGGCTCAAATGATTCCGAATACATTTTGGGTAACAATGCCTAAACAGACCCCAAACAATATGGCTACTGCAGCTACAAAATTTCAAAATTAAGACTGGTTAAAAAAATGAATGATGGAACCGAGCATGAAAGTTTTTATGTTTAAAAACCGACAGAAACTATTTCAATAAATTTTTAGTGAAATGTTGCAGCTAAACAAATGACTTAAACCAACAAATTAAACCATATGTAAAAGAAACGTAAAGTTTGCAGTAATTTGAAAAAGACAGGAAACACATTTTCTATTATATAGACATACAACTAAAAATCAGAGTTATTGGTTCTTAGACCTAATACAATTATATAGCAAAAATAAATTTTAGTTTGTAATAAAAATCATAATTACCTGTTTCGCTCTTCTTTCTGCTCGCAATTCAGCTTTACTCTTTCCACTTTCAGTGTTTTCTTTCCTAACTTCTGGAAGCTTGTCTTCTTTAATGAAAATCTAAAAATCAGAGTTATTGGTTCTTAGACCTAATATGTACAATTATATAGCAAAAATAAATTTTAGTTTGTAATAAAAATCATAATTACCTGTTTCGCTCTTCTTTCAGCTTTACTCTTTCCACTTTCAGTGTTTTCTTTCCTAACTTCTGGAAGCTTGTCTTCTTTAATGACTTTGATTTGATTTACATCAATTGTCTGAGCTACCACGGCACTATCACTTTTGCTTACATCTATAAAAATTTCTGTATTTTCTTGCCTGTCTTTTTCATCTGTTATACTAGTTAATATCAATCTTTTTACTTTTTCTACAACATGAGGTATATTTAATGGATCAGGAGCCGAAGATGTAAAAGTTTGTCTTATATTATACATGTCCCCTTTTATTTCACCATCAACACAATCAACGCTTCTTTCTAACCTTGCATCGCTATCTGTGTTTAATTTATTCTTCGGAATAATAACTGCTCCGTCAACGGCTGTTGTACGTTTTGTAATGATCGTTTGATCAGCATTTGATGGATGATTATCTTTGATAACATTTGTTTGAACATTAGATGGTTTGTCTTTAACCAATTCAGTAATATTAATTTTATGTTTGGATTTGGCTGCCAACTTGGCAGCTTTTTTAGCCTCACGTTCAGCCATAACTTCTTCTCTAGATTTTCCTCCTTTGTTTGGTTGTGCTAAATCCCCTGACTCCATTGTTTTTTGATTAAAACGTTCAGGGACAATACTAACACTCGGCGGTACAACCTGTTTAACTGAATTTGTTATAATGTTACTGTTAACAAAATTAAACTTTGTATGGTGAATACTGTTGTGAATCTGGCTTTGATTCACAACAAAAGGTCTTGAAGGATTTACAAAATCATAATCCTTTTCATCTTGACTTTGGTTTACAGCAAAACCTTTTGCAGGATTCACAAATCCGGTTTCTTCTTGTTGAAACTTATTTAGGCCTATACCTTCTGAATTAACTTTTACAGAACTAAAATTATAGAATATGTTATCTTTTTTTGGTGTATCATATGTATTGTTCAATGGTGGAATCGATTTAAAGGTAGATAATCCTTCCAACTCATTTTTCGTTTCACCAAAGTAAAATACACTGTTACTTCCAATATTGGATCTCCCGTTCGAGGAAGCCGATTGGTTATTAATTGGAAAATAAAATCTAGGTAAAGGCGGTTCTACAACTTTGGAAGAATCGTGATTTACTTTTATATAACAAGGTTCTGGTTCTACCGAAGTTACTTTTCTTGGTATAATCTGAGAATCTTGCGGAGGACTTTTAGTGTTTATTTTCTTTTTTCTAGCTTCTAGAATAGTTTTCTCAGATCTTTTCCTTAATTCTTTTGCCACAATCTTAGGAATCTCAGTCTTAATTTCTTTAGATACAGGCAACGGATTAGGCTTTACTATTGGCTCTGGTTTTATAAGATTTAACTTAGGAGGCGATTGTTCTACCTTACTACCTGTATAAATTGCTAAAACTTTCTTCTTCCTTAATCTTCTCTTTTTTGCTTTGCTTAGTTCTTCATTATTACTTGGAGGTGGGCCCACTGGGGTATTTTCTATCTCTTTCTTAATAACTTGTTTTTTTGGAAGCTCTGATTTTCTTTGTTTCAAAACACAACACTTTGACTCTTGTTTCTCTATAAAAGAACTATTGTTTTTTAACTTTGTTTTTGAACACAAACTCCTGTTGGATTCATTAGCTGGTAGACCACAGACTGAACTCTTTAAACTACAACAAGGTGTATGACTAGTGATGTCATGATGTTTTGATAAATCTTTGTTGTCGCTTCCGCTAAGAAACTTTAGTTTATGTTTTGCCAACTTTGAATGAGAGTTGGATATCTGTGAACAAAGAAAATAAAACCAACTATTAACATAATATCGAAACATATTTTACGAAAACATTGAAGGTTATGAAAACACTGTTATTCTGTCTACTATATAACAAACCACGTAAAGCACACACATTTATTAATTGCAAATATTCATATACATTGAGTATCTTAAGTAAGTACTTCAACTTTAATTCTAAACAAGATATTTGAATGACACTTCCGTAATTCTTTTTGCATCAAGGAACAAATTTATGAGAATCAATTCAAGAAATATACTCTTCTCTGGGAATAGTTATAAACAATGAGTTTGTAGAAGGTAAAACAGGATGACAAACCATTTTTTAAAAGCATATACTAAATTTGTACAAACATATCTCTTCAAAGTACAGAACATTTGGAATCACTATTTTGGATTGAGAAGTTAAAATGAGATTAGTTTTCTCAAATGACTTCTTTTTAACTAGGACTTCAAAATGAGTTCCTACCTAGCCTATATTTGTAATCAAACATGACCTTATAAATTGTGTTATCTTCTAGGAACTGAACACATGACCAATTTTTAATCAGAAATCAATGGCTGTCTGACCTATTTTTATGAGTTGCTACTGACTCGTACTATCCTCTCACTTATTTACAAGTATATACACATAAATCAGTTTCAATCTAATAGGGTGCAGTTCATGGAAGTGTATTTAAGGAAGGGAATTTGATACAAAAACATATCAGTGAAAATTGTATTTACCTATTACCAGCCAACGGTTGATAAAAAGGACAGTATCACAAACAGCACAGAAAATTGAAAGAATGTCCAGAAAGGTTATTCAATTTCTATAGAATGTCAATACAAAAACATTCATTAAGCTGTTACTTATTCTATACTGTGCCAGAATCTCTATATTTGTACTAAACATTTTATAAATTTACAAAAAATATTATTTTTGTGAAAAACGTAATAATGATATAACAATACGATGCCAAAGAAAAAGTTTGAACCAAATAATAAACTGTTTCAACATTATTAAAATAACTTTGAACCATAACAAACAAATATTCCATGTAAATGTAACTCAATTTTTTTTAGCTAGTTCAGGGTTTAATTTTTGATACACCACACACAACAGTTTAATTTTAATATATCTCTTATAGTACTCCTCATTAGATGTATCATTTCTCAACTTCATCAACAACTTTTTATATATCAATCTCAACTATGATGATGAAACAACACCACAAAACATACTCTTCGAAGTGACATCAGTCTAAAAGTCGGGGATATTCCCAACTCCCTCCTAGATGTCGTTTTCTATCCTCACAGCCAATAATCAAATCGAAAGAAAAATTTCCCTCTCCCACATTTTTGTCAGAGGTGTGTGATTGCATCTAAAATATCAGGTCCTATCCTTTTTGATTGATTCTCTCCGATATTTTAATCGGATGTCGGATTGTCAGTTTTGTGTGTTTTTTCCAAATATCATATTTAAAAACAGAACCTTGATGCAATTGATACCAGAATAATGCTATTCCACTATCTTATTTACAAAACAGTTATGATACTTTGTAAAACACATTGTATATTTACATCAATAGATTGTTATAGCCACACCGTGTAGAAAGCAAGGTGTCCACTATTAGGAAGGATAGGGACATTTAAATAAATAAATTTTATATAGATATCTGTATTACAAATAAAATTTTAAAATAATTTTTATGCCCAGCATGGAACTTTATAATTACTTTGATAAAAATCATTGTCAAATTAGAATTCATCATTAATACATAATATTATGAATTTCATAAGAAAAAGACAATTAATATAATTTTTCATAAATGTTGTACTTACTCCTATTTTCACCTAGCATCCCTATTCTGTTTTTGATTTAAAAACTATTCTTTCCATGGGGAGTGCCTATATAAAATTTCAATTACTCATACTTCAGATATGTAATCATCGCTTTTCCCCCTATTATCCACACCAACTGTTCATCTCATTCATATTTCCTCAAATTTTCCTACACTCTGAAGAACAACATACCCATATTTTGCGTTATCTGATCACTTACAGAATCATGTTCGGAAAATAGTCAAAATGTATTTGTTTCTAAAGGTTCAGTAAAAATTATTAATAATTTCTGCTAAAGTTTGGTAAGAAAAATACCATAGAGTATGTTAACAAAGCAACCTGTAACCTACCTAATAGTACATAATATGATTAAAACAAACCAAAATAATATAACAAATTTCTTTATGAAAGCTGATGTTGTATTTAGTTTATAAACAAAGAAGATGTACTTGTGTATAAGAATACAAATTTATAAATAACAAATAGTTAACTATCTTCTGAATTAGATTAAAAAATAATATAAATCAATTAATAAACTACTCTTTATTATCTTCCATTTTGTTTGAAGTTATAAAAATATCCAAGTTGTTTGTGTCTAATGTTTCTGACAAAACAAACACAGGATATATATTTTTTTTCTCAGTAGAGTATGCTGCTGGTTTTAACATCCTTAACTTCTTCTGGATCTTCTACAATACCAAAACAGATCTGTATTTTTATACAACCTGTAGTAAGATGTAAATCTAATCATGTTACGTATATAAATAAATTTATTGTAATAATATATAATAATAACATTTATAACAATAATTAAAATGTTACAAATATATATTCAAATGTTTAGAGTAGAGAGTGTACAAACTTGACACGAATTCTTATTTATGTACTATAGACCATACATTTTCTAAATAAATTGGAAATTCTAAATATTTTACTTATTTATGTTTGTAAATATGCTCTGTTTGAATTTAAACACTTATACATTCAAACATTATTATTAGGTGGTTCCAGAAAGAACAAGAAACAAATAAAATTTGTCATATGGGCTAATTTACATACTACTGTATATACTATTTAAATGTCCCCAAATTTAACATAATTTTTGTTTAAATGAACTTTCTCTCTCACAAAAGAAACTAATATTCACAATACAGCAAACTATAACTAATTGAATCACCTTGAACCCAGATATTTAGCAACTACTTAATCAATAGCTTTATATGTAAAGTGACTAATTCTGATTCACTAATGTTATAGCTACACATAAATTGAGTAATTGCGATTCACCAATGTTATTTTGATAAACACTACTCTTGTAATCTACAGAGTTCAAGTTAGTTGCACACATAACTACACTCCTCTTAATAATTTCAGATTTATAAATATACTACACAAGAATTTTAGAACTTTTAACTTCAGATTTACATGTATTCAACAATTAAATTATGATTACTTGCCACGAACAATAAAACATTGTACTGTAAAATTATAATTCACCTTATAGCTATTTCACCTATTAATATTCATGCATCTTTGGAACTAAGTATAGTTAAGACAAATTTAATGTTTACATAAACGGCAACAAATTTAAATAAACAAAATATGGAAATCAATAATGAACAAAACAAACTTAAAATCAAATTCATTTGAACTACGAGTCACTGAAAAGAATGTGTTTGTGGACACTGAATGTTATAATTACTCAAAATTTATCTCATTATGCATGAAGTTAACAGTACACACACAAAACAAATAATATAACAATGAAGATGTTTTATTTATATTATTTTAAATCTAACTTTAATTTTGTGTTATCTGTACTTGTCTTCATATTTGTGTAATTATTTGTTTTATTCCAATAAGAAAATGTAATATGTAAGTTATCATTACAATACTTGATG
Organism: Aphrophora alni; assembly: GCA_963513935.1. Taxonomy (NCBI): domain Eukaryota; kingdom Metazoa; phylum Arthropoda; class Insecta; order Hemiptera; family Aphrophoridae; genus Aphrophora; species Aphrophora alni. The sequence continues at coordinate 17,706,056 of OY740767.1, forward strand.
TCAGAATGTTAATAGGTGAAAAGACTTTAAGATGAAATAGAATATCATAACACAGATTTATTGATTGCTCATGGGAACTATATTAAGAACAACTACCACAAAAGTAACAGTTTATGTTCTTTTTTAAACTATGTCAAACTTCATCATAAAATTGACGATGAAACAATTAATCACAAATCAAGAAAGTACTGCATTTGCTCTTTACATGGCTTACTATATCGGCTTCTGCTGAAATACATTTTTGACGATGAATAGAATTTTTTGTATGCCTAATTATTTCCATAAAACCATGATTACAAAAAATGTACGATTTATGTATTAAAAGTTCGGTTAAATTTAGTTGACAAAATTGTAAAGAATTTCAATTGTTATTATAATTCGCAATTTGTTTCACATTTTACTAGTTACAAACCAGCCTTGAATTGGTCAAACTATGTTTAAATCAAATTTACTGTTCGTCATCAAAATAATACTTTTCAGAACAAAGATTATCAAATTTTACCTTAAAATACACTATACTCCAATTCATGCTTAGCTGGCGATGTGTATTTAATGCAGCCAGGCTGCACATTTACATGACAAAAAAATATGACACTAAAACATATATTAAAAACATGTATTCTGAAAGAGAAAAGACAAACAATACAAAAATTAATATAAAGTATAACGGTAACTTTCCGATAAGAATTGAATACAAATTTGTATAGCAACTCAATACTATTTCATTATAACTATTAGTGTTGAAACTACTGTTTAATTTATACAGTGAATACTCTTTGCACAATGCCAACTAAATATGAACAGATTACATTATAGAATTATTTCGTATAAATAATCAAAATCTTAATCCTGGGTGCAATAGCCTTTTGTGGGCAAGGGACTACTAGATGGGTTTTCATCGGCTGATGTATTAGTAGTTCTCAATATTCCTCTCGATGCTGAATCAGCGGAAACTAATTTAACCCCCACGGTGAACGTACCCCAAACCTATTGCACACAAAGTGAGAGCTTTAATCACTAGACCAACCAGGGGTTCATTTATTTTGCATACAACAATTAATTCTATACCATAAGAATCTAATTTGGGTCCTCTCCTTTTTAAGTAACAATCAATAAATTATTGAAGCAATCATTGGCTCTCAATTCATGATAGTTACTTACGACATCATTCGGCAATTACTAGAACATACCTAGTACCTCATTTGAAGGTAATCATCATTATTTTGTCATTTCATGCCGATTAATTTCTAACTATACTATACAATTTTGATTGGCTACTTAATTGCTTTCTTCTAGTTTGCATTTCATAAGCTAAAAACTTCATAACAACTAAATATGATTAACTCTCCAATCCACAATACAAATTTTGTTCCTATACATTTGTAAAGTCAAACAAAAAATTTCATTATTATTTGAAAAAATACCATCACAAATTACACCATACACAAAAACATAATCAATGTTAGCTAATTTATGAAAGGAATATGGAAAAATGGATATTTTACAAATGTAAAGTAGGCCTTTTAAAAATTGTATATGCTAAAATTGTAGGTTATTTAGAACAATTATTTATTGAAATATTTTTATGTATCCTACTACGAAAACCAAATTCTAAATAACCCTTTTAGTGTTTTACCACATGAACATATTAATCTACAACACTTAGAACATGATAAATACTAAAAATCTTAAATATTTGGATTAAGTCAATTTGTACATAGATAGTCTGTAGTGGTTTTTAATAGGGAAATCCTTTCCTGCCCAAGCAACTTAGGAAACAATTACAATGTATAGCAACATCAATTTCTACAACATAGATAACCTATTTGTACGTTAGGTAGGGGAAAAGCATCACAGTGTCAATATCAAATAGGATTACAGAAAAGTGCGTTCAGCGACATGCAGCAAACAGAAATAAAATAGATATCAAGCTATAGAGAGAGAGAAGTGACTAATTCAAAAAACTACCTGTTCTGCTGCCATGGATTATCCACGGTTTCCAAACGCAACTAAAATAAAGTGAACGGATCAGATCTGCAATTGATACAAACACAGATCAACATACACAATTTGTTTTTTCTTTTCTTTTTTTTTTTTATTACTATCATTAAAATATTTATTGCACCAACCATGATGAAAGCGTAGGGTTGCCAGACATCCTGAAAACAGAGGATTTCCCCTTGTTGGAAAATGTTCCGATGACCCAAGAAATACTGCCAGAACAGTTACTGTTCCCTTCTTTCCTTTGCGTAACGAGGAAGTGGGAAAAATATTTTTCTTATCAAATTTTCAAGAAAAAATATAACTTTTTAGACCTAACAACAGTAATAACAATATTACAGAATAAAAAGGAGTCATCTGCTGAATTATAGCCTACTGTTATGCTTTTGGGAAAAAAATAATCTGAGTTTCTACAGCATTTGCTAAGAATTATCTGCAAGAGATCAAAAAACTTTCTTGTTCAAGTCAAACTTAACTCTATACATTTTTCTAAGAAAGGATCGATATCCCTCACCCTTATCATATATAACAGTTATGGTTTGACCTTCCCTGAACAGGATGAGATCCCCCTTTTCTATGCCGGAAATCTGGCAACCCAATGGATGGGAAATTTCAAAGTTAACTTGCTACACAATAAATAATTTAAGGACTTTTTAAATTTAATAAACATATTACTTTTACATTCATTTATAGCTCAAATAATTGGAAGTTTTTTTGCTTTCTGTGTAGGCTAATACTAGTCTATTTATAAAGCTACAGAACTAATTTCCTAATATACAGGCCTATCAATATGTTAAAAATATTGGTTTTAAAAATTATTTAATGATATATACTATTGTTATCAAATAATTATAGAACATAATATTTGTAAAATAGAAATTTATTAGCGTTCTATCAATTGTAAACAACAATTTTGTCAAATTTAGTAAATGATGAATATTCGTGGTAATAATACAATGATAATTTTTTCTTTAAAGGCAAGATATAATAGTTCTGTAGTCGAAGATGATAAAAAAAATTATTTAAAAACATGTTTAACTTATAGTGTACTTGTTAAAGCACAAGTACCTGGGCTGACTAGATTAGTAATATACAAGTTGTGAAAGGTGATAGGATTGGTTAAGTTAGATTAGGTTTTTCAATATACTCTTTCTTAAATTATCTGCATATTAAAAATTAAATCCAAACATTAGTAAGATGAAATGGTGACATTCCCTGCAAGAGTGAGAAAAGGTCATACATTAACCTTTACTTAGGAGTAAATCAAATAATCAAGTTCAATCTACGTGACGTATCCTCAAGCCCAGCATATGAGTCAGAGTGGAATCACTGAGTAGATCCTCTTACAGTGCATAGCACTAAATGCAAAAAAAAAAAAAAAAAAAAAATTAAGAAGATAGGTGCAAGAAGGAATCAACCAGATTTTGTCAACTATAAACTAAGAAACGTACATTAAACGAGCAATATGAGATGGCGATATGTAAACTAGTAACAAGCTCAAGATGTCTCTTGTTTCACAGTCATGGTGTGTTTTAAATCAAATTTGGTTGTGACTGTAAATATGATGTTCAACATTATACAAATTATTTTTGAGTAATAAATTATACAATCTTGCAAAAGGATCTTTAAAATAACGTAAGTATGGTTATTATCTTCATAGACAGTTAAACATTATTCAAAGCCTAACTTATAATCTAAAAAATAACTGGGACATTTTATCATAAGTATAAATTGAAAGCTGATACCCATGCTTCCAGTTTGTTATTAGTAGTTCCAACAGAAAACAAATTTCTTGAAAGTTGTTCCTTCATAAAGATAACAAAATATATCATGTATAGTAAAATCCATAGGTTCACAGAAAGTAACCAAAATGGTGAGCTTAATGTAACTTTGCAAATTTTAAAATAACAGTACCCTATATTACGAAGGTTGTCTCAAATATAAATTACACTATTTTTTAAAAATCAAAACATTCAAAACTTTAAAAAAATGTATATTTTGAAAAGTATATTTAAGTTAATTTTTTACATAATCTCCTTGAATCTTAATACATTTTTGGTAACATGATAACAGTTTTTTTAACCCAGTATTAAACCACCCTCCCACCAAAATAGCCATCTTTCCACTTATTGTTTCAATTCACCCTCATTTACGAAGAATCTTCCTCCAAGATGTTGCTTCAGCTGTGGAAAAAGGTGGAAGTCCCTCGGTGCAAGGTCAGGAGAGTAAGGCAGACAGATGATCAAAAATATCCCATCCAAACTGCTCGAGCAAGGCTCGAGTCTCATGAGCAGTGTGTAGGCGAGCATTGTCGTAGAACAAAAACTGTTTTACTCAACTTTCGCCTTCCTTTATTTTAAATTGCCCTTCTGATGTTTCTCAACACCTCATAATAGCGAGCAACTGTGGACTTGGTCCCACGAGGCAAATAATTGATTAACAACACTCACTTGGAATCCCAAAGCAACATTGCCATGACCTTGCTAGCAAATTACATATATTTCGCCTTATTTGGGGTTGGCCCATCTTTCTCTTTCCTCACCATACTGTCTTTTGGATTCGGGTGTCCAATGATGGATCCATATCTCGTCTCTGGGCACTATTCAGTCGAATAAACTGTTTACCCTCATCCTCAAAAATTTCACAAATTGTAATGCAGCGTTAACTCTATACTTTTTGTGTTATTCTGAAAGCAGAAATGGAACACATCTTGGACACACTTTTGATAGACACAGATCATCAGAAATTATCCTGTGAAGTGTTGCACAGCTTACTTCTATATTCGAAAGGATTTGAGGAAGAATTTCATCAAGCATAAGGGCGCCGATCGGTGTCCATACCTCATTGGATATTGTCAACAACATTTGGAGCATGGGAAGTGGAGGGAGGACCGCATTGTTGAGTAACATTGTTCTCCCTTCAATGAATGATTGACGTCAACAGAAAACCACTCGCCTTGACATAACACCTTCACATCTTCTACACGCTGCACAACTCGTGATGAATTTCAATTGCAATTTAATTTTTTTGCTGTAAAAAAAACTAATAACAGCAAGAACTTCGCAGTCAGAGGTAGGAGCAAATACAGTATTCATGTTGCTTGTATGTGACTGTCCGAATGGTGAAGGATGATGCATAGGAATTTTACAATACTGCCACTATACCCAGACATCCTCCTACCTTTCGGATATATAAAATAGTGTAACTTACTTTTGAGATGACCCTCGTATCCCCAAGCATCAGTTTTATATATCATTTTGGTAATTGTTGTGCCCCAATTTTGATTTTTTTTTTTCTACAACCCTGTCTTCATAAGAATAGTAATATTTTTTTTAGCAAAAATCTTTTCACGGAAAAACAACAAAATAATTTCAAGTTTTCTAGGTTAAAGTTGATTAAGTGAATTACACGTTAAAATAGGTTTGTACACGAATTGTTTTACCTTACAAGGTCAAGTAAGATAGCTAAATATATATAAAACCACCATACTTGACCTACGAATAAATAAACCTATATAAACACAAAAGCAATTACATATGTAGCACTTATTTTCTTTTTAAAATAATGTGACAAACATAAAAGTCTTGAATTTGTAAATCACTGAATTTACCAACATAGAAAAAAAATGTAATTTACACATCTCATACTCTTATGTTGACGGTTCCTGAAAATTTGCACAAGTGGTATAAAAGTGGTCACCCATCCAAGTAATAACCATGCTCAATGTTGCTGACTTCGGTAATCATTCGAAACATTATGTTTGCCATGTAAACTTAACCTACAAATACCTCATTGAAATATGTAAATTTGGAAGTGAAAAACATTTTCGCTCACAAAATAATGATGATATTATTCTTATGAAGATAGCTATGTAGTACAAAAATATTAAAATTGTGGCGCTACAGTAAACAATTACCTATCATTTTTATTGATAGTCAAAGATACTCTAAATGATGTTTTGCCTCTTATTTAAATGGTTGTTGAAGAGAAAAACAATGTATATATTTAATTTTACAGGCAGAGATTAAGAATAAAGATAAAACCATAGATCTCGGTTACTAGGTTAAAAGCAGTTGACAAAAGCAGATTTTAAGAAGCCGAAAATCTCCGCAATTTATAGGTCCAATAAAAGTATTTTTCCCACTGAATACAGCAATACATTAATTTAAAATTATTATGTTGTACTAGTTATATTTCAGCACTCATTATTATAAATCTAATGATTGTTAGACCTACTTTAAATGTCAATTTGCAACAAACGACATAAATTTTAAACTATAATTATCTCAAATCATGCTTAACATACATAATATACAATACACAGCACCGAGATTCTTCAGCCTAGTTTATTAAGCCAACAATGGGCAGACTTTTACCTAGTTTAGAGAAAGTACATTGGTCACAAGAACTGATAGGTAATTGTTTAGAAAGCCATGGCTTTCTAGTGCAATTTTTTTTAAACATGTTCTTTCTACATACCTTAGGCCTATTTGTTAAGAATAAAATAAGTTTTCAATACAGAGCTAATTTATTCACTGAAAAATCACAATTTCAAAACTACAGAATTCAATGCAACATAATATGTCACCGAAATCAAGCAACATCAAACGTGGTTAGTACTTAGATGGGTGACCGTTTGGAAAATAATGTACAATTTCTTCTTTCTTTTACAAATTTATGCGTAGGTTAAACTGAAAACTTATTTTATTATTGAGAAATAAGGTATGTAGAACATGTTTAAAAAAAAAAAGCAAAAAAGCCAAGACTTTCCTTGTAAACAATTACCGAACTGATATAGGTACCTTGAAATCTGGAGTGTTTGAAGTATACTCTAAAAATCTGAAATGTTTTAATTTACTAGGCTATACATATAGAAAAAAGCTCTAAAAGCAAGATCTGTTAGATTTACACCAATTATATACTGTATTACTTATCATTTCATAATTTGTTGAAAGGGCTAGGCCCAGAACAAATTTTTTGCTTATCAATAAACATATTATGTCACACTAATTTATTTAAAAAAAAAATCCATGTTGCGAGAAATTTAACAATTCCATATGTTTATTTAGAAGTAATTTTCGTTTACATTCAGAACAGTTACAGGCTTAAAACTAAATATTTTATTTAAAGGTCTTCTCTTTCATTATATGGGCAAGCAGCATTTAAAAAAAAAATCAATTACCCTATAAGAAAATTAGAAAGTAGTCATGATTTCATAATTAGCTAAATTTACATTCATTTCACCATAGAAGCAATATGTGTGATTAACTATTATGGTATTTTCGTAAGAGTTGGACTGGCTATTGCATCATGATAAAACTAGACAAATTTTATTATTAAAACTAACCTAAAATTAAAACTTTATAGAAATTATAAAACTTGGATAAACCAAGGGTTGACTTTGAACAATAAAACAAAATAACTCACATGGTATATTTTTTAAATGGATCAACGTCAACAAGTTAATACAAATCTTACAAAACGCAATTCTTTTCTCTTCATATAGACCATTTGAAGACAGCAATCCTCAATATGACAATTGACCTTTAAAAGCTGTCACTAACCAACCATTAACCATATGTGTGCAAGGACCGGAAGATCCATAAGAGATGTAGATATGAGACATACATACAAATAAATACAAAAATATTAATTTTACGTAGAACATAAAAGGGTTGGTTCACAATTAAGATCGTTCTAAATTAGATCTCTAAAGATATCTTCTCTCAACTAATACTTTACGAACATAAATAATGGACTTTAATATATTTGGAACTTTGGAAGTCCATAGACCAGACGACCAGACTGTCCAGACAAAGGTGATATCTAGATATCTATTACGAAAAGCAAATAACGAATATGCACTAACTAAATCGTGCATTATAGAAAAATACATTCAATTTTAAAATAAATGTCGAATGTATACTCTAATAGATAGTTGTATTAATTTATATAGATTTACTAGTTTGCGAAAGTTAATAAAAACATTAGGACGTTTTAGATTTTAAAACCTACAAAAAATCCCAATAAAGCAGTTTTATTCTATACATAGCACTCTATTATGTTTTGAGTATAGACCATATTTATTTATCTCTTTTTTAATAAAACTATAATAAATTCAAATTAAGTGTACTTTATCGTAGTTAAAAACGTAATATCTGTTATTGTACAAAGTGGAAACAAGTATAAATAAATTATACAAATACAGTAATATTATACTTTTATTAATTACAATTTCCTATCGCCCATTTAAATTTTTTGTTGGCTACAGTGAGTTCCAAATGAATTCAGACATTTTGAGACGGAACTAGTAGCTCAGTTTCCTTTCTAATCGTGGACTACATGTAACCATGAGGTACAGTAATGTTGATGTCTAATTTTAAGTTTAAGTTGAAGTTTGTTACGTTTAAATACATATTAGTTGTAGTATTATATGTTGGGAATATTAAGTAAAATGAAGAATATTTAAATGTGGTGGGTTTTATCAAAATGATGAAAATTAAAAATATGACTAGGCCTACCTATATGTTTCTGATTTCCAACCATGCAACCTCGTGTACATGTGTTTAATTTAAGAATTAGTGCATAGTTACAAGTTTTGTTAATATACTAATACTTCGATTTGCATAGAAAAGAGTACTTTACCCATTTCTGAACTGTTTTTGGTATTTAAATTACCTTAGTAATATAAAACAATAAGATTTCAAAATATTTGGCAACCATACTCTCTGCTCTGGCCGCTAAATAAAAGTCCCTATAGGCTTGTAGGAAATAACTTTATAGTTTGGTTTTGCCTTATGATTTTTACTATAAAGTGCATTTGAATTATTTTTATTTTTAACATTAATGAAATAATGCTATTCTTTGATTAGCATTCTTAAAGTATGGGCATCTAGTGAGTTTAACAATTTAGTCCTGCATCTACATAAATTTTAAGATTTGATTAATGTTATTAAGCAACTTTTATAGACATGGTTTTTCTTTACAATCTATGATAACACTTGACTAGGAAAAAAGTGTAGGGCCTATACCTCGATCATTTCAAACAAATTTGAAAGTTAACCATTTGTCAAGTACAATAGAAGTTTGTAAAACCACTATCTGTATTTGAAATAGGATATTCAGTGGATGTTTGATCTAATAAGAGTTAAAAACTTCGTAACTCATGTTTAACATCTAAGGTATTGAAGGTTAGTTTCTTTTATATAGAATACGTATATTTAAATTACTTGTCTTTCGTAAAATTATTGTATTTCACCTTATAAATGTCAATATAAAATGGGCTTGCATTTAGGCCAATGGTTCTCTAAATGATTATTATGGTAGTTTTACTATGTAAAGGCTAATCTAATCTGTCCTACCTTGTTATAAATACCCTTATATCTGCCCTAAGTTATAAATATCAATTATTAGCAATTTACAAAATATCAGAACATTGTGTTTATCTATAATTCAAACTTTATGATCATTATAAAATATTATAATATTTTAAAGAGAAACTCTTCACTGTTTATCGTTATTGCTGTGTTCAGTGTGCCTTTTTAGATCCAAGATTACCCTAACTTTTTAAGGTTTTGGAACAATTAAATTTGTATATTTGTTTACATAAGGTTTTTTTTTTTAATTTATTGAAACTGGTCTGAAAGACCAACCATCAATTTACATCTATCATCATATTCATTTGCTACCTATACAGTCAACCACTGTTTACATAAAGGTGATTGCTAATTTTCAGGATATTTTAAATCGTTTTTTATATAAGTTACCTCACTTCTTATGAATATAGGCCTATAATGCTTTCAATTCGGAGGTCACGTTTTTCACTGAAAAATCACAATTTTAAATATATCAAATCAACGTATTTATAGTTTAGGTATAATGGCAAATGTTCACATTCACGTCTCATATGTTACTAAAGAAATTTTAATGTTTAGCCTATATCTGAGATCACAATCATGATATGCTGTCAATTCTCTATATTAATAATTTAATTTCAAATTATTAACTTAAATAAACCTACGAAATATTTTACATATATAAGGCCTATAGCCACCTGACCAAACCTGTCATGACATATAATTTAATTATATTGCTCTACATAAGCAAATTATTAACTTCAATAAACCTATGAAAGGTTTGGCCAGGAGATTATATATATAGCCACTTGACCAAACCTGTCACAACATAATTATATTGTTCTAAGTAAGCAAATTATTAACTTCAATAAATGTATGAAAGGTTTGGCCCTGTGATTATATATATAGCCATCTGGATGAATCTAATGTGACATATAAATAGCGATCTGACGTAGTCAATATGTAATGCACTTGTATCATACGCTATTCTCATTGCCATCGTTTTAACCTATAAATTCGTCGATTTGGTAGTTGTTAGATAGTGATTTTAAGTGAAAAAAAGTGACCGTTGCATTCAAAACATTATTTATTCGTAAGAAGTAAGATATGAAGTAAACGATAAATAATATTAAAAAATTCTGAAAATAGCAATCATCTTTAAGTTAAAAAGTACCAAATTTGTAATTAGGCCTATTATATTTATGTGTATTAAGGTAGTGCCCCAATTTTGATATTTTTCCCCCCCATTATTTTTGTACTACTGTCTTCATAAAAATAGTAACATTTTTATGTGACAAGAAATGTTTTTTCACAGAAAAAAACATAATTTCAAGTTTTCTTGGAAAAATCCATTAAATTAATTACATGTTGAAATTGGTTTGTACTTGAATTGTTTTTACCTTAAGAGGTCAATTAAGGTAGATAATATACACATACACACACACACACACATACACACATACATATAGAGCCACCTTATTTGCCTAAGCATTAAACCTGTAGCACTTATTTTCTTTTTTACAATATTGTGACAAACAAAAAGTCTTGAATTTGTAAATCACTGAATTACCGACATATAGAACAAACGTAATTCACACATCTCACACTCTTATGCTTTGAACAACACTAATGCTAACTGAAATTTTCCACGTTTTGTTCCTAAGCAGTCACCCATCCAAATATCAACCACGCTCAATGTTGCTGACTTTGGTTATCATTCGAAACATTGTGTTTACCATGTAGCCTATACTACAAACAAATAATACGTCATTGAAATATGTCAATTTCGAGAAGTGGAAAATATTTTTGATGTCAAAAAATGTTACTATTCTTATGAAGACAGGTAGGTATTAGTACAAAAGTAACGAAGGGAAAAAAATCAAAATTGGGGCGATACAGTAAACAATTACCATGTGTATTATATATAGGCTATTTGAAGGTTTCATTAATTTCCTTTTTGTTTACAACCTTTAATGAATATATTGGTTTTGATGTGGATAGATCCTTCAATGATATACAAAATAAATGTTATAATAATTATTTACAAAATAATATTTTCGTTTTAATTTACTGTGTACAATGTTTTGCCGTCATTTTGTGTAACCTAATTTAATGAGATATCAATGACCATTATTAAAGATGAACCAACAATGTAATATAAAAAAGATACACTTCTACAATAGTTAACACAGTTGGTGCGCAAAATTTGGGTAATGTGGAATTGGGTGAATGATGCCAAAATTCTAACGCTTTACAATTTAGGAGATATGTAGGAATTCAAGCTTTTTGTTGGTACAGGTTATGGTATGGAGATGTGTTATATAGGCCTTACTCTTCAACTAACCTAGTGTAATGTAAATAAATCTCTTGAGTAAAAATTATGTGTTTGAAACGGGTTCAAAAGTATTGTTACATTCATAGAATGTCATATGATATTAACAATCTATAGAACGAATATTTTATACCTGGTACAAGTTAGGTTTATTTGAGGGATTGTTGTTTTTACGACTGTAGAATGTTAGAACTAAATGATTTTACAACATAATTGCTGTTATATATTGAGGCATCTTGAAATAGTTAAGAACACAACTTGGAAGTTTGGAATTATTATTAAAATGGTTTTGCATTTAACTTATTTACTGATTAGGCTATATTCTTTTACATTTAACAAGAAATATCAAGGTGCAAGGAATTTTATTCTAATCTACTAGGAAATTTTCATTTTTATTATGTTTCATATTATTTCCTACAATTGCAATATAGGCTAGGCCTACTCTCTATTTTTATATCGTATAAGAAAAAAAAATTTTTTGATCATTTTATAAAACATGGTTTATCGAATTTCTAATTAAATAGGCCTACTACTTTTACTGACCATCATCTTTCATCATTGAAGTAAATGGATTTTTTTGTGTTTTAAAGCGAGAAACCATTTCAGTTTATCGCCTTTGAAGTAAATAAAATATGTATTGTGACAATCTATGTGTTAATCCCTTTTGTTATTTACATAATATCCATAGGCTATTATTTATTCCTCTACATTTCCCTCTACCATTTCTTTCTAATTCATGTAAGGTTTTATTTTTTCATGCTATGATTATAGATCACTTCTGCTATATACTTTATTTTTATCATTAATATTTTATATTTCACTAAAATATTTCATAAAACCTTTATGTACCAAAACAAGTTGATGCAACTAACTACCCAATAATGTAATTGTACACAGACAATATCTCACTAGGTACTTATTCATTAATAATTATATTGTGCATATGCACTGTTTTATGTAATTGTATATTTTTATAACGTGCCTATTTGAATGAAGTTTATAACCTACACAACAAATATTTTGGTTGTAGGACAGATTAGTTTAGGTTACCTTGGTAATACATATTTGAATACTAATATTTAATAAATTGTCCAATGATTGCCTATGCACTAAGACTTGAGGTCATGGTAAATGGTTAGTTTTTAATGATATATGAATGTTTATAATAATATAAATAAAAAGGAAAAGCTAACCTATCATCTATCAATAACTTAATAGATGTAAGATATAAATTTTGTTTTTTTCATTGGTTAAAGAGTTAACAAAAATTCTAGGAATTCATAACGTTTATATTATAGATTACATCGCAGTTAGACTTTATTTAAGGGTTATACTTGTAACCTTCTCTATTACCACCATTTTTTATCAGATTATCAGGTGACTGACTTCTTGGTTAGCTGAATTTTCGTTTTAACATTCTGAATATTGTCACAAAGTTGTATATAGACACTTTCAATTAAGTTTCATTATAATAAACAAACAGAAATAAAAAAAATATAATATGTAATACTTTGTTAAATGTAAAGGAACAAGTTTTGTCCTAAAGTTGCCTCCTTTTTAAATCTTAACTTATCATAAGTGATGTTTGTTATCTCTGAGTATGATCCAAATGGGAGATAATGTACATGGAAGTTAGAAATGAGTATTTTAAATAAGGAGGGGTGTTTTTTATGATTTTAATATTAATAAATTATATATAGCCTTATGTACATGTTATGAAGATATATATGTAATTTAAAATCTGTTCCAATGGATGGATTCCTTACCAACTATATTATTATCCAAACAATCTATATTATGGTTTTTTGCTCTCTAACCTTATGATATAAACATGTCATAATATATGGATAAGTTTTTACATCATAGTTATCAAAATACCTTTCTGTTCATTTTTGTCAAATTATTCAATAAAAGTACGGTGCTATTTTGTTTTATCAGTTGAGAGTCTAAAATATTTTATTTTTGTTACAGTTCATTAAAACTACAAAAGCGGCTTGCCGCCTCGGTTATGAGATGTGGTAAAAAGAAAGTTTGGTTAGATCCTAATGAAATCAACGAAATTGCAAATACTAATTCAAGTGAGTATATTTTATAAGTAAAATTTAGATATAATATATTAATAACTGGAGTATTGATCCATTTAATTTTGGTATCAAGGTATTTTCATATTTAATTTTAAAATGAATGTTAATAATAAGAAATATATATATTTTAATGTATTATAAATAATTGCTGTATTGATTAGGGATAAGACGAATTGGAGCTTATTGATTATGATTATTTTTAATAATCTGCGATTACTGATCATGATTATTACTCATTATTATACATAAACATAATGGTTATCGGTAACTAGCAATTACTAACATAGCAGCTTGCAGCTACACGAGGGTCTCTACAAAGTTTCAAAACAAATATCAGAATTTCAGCCTGACAAGTTCTGTAACAAATATACATAAATATTTAGATCTAGAGAAAAATATATATTAATTCTCATATGAACTTTTTATTGTATTATATATATATATATATATATATATATATATAGCTTTGTTTTACAAATTGGCATTAAAAGATGTTTAAATAAAGCTACAAATGTATGGGAATCAACATGTGACACTTATCAAAAGATAGGCTTCAGTGTGAGTGAAAGAGCCAACCTAGAATATGTTATGAGAAGGGAGGGCTAGTGCCCTTGAACTTGCTAGTTACATTCTCTTTCAGTCAGGTGGTGCATTTCACCTCAAAAACTTGCCCACAGTTCTTCCAGTAAAAAAGAATTTTAAATTAAAGGTCATCACACATCTACAACAAAAATGTTATGTACCAACTACATTGCACGTTTTGCCCAGCGTAATGTATTGGCCTAGTCAGTTGCAACCTAAGCAACAAGATGAATGGCCACATACATGTTGTAAAAATCATAGATATAGAGAAATCTACTGCACAACATGCAGCAATCCACAACGTTGTCACTTTGTGATGACGGCTTCATGACAAAACTTATAAAATCGCTCCCTCTAGAATGTAACCTCTCAGAACTAAAAAGATGGAAACTAATCAATATTGATTGAAACTAATCAATGGGTCACAAAATCTAGAGAAATCCCTAACTTTAATCTTAAAAAATCATCCTTTATCCTCCTTTTTTGTCTCCCAAAAACAGGCTAAAAAAGAAGAAGAAGAATGTGGTTAAACACTCAACACAGATCCATCTTATATTACTACAATTTAGTCTCCTATCTATCTATTGATAGAGAAAGGTAATGTGTTTATGAAATATTTCAGAACTTTAATGTTTTATTGTGTTTTTCTATTTATGTACTACTAGGTAATATTAATTAAGTACTACTTTCCAACATAAGCCTGCGTATCCTATTCATACTAAACTATTAGGCCCTATTAACCCTCTAAATGCTAGACGACCATTTTTGTGGTCGTTCGGCGAAGCATTCTAACAACCGGAAAACACGTATTTTGCAATTCAACATATCATCCTATCGCAATAAATAAAATACCGTTGGAAAGCTAATGTTCCGTAGATGCATAATCATGGGAAAAAAATACCACAAAATGTTATAAATAATATTCCAAAAATTGCTGAAGTTCGCATAGTTTTTATGCGTAAAATCAAAGATTTGAACTGAGTGGTTTTTAGTAAAAGCGACGCCATTTTTTCTCATATGATCACAAATCTTTTTTTCTGTCAAACAGGTCGAACAAAACACTGTTCTGTAGATCACATCTTTTTCTTTCTATCCGTGGTTTACAAATTGTTCTGTGTGTCATAGATAGCAAGATATTTCTACTTGACCATAGTAGAAACCTAACGGAATGAAATTCACTTGGCATTCGGAGCAGTTTACTAAATAAGATATTCAATTATTCAATTGATATTTTGTAACCGATCTTTACAGTATAGTGTAGACGAGATTTCATTTTACAAGTTGGTATTATTTGATATAGGGTACGGTTACTCTCTGTTTCTTGTTTTCAAGTCGGAACATAGGCATTTTTAGGCAAGTGTGTGATATAAATTGACACGGAAAGGCGTGGCGCAATGTTTTGGAATTACATATTTCTGTTATTCTGAAGGTTTGTGTATACAAATGACAATATATGTGTTTTTATTTCTAAAGTTTATTTTTTTGAGCGAAGTTCTAGTTTTTGAATGGTTTATATTTGGGATAACCTAGAGGTATATTGTAACCTAGGCCTAAAAGCAAATTTTCTTATATGTAGTGTTTTATTTGATTATACAAGTGTATATGTGTGTTATTCTTTGTAAAGTTTATTGTTTAGGTGAAATCTAGTGATTTTGTCTTGGGCTTAGCTTTAGATTGTTACTAGTGAGGCTAAATTGTAGAGGTTACAAACCTAACCTCACTTTGTCGATTACTACTTTTTAGATGAAACAATTATTTCTATTTTAAAAATTTTAGAATTAGATTTTTGTTTATCAATTGTTATTCACATTTATACTAGAAAACGTTTGTTATACTTTAAACAAAAATTTCTATGGTCAATTGGACTTTGAAGTAAAATTTAGCCTTAGATTTTTAATGTGTTTTTTATTTTTTTATTTTGTTCTTTGCCATACTGACTCCAAAATTATTTTTCAATTTTTTTTTTTTCATTACACTACTAAATTCTATGAACCTTTCTGAATATAATGATATATAGAAGTTGGTTTTCCATAAATATTTCAATTATTGGTGATCTTTTGAAAATAAATTCAACAAATTCCCTATTTGCGTAAAGCAATTTCTGTATTTTTGAAAATATAACAATTTTTTTTCCACCTAAATATATTACAAAGCTCTAGTAATAGTTAAAAAAATTCCAAATTTTTTTTTACATGATGTAGGCCTACATTACCATTTATATGAAATTCTTCCCTCCGTTAGTTTCTGATTTTTTGGTATTTGACATAAAAACTATAAATGTTTTACATCTAACATTTTTTTCATTACACAAACTAAAACCTTTCTTAATATAATGGATATATAGAAGTTGTGTATAAAATATATATTACTATTTTTGGAAAAAAAGATCAAATTCCCTTTTTTCGTAAAATAATTTTTTATATTTTGAAAATATAACAATTCCCCCCCCCCCTAAATATATTCACAAATATTACACAAAACTTTTGTATATCTTGGAAAAAGGTGGTAAGCTATTGATTTTGGATGATACAGGGTGTTTTCTGAAAAATCAATAGCTTACCACCTTTTTCAGTTTATATACAAAAGTTTTGTATAATATTTGTGAATATATTTAGAGAGAAAAAAATTAAATTGGTAAATTTTCAAAAAAAAAAATTTACGGAAAAGGGTAAAAACTTAGGCCTCATTTGGAAAAAAATCATCTAATATAGTAATATTATGCAAAACACAATTTTACAAATTATCATTATATTCAGAAAGGTGCATAGAATTTACTTGTGTAGTAAAAAAAAGTTGAGATCTAAAAAATTTTAAGTTATTAGTTCAGGAATCAAAAAATCGTCCAGTGGCCGAGGCAAAAATTCCACAGAAAAGGAAACGTACACCATACAATAATTTTTTTGAATTTTTTCAACTATTACTAGAGATTTGTAATATATTTGTGAATAAAGTTGATAAAAAAAAATTAATTTGTTAAATTTTCATTAGTTAGTAACTCAGAAATCAAAAATTCTTACAAAAACCAAAGGCAAAATGCCAAATGGTTTATTGACATAAATATAGATAGGCCTATATAAATTTATATACATTTTGCATACATTTTGGTATAAACAAAATCAATTTATAAAATTTTCATTAGGCACAATTATTTTTATATGTAAACACATGGAAATTTACTAAAAAGGTTACAACAGATAACATAACCTATCTCTAGACAGCCTCAGTGTTTGATAAGTCTGACAATAACATTCACTCAAAACATTAAATTCTGCAAACAATAATACAGATATTATAATTTGTATACACAAATTATAATAAATAAATAAAACATACCTTCACAATAACACAAAATAATCCCTAGCCATGTACACGCCTACCACAATATGTCATTTTAGTACACAAACAAGGCTGGTAAAACGGTCAGAAATAATAACCTAATATAAGCTCTAAAACATATTTAGTAGTACCTACAGAAAGATCTAAATTTTCTCTACCAAATACTGTAAAGATCGGTTACAAAATATCGATGTAAGTAATCGATATATCCTATTTAGTAAACTGCACCGAATGAAAAAATGAGTTTTTTTCGGTTTGGTTACTACTTGGTAAAATAGATATATCTGCGATCTATGACAGATAGAAAGATTTGGAAAGCACAGATCGAAAGAGAAAGAAAAATACTATATAATATTGTCAACTTGTGGCATTTATTACCATTTCGTAAAATCATATGAACACAGAGTATAGATTTTTCTTTATAAACCCTGTCGTGTCAAGTGAGGCAATCTAGCAGAATGATTGTCAACTTTATCGTATTATTGAATTTTTATGAAAGATTATGATATTAACCTTGATTATGAAAGATTGAAACATCACCTTTAAAGTGATATATAAATCATTTCGATAAAATAATATTTACTAGGATAAAAGTTGAATTGGAAAAAATGTAATTTTTGGCATGTAAAATTGAGTTAAAATTCTTGATTTTGTTTAATTTTTTATAATAAAAACTATAACAGATAGAAAGATTTGGAAAGCACAGATCGAAAGAGAAAGATGTGATCTACAAGAACAGTGTTATGGTCGATCTGTTTGACAGAAATATCAAATTGGGAATATTAGACAAAACTGACATCAGTTTTGTTTACAACTTGTCAGCTCAAATCTTTGACATTGCGGATCAAAAATATGCAAACTTTAGTGATTTCTGGAATATTATTTATAACGTTTTGTGGTATTTTTTTTGCATGATTATGCATCTACCGAACATTAGCTTTTCAACGGTATTTTATTTATTGCGATAGGACGATTGTAAGTGGGCGAAATGTTGAATTGCAAAATATATGTTTTATGGTCGATGAACAACCGACGGATGGGTCGTTCGACGTGACAAGAGTTAAGGGTGAAATTGGTTGGCCTTGGCCTTATTTAAAGTTGTATTTTTTCATGCTCTATAACCAAAAAATATAGAACTACTTACTATTTTTGTTGTTTCAAAGTAGTAAATTATAGAAATACCTTGTTTTATAATTAAAATCATATATGTGAATTATGATGTTATGTTATTTTTGTTATCAATACGTATGCCAACACTATTTTGATAACCTTTTTCCAGCTTATTGGATCATTTTCTAAGGTTAGGTGTTTCTTTTTTTCTTTTCTGTATATAGAAATGATGATTTAAAGAAAGCTTGAATCGTTTTTAAATTGTTTACCTTGCAAAAATGAGCTTCACCAAAAATTAGATATTTGTTGCTGTTAAATTAGTGTGAATTGAAGAAAGTTTATAAAATTTGATCCAAAAAGGAAATTTCAATATTATTAAAATCACTAGTTGATTATTATCCAAGTTGGCAGGAATGAGATTATGATATTAGACTTTATGTCTATGTATCTGTTTGGCTTCAAAATTATAAGAAATTGCTTATCACAATTTACTTGTTACCAATCACATTTAATGTAGATTCCGAATTAAGGATGTAATTTTTCAAGACCGATGGTTTATTTTCAGTTCTTAATAACCGTTAACTTTTGAATGTTTTAGAAATTGTAAAAAAAAAAAACAATGTTTTTGAAATGTGTGGGAAAGTTGGTGAAATGTTTGTTCCTGTTTATTTTTACGCAGTTCAAGTTATTGTTAACGTTACAACAATCAATGTTATTAAAATAAAGTAATTGTACAGTCATTTACTTCATTAAGTATTAACTGTATATTGTTGTTGTTTTTTTAAGGGCAAAATATCCGTAAACTAATTAAAGATGGTCTAATTATCAAAAAACCAGTAGCCGTCCATTCAAGAGCACGTGTTCGTAAAAACACTGAAGCTAGAAGAAAAGGTCGTCACTGTGGTTTTGGTAAAAGAAAAGGTACTGCCAATGCTCGTATGCCACAAAAAGTAAGTACATTAATTATAATAAATAGTTTGTGTATTTTTGTCATAGATTTTTTTAATAATTTTGAGAATTATTTATATTATTTAGATTTAGAATGGGGTGGAATTCTAATTTGAGAAGGATTCCCTGCACGTCAACCATTGGCTTATTGTGCCCCCTGTGAGCCGTTCCTGGAAGGTTAGAACCCTGTTCCTCGAACGAGGTTCAGGATTTATATTATACTATACCATTCAATTTTTTTAGAAATTGAATAGTAGAGGTTTACTAAATGAAAATTAAAACTCTTTCTGGAGTTCCAAGAAGACCAATTTTCGGATGTCAGAAACATTTTAATCATAGAGTGCCAGATTATTAGTTTTTTTTTTTTTTTTTTTAAGCTTTTCATGAGGTTTAGTAAATGCTTTTTTTTCTTTTTTTTTTTTTTTAAGTTTTTCATGAGGTTTAGTAAATGCTTTTTGGTAAAATTGGGGGAAATTATAAAATATAGATGAAGAAAAGCAGAAACGTTGGGAACTGCTATATTATTTGAAGGTTACTAGATGTCTCGATATATTTCAGATTGTTAAACATACTGTACTATTGGGTACTCCATTATCAGCATTTTTTGGTTGTATTACTTTTTTATAATAGCCAGTAAAATTGGCTCAAAGATAAATTCTTTGTAGAACTGAATTACGATAACCTAATCTATGACAGAACATTACATATTTAAAGTTAATAATCAATTTTTAGGTTGTAAATTAAATTCATTATTTTCTTCTAATGGAGATTGAATTGTTATAGGTACTTTGGGTAAATCGTATGCGTGTATTGAGGAGGTTACTTAAGAAATATAGAGAAGCAAAGAAAATTGATCGTCATCTCTATCATCAACTTTATATGAAGGCGAAGGGTAAGAACATTTTATTTGGGCTTTATATTTTAGTAAAATGTGGGGATATACGTTTTTCCATGAGTAATTTGTAAAAAACTGAACTTGATGATAAACATTAGAAAAATGTTCGACTTATAGAGCTTCAAAATAAAAAAAAAGGAAAACTCATTATCATCTCGATCTGGTTGGTGTATTTCATCAGATGTATTTCTAGATTCGGAGAAAGTTATATAGTAGCCTATGTTCTAAAATAAATACATCCCGATTTTTATCTCGTGGTTTCAGGAAAATTATTGAATCAAATGTATCTTAATTCATGAATCTCAAAATTATTTTGCTAAAATTAAAATAGTTTTGCATTATAAACCATATTGGCTAGCAACTGGTAAAAATCAGGGAATTTTGGTTGATGTCAAGGAAAACATATTGAACAATTCGTTGGAATCAAAGTTAAGTTTCTCATTTGGTCAAATATTATTGTTGAATTTGAAATATATAGGAATTATAAATTCAACAATAATATTTTACTAATTGAGACACCTATCTTTGATTTTAACTCATTATTCGATACGTTGTTAGATATAAGCAACCCCCTCCATCGATCAACGTGACGATTATCATCCGCAATATGTATTGGAGTTTTAGGCCCTACTAGTCTATGACATTTGGATTGACTGTTTTTTAAATAATGTTTCGTGTAGTTTTTATTTTTTTAAAATTTATTATTATGGATGTGTTTATGTACTGTGATCAAGTGTTTTTTGTTAACAATTGACAAAGGATTATCCATCTTCAAAGCTTGAAAATGTCCGTCGTAATGTGACAATAAAAATAGAATATTATAAGACGGTAAGTCCCAACATTTATTATTATTAAGTCAATATTTGGAATGGAGACAACAAACGTTTTGATTCTTTTTCTTTTCTTTCTAGTCTCTCTTGACCAACTCTTTTTTTTTCTTTCTGACCTTGAAGTAATTAGAGTATTCGATGACTAGGCAGTATGACCGAGAAGTTTTTGCTTTTAAATGGACAAGGAGGACAATTATTTTGTTCAAGTTTGAATACTATTTGCCATAGTATTTCGTATATTAGTTAGCCCTCGTCTCTAACATATTTCTATCGACTTTTAAAACTATATGCATGGTTATTTTTTACAAGCAATTTAGTTAAAACTTGTACACAAAAACAATTGTTTTTATAGATAATTTGCATTTGTATTTGTCGCGATGATCGAAACATTACTCTTGTTTTTAGTATTCTGAATCCACTCAAAGTATATTAGGTCCTTAATTTATGAATACCATATCATCTTTAGTTCAAGACACTCTTGGATCTGAATATTCATTAACTTCCCAATTATTTTAGTTTGTACTCATTTGTGATTTTGTTGCACAACTTTTTGAAGTTTTAACCCTTTGCGATCGGACAGAATATTTATAGGTTGTCCTGATCTGTCGGATGGCCTGCTGTATTGGCCGCGGACATTTGCGCAACAACTCGGATTTAATTCCACATCAGTTGTTCCTGCCGCTCGGATGGCCAGTGGTACTGGCCAAGATAAAAACCGTCGAACGCTCGGAAGGCCAGCAGCACTGGCCAAGAAACATTTGTTGAATTTTAACAATATATTTTTATGTTGTGATATGTGTAGAGTGCTGTAACCTATAGAGAAACTATTTAACTAAATGACCAGCAGTTCTGGCAGCTTTATCGTTGAAAAGTATCACCGGGAATGCCAAAATCAACACGTGCTCTTTTCTTACAACATTGAGAATGTACACACAGTGTCTTGTGATTTTTGTATAATTGGTAAATTAGGCATAATTTTCCTTTTTAACTTGAAACAAATGTTTTTGTTTAGTTCATTATCTTGTTTGTTTGTGTATCTATATTATTAAAATATAAAATATTGTTTGTTTGTTTTAAAATAAATAAACAGTAAGGTGTTCTCGTCAGTTTTAAATATATGTGATTTTTGT
This sequence comes from Aphrophora alni, assembly GCA_963513935.1. Taxonomy (NCBI): domain Eukaryota; kingdom Metazoa; phylum Arthropoda; class Insecta; order Hemiptera; family Aphrophoridae; genus Aphrophora; species Aphrophora alni. Next base: position 17,728,659 of record OY740767.1, read on the forward strand.
ATAATTAGTAAATTAGGCATTATTGTCCTTTTTAACTTAAAACATATATGATTTTGTTTAGTTCAGTATCTTTTTTGTTTGTGTATACCTACTAATAAATTTTTAAAAATTGTTTGTTTGTGTTAAAATAAAAAACTGACAAGGCGTTTGCTTAACTTTGAAATATATATTGTGATATTTGTATAATTAGTAAATTAGGCATTATTTTCCCTTTTAACTTGAAACATACGAATTTATTTAGTTCAGTATCTTGTTTGTCTGTGTATATTAAGAAAATAATTGTTAAAATGGAATTGGTTTTTGTTTTAAAAAAATAAATACCCATTGTAAAAATTGCAGTCTGTGATAAAAATAATTCCGACCTGGTGGGAAGAAGCCGACATTATGAATGCCGAGTTGACGCGGAGTGGAGCATGGCCAGTACAGCTGGCCGTCCAACCGCTGGAACCAATTTATGCAAAAAGAATTCCGAGTGGCTGCTGACTGCGTTGTGGCCACTCCTACTGGCCTTCCGATCGCAAAGGGTTAAAATATTGATATCTATACTCTTTTTAGAACGAAGTAAACATAGTTCAAACAGAAATTCTTAAGTTTTGTTAGATAATACATGTTTGGTTTCCTGCATAATAAAAGTTTCTGTTTTAATTTCATTATTTTGTTAAAAAGCTAAAATTACTCATTTTGGCTAAGATATCTTTCATATTATGGTAGAATAAAAATTGAACTGCAGTACATTAGAGCCCTGATTATTTGCGGAATTGGGTGGCAAGAGCACCATGGATAGCGAAAATCGCGGATAACCCGAAAAAAAGACTAAAAATGAGGTGAAAACACGAAAAAAAAATTTCAGCTTAAAAACTTTTATTGTACAAAAAACATGATATGTAAAGCTTTTAAAATATATACAGTACAGCAGAAACCTTTGCTCTACATCTAAATCACTAAAATAAAGAACAGTAAACTTAAAACAATATACTGTATGTACTGTACTGTTAACAAAAAGTGTTCAGTTACACCTTTTTGGAAAAATCAGTCACTCGCTTTTGCTTCTTGCTTTGGAAACACCTTTTCTTTATTCTAGATTACAGTACTTTCCTTAACATAAGTTTTTCTGCCAGTTGTGCGTCGTCATCTTGTTCCTCTAAATATTGAAGCAATCCGTCTACGTGCTGCAAAGCAGTTTCGTGTGTCATCCTCGCAGGCGTCTCATCTTTGAGCTTTCACTTCGTTCTCGTTCAATCCCATTGCTTTGTTCGTTATCTCTACGTCAATCAGTCGTTCAAACTCTGGCACCCTTGCGTCGCATTCCAGCCACTCTTCTATGTTCTCTTCGTCGACATTCTCACATCCCGGAATGGATGGATATCAGTAGGTCAACAAGTGTAGCGGTCGGCATGACTCCATTTTCTTCTTCATAAATGGTTTGGTTGACATTTGTTTCGATACTCGGAAAGAGTTTTCTCCATGATTTAACAAGGGTTGAGGATTTGACGTAATCCAATGCAGAAGCAATATCGTAAATGCTATCCAAAATTGTATAATTTTTCCAAAATTCTTTGAGAGCGCAGCCTTCTTTGATTTTTGATAGTAACAACTTTATTCTTTATGTTCTCTTCATTGTTGCAATGATACCCTGGACCATAGGTTGTATCAGCGCAGTATCATTTAGGGGCAAAAACTGTGCGAAAATTTGCCCGTTAGAAGATTTAAGCACACTTGTAGGGTGTGAAGACGTGTTGTCAATTAACAAAACAGCCTTCTTTGGCAAATTTTTTGAGTCAAGATGTTTACGTACTTGAGGCACAAAAATCTTTTCAAACCATTTTTGAAAAATCTGCTGGTTCATCCAACCTTTTTTTTGTTGAAATAATCAACTGGTAAATTTTCTGCTCTTGTCCCCTTAAAAGACCTCGGTTTCTTAGATTTACCAATTACAAGACGCCTAAGTTTGTGACTACCTGCAGCGTTGCTGCATGGCAAGATTGTAATTCTTTCCTTGCTACTTTTGTGACCTGCCACTTTATGTTCACTTTCAAATGCTAAAGTACAAGTGGGAAGACACTTCCAAAAAAGCCCTGATTCATATTTTCCGAGGCGTTGTAAATTTGTTCATATGACAGATCTTCAGACAACACAAACCTTCAAAATCACGTTGAAGATCAGCAGCTGCTTCTTGATGAAGTTTTTGTGCAATGGTTAACACAACTTTCTTTCGTTTTCTAGCCATTATTAATTTCAGTAACTAATGAAACACTAAACTTAAGCGCTGACAAAGAAACGTAAAACACAACTGATCACTAAGCACGCTTACTGACAACTGACACTGCTAGCAGGTCGAGAGAAGGGGGGAGGTCTGTATGTATAGGGGAAGGTCAGTAAACTTGACAGAGGGGATCGATACTGTGATACTTTAACGTAAAGCAGTGTGAAATCTTTAGACTTTGGACGTGTGCAGTCGTAATTAAAAAAAAAAAAAATCATGGCACTCGCTGATAATCCGCACCGCGGTTCATCCGGGCTCTACTGTATTACAAAAACGTAGAGAATGTTAATTTCATATATTTCCCCTCATATTTATTGTAAGTCAAATTTATCTCTATGTTTTCTCATATTTTAAATAAATCAACAAAATTGACCACCCTTTCATTCATGAAATTTGATTTATTATTATGATTCTATCGTCTTTTATTATTTCCACGACAAATTATTATTTTTTGTACTTATTTAATCGTAATGATTAATAAATTATGATTTGGTCAACTACTATGATTATAGGTAAACATTCAAATTGATTCATGTCAATTCAAATTTTAAAATTAAGAAGTTAACTTATTTTAAATTGTGATATTGAATTGATAAAACAAATGTAACTTTACAAAGTCCAAAACTTTTAAAATATAATAAAATCTCTTATCAGAGTTACAGTGTACTCTCGATTATCTGCGAGTTTTGCGGGAAAAATAAGTAAAAACAATTAAAAACAATTACGGCTCTCTTTACCTGTTTAGTATGGTTGGGTAACAACCAGTAAAACTACGATAACAAAGTTGTGCAGTAGAGCTAAGCTTACTGTCTAGAGTGATTGGATTGTGACGCTAATGAGCTTGGATTCGAGCAGCTGTTGGACCAAGAAATAGCAGACAAAGCAAGATGGGGCAAATGAAGAGCAAAGTGTAAGCCAAGAGGAAGAAGGAACGTACGTGCATGCACGATTGACACATGAAGTGGCCTTTGCAACACATCAATGGACCGCTCACTGCTCCAGTATTTAGAGGAACAAGACGATAACACGCAGTTAGCTGAAAAACTGATGCTACGAAAAGTTCAGTCTAAAATCAAGAGATGGTGTTTTCTCAGTAAGAAACAAAAAAACAATGTTTGATTTTTTTTTTAAAACCGTCAGGTAATTAAAATTGCAGTCCTGTATTAGTGTAGCATAATGTGTTTCTTGTATTGTTCTTTTGTTTTACTACAAAAACTTCTCGTTTATTATACTTTTTTATTTCATGTAAAATGTACATTACAATGTTTTTAATAAGGTTTCTACTGTGTATTATGTTTTATGTGCAGTATATTAAAATCTTTTTATGTCGAAACTATTTTGCTATTACATATTTTCCCTTTTATTTTTAGCATTCTTGCATATTATCCGCAATTTTAGTTATCCGCTATGTTTGTGCCACCCAATTTTGTGAATAATCGGGAGTATACTGTATTCATCTTATCAATGACAAGATAAGTGCACAGCTGTTTACATCTATATATAGTTAACATGCTAAAATTATTACAATCACTTGTTGCATAAAGATTATGAGTTGTAAAGTTCAGTGTTTTCATAGCTGTTGTAGGACTTTTATATTTACTGTAAAAGCCCAAATAAATATATGTAAACAAAAGAAATATTCCAAATGTTGTTTCATTTCAATAAGACTATATTTTAACAACTTAGGATGGTGACTTTTTTTGGACTCAAAACCATGCTTAGTCACATATCCACTACAACCAAAAGTGGATTTTGTGATACTATTAGGTCTCTATATATTTAGGGCTAATTATTAAGTTCTAATAACATTCATACCATGTTTGTTTTAACATTCTGATATTCTTTTTGTTTCCAGGTAATGTCTTCAAAAATAAGCGTGTCTTGATGGAATTTATTCACAAGAAAAAGGCAGAGAAGGCTAGGACAAAAATGTTAAAGTAAGTACCAAGGTCAACTTTCACTTTATTAATTATAATAATGTTTTGAAAAAATATTTCAATTAATGGTAACAAATGTAGTTGTATTTCACCAATCAACACTAGGTGAAAATATAATATATACAAATGAAAAATTTTTTTTTTTTCAATTTACCAAATTGTTCTCCACACTCTCCTCTCTTCCCCCTGAATTGGAAAAAAATAATCCCACTAAAAAAATAAGAAATTACAATTTTAAAAACTATATTTAATTTTAATGTAATGCGGGCGGTACATATAACTTAATGTTGCCCGGATTATTAAAATCAAATAACAGTTTAGTCTAATAACCAAAAAACAAAATATAGTTTCTTGTTGAATATACATCAAAGAAGAAAGCTTCTAATCCTCAACTGGTACAACCAAGCGGTTTTGTATATCTTAAGACTGCTAAACTGTTGATTTATATATTATAAGTTACAGAAAAAATAAATGTTAAATGTGTTGGTAATAAAATAATAATTATAATATAATAATAATAATAATAATGTTGTTGTTCTCCAAATAATAATAATAAAATGTTCTGATTTTTAAACCATAGAGTGAATATAAATAATTTTAGCCACCACTGATATTGTTTTAACATTTTTTTCCTTTCCACTGTGATCCGAAATGAGTTAATTGTGAAATCTATGTAAAACCTAATTAGAATATCTTCCACATATTTCTTACACTTCTTATAGAACTTATAAGAACCTAGAAACCCTTTTAAGTATCCTGAGTTTCCATCAAACAAATGTCTCACACTAGCACAAGAGTGTTCTCCCAACACTGATCTGTAGGATCAGAATTGACAGACTTATCATTTTACCAATCTCAATATTTGAAGGTTTTTAGACCTCTTGTCTGCCTGCTTAGTAAGGGATATTTTATTGTTTTAGATTTTGAGAAACATTCAGGGAGTTACTTTTTGGTAATCTAACCTTTTTCATATAATCTCTCTTTTTCACCTTTCCTGTCAGGTTTCTCATGACCAATCTCTTATTATTTTTTTTACCCTAGTCCTACTGGAGTATTTGAGGGATAGGTGTTTTTATTTTATACTCTTTACTTCCTTTTTTTATAAGGTGAAGATGACCGAGAGATTTTCACCGTTAAAAAATAATAAGGAAAAGAAATATAATCTATGTAATGTTCAAAATGGACCTTCATTTATAGTTCACAACTCGACCATGTTTCTCAGATAAAGGTTTTCGTACCTGCTCATGCAAGGTGATAATCAGCCATGATATCTGAATGACTGGGCTTCTATTTCAGGATAACTTGAACCATAACCTAACAATCAAGTCAAATAAAATAAAAAATAACTTAATTCAAAATTAATTTTCTTCCTCATTTCGTCCAACATTATATCATCCACCGGCCTCCTAGTTTATGTCTCAGGGGCTCACTGTTATCAGCATGGAATTTCCTGAGGCAACTTAGCTAGCTGGATCCACACTTAGATCTTTCATGTAACATTTCTGTTGACCAACTCTTGTTCTCTTCCGACCCTGACTATTAGAGTACAATAGAGGGGCTAAACATTTTGATTGTGTCTCCTTTTTTTAAAGCTGAGGTTTTGATGACGGGCGTTTTCCGCCATAAAGAACAATAGGGTCAAAAAAATCCTAGCCTATGATTGTATTCCCAGCTAGCTTTAACCCTCCAAGTGTTAAAGACCCAAAATCGTACCCATTCTCCCGGACAAGTTGGCTATAAAACACATATTTTGCAATTCAACATTTCGCCCACTTAGAATCGTCCTATCGCAATAAAAAAAAAATACTGTTGGAAAGCTAATATTCCGTAGATACATAATCATGCAAAAAAAAATACCACAAAACGTTATAAATAATATTCCAAAAATTGGTGAAGTTCGCGTATTTTTGTTGCGTAAAATTGTAATTTTCAACTCTGCGTCTTTTCGTAAAACACGAAGCCATTTTCCCGATATCATTACAACTCTATTTTTCTGTCATTTAAGTCAACTAAAACACTGTTCTATAGATCACATGTTTCTCTTTCTAACCATAGATTACAAATTATTCTGCGTCTAACAGATCCAGAGATATTCCAAGTTGAGCAGAGAACAAACCTGACAACATGAAATTCAGTTTGCATTCAGTGCATTTTAGGAATACACGTATTCGTTTCTCTGCGGTTTTAAAATTATTTTTCTTTACACCAAGTTGTAGGGGAAATTCCATTCAGAGATATTCCAAGTTGAGCAGAGAACAAACCTGACAACATGAAATTCAGTTTGCATTCGGTGCATTTTAGGAATACACGTATTCGTTTCTCTACGGTTTTAAAATTATTTTTCTTTACACTAAGTTGTAGGGGAAATTCCATTCTATAAGTTGGTACCACTTGATATTTACTTAGAACTCTTGAAGCCTTTGTTTTCATCTCGGAACATAGGCAAATGTGCAACGTAAAATCTGAAACAAATGACGTAGCGCAAATTGTTTTGGGGTTAGATATTTGTTATTTTGAAGGTTTGTGTATATAAATTGTGTATACAAGTTACAATATATGTGTTTTTATATCTAAAGTTTATGTTTTTGAGTGATAGTTTAGTTTTTGAACGGTTCATATTTGGGATAACCTAGGCCAATATTGTAAGTGTAGCCTATATGCATATTTTCTTATATTTAGTGTTTTTATATGATTATAAAAGTGAATATGTGTGTTATTCTTTGTAAAGTATATATTTTCTTAGTAAAATATATTGATTTTGTCTTTGGCCTATCTTCAGATTGTTATTAGTGAGGCTAAATTGTGGAGGTTACAAACCTAACCTCAACCGTCAGAGTATCACTTTTTAGTCAAAATCGTTGTTTTTATTTAGAAAATGTAACATTATTATTTTTTTCCCCTAAATATGTTCACAAATATGTTAGAAATCTCAAATAATGGTTGAAAAAATTGCAAAAAATACATTAGTATGTTTTTGATTACCATTTCTGTGAAATTTTACTCTCCGTTACTCTCGATTTTTTGGTATTTGATCAAAAAACTCCAAATGTGGTACATGTAACATTTTTTTGCACTACACAACTTCTATGCACCTTTCTGGACATAATGATATATAGAAGTTCTGTATAAAATATATTTTACTATTTTTTATGTTTTTTGGGAAAAATAAAGAGAAAATTCAGTTTTTTCGTAAAATATATATATATTTTTTTAAATATAACGATTTTATTATTTTTTTTCCTAAATATATTCACAAATAGTACACAAAACTTTTGTATATCTTAGAAAAAGGTGGTAAGCTTTTGATTTTGGATGAATCAGGTTTTTCTTGAAAAATGATAACGTCGTTTTTGACATGTAACATACTTACTCCAAAACCGTTACAAAAAAAAAATAAAATTTTTTACATAGATGAATTCTATGCATCTTTCTGAGAAAAATTATGTCTTATAAGTTAGGTTTTGTGTAAAATTAATATTTTTTATTAATTTTTTAAGAAAATAAAACCTTTAACATTGAACATTTGTAGGGTTAAGACCGGTAGTAATACTTTTTTCACAAAATTATGCATGAGGCATCTCAATCACCACTTTTAAGTTGTTGAATTATTGATTCAAAGAAAGACTAGCTGTTGTAGCCACTTTAAGAAATCAGACGGAGGGCTTAAGATTGTATTGTATGTATGATCAAACAGTCATTCTTGAAATAAGATTCCATCTTAACCCTTAAACCGTCTTTCGGCTCAATCTGACACACAATCCGTCGCTTAGTGTTGATATCTGAACAAAAACCGCATTATTTGCAATTCAGCTTTCCACCCTCTTAGAATCGTCCTATCGCAATATAAAACACCGTTGGAAAGCTAATGTTCCATAGATGCATAATCATCCATTAAAAAGTACCATAAAACATTATAAATAATTAATTGATAAAGTTTGTATATTTTGAGTAAAGAAATAAGTGCATAGTTGTAAAACATAAATTACGTCGTTCTTTCTCTAATTTTCACAAATCCATATTTCTGTCTAACACATCTACCACAACACGTATGCAAAACTTTTTGTAGGTTAGTATAGAGAAACTAATTTATTTTTGTTTTTACCAACTTTTATCCACAACTATTTTACAAATCTCTTGTGGAATTTTGGCTTCGGTTTTTGTAAGAAGTTTTGATTCTTGACATCCTAACTCCAATATTTCATTACACATAAATTCTATCCACCTTTCGGAAAAAAATATATATAATGAAGTTGTGTTTTCAATAATATTAGTATTTTTTGTGATTTTTCTCTAAATAGGCCTAACTTGAGAGAATTTCCCCTTCTTCTTAAAAATGTATTTTGGCTAATGATAATTTTATAAATTGATTTTTGTTTTTACCAACTTTTATCCACAACTATACTACAAATCTCTTGTAATTTTTTGATCTTTAGGAGATCTTTTTTGTGTAGTATTGGCTTCGGTTTTTGTAAGAATTTTGTATTCCTGACATACTAACTCCAAATTTATTATATATGTTTTTTTCATTACACAGGTACATTCTATGCATCTTTCTGAGAAAACTGATATAAAGAAGTTGTATTTTCCATAAGATTACTATTTCTGGTGATTTTTCAAATTAGATGTTTGAGCTCATTTAGTAAAACAAACAAAACAAAAGAAAACATGAAAATTACAAAAAAAAAATTATAGTAGAGTCCCGCAAACTCAGCGTAATGTGGACCGGAAGTGTGCCGAGTTTGTGAAATGCCGGGTTATCGGGAATAAGGGCAAAAAAAAGGAGCTTCTTTTTTTCTAGGCTTATAAACATATTTATACAGTATAACCTCTGTTAACCGGCCTCAGATCAACCGGTCCTCGGATTAACCGGCCTATTTCGTAGTGTACTGGTTCGATAAGGGTTTCCGAAAATAAATTGTAATTGAAACACCAAAGCGGCGGTGATATCAAACAACTTTGTCGATAGCGGTATCCCATTGTCGGCAGTGTAAAAACACTGCAGTGTTGGCACCCGTCTGTATAGCGGACATACACCTGCTAAAACGTTTGATGGGCCGCTTTTTCTAAACGAATTTTAGTATACATTATGGAAAATATAACATTTCTTTCCGTTTTCTTTGACTGGTTATGATCTAGGCACAGTATATACAGTAAATAAAAATGAGCTAGTTACGAAAACTGAAGCGTGTGTTGGTTTCGTTTGAGACGCGGTTAAATGTGTTAAAAAGACTTAATGGTCGCTTTGGATCTGCCGAACTTTTACAAACATCTCTGTTTTTAGCAATATATTTTTTCCCGTCTGGGTCGCCGAATAATCCGGGCTGCCGTGTTATCAAGTACCGAGTTTGCAAGACTTACTGTATCAACATTTATTCATAATTACATTACACAACTTTTGTATATCTTGAGAAAATATGCTGAAGGAAATGATAATTTGTAGTTGTATTTTAGTTTATATAAGCTTTTCTTTAAAATGTTAACTTCATTTTTGATGCCTAACATACTTACTCCAAAACCATTACAAATACAATGTTTTTTCATTACATAAATACATTCTATGCATCTTTCTTAGAAAAAAGAAGTCTTGTAAGTTGGATTTTCCATAATATTACTATTTTTTATGATTAAAAAAAAGAAGAAGACCTTAAACATGCTCCAGACCGAGGGTTAGTTTTTTGATACTCATATCTAGCTAACCATATCACGAATTTGTGAAGTTGATTTTTATTGAATTTTCACCGTCACAATTTTTGTTCTTCATCGATCTTTACCAATTATGGTATAAACATTTTCCAGTGGTTTAGACAAATTCTTTAACTAAAAGAAAATAATTTTTGCCAATTTCATTTATTTAATTTATACACAAAATAGTTATTTTTTGTTTTAAATTATGGAATCTACAAATATGAACCTTACAACTTATTAATGTTGATATAAAGTAATTTTTTATGCTTTCATTATGACATTTTGTATATGTAATTCTTCAAAATATTTGTTTATTTTAATAAATAATTTTATAAGTGAGTTGTGAAAATTTGGCATTTTATTGATAATATTCATTTAATATTACAGTGACCAGGCCGAAGCACGTAGACAAAAGGTTAAAGAAGCCAAGAAACGACGAGCAGAACGTATTACACTCAAAAAGCAAGAACTTCTGCAGGCGTATCAAAAAGAGGATGAAGCAGCAGCCACTAAGAAATAAGTTTTAAATCTGACTGTCTTTTGTATAAGCCTTTGTTGCGAAATTAAAAAGAAAATGGAAAAAGTTGAATTATTTTTATAATTAAAGTTATTTTTAAAGTTTTATCTCCTCCAAATTTCTTTTGTTAATTTATATTATATGTAAGTTTTGACAGTCTATTTTTTGTTGCGTAGTTCCACCATTTCCTCATGAACATCACACCTGCGGGCATGGCAGTTGTTCCAAGTAGCGTAGGGCAAGGTCAAGCGCAGCTGCTGCCTTATTGTGCAACACTTTCTCCTCTTCCCTAAAGCACCCAGGTTCATCATCGCTTCCCTCCTCCTCCTCGCACTGAACTTGTTCTTGCGTCACGGCTGCGATGATTTCATCATCTTATTCTGTCAAAGTCTCAGCACTATCGGTGTCCGCCGCCATCCATTCATTCACATCTGCTTTGACTGCATCCTCATAACTAGGAATGTTCTGTATCAGGTTAACTGTGTCATTTTCGCTAGCATTGTCTTCAAATTCTAAGGATGTCCATAGTTTTCCAAGACTTTCTTTTCGCTCCAACCGTAACATTTTCCCAAGACTCAGCAGCCCAATAGACAACATCTTTGACATTTGTTTGCTTGATCTTTTGTACTAAAGGGATAGTATCATCTTCGATTAGAGATTTCAAAAACTGTTTTCGATACTTCCTGGTCCATTGGCTGTAGTAAGGGTGTCACATTTAGTGGTAAGAAAGCTGACTTTATTTCTTCACAAGCTCTTCGATATCTGTGTGGAATGTGCATTATCCATCAAAACAATAGCACGTTGGGACAGATCATTATCTTTGCTAAACTGCTTAACAGATTAGAAGGCACTAATTGGTCATGGAACCATTCTTTAAATAATTTACCTTCCATCCAGCTTTTTTTCTGATTTCTATTAAAGACTGGAAGTGACTCCATATTGATGTGTTTGAAGGCATCTTAAGCATATTAGGCTTAGCAGTTTTGCCTATCATCATGAGAGGTAGTTTATGGTTACCGTCAGCATTGGAACAAGCCATGTTACACAGTCTTTATTCATTTTAAAACTCGGAGCTCGAGTTTCTTCTTTGGAGGCCAAGCTTTTAGTTATAAGAGCCCTAAAATGAAGGCCGGTTTCGTCGTTGTGAACTTGAGGGGAATAATTCCCTTCAGCTATCAAATTTTCAAACGTACTCGGGTACTCCTGTGCCGCAGCGTGATCAGAAGAAAGCTGTTCTCCAGTGATAGTTAACTGACGTATACCATGGCGCTTTTTCCCTCGATCAAACCAACCAGTGCTCGCCGTAAATGGGTTTTCACAATTTAGTAGTGTGTTTAATTGTATTGCCTTTTCTTGGACAATAGGCCCACCTAATGGGGTTCCCCTTTCCTTCTCTTGACAAAACCAAAGGGAAAAGTGCTTCATCAACTTTATCGTACTGGGATTGCCGATTTTCAAGACTCGCTTCAGAAGACGTAGTGCAATATTGTTGAAGCTTCGCACGATTTTTCTTCCAAACACAAATTGTAGCTTTACCAAGTTTAGCTCTTTTGCTAGTTTTGTCACACTTTCACCACTATCCAAACGTTTTAAAGCTTCCAGCTTGTCTTTAAGAGTCAACGTGTTATGTTTACGTTTAGTAGCCATTGCACTTTGCTTTCACACTTCACAAACACGATTAAATAAAAACTAGCTACAGTAATTTAAATAATACACTCGCATGACTGATACGACTGGTCGCATAGGTGACTGACCGCAGTACCAACAATAGCAGACTATGTCAGGTTTTGGCGCTTGAGCTAGTAGTAGTGGGGAGACAGACGTACGGTCTCCGTTAGCGGTGCGTACAGTATCATCATGTGGGCCAGTGTGCTGTCTGCAATGCACTATGCATATCGTTTGAAAGAGTAAACGGTCTATTGATACTTGTTTTAGTGTATCATTCATTCATATTATTACAACACTACACACCTGTTCAGTTGCTTCGTTCTCTATTATTTACATTATTTTGGCTAATCTGAATAGCGTTCGATCCCAATTAGTTCGGATTAGCCGGATTGATGTGTACCATTGAAATAAAAAATTAAACCATGCTATTACCCTATAAATTGCTTTTAGAAAAATGAAAATAACCATGAATATAATCAATTTCTGAAATCACAGATTCAGAATTAAATTCTGCATCTTTTGATGTACATATCTAATCATAATTCGAAAAATCGCTTTTCGACCTTCTGCATGTGCAAAATTGTTAGGGATCTGTAGGCTGAAAAATGATTTTTCTAATTTTGTATTGATATTTACATACACAAATCCTTTTTTTAAATGTTTATAGCTCAGCAAATAATAATCCGAATGATTTGAATATTTTTGTTGGTAAAGACGAAAGTTCAAATTGTAAATTTCTCTTATAGATTCCGAGAAATTATTTGCTAAAAATGACCAATTTTCAACTTTTGTAAAATAGTAAGGTACCTCCTTGCACGTTTCAGAAGGTTGAAAAGCGATTTTTCGAATTATGATTAGATATGTACATCAAAAGATGCAGATTTTAATAACTGATATTTCTCCTAAACTAATAGCGATACCGAAAAGATATTTTCAGAGAATCATCTGCTTTGGATTCTGCGTCTATTGATGTATATACCATTCAAATAAAAAAAAAAAATTTATTTAATTTTAATCCTTGCTATTTATTTGTTCATGGTACTTACATACAGCAAGTCATGTCAGCAATTTATAAAAGTAGGGTTCCCTATTATATATAAAGAACCCAAACAAGGTGTTTAGTGACACACATGTTGTAGTTTCAAACAATAATCATAGGTCAAACTTATGAATGTACTATTCTAGTCCTTAACCCTTAAGTACGCGTGCGGGGACAAAACGACTTAAATCAACGTATATGTGTATTTATTTAATTGTGTGTATAGTGTCAATGTTTTTGTGATATTTAATGTTTTAACGATCTCTATGGAGTGTAATTACTGAAGATGGAGATACGTCTCCGAAACGCGTCTTTATAATAAAGACAAACTCAAAGTCACATGACGGAACTATAAAGGTAATATAAATTAATTTATTACTCATTATATAATAATATGATATTGTCACCATCCTCAGTAATTATAACAAATAAATTACAACTTATTTTTGATAGTTTTTGGAAATCATTGATCTCTCTTCTTTTGAAATGGTTAGCTCTTTGATGTAATTTGCTCTATCACAATAACCTGTATGGTTTTTTGGTTCTTATTTAAAAAAAAAAAATTGTAATAATTTTAAAAAAATTATACATGCTATAAGAACAAGAGATTGATTTTTCAAACCCAGCTTTTTAAATTAAATAAAATTAAACAGAGTATTTTGTTTGATTGTGTGACATTTAAATGAAATTGGATAACTTATTACTAGAGTATTTACAGTTTATTTTGATGTAATTTGTTCATTATATGGTTAAAATTCCATCTTTTAGCTATAGTTTCTTTACTTATTAAGTGGTCATGATAAGTCGTATCACTGAATGCAGAATGTCAAACTGTATACAGATAGTCTGGTAAACCATCGTAGGACCTCTAGGTAAGAAAGTATTTGTAGAAAATGATCACAGTTTAAACAATTATGTGATCAAACTAGAGGTGTAAATCCAAATTAATTTTTAACACTGACAACCTTGATGTTAATTATGTATTTTTTGAGTTTATCTAAGTTCAAATTTCATGTTCATATTTGAAAAAAGACTCAAACAAGGTAATAAAACTTTCAAATTTTGTGATCATAGGCTTAGTTTTGGTTTGAATTTTCATATAGTTGAAAAGCAATATCAAAATTTTCTATTTAAAGGTTTTTTTTTCATTAACATTTCTGAGATGCCAATATCAACCTTATACACCTGTGTATAAATAGGATGTCCAAATTTTATATAAAAATTACTTCTTTGTCCACTAGCAATAATAGTAAAGAAAACTAGTTATATAGGTGATGATGTACCTATATAAATATAGGGCTGAGAATGATATAAATGGTTGGAAATATTACAAAAATAAACTTGCAATAATAAAAACAGTTTATCAAAGCATATTAAATAATTTAGAATACAATACATACATATACTGGCTATTTATGCATTAAACATATTAACCCATTGGCCATACAATTATTAAATTTTGTATGAACTTATAACTAAACTAATTTTGTTTAAAAAATTCATACATCAAATATACAAAATAATAAAAAAATAAATAAATTTCTTTTATAACTGAAGATCTACAAAATAATTTTGTGTTAAATTATAGACTATGTAAAACAATCAACAAAATTACAAAAAGACTTTTGTTATATTTATAACTAAAATAGGTTATTCACATTTCTCTTGTTACATTATAAATATGGTTTTTCATATAGTTTCTAGTAACAAACATATAGGCAAATTACCTACTAAAATTTGTAAGATCAGCAGTGATGATCTATTAACATTTTGAAAAGATCGATGTTTACACAACATAATATCTAAAATGGAGATGTATATGTTTCCTTTATTCCTAGGGATTCGCTAAACAAACTTTAATTAATTGACGTAAATAATATACTCGGCATTGTCATTAATTAGGAGGGGATAATGTGTTCTTGGGCTGAATTCAGCAGTATTGCTTATAGAAACTAACACCTATTCAGGGTAAGCGTATAATCTACAAAGGAAAGTGATGTTCATTCCAAAGACTGGTTAGTGGGAAAACAGATACTAGGCTCATATATTTCGTTCATTAACCTGGAAAGGTATGTCCAGGTTACTTTAAAACAAAGTGAATATATTACACCAAGATATTATAGAAGGGAAACCTTAAAAAGACACATTTAGATGATGTAAATAGTTAAATCAACTGTAGTTGTTTTATAATGTTTAGTTAACAGTGTTGGTGACCGTATATTCTGAAGGAGAGTCATTATCTCACATACTGTGAATATTAGAAATGGCCGACTTCCTAAGAAGACTGGATAACAACGTAGATACACAACAGCATAATAGCTTATTCTGGTAACTTGATCATCTTGGTAGAAAGAAGTACGATCAAATAGTGTCTGAACTGATGCAAAACAACCTTGATAGTATGAGTTTGTTGACACCAGATGGATTTTAGTGTCAGTCTTAGTAAGTCAATCATTGTTTTCTTTGCAAAAAGAACAATAGGCTTCAACCTATGGTGTTCGGAGAGATTATAATCAATTTCTTTAAGTGTGATCAAATATTTTGGTAGTCTTAGAATAAAAATTCAGTTGGAATCCATATACAGACAGGACCATCATAAGACCAAGCATGACTTGTAGGTGTTCAGTCACCTCATTAAGACCCATCATCGCCTATATTTTAAGGCATAGGTGTAATTAGTAATTGATTTGATGAGCTATGAAAACAATGTTCGATATATTTTTACTGAACTTGTACTTGAAAAACCATGCTTACCCTATACTCTTAAGTTATGGGAAACATGCTATAAAACTGACTGGCCAACTGAGAATCTTGCTAGAAAAGAGAGGTATAATCTAGAATTGTTTCCTTTAAATGGTAGGAGATTAAAGGACCAACCTGGCTTATTTTCCAGACATAGATGGATGAAACAGTTCTGCTTCAAAGAGGACAAATGTTTCAATGAAAGACGATTTATATAATGTAAATATGAGCCAAGAACACTCAATTCACTCTAAATGAATTATTTTTTAAATTGTGGCTGGTCTCCTCACACCTGGCAAATAATAACAAAGTCTCTATGCTGTGTAGGTGCCAAGGGATGAAGGAAACATGAAACATATTACCTTGCTAAGGAACTTGTAGAAACTGATTTTAGAGAATCTGAATCATTCTTCACAGTTCTCTACAGCTGTTTAAAAACACAATAAAAGCCTGGGGTCAGAATAAAAAAATCTGAAATTTTAGAAATAATATTTTGCTTTCAGTAAAATGTGGGTTTTGTAATAAACAGGCTAAGAAATTGATGGGTCTCAGCATGAAAGATTTAAGACTGACCCCTTAAAGATTTAAGATGTTGCAGGGTATCACTAAAACATTTGGTCACAGCTCAAGTTTATTCATACCTTTCTGCATATAAAAGAAAAAGGGTTGAAAACTGGCTATTTTACTAAGGCCTTTACTCCCATTTCTTCATGGGTTATAATAATAGGAGTCAGTCACAAACATAGTTTCTGGACTATACTATATAGCTTAATAATTATTGGCTATCACAACTTAATCTATATGATACATTGTGTTGAGGCTGGTAACCACAAAATAAAACAATCTGAACTGCTTATATGCCTTCCAAAATATCTGATTGATATATAAAATGCCTTCAGAAGGTTATTGACCATACACAGAGATGTATACAAATTGTATTGTGTCTAGAAGCATTACTCTATGATCTTGGTAATTTTAAATTCTAAACACTAAAAGATATTATACAGTAATGTCTCCGAACTTATCATTTGCAGTGTATAGGCCATATGATAACTGCATACCAGTCAATGGTTAAAAGGCATTTCAATTTGTGTTGTCAAACATTCAGGCAAATTATAGACATTTTTCGTTGGATGTTTTACACTTCTTGCTTGGTTTCTCTACAGATTAATTTAACGTTGATTGGTGTCGCAGGGTGAAGGATTGCTCCAGGGGCTATTTCAACATCTTCTCGTTTTGTTTCAGAAATGATTTTGAAGTTCCGTAATAACTTTGATAGTACTATTTTAAGTTCCATCATAGCAAATTTTTGACCTGTAAAACAAAGACGTTGAAATAAGTTTTTATTTTAAATAAAAAAATAGTATTAAAATGAAAAACACCATATGTGATATCAAACTGGAAAAAAAAAAAATTCTAACTCATGTAAAATGAATTTTTTTTTTTTTACTTTAAAATTTTGGATAAAGAGGTTTTACAAAATCAAAAATATCATTATAGGAAATATTAGTAAAATTCATGTAAATTAAAACCAAAGTAATGTATGGCAAATTATTTTTCTCAGATTAATATATTATACCTGCGAATTAATCTTTGATTTTTTTTTTACATTTTTAGACCCAGCTGATGAGTAACAATTTTGCCAACCACAGTCAATATGCTCTCTTCCATAAGATTAATAGATATCTTTCATTAAATTTAGAGTTTATTTCAATTGTGGTGATCTAGAGACTATGAGCAAAAAGGAAATAAAACCAAACATCAAATTATCACTCAGTTCCACTTAAAAAAACATTAGAGGTATAATTTATATAAAAATTTGACTATTTATTTACATACTTGCGCCAAAATTAGCTGAATTAAATTCTAAATGTGTATATTGAGTAATAATGAAATATTTGTACAAGTTATACTGATAAGGGTCAGTGTCATAATAAACAAATAGTGTCTGATGATAGACAAATCACTGAAATATTTTTCACTGAAAAAAACGAAATTTTTGAATGCATGTAAATCCAATACTTTGAATTTATAAAAACAATTTTAAAAAAATCAATGGGCTAGTTTTCTAATAATTTTTACTGTATGTACTTCCACTCAAAAATTAAACATATTTACAAAATTTAATTAACTTAGATCAGTACAACTTGTTTGATCAGAATTTAATCAACTAAATGTAAATATGTTACCTACAAAGAAGGAGAAAACATAAAGACACAATTGGTTTATCAAATTTAATTACCAAAATGACATTACTGTATTTAAAGATTATTTTCACACTTACCAATGCAATTTCTGGGTCCTCCACTAAAAGGAATAAAAGCAAATGGATGCCTTCCTCTCACTTGTTCTGGGAGAAATCGACTGGGATCAAATTTCTCTGGGTCTGGGAAAACCTCTTTGTTACGATGAACAACAAATGGCAAGATTGAAATGTTTACACCTGCAGGAATAACATAGTCTTCTGGAAAACAAATATAAAATATATGTTTTTAGATATTAAAAAACTAAACTATAATAATAGGTTTATACAAATATAAACTAAAACTTTTAATATAAAATATTTTACATATTAATATACAAAGAAGAGTAATTTTACATATATTTGTCAAATTCAAATGTCCGATTAATGCATAATTTATAATACATATGAAGGAAAAAATCCAATATTTACATTCATTTTGCGTATCTGATTGTAAAACCAATTGAAGGGAATAATAAGTGTGTCATTATTTACACCAACATCTTTTAACATTTTTGTCCTAAATCAGTTCAATTGAGTTTAATTTGCAATGATAAGCGGGCAGTCTCAACACAAAATTTCTGACATCGCAACAATTTTCTTGTCTCTTTATATTCTTGTGGAGACA
Organism: Aphrophora alni; assembly: GCA_963513935.1. Lineage (NCBI taxonomy): Eukaryota > Metazoa > Arthropoda > Insecta > Hemiptera > Aphrophoridae > Aphrophora > Aphrophora alni. The sequence goes on from OY740767.1 coordinate 17,747,380, forward strand.
TTCCAAACCCCATGAAAATTATGTTGCAAAAGAAAGAGTACTGGGCATTGGCAGCTGCGGTTTACCACGGACACCGAGTCGTCGGCATTACCTGAAGCCGGAAGCTTGAAAGAAGAAGTAAGTATATTCTTGTGGATGCTCAAAAAGATTCAACTTTTTTTAAAAGTTCTGCATTTTTGTTTGAACTTGACTATTCCACTACCTGCTATGTTAATAAGCTCGATGCTCATTTTTGGAAATATCTCTATGATTATTTACAGATATATTTTTCAGTGGAAATGTGGGTAACAATGTCTGTAACAACTGGTCAAAGCAAGTACTAGTCATTTCATTGTGTTGGGCAACAACATCAAATTGTGTTTTTTTCTTCTTTGCTTGGAAAATATGTTCTCCATCTTTTTATGCTGATGAGTCTTCGGGTCCTTAAAAAATCCATTTTCATTTCAGTTGTGAAAAACAATCAAGCATCTCCTCCTATGACTGGTATATTTTTTGTATTGTTGTTTCTCCGTGTAGGAAAATCTGTTGAACCAAATTCATATACACAGGAAACCAAGAGTATTTAACAATATGTCTCTTTCGAAAAAGATTTATCCAAATAAAAACTCAGTTTCCCTTCACTCCAAAATCATTAAATATCTTTCGGAAAGTATCTTTTCCAAATTACTAACTCATCTCATTAAATGAAAAATGATCACCACTTTCACTGTTCATGAACAAATCAATATGAAGATATCAGTTGAAACACTTCAAAATAATGTTGTTTCAATAAATAATCAGTATTCCTTTCAAACACGAGAAGACACGCACGCCACCTACCGGGAAAAATGCACAACGGTAGCGATCTAAACAATTGCCTATAAATTTTAGACTTTCAACCAGATCAAAATTAATTAAAGCCTTTTATCGAAATTTTAGACCTATGTTACCCATATCAAAATTAATCTAAAGACTCCCACCTATCTATAAAAATCAATATTTATAAAAGAACTATAGTAAAAAGAACGACTAAAAGAAATTTATCAACTTTAGAAAGTTATATCAAATGGAAGGTCGCCAGTATTTCGGCGATTATAATAACATTAAAGACGCTGGGACAAAACAAACCTGGCCTATATATGAACCATATATTTCTGAGTATAAAACGTCACCTGAGTTCCTATTTAAAATTAATAATAAAGGTAGATTCTTTCAAATTACGACTGAAAGTCTGAACAAGATGGCGGCTGGAAGAAATACAAAATTGACAAGAGTTCAAAAGGTTAACGCCCACTAAGGCTAGACCGATCCCGAATGGAGAAATGTTAGTGCGGGAATCTTTCACATATACGAAAACAATTATTGTATACAGTTTATTAGAATAGGGTTGTAGCTTTAAGAGAAGTTATTTAGTCCCATGTAATATTTTAAAATTTTCAATTAATAAATTAGAATCAGTAAATATCAATGTAAACTATTAACCGTTTCTTTTTTATATAAATTAGGGTCATAATACCATTAATTTCATACATTCCCCCCAAAACAACAAGACATAGAAATATGAACTTTTAAAAGAATCTCTTTGTGCATCAATTTGGAAAAAACAATTAAAGAAGGCAATTGTTGAGGGAGCCTAAAACAGTTCAGACGTTATCCTGATTTGCTTCATTTATGAAGAATTTTATTGTGATAAATTACCAAGAAGAGCATCCAGATTATGTGAAATAGAGGCAGCAACAATCAAATAATATAACAAAAGTGTTTTCTTTGTGTAATCAACCAAATTGAAAGTGCTACTAAATACTGGTGAGACCAATCTTACATCAATGCATTGTTCAGCCATTTTTTTTTTTTTATCGCATATAATTTAAAAACAATTGAAGCCCAAGTGGCAATTTCACAACATTCAAATACAAGATTACTATATGTGTGTACTAATTATTGCTAAAGTGATAACTTAAACATTGTAGTCCACTATCATGCATTCATTCCTATAACATTAATTTAATATATTGTTTTCTTGAAATTTTTATAAACTTTTATTTTGTATGTAATGTCCCCTTCCTTGAGGAAAGCCGCACCAACCCTTACCCGAGAAAGAGACTCTGTTAATTTTTAAATTTATATGTTACTATTGAACTGTTCATTTTACGTCTCAGGATATTCATTTTCTTTTATGTATATCAGGTCTATTAATTAAAGATGTTTCTAAAGAACACTCTATAGAAGAAGACTATTGTAAATATTCAATGAACACAATTTTAAATAAATAACGAATTGATTGATTTTTTTTTATCTTGTTCATTTATTAAGTGGAAATATTTTACAGTGAACTATAACTCTACTCAACTTAACGGTATCAAAAGATGCAGAATTAAAAGGAAAATAAACCCTGAAAAAGACACTTTAAAACTCAAAGGGTTTACAAGTAATTGCAATTTATACGTTAATAAAAATACCAGATTTTAACATATCCCGTTTCGCCACTTGCAATAAATACCTTTTTAAATCGCCTGTAGCTCCATAACTATACATCGTAATGATATCAAAATTTACATGAGGAAAGAAGAAAGTTGACATTTTACTGTGGTGTTTACAATTCGAAAATATCTCTTATAGTTCCTGAGTAATTAACTCGTGAAAACAGCCAATTTTCCAACTTTGCAAAATGCTAAGTTTTTTTAGGCGAAAAAGTAAGTTTTTGATTTTTGAATGTTTCTATAGCTTAATAGAAGCAGAATTAAATTTGGAGTCGAGGGGTGCTAATGAAATTTCAAAATTTTAAATATTTTTTTTTCATTTTTATCAAATTTTTTGTATAAATTTCCACATTTAACAATACCAATGATATGCACATCAATAGATGCAGAATTGAAAGGAGAGTAAACATTAAAAAAGACACTTTAAAATCTCAAAGGGTTTACGAGTAATTGCAGTTTAAAAGTTTTCAAAAAAGATCAAAATTGTTTTAAACCAAAATATCAAAATTTTTTGATATGGGTATCAAAAGATGCAGAATTGACAGGAGAATAAACATTGAAAAAATCATTTTGACATCTCAAATGGTTTAAGAGTTATTGCAATTTATACGTTAATAAAAATACCAGATTTTAACATTTCACGTTTCTCCACTTGCAATACCTTTTTAAAACCCCTGTAGCTCCCTAACTATACATCGTAATGATACAAACTTTTACATGTGGAAAGAAGAAAGTTCAAATTTTACTGTGGTTTTTTCAATTTGAAAATATCTCTTATAGTTTCTGAGTAATTAATTCGTGAAAACAGCCAATTTTCAAACTTTGCAAAACCTTGCAACTTTTTAGGCGAAAAAGTGAGTTTTTGATTTTTGAATGTTTCTATAGCTTAATAGAAGCAGAATTAAATTTGGAGTCGAGGTGTGCTAATGAAATTTCAAAATTTTTAATATTTTTTTCATTTTTATCTATTTTTTTTGTAAAAATTTCAACATTTAACAATACCAATGATATAGACATCAATAGAAAATTCTTGTATCTTGCTGCAAGACGAGTTATTTTAATTTTAAGTTGAACAATATAACCAAGTCTTTTGACAAATGATTAATAAATAACTTTAGTTTATATGTTAATTCTAAATTAAATTCCTTACTTATTACTAAGTCTTTCTCAAGTTTTCTAGACATATAAGGCACAGAAGGGTACAGTCTTAAAGTTTCTTTAATAACTCGATCTAAGGCCAACATTTGGTTCAAGTCGTTCTTTGTAGCATTTCTGTTGCTCGTTCCAAATATTTCAAATAATTCTTCATATACTTGTTCCTGCAAAACACAAATAATAAAGGGGAATACAATAATTGTATATAATATTGGTAACAATATTTAGATTAGGATTATCTGAAACACCTTCCTGATTATCTTTTAAAGAAATAAAAAATTACAAATTAATGATAGGCAAACACTGCTGAAAGTTTCTTACATGCTTCAAAAGAAAACCTATGCCAAAGGGCAAAAAAATTGACACTATCCACTTAAATTCTGAGTCAAAAGTAATTTAGAAAATGTTCTCTGTATTTTTTTTTATATGCAGTTTGGCACCTGTGGCGTATTTTCTAGGCTTTCTAGCCATTTTTGTGGGATGGCGATAATTATTTATTGTTTGAGTCCATCCTTACACATTATATTTGAATAAAATTAGGTTGTATTTGTTAAAAATGCTGATTTTTCGAAAACTGAAATTGTATATTTAATTTGGTCTTATTAAATGTATTCAAAGATTCAACTAATTAAAATAAATGTAAAAATGGTTTAGAGGATATCATTAGAGATGCTTATGATCCAAATATCTGTTAAATCAGTCAGTCATTTTTTGTAGCTCAATACAGAGATAAACAAAACCAAACAAACTAGTTTCACTTAATAAATAGTTTAGATTCAAATTAACAGATAATTTTGTAAAACTTAAAGCTGATTAATTTTCACAAAAAGATAACTTTCTCTAAATTATGTATAATAAGTTAATTTAGTTCTTTTGCATCGTTATTTACCAACACTTGGTGTTGAATTGTGTAAAAACCGCACACACTTTACAAAACAACATACAATAAAAATAAAAAACATACACTTTGAACATAAAAATACAATACATTAACAATAATAATTTAACTACAAGGCCATTATTCCACTGTATACGTCGTATACTAATTAATTATTTTTTTTTTTTGTTTTGTTTATGAAAAAAGACTTGTCCTTGAACTCAAAGTTAAATTACATCATTTTAAAAATTGTGGCAATTTCTTAATAAAACTTGAGCTCTACATAGCAGGTTTTATTCCACTTTTAGTGTTTTATTGTAAAGAAAATAGTTGTCCAATGATGCCGCAAGGCGAAACAATTGTAGCTCATTTATATTATTTAAAATATTTTGACACTTTAAGCTTTATTACTTTATTTTATCCTTGAAAAGAGTTTTCAAAAAAAAAAAAAAATTGAATTCTCTAGTGGTGTCCCCACGAACTCTGAAATGGCTTTTTCTTTCATGACCCTATACTTACATAGACTAAAATACAAAATGTCTGTAAAACATTAATTCAGTCTTTTAAACAATAATAGACAGAAAAAGTCCACAAGATATTTGACAAACAACTCTAATTGTTTCCTTTTCATCTTAAAAACCGATTCTTCTTGTACTGTATTTGAGAAAATAAAAACAAAACTGGTTTATACCAAATTTGATAAAAATTGAACAAAAATTGTTATTTATAGTGATGATACAAACACACACAAATATGAATGAACCATCAAAACATGATCATAAACAGTAGAAGCCTACATTCATAAACAGTGATCTTAAACGAATGGTTCATGATTTATTTCTTAGCTAGTGTAACTAGTGCTTATAATAAAAGCTTACAATACCTACCAGCTACATCAATTATACAGCCGTTTAACTCAAAATAATGGATTCTTGAGTTAATTTATTAAAATTGTACAGTTTATACACCCCGGCAGTTATCTAGCTTGTTATTTTCCATTCTCAAAATGTTGAAAGAGCAAATATATATATTTCTTCCAAATAGTCGCATGACACAATGGATATTTTAAAACAATGCGAAAAGGGCTATAATATGAACGCTTAGGAGCAGTTTTATATATTTGTTGAAAACCAAACCAGCAAAACGAAAATAATAAATGAACAAATAAGGTTTGAATCCGACAGTATTTATTCTGCATATTTGAACAATGATAAAAAATACGAGATGCAGATTCAGTACGGAACTGGCCGGCCACCTGACAGGACATAGAGTGTACGCATATGTGTCTGTAATGTGTGTTGTGTAGTGTTTTTTATGTTAATGACGAAGAAGAAGTAGCAGATAAACCCTGATGATGCTGACTAATTGAAGACAATTGCTGACGGTTGGAGACAAGAATCAGTGTGTATGAGACGACGTAAGTAACATATTTATAAATAAATATATATATATATATTTATAATTTTAGTATTAGCCTCCCTAATAGAAAATATTACACTGATTACAGTATGTAGAATATATTGTAATAAGTTTTAATGAAGTAGTCAACTTCACTTACTTGTTCGTCCAAATTGTTTCCTAACAAAAGCACTGCCCAAGTTAAAGCTACAGACGTTGTTTCATGTCCCTGAAAATAAATTTTAACTTAAATAGTTAATATCACCAGCAAATAATATTGTAATTATTTACACATTAAACTTAATAAATAAATGCCACCTAAAAAATATAAATATAACACGTTTTATCAAAATAGATAATACAATATTTCAAAATTTTCGGATTAACAATTTGGTTGCATATTAAATGTTAACCTTGACTTATGAGAAAAACTATACAGTATAACAAACACACAGAACACAATTCCCATAAAAAAATACGCCTAAGTATCAGACGCGTTTCAACGACAAGGTCGTCCTCTTCAGTGATACACCAGCCACACCAAACAAACCACAACTGAATCCAATGTTGCGCCGAACCCCATATTTATACAAACTGAAGGGGGCGTGGCTTATCATTTTACACTGCCAAAGCGAAAGTACGCGCCACGTGTCAATTTAACTATTTAAGTTTTAACATATAGCTGATACAAAATAATCGAACTAACCCTACATTTAACATTATACATTACATTTTACATTAATATAGAAATTTGCATAGGTCCTAGTTCATTATTTACAATGATAAGCCACGCCCCCTTCAGTTTGTAAATATAGGGTTCGGCGCAATGTTGGATTCAGTTGTGGTTTGGTTGGTGTAGCTGGTGTATCACTGAAGAGGACGACCTTGTCGTTGAAACGCGTCTGATACTTAGGCGTATTTTTTTTATGAGAATTGTGTTCTGTGTGTTTGTTAATTTGGTTGCAGTATGCTTTGCCATGGAAATATTCCTTAATATTGCAATCTTCGATAACTTGTAACTAAGCACACAGTAAAGCTTTTTGTACAGTATGACTATATTTTTTTAACTTAAAAGATTATATTTTATACTTAAAATTTTAATAATAATATAGCTACAATAATTGTTGATGTTATAAATACAAGCTTTATTTCTAAGTAATAATCATTTTCATACAAATAACAGAAAAACGTTATTAATGAATGAATTTTGAACTAACAATACAAATTAAAATAATTTATTATTTTTCTACATAATCTTCATGCACATCTAAGTACTTTTTGAAACCTTGCACAAGTTTGTTAATCATTCATCATAGAAATGGTTTAACCTTCGAAGTTCTATACATCTTAGACATCTGCTGTCTTTCCATTTAACCAATCCAGAATTGTTTTTTATTTCATCATCATTTGTCATTCACTTTCGTCGCAAATTCCTTCAGCTTGGAAAAAGATGGAAGTTTAAAGATGCAAGATCAGGACTTGTATAGGTAGGTGATACAATTTTTTCCATCAAAACTTATCCAATACCTAATGATGGTGTCAGTACTGTAGTGTTGGCCGAGCATTGTTATGAAGTAGATAAATAACACTTTTGAGTTGGCCATGCTGGCAGTTTTTGATGTAGCGCCTAAGCTTTGTTAATGTTGTATATTGCTCATCGGCATTTATTGTTGCTCCATGAAGTTCAACCCTAAAGACCTCTTTCCTGTTTCAGAAAACTGTAGCCATTATATTTTAAGTTGATGGAGTCTGCTTGAATTTTTGTGGCTTTGTTGGAGACTCAGAATGATGTCATTCTTTGGATTGACACTTTGTCACAGGTGTGTAATAAGAGATCCAAATAGATGTGGTTAAAAAATTCATCAAAGATTTAGCAGCATCCTATGTTTCTCTTGTGTTTCTCTTCTTTAAGCATTCTTGGAACCCACTTGGCACAAATATTCTTGTATTGGAGTTTAACAAACAATGTTATAAATTACAAATCGTAAAACTTAAAGGGAAGCTTCATGGAATTTCATCAATAGTGATGTGACTGTTTTCACGAACCTGCTTATTGAATTTGTTTGTCAAATTCTCCGTGATAATAGTTGGCTGACCATCATAAACATCAGTTCTTCCTTCATTTTACAGATTTCAAATTACAAAAATAAAAGTAAACTTATATTTTTATTTGTTTAGTATTAATGATTTTTTGTTGTAAATTTTAAGAAAGTTGAAAACTACACATAAGTTGTAAAATAAATTATATATAAATAAAATTCACAAACCTCAAACATAAAAGTGTCTACTTCTTCTTGAATATCTGAATCAGATAAAGGACCCGAATAGATGTCAGAAAGCTCAATCAAACAATCCAAAAAGGCTTTCAATCTATTCCCATCTAAAAACAGTACAAAATTAATTGTATTTTCAATTAATTTCATTTAATATCAAATATGTGATGTTTTGAACAGAGGAGTTGTGACTTTTTCAATGGTGGGAAAAAAGAAAGTTGGGAATTTTAGGGATTCAGAATACATAGTTTGGAAATTAAAGATTTAATTTGTACTTATGATTATGAACATCCTGTATGGTTAGTATGGAAAAAATGTAATATCCTAATGTATGTTATTTGAAATTCGATATCACCATGATGAGAATGAAGAAGGGTGGATTATAATGTCTACATTTAACAGCACCAAAGTTTTATTTTTGTATTTAGAACTATTGTACTTACTTCCAATTTCTTTACAAATCAGACGTCTAGCTCTATGTTCTGCTTTCCGTTGCTGAATTATCTGAAGAAATAAAAATAAAGTAAATATTTGACAATATTTTCTATTAAAGTCTTAAAAGATAAAAAAGGTGATAAAATGTACCTAACTAACTATAGACCTATTTATCTTTTGCCAATTTTAACAAAGTAATTGAAACACTGTTGGTCATTGGTTAAAAGATGTAGTTAACAGTGAACTACAAGGTCTTAGCTGTATTTCATTATTTCACTTTAGTATACATACTTTAGAAAATGATATTATGAGAGGAGGACATAATCTTTTTGCACAATAAAACATTATACTTTTTATATTATTATAAATGAGCTCATGAAAAGAGATACTTTTCAGGCTTAATTTGAGGCAAACAAAATCTTAAAAATATAAAATTAAACTGAACAAGTGGTATCTTTCAATTACAGTTTCTTGTCTAATAAGAATTGTAAAATAAGTAAAACTATTAGGTTATCATTTGGACGCAAAGCTAGGTTGGGATGTATATTTCCATCAAGTTATTTAAGGTTACTTATCTTTTGAAGGGAGCTAATAATGTAAGTCATTTAATGTTCCTTATTGCCTACTATGCTTCTTTCACCCTCAAGTAATATATAGAATAAATTCTGTATTTTCTTTTCTAGATTCTATTTAGCGATTGAAGACTATACAAACTTCAATGAGTCATGTAAATTCAGCTTTCACGGTATGATTCTAATGCCATTACCTAGCTTATTTGTCAATGACAACATTATATTTATAAAAAAGAAGACTTTATTAAATGTCCAATCTTGTATAGATGGATATTAAACAAGAAGCAATCATGACTAAGATACATCTTAAAAGTAGAAAAATCTTTTTAATGTCATAAATATTTCCACTTTTAAACTTTTTAATAAAGTATTTTTATCTACTATCTACTTGTATAATACATACAAATAAATTTAAGATATTTAACAAAATGGTTAAAAACTAAAGCTTTATTTGAGGTGTAAGACAGAAAGTTACACATAAGACTTAAAATTTTAATTATTGTAAGGTCTATGAAATTTACTTTTTAATGTTGTCTATTTATTTATTGTTTATAATGATATGAGTGTTTTGTTTGATTTTTTAAGTGTTATCATTTTATGGCCTTCTGCACCACACTTATTTTGCCATCCTATAGATTTTGTAATTATGTTTTTGTTTAATGTATTGTAGATTTAAGTTGTTATCAGATATATTGTAAATGACTTGGTGTTTAATGCAATCTGTCAGCAAGATTTCAATTAGTTGCGGCAGGTTCGTTTGTTGAAATGTTATTATTGCATCACATAATGTTAACAATTATTGCATATGTTGCTTACGGGATGAAAATAAATCAAATAAAATAAAACTAGTGTTAAATATGTTATTATAAACAAATACTTATATTTTTACTATCAGAATCTGAAATGGTCATCGTCGTTAATCTATAGTTAATGATGATTGAGTGTGTGCAGTCAACTAACAAATTAGTGAGAACACAACTGTTCACTGTTTCTGTATTTTCCATACATTTTTCCAGGACCCTTCTTTATTAAGTGAAGACTAATCGTTTGAACTTTCAGAAATTATATTCTCACTGGCTGGCAAAAACTAAGTGAAATGTTAGGTCTTTATTATTCCTCATGAACTACAGTAAATAGGAAGGTGACTTCTTGAGGCATATATTTTTCCCCCTGTTGCTTAAAGGTAAAAAACCTCTCCATCAGGTAAAACATTTGGACATCTCACATCATTCCAGGGTCTAAGTATGCCATGGAATGGGGAGACACTGGATCACCATGAAACCACAAATTCAAAACAACAATGTCAACTCACAAAATCATTTGCACAGTTTTTTTTAAACAAGAAAGGAGTTTTGCTAGCTAAACTTTCGCCTCAAAGCAGAACAAAACATGCTGTTGCTTATTGTAAGACTTTGAAGAAATTGTACAATCCAGAACAAAAGGTGTGGCATATTTAGTAGGGAAGTTGATTTGCTTCATGACAATGCTCTACTGGAAGCTGAAAATCAAATTCAAGAGTGTAAGTACAGACTTAGTACTAAAACCTACAGCTGAAGCATTTTATTTCCAGTTAGGGTTTGTCAACAATAATAATCTCAAGAGAGCAATGGGGAAATGGTTATCTATATAGGTGGCTTTGTTCTTTGATAAGGGAGTACACAGAAATAGGTCCCCTGCTATGATGGCTAATTCCACAATATTCCAGATAACAAATAGTTGAAAGTATGCCTTATAAGACAACAATTGTGGCTGTTAGATTGTTTACTAACACTTGTTTCATAATTGTACAGCACAGCACAGTTTTGTTGTATATATTAAATTAGATTGGAAAATTCTTAAGTAAGTACTATATTAGAATTTGTTAAGAATAATAGAATCTAATATACACAGGTAAGCAAAAAATAATGCCAAAATAGACGTATGAGTACGATCGATGAATATTTCTTAGTTTACAATACTTCTATTATTAGAAAGTCACAATTATAGATATTTATGCAACAAGTAGTGCAATAAGCTTCTTTACAACATGAGCAATGAGGCGATAGCTGATTTATATAGTTTCTTGAGTGCTGAAAAGAAGCTTTTACACATGTGTTACAAACAATATTGTACCTAATACCATTTTTTTATTTCATTCTCACTCATTTTTATTTAAAAGAAAATTTAATCTATTATAATAAAATACCAAGCGTTTAGCTTCTAGAACCAACTTCTACTAAATGTGTTGGTTACTATGGTAACAAATGTAAATACATTCAAGAATCAAAATGACAACCTAAAAGATCAGCTGTTAATGTAAATAGGTAAAGGCTAAGAATTTAACAACTTAAAAACCATTTAAAAATAATAAACATGAACTGTAGCTTCAAATTTAGTTTAATATTAAAATTCCAATATTGTTAGGAAGTAATTAATCTAAATAATTCAAAAATGCATCATTAGAGTCAACTGGAAAATTTTGATCACTATACAGTAGACGCTCTTTTAACCAGCACGATCGGAACCACGGCCATGCCGGATATCCGATTTTGCAGGATAATCTAGTTTTTAACCCTCCAAGTGCTAAAAGTGCAATCACGATTTATTTTGCCACAGCCACAGTGCTAAAGTCGAGATCGCGATCTAATTAAACAACGTTTGCTAAAATCGATATACCAACGGTAACTTTTATCCAAACTACATGTATTTTATATAGTAACTCTGAGTACAAGACGCTCTATTCATTTTGCACAATTTTATCGATGGTTATAAGAAAAATCAATGTTAGCAAGCCCGTAAAAGACAATTTGATGTTTACTGCTGCGTCCCGGCAGTGAATTGTTGTTTAGTGTTTTTGTCTATATTATTTTGGTAAATACAATTTATTTTATGATTATTTAGTGTATCAGTAGTGTTTTTAGTGTAGTATTACACATATAATAATTAGTGAACTTGGCAATTCAAGTGATGTTCATAAATGCTTGAAATTTATTTAAACTAAAATAGAAAACAATATGCTTAAAAAAATAGAAAACACTAAACTAAAATGACCACTGACAGTTACATCAGTACTGCAATACTGTACAATACTGTAGTGTAGTATCGCGTCAGAAGCAGACAAACACTGGATGACTAAGAAAACGGCGCATGCAGTCACTGCACTGGTTGGAAATGTCAGTCGAGGCCTGTCAGCCGCCCGGACATAACCGGAAAAAACCTACCGTGGCTTGGCTGATGCTGGCTAGTAGAAAGTGCCGGTTGTTAGAATGCCGGATAAAAGAGCGTCTACCGTATACAGATATGTGGGTTAGCTCAATTGGTAGAGCATTGGTATATAATGCCAAAGGCCCTGTTCGAATCCCAGTTTTGATTAATATATTTTTCTAATGGAAATTTGTTCAAAGCGTGGTGTAATCGTAACTTATGAACTCTTTACACTACTCAAGAGATTCATTACACAATTTAAAGGATAGGACAATTAACTTGTGGAATTAGATAAAAAAAATTAAAAAAATCTTACAGATTTTGTAAACCCATGTAAGATGTTCAAAGCTTTCTTTGCATCTCTTCCTGTGGAAGTCCAGGAATAAATCCAGTCTGAATAAAGCCAAAAAGAGACTACACGAAGGAAAATAGCTTTGCCCATCCTAAACAAAGAAAGAATTATTTTAATTTGTTGAAATAATAATAAATTTTTAATGTGGTTTTAGCATAGGAAAATTTTACCATATTTTGTTCTTACTTTTAATCTACTAAATATTCGTAGGATTCCTACCCATAATAGTCTCACTTACTCTCATTTGGTGTCGTCATTCTTTACCTTCTGCAGTTGACATACTTGTGTGGTGCACTGTAAATAGTCCATTTCCACTGAAGCAATTCTTCTTTTCATTTCGGCATTCATAAACTATATCTCACTGCCATAACATAAGACAGACTCCACCATAGTACAACCTATATACATTTTATCCTCAACCGATAAGAAATGCATGAGGGAATAATATTTAAAAAATTTAAATTACATATTTTTCTATTACATCACATATATAACTTCATAATTCTCTTCCTTTTTTTTTTAGATTTCTAATACAAATTTGGAATTAAATTTTTAATTTCAAAATGTATACTTTAAAAATAGATATGGTAATAACTCGTCTTGTTTTAAAGGATAACATTTTATTTTTTGTTTGTCATTATCATGAACATTTGTAGTTGCAAATTTGTTAAAAATGATGAATTGTCAAAATATTTCAAATTAAATCTAACAAATTACATTGGGTAAGACATAAATTAACGAAGGCAAAAAACAATCACTACATTATCATGAGTAATATTAAAACTTATCAATATTTTTAAGAGAACAGTTAACGCTTTAAATGAAACATGGGTTAAATTTACGTTATGCAAAACATCCAGTCTCAGAGACTACCACTTTTCGACTGTATTCTACAGATATTGACTTCAAACATTTAATGCACCAATATACCGTTTTTCTCTCCTTCAGTGACGGGCATTTACTGGAGATTTTCCGTTTTATCATTTTTTCATCAGTTATTCCCTCTAAGCATGGTTCTTGTTGGTTTTTTTCATTTAGTGTCCTCATGATTACTCACCTGGTATTACGTAGAAGGTTCTGGATGGTGAGGTGGTGATATGAAATAATTGTCACATTTATTGTTCCTGTTAGAATGTCATACAGGATGATAAAGACAAAGAACTGTTTCCGTTGACTTTTCCAATTGTAGTTCATCAGGAGAAAAACCGATACCATCTGAATCTTCCCGGTGTAAACGAAGGCATTGTAGAGATATGACAATCTGACATCACACAAGCACTGAACCTATATCTCGTATTTGTGGAGTTTTTGGTGTGTATAAGATAAACCCACACCTACCCCGGATTATTTAGTATGGATACTTTAAACCCAAATCTACCTCGAAAGGAGACTGACATATTATCAATGGCCAATTATTCATTCAAATAATATGTTCTCTGAAAGTTGGAAACACTTCAGTTATGGCACCTGCCTTATCTGCTACTTTATGTTGAGTTCGTGTGTTAGAGTTATCAAAACGTTCAAAGAAGATGTTAGTATTTAAAACCCATTCAGTAACATCATAGCACTGGTTACATCTTTTGAGAATAGGAAAGTCATGTCTTTGCAGCTGTTTTTTAGAATGCTTGAAGGTAGTTGGAACCCCCACAATGCATTTATTTCCACTGAATCTATGTCCCGATAGTTGGACTTGTCAAGGGTCCTAATTTGAAATTTTTTTTGTTGGTACATCTAACAATTGTAATCAACCTTTTGGTTGGTACACCTATCAATGATACCAACAACAGTCCCACACTTGAGTTTTGATGGGATTGGTTCCTAACGCTCTATCTGGTGCTGTAAGGCAAGACAAACCTCCTCTTGTGATTTTTCTGACAGGAGTTGGGACATTTATTGGAGCTTCTACAGTTGTCCACCAATAGGGAGGGCTTGTGTGTGTTTTTTTTTTTCCCTCTTTATCCCCCTCCATACCTCCAAAAATATATACAGGCAGTTCGGATGGTTTTGCTACATTTTCTATGGACTCACCTTCGAGTAATACATCGCTATGAAAATATTTTTCGATAATTAATTTGGTAATATGAAGTTTGGATCCGCATCCGAGTCATCAATAAATTCACTTTCGTCACTAGAACCTTCACTTTCAGAGATTACATTACAAAGCATTCTACAAGGGTTTGACCTCTACTGAACCAAAATGGTGGATTAGGGTTAAAGGGTGTTGGTATAAAGGTACGGACAGAAACGGCTGACTCCGCACATACAGGTTGCCCTGATTACCTCATGAAATTTTCCTCCAGGCTCACAGACCATTGTTTTGGTTAACGTGTTAGTGGAATATACTCTATATTTTGTAAAAAAAAACTTTCACAAGAAGAGAAAACTACACAGATTGTTATCTGGCATATTCCTGGGAAATGCCTTTTGAGTACATTTCTGAAAAATAATTAATACTTAGTACTAAACAAATGTAAGTCTTTTCACTAACCTATTTAGAGCATGGACGTATTCTGGGGCAGAACCATTTTGTGTTTGAAGTTGAACCCCCATTGCAGTTTCTGTACAAAATACATATCAACAATAATTAAATAGAAATTATTTATGTACAATTATTAACAAATCTCTTAATTAGGTTTAGTTAAAAGATGTCTAAATAGATGGTATTCATTATTATTTTAACAAATTATGGTTTGTTATAAAAATTTTAACTTTATTCAATACAATTTTGATTTCTTTTCTATGTCATATAAAGGTAAACATTTTTGTAAGTATAATACATTAAAATTAACTTCAATATATTATACTGTTAAAAGAATTCAAATAAAAATCATAAACTGAAATTTTTGTTTAAGTTGATTAGGACATTGATTTATAGCTTATTAATTTAATAACAATGTCTAACATAAAGAGTTGAAGGGTCAATCATAGTACTTACTCAGCTCAAGTGAAGTGAATCATTCCTTAACAAGGTTACTAAATCTTGTAATTGTATACACAGCTAATCTCTTGACCAGCACTAGTAGGTCATGTAGCTATGCATATATTAAACACATGTACTGCACATGTATGCAACTTGAAAGTTACAAAAATCATCAACTACAATCCTTGTGTTGCCAATTCGGATCTGGCCAGCCTCATAACTTTGCAATTAAATGTCATTGCAACAGAATTTTGATTGACAAAATCAGGATATAAAATGACAATTTTCACAATATTATTGTTTATTCCATTGTAGAGTGTTGGAGTTAGTATCATTTTCTGTAGAATTAAAATCTGTGAATTCTAGTTAAATTCCTCAAAAGATTTGGCGAAAAAATTTGTTCAAATGATATCAAAAAATTATGGTAGATTTTAAAAATTTCAATGGGTTTTTATATAGGCTTACAATAATAATCTATAGAATCTTTCGGTGATGAAATATAAAGATAACTACAAAAATGAAGGTTGAATTTTATTGCAGTTGTCGTAATTTCTTTGTACGCTGGTTTTAAACTTATTACCAAATTTTTAGAAGAAACCTGGATCTTCTTAAAAGGTGTCAAAAACAGACATTTTTCTAATATTATCTACATGAAGTTGATATCAGTTGATCAAATGATCATCACCTCTCCGTCTTCATCTATGAGTCATCTTAAAAAAATCCTGATTATTGACTTCATAAAATAGTTGAATTCAAGATATCACATTGCATTATGACAGGATTTAATTTATGAAGCTCAATCAAAAAGAATGTTTTTATATCTGCAGATTTCCTTCCAGTCCCCACTAACAATCTTTGCTCGCTTTATTCATATGAATTAAAGGTAATATTATTAAGAGAAAATTCAAACAAAAACTAATGGTGGAATTTGAATTTTTGATTTTTAAATTTTCTCTGGGAGTGTACAGTTTTTAGAGGAGTCCTTAGGATGCATATTTTTGTTATGACTGACCCTCTGGACTGTAAATAGTGGTAAGTCTTATATAGGACCTCCATTAGACAGATTTAGACACCTTCACTTATCTACTTTATTTTAGTAGGTATCAGTTCAATAAAAAGTAATCAAAATATTAACTAAAAACTAGAAATCACTAAGAATAAATAGTTTGTTTAACACTTCAGGGTTTTCTATTCAATTCATTTAAAAGTTAACAGTAAAAATTGTACAATCGTAAGACCACTTGCAGTTTATGTGATTAATTTATATAACTAATATGAAACCATTTGTTTAAATGTGAGATGAAATGAATAAAACTGAAACGAAATAAGATAGTTGTATATCAGTATAGTTATTTTATAAA
This sequence comes from Aphrophora alni, assembly GCA_963513935.1. NCBI lineage: Eukaryota > Metazoa > Arthropoda > Insecta > Hemiptera > Aphrophoridae > Aphrophora > Aphrophora alni. The sequence continues at coordinate 17,764,365 of OY740767.1, forward strand.
TACATAGCAATTGTTTATATAGTACAGGGCAAAACTAGAAAAATAAATCTACGTGTGTGGATTACCAAGAAAAATTATGAAAAATGGTCACACTATATCTTCAACATTAAACATGTTGCAGTCAAAATGATATATTTTAAGATACTTAATATTTATTTAAGTAGATTGAAAAGTAGATTTAATTTCCTCTAGAACTGGTTAGTTCTAAATTTGTAAACTAAGTGTTTTAATTACACATCTTTTTAAAAATATATTAACATTTAACATTAACAAAAATATGGAAACTTTACCAATTTTTGAAATATTACTTATAATGTTTTTTTTTTTTCCCCATGATTATGCATCTACGGAACCTTAACTTTCCAACGGTATTTTATTTATTGCGATAGGGCCAATGTAAGTGGGCGAAATGTTGAATTGTAAAATATGGGTTTTCAGTCGATAAACCAAACCATGCGTCACCAACCGACCCGCTACCGGGTCGGTTGCCGGATCAAGGGTTAAGTATCTCTTACTTTCCAAAAATTGATTTTAACCATAGTTTTTTATAAGCGATCCAGAAGGAAAGTCAGACCTGGGAACATAGAATATTCAACAATCCTATTTTATATTTCAAAATACTTGAGTACTAGTTTTACAGAATTGAGAATATTTATAACATTTTGTTAAAATTACCAGTATAAGATATGTAGTGTAAAAATGTATGTGTTTTTTATTGATATTTTTACAATAACATCTTTGAACACCAAACAAATTTAAAGTAAATTTTAATTTTGCATGTACTGTAATGCTATTAATTGATACACCATTCGATAATAAGTTATTGCCAAAATTGTAATTTCAGGTTCCGGTTATTTAAAGTTAAAACCTGTTAATATTACAATGCGAAAAATTTATTTTGTCATCACACCAACTGTTGAGTGTTCAGTGATATAAAACACTGTAAATTTTTTCCTTAATCATAAATTTGTAATGTCTAAAGACTATTCTTTATGAAAGATTTTGGTAGTACGGTATATAAATTAGAGTTTAAAAATAAAGAGTAGTTTTGAATTTGGTTTTTAGAAAATGTGTAATTCGGTGCAAAACTATATTAAAAGTGATATATCAAACTCAAAATGTTGGGCTTCAGATTTGTTATGTTAATATAATATGAACTATTAGAACCATCATTAAAATATACATTTTATTAAAAAACAATAAAACTCTTCAACATTTTGAAATCAAGTTATTTGTTGTAATTGTTTTTAATATACTGCTTATCGTTAATGGTACCGTACTGAAAAATAATATAAACATTTTTGAAAGAAAACAAAGAAATACAAACCACAAATAATATCCAAAGTACATAAAGCAATGTATTCATTAATGATGATCGTCTCATTTGCTTTAGTCTTTAACTTTTCTACAAGGGTGTCACAGTGGCGATGTAGAGCTGGAATACACTCATCGAGAATCCGGAAATGAAAAGCTGGAGTCAAAATCTTTCTACGTTGATGCCATTTAGCACCTGGAAAATAAACATAAATAATTATTTTAACGATATATAGTAATGAAAATGATAATTTGTCAATGATTTTGAACAAGGTGATCTGGCTCTATATCGGAAATAAGGAGGCATGATGTCTGGACTTTCTAATATAGAAATTTTAGGTATTACCATCTTTCTTATGGAAACATTTGACACCTGACATTGTAAAAATTCACTGATTCAATCTATTTGAGTAATTTAGCAAAGATTTTGGTCATATATATAAGTAAATGCTACAAACATCATAATTTTAGTCCTATTTGCTAAAATTTGTTGTGAAAATCAGTTTTACAACTCATTAGATATCTTCTTTAACTCAAAAATTTGTTAAGTAATTTTTAAAATGTGGCCGATTTTCAAATTTCAAAAAATTGTTTTTTGGAGGTAACTTTTAGGGCTCTTTTAACTTCTGAATTCAAACATTACCAAACATATTTGGAAACATTTATCTACTATAAAAAATAAAAAGTTATTATATATTTTTTTTTATTTTAAAGTATAACCTCAAAACTAGAAAGAAATCATTCTATAAGCTGGAATTTCAGTCAAATGTAGGAAGTAAGTTAGGTTTTCTTCTACAATAGTCTGTGGAATAGTTCATATATATATTGACGATCTGCAATATGCATATTAAACCAAGGTCTAAGTCTGTGAAGGAGCAGGTAATTAACACAAAAGTAATTTGCAACATTTCATGTCATCATACTAGGTACAGTACATAACAAATATGATATTTGTATTGTAAAGTTTACAAAAATTGAAATATTACCCATATACAAATTCATTAAGGTGTGGTTTGGACATACCTGTGCTTGTTAATAAACCCTCTCTTAGCCAAGGTGACAATAGATCATATTCAAGTCCTTTTCTGATATGTTGAATACTGCTTAAGACAACCTGGAGTCAACAAAAATAATCACACATAAATGAGAGATAAGTCTATATTATACTATAATGTAGGTTACCTTTTTTCAATAAAGCAGTTGATGTGCCTAGTATATTTATGATTTTTCAATTACTCATGTAAAAATAGATAATAAATTAAAATTTAGCACCTTAAAGCCACAATATCTTTGAAACGTGCTGCAATTTTGTATATGTTGTAATAAACTGATGTTAATTTTCATGGTTTTTTTTATACAATATCCAGAAAAATGCATGTTTTCCTTAATATCTAGAATCTAAGAATTCAGTAATTAAAGTTGTATAAAAGCTCAAATTGTTTATTCTTTTATTCTTTCTTCTTAATTAAAAATCAAAAACTATTTTGTGTACATATAGTTTTATAAAATTGCCAAAACAATGCCTAATACCAACTTTTAATTTCCAATTTTACTTCACTCACTGTAAGTATAGAAAAGTGGTGGTCAAAAAAACTCTTGTCTAGTTTTGCACAGAAATATCCATTTTGAAGTTCCCTAAGCCAAATGTACAGTAGCCTCAGACTAGGATTGTGTCTGGTGTAAGGGGCGTGTCCTCCCTACTACTTGCTTCCCTAGCCTGACTTGATGGTACAACCCATTCCAAGAAAACTAGGTACACAAATTACTGCTTAGCTACGTTTAATTCCTAAAGTTACAACTTCTTGACAGACTTTTGTAAACATTTTATTCTTATTTACACCGATAAAAGAAACGAAAGTTGGGTATGCGTTTACACAGAAGCATTTGAGGTCTATATTTTATTATTGGGGTTGTACCGCTGAAAGTAACCGCAACAAACAAAGTGTGGGACCCCTAATTTCCTTTCCACCCCAGACACATTCCTACCTTGAGGATACTGTAGTTTTGGAATTTCAACTGGGCAATTACTCTACAGCCCAAACATTGTAACATTGTAGTTTTCACAAACTTATAAATAATGAAACAAAACCAAGAAACATTTAACCTGACAGACCTTAGACTGTACAAAATTAAGAAAACCTAACTTAGCTGTTAAAAATAGACCAGTTGTGATAATATAATATGTAGTTATACTCTATAGAACACGGGAGAGGTTCAATTTAGACGACTTTAGAACCTAATCTGCTAAGATGTCAATTGAATCATCAAATAGAGAATGACAAATCAAATATCTAATATAGTAGAAAAATATAAAATTATATACATGTTTAAAAAAAGGAATTAAAATGAAATGTAAGGACTTTGAAATATTTTTGTATGATTTATCATGTTTTTATAACTGTTTTAAATGTTATGTGATTGATATATGAGGTAAAATATCTAGGTTATATTTTAGTAATAATAATATGAACGGGGAATTGTGTTTTTAACGGAAATTGAAATTAAATAATAGAGAGGAACATGGGTAGAGTAAAATAGGCTTTTTCGCCTTATTGTTTTTTCGGCGAATATTAGAAATTGTTGCTGTTGCATTTTCTTTTTATCATTGGTTAGTTGGGAGATAGGTAATGTAAATAATAGAAGTATTCAGTTCATAGTGTGAATTTTTGTAAAATGTTTTAAGTTATAGTTAAGTCAAGTTTTTTAATAAAATAGTTTAAGTTAGAGATGTTTTAAATGAAATTAATTAACGTAAAAGTAAAAATTGTTATTGATAAATGATTTAAAGTGTTGATGCAAAAAATCTGAAGACTAGGTTAAAAAGAGATTGCACAAGTTTGGTAAAAGGATTGCTTAAACAAATGATTTAATAAAAAAATATTTGAAGGTTTAAATGAATAGAAGTAGAATCACTGTTATTTAGGAACTAAAATTATGATATATACAAAAAGGGAAAAAAAAGAAGATTTTTGAGATGTTTAGAGAGAAATCGTGGTGTCACAAAATCACATATTAGTTAATTCACCAATATATTTATCATCATAGATATTTTTGAACTTTCAAAGAAGTAGGTAACAGAGTTTAATCTAGTTGAATAAACAGAAATGATACAGAATTTTGTTACATTTGTGTTTTTTGTTTTGTTTTCTTTTATAATTAATGAACTTAGTAACTATTTTTGTAGATAGACCATTTGTTCCTTTTTTTTTTTATTATATGATTTTATGTATATGGTTTTTGTTAATAACTCATGTATGTTTCTTTGGAAATTATCTTGTTTTGTTTTACTTTTGATGTTTAATAAATGTGAATTTTCAAAAGCAGCATTCTTGGTTATTACAAAATACATTTTTCCTCACAACTCACGACCCTAAAATAATAGATTTCGAATTACGTTTCATCTGCTTTTACAGATGAAAAAAGAAGAGTTTTTAATTTCATAAATTCTCTTTTCCTTAGTGGTGTAAAAGAACACAAGTACACCAATATTAAACAAATTTGTATACTTGTAAATTATTTAATAAAAAACCGGCATGGCTCAGTTGGTTTAGGGATACAATTACCTCACTAGAGTTCAGACTAGTGAACCATCATAGGTTATCCAGGTTCGTGCCTATGTAATATTCCAATTTTACCATCTGTTATACTACATCCCCATTTTCATTAGCCTAACAAGCATGAAGTAAAGGTATATATCACTAAATAACCTCCCCCACTCCTAAAAAAAGAGTAAATTAATTGTTTGTGTATTCTGAAGTTTTTTAAAGATTAACAGTTGTTTGCTTGAAAACAATACTTTTAACACCATATAAACTATTAACTACCTTTACTGGTATCAATATATTTTTAACCTGAATCAATACAATTTAATTATAAACTTAATAAATCAAGTGATAATTACAAGTATCATCTTCCTCAAGACATACTATTAACCACATTTATAACATAGTATTGGTCTGAAAATGAAAAAGGGGTGTATTTTTTTTGCATATAGCCAAATTAAAAAAAATTGTTTTAGTAACTTAAATTTGGAAGTAACTGCCATAAGAGTCATAAGACTCAAAATTGACTTTAATAATTTAGGTCAAATTCACTAAAATGTAATCTTTAGGAATGCAAACATATTGATTGCAATCTCATAAATTCTGGTTTTGGAATTATCTGTAAAGAACCCAACAAATAATTGTCTACGGGACTGTTATAAAAACCTATAATTATCTATTAAACGACAAATATCATCTGAACACCAATTTCAGATTTCTTATCAAAAGTTATTCAATCCATTGTACAAAATAATGTTTATAATTTTATGAAAATGAGAAGAAAATTGTGACCACTTGAGTGAAAAATCAATAAAATTAGCTCTTCCAAAAAATATTTATACCAGATTTGGACAAAATTGTTGTAACTGTGGAAGAGAATACATACACAATTTTTAATAATCTGTCAAAATGGTTTTATGGACAATGATCAATACAAATTTCATGATCCCGGGTCTGGTATAATAGCTAAATTTCCAATACAGTATGTAAATTAGCTATCAATATGAGAACTGTCTATGCCGAATCATCTTGTTACCAAGCAAACATTTTTAGCCCATTTCAACTAACAATATACTTATTGACTTTACTTATACACATGTCATGAATATTCAATAAGCATTACAACTATTGACAATCTAATTCATACATAGTTTTTATGTCACAAAATTTGTAAGTTGACAAAAAATGGCCTTAAAATGTGGAACATGAAAAGCCCATTATGTTCATTTTGTTATATTTACATATTATAATGGATGTAAAAGCTCTGAATACTCCTAATTTAAAGATTAGCTCTGCTGAAAATGTGATCCGGAGCTCGTTATAAATGAAATTATCAGAACCATTAAAAAAAATATGTTTTTGCCAAATTCAATGAAAACGCAAATTTTAACTAGTGTAGACATGACATAGACACACATGTATATACACAAGATGTTCCAAAATCAGTGCTGGATTAAGAACCTTGGGGCCCCAAAGCGAGATAGGCAAGGAGGCCCCCCAACCTCGACAACCCCCCTCAATTAACCCGACCATCCCAACCTGGATAGTATAATATTTTAAACTATTTTAATATATATTTTTTAATCCCTTGGGGGCCCCAAAGCGGCCGCTTCGTCTGCTTAGTGCTTAATCCGGCACTGTCCAAAATCCTTTCCCTGTTCTCTAAATTTTGAATGATGATGATAATAAAAGAAACACGACTTTAAAAAACTTACCTCTAAAATCATGATGCGCCTCATTTAAAAGTTTAATTAAATATTTTTTTTTGTACACAAGTTTTCCCATTGTTCTAAAAAGTTTAAAAAACGTATACACAGTCTCTTGTAGACTCTTGTGGGACAAAAAGACATATTTTCTTCAAATTCCATTTGAGCCTTCACCCCACAAACAAAATCACAATTTCAAAGGCTACATTGTTAATGATTGTTTACTAATTTAGCTTTCTCTTTCATAATAAAAATCCTTTAATTCATTAATTCATATGGGGTGCCATTTTGGACAAAAGTAACTAAACAATCTTTTGTTGCATAATTTTATCCGTAATCAAATTCTTTTTTTTAATTATTATTTTTTTTTAATGGTACTGTATATCTTTTGATGGGATTATTATTTGAACACTTTTAATAATCCCACTTTCCTGTAAGTACCATATTTTGAGGTGTATAGGGGAAAATTACTTTATACGTTAATATTTTGATTTTTTTAAGTTTTGTAAATATTCCCCAAAGTGTGTTTCTTGGTATTCACGTGTTCACAATTTAGAGAAGTCATATATTACAATTAAAGGGAACATCTTTAGTGTACATTTTATCTTCTTAGATAGAGATCTCGTAGTGATGACAGAAGTAATAATTATACGTTCAATATGGAAATAAGCTTGTGATTATAGAAAAGTCAAGATGGTTAATTAAGACAATCAAAGTGAAAGATAGGGCTACCAACAATGTATTCTGAGAAATATTTTGACAATACATATATTCAAGGCCAAATAAATAATGTGACTTTGTAGGATCAAATTAACAAATCAAGACTCCAAGGTAATACAAACAATTCATTTACTGTCATTTAAATCATTTAAATTAAAGTAACATTTAGACTACTCAAGATTTAAGTAGGGTCAAACCAAAATAAATATTTTCATTGGACAAACACTGAATAATATTTGTTTTAGAGTTTCAAATGACATGTTGTCCTTCCATATATAACAAGGACATTGTTAGATACAGGGTCAAATTTTACAGTCTGTCTGTCCAGATGGTGTTTTATACTTTCGCACAACATTGAACTTCAAAATTTTGTGATTCAGATAACATCAATTCACACATTAAAACAAACAAAAATCTATACACTATAGTTTAATGAAAAATTATGTTCATTGGTGTAAAATTACATTTTGCTGAGGACATTGATTTAAAAATGTTTAAACCAATCCAACTTGTTTATCTAAAAAAAAATCTACCTATAAATTTTGTCTATATTTTCAATTAAGACGTAACACAAAATCTGGACATGTTTTTAGAAGATTATTGTAATTAATTCAGTCTCAAACAATTAGTTAAGAGTATTTGTAACAATTATTGTCTGAATGTACGATTAAAAAAGAAGTAACAATTTGTACAAAATATGCATTGATTTTATTGTATGAATATATTGCATTTTTAACAATATTGCATTAACATAGTTTTTCTATATTGATATTTATTTCAGTGCTTTCAGATATATCTTTAAATATAAAAAAAAAAATTCACGTTTAAACATCACTAAAAAATATAAATAATTCTTTGTTTGTTGCGAAATATGCACTTTTAAATTAATTAAACGTAGTGTATTTTCAAGTGTATTTAATGATAGTAAAATCTACGTAATAAAACATTAATATTAATATTTTATTGTATGGAGAAAATATAAAATAATAGATTTATAAAACAGTAATCACTTCAATTTTATTATCTAGAAACATTTTTTCTGCCAAGATTATTATTGCAATGCCAAAGAACAATTACAAAATGATGGTGATTTGAAATTGTTTTTTACACTCAACTTAAAATGTATTAGATTATATATTATTGCAGGTTTTAAATTTACATATCTCTATAGCCTACTAACTCTTCAAGATTTTTAAAATATATTGTTAAAGTTGCAATTTCTGACTCTCCAAAGTTAAAACTTAAAATTTCAAATCTGAGAATCAGATATAGTTTAGTCACAATACTGTGAAAATGTGAATATTTTTTATTATTTATAAAATTAAGTAATACAATTTCAAGTGTAAATTTCAGTGAAAGTTCTTGTAACATAATTATTACTAGCTAAAAACATCATACGTAAAACAGAAGTTTCAGGGAGAGAATTCAGTTTTTATTGATTGGTTCAATCAACTTTAAATATTGACTGTAAACTTGAGGTGTTATTTGAAACCATATAAAAATATAAATAGAGTATTTTAAAAACACACCTTTTGTAGCAATGAAAAAATAAGTAAAAGTTAAAACATAACATTTTAACATAAAACAGAAGATTCAGGGAGAGAAAACAGTTTTTATTGATTGGTTCAATAAACTTCAAATATTGACTGTAAACTTAAGGAGGTATTTGAAACCATATAAAATATAAACAATGTCTTTTGCAGCAATGAAAAAAATAAGTAAAAGTTAAAACACAACATTTTATACTAATAGTGACAACGAGCTTAGTGTTTTGTATAATTAAATTATAACTAATTATTCAAGACATTTAATTGCATTACAACTGTGATTCAACAGCTTGTCATATTCACCTGATTTCAGCTCTGCTTATTTTTGTTTTCATTCCCGAAAATTTAAAACATCATATTTTTGTGATTAATGTAAGGATCCAGAGAGCTGTGCCTGACAAATAGAAGGATTTTATAAAAGAAAATGTCCAACTCAACTTCCAGGAGTAGAAGGAACTGCTTTGAAAGGAAAATACTTAGTTCTGTTATATTAAATTGGTTAAATACATTTTTTTCCAAAATTAACGTCATTACTTTTCTGGCAAATCTTGTAATTGTAGATTAAATTATTGTGATTTTTTTTTTTAAAGGTTATATAGATAATGACCAAAAAAAATCCAAATTTGACTTGTGTGCACAATAGAAATAGTTACTACAACTTTGGATTTAGAGATTTGAAATGCACTATTCACACATGAAATGTTATGAATCATAATACAAGAAAATATTGGAAATCTGAATAAAGAACTATTTTCAAAAAAACAAAACAACTTTGTCTCATTTTTTCAAGTTACCATAACAGTTTCAAAAGAGTAAGAAGTATGGGATTACTTCAAATGATCAATTTCGTAGAAATTTATGATTGAATTAAAAAGACAATATAAACAAATGAAAATTATTTACTTTTTATAAAATGGCGTATAAATACTTTTGAGAATTTTTCTTACAGAAAAAAAAAAAAAAAAATTACATGAACTTACAAAATGTACTTCAAAATTTAATATTTTAATCATCTCAAAGCTTAATTTGATTTTTAAATTGTATATGGTTTTCATAGAAATTACCAAATTAATAAGATTTTTATTGGAGAAAAATATTTCTAGTCGGTTAGATTGTCTTTTTGATAGTAATCTAAAACATTTTAAAATTGAACTTTTGATGTTTTTGATAATATCTTGCGTTGTAGGCAACAATAAACCTGTTTTAATGAGAATAATAATTTTGTAGCAGAATAAATTTAAAACACAAGCATAAGGATATTAAATTATATGTTCTCCCCATCTATAAATCAAAATAACAAAGAAGACAAAACAAGACTACAACAAATGGCAAGAGCGACACAATTACAAAATTATGGTATAGAAAGACATCAAATGCAACAAAATTTGCTACCATCACACAATTACTCAAAATCAAGGGAGAATAACTAAATCATTAATTATTTTAAAAATTCTGTTTTGAATTTTGTATTTTAAAAACATTGATTATAGCCTCAAAAGTTTCAGTATTTTTTACCATCACAACACTCAATATACTGCATATTTGAGAAAGTAAAACATTGTACCAGGTAGCTCTTGGTTTGGGAATCAACAATATAAATTATTTTTAAGTAGCCTACCAGTATAATTATCAGTTACTATCAGTACTTATAGGCAGGTCAAAGTCTACACAATACCTCCAACTCCTCCGCTCCTGATATGATCACAGCAGGAATACCGACGACCCATAACTTGGACAAAGGAAGTCCATCCAGTTTCTTGGTCATGAAATACATTATTTCTGAAAATATAATTCATAATTATTTTATTTTGTATTTAATAGTATTTGCATACAAGTTTAACATGCATTTTGCATAGAGGTTATTTGCCCCTAATTTTAAGTATTCTTAAAATTATTTAAAATTCAAAAAGTTGAAATATTTCGAATGAAAAAAAACAAAGACAAAACAAAAAACAGCGGAATTTGAAATCTTTTCTAGTTGGTTGAGAATTGTCTTTTAGATGGCTAGGTAAAATCTTTAAATAATTAGAAAATTTATATTGATTTTAAAAAAATTACAAAATAGCTAAAAAAATACAATTTGTCTTTTTGTAATAACTTTTGCTAACACTTAATTTTTACACCAAATCTAATCAAAACTGGTCAAAAAATGAAACTACTTAGGGAGAAAAATTGATAAAAAAAACACAAAATCTGCTTATGAAATTTAATATTCAAATTAGCAAAAAAGTTATAAATCATATTTTATGAAAATTAAACAGCTGTTTACACGTGGCAATTGAGGGGGGGGGATTCAGTGGTACAAGAATCTCTCTAGATAGCAATTTTAGTCCCACTTTGTGTGTAGGCTAGGTTTTATAAACCATTAAACAAGTGTCTTAATCATAAAAATCGGTAAAAATGGTGGCTCATTTTCAAATAAAAATATTTGAAGTGGATAATTTTTAACACGAACATGGTTCTACAACAATAGCTCATTTTTTACAATTGTAACATCTATAACCAATGATACCTGAACGTGTTTTCTACTAAAGAAATAAGCAAGTTATCCTGAAGAAACAAAATCGTTTAAACATAACCTCAAAATTAGGAATAAAACAGCAATAATAGCTCTGCAAACGAAAATTTAGTTTAATTAGGTTATCTAGCTTTTAATATTCGTTAAATATTATTGCAATTATGGTTGCAAAACTTTAAAATGATAGTCGTATGAGACGGTATGGACGCGTAATTGATTATTTTGAACAACTGGGGATCTACAAACACAATTGATTATAATTAATTATTAGAGTTTCGACAATAATGTTCATACTATTGACAGTTACCTACAGATAAAGCTTCATTTCATGGACCAAAGATTGTTTATACCTTGAAGCCTATTGTTTACATTAGATGATGGCCTATTTCAGTCTTCAGAGTTAATTAACCGCCCTTTAGTTAAACGACCTTATTTTAATTTTCGAGGTCAAGGTCCACAAGGTTTTCAGAAATATTATTAGGATCCCCCCCCCCCCACCCACGAAACGTAAGATGTGTTGTGCCAACTTTTTAAGATGCAGGTTTTGTTCCTGCTTCTCAACATATATAAACGACAATTAAAATTAAGAAAACATCAATCCTATAGACAGACAAAATGCACAAAAACCAGTGGGCCTTGCAGTTGTTCATACTTAATTAAATAGAGTCTGTATTTGTTTTGTTTAGGCCTATGTGTTAAACTCAGGCAAGGCGAAGAGGCCTAACACTTGAAATTCATTGAAATCAAGTTTTTATTAATGAAGGTCAAGTGTAAATACATTTATTGACAATTACTGTTGAATTGAAATTTTCGTTTACCTTCAATTTAATACATTTGTTTCAAAGTCTCGATTTTTCAGATTTCATTAGAGACGATTTTGAGTTTTTTTGGTGAGACCGAGAACTGAGAACTGAAAAACACATTTTAGGGATGATGTTAACCAATACGTTTTGTCAGGGTAGTTGAGACAAATTCGGCCAACGATACAAAATTTAATTATTGTTTTTTAAACAAAGAATCCTTGTCCATAAAAAGGCATAATTTTAAAACTATTATTCAAATTATCAAATAAATTTAGAGCTATTAAATTATTGTAACACTTATTTTGGTTGTTGTTATTTTCTTTTCTTTTAACCAATTATGTGACAAAGTATTGTAATCACTATATATAGGCTACAATTCTCAACTGTTTATATGTGACTATAATACCGTGTGTGACACGAGAAACGTAATTGAGGTTAGGTTTACACTACGACTTTGTTTTTAGTGCGACATAGAATCACAGTAAGTTTGAAATTTATATAACAAAATGAAATCAAATGAACGAATTAATTAATTGTACACGACACATATCCTTAACTAAAGTTTGTATTTAAAGATTTGAGCAATAAAAATGTAGGTTAAGTTTTAATATTCAGACAGCTGGAGTTATCCATTCTCTGCGGGAATGTTTTAGATAGTTTTGTCATCTAAAAGAGGGAAAACGTCATAATAGGCCTGACAAAATAAACAATACAGGTGATTCAATCAGTTACTTTCTTCAAATTGATTGTATGGTTATTGTAATGAACACAATTACTAAATTGGTAAAAAATTAATGAAAAATTCAGTTTCTTCACAACCGACACGTTCTAATTATGACTCAAAATCTGATGTGTTCGGTCAATTAGTTTTCTATATGAGAGTTAGTTACAATTTGATTTCTACCATACATCTTCCTTTAAACATCGATTTTCAAAATGATGGCGGCTGGAAACCTTCAAATGGGTTTATGTGGATATAATAAAAAATAGTTTATTTTATTCTGTTTGGTAACTCGCATAGAAACCAGAGGACCAACGCAAGTTTACACCCCCTCCTTTAATGGAAACCCACAAAGCCAAAGTGAACAGAAAAAAAAAGAAAGTCGCATCGTATTATCAACAATTACCAAGATTTCAGTCAATGATACTTAACCTCACCTGAATCATTCTCGAATATTTCACATCCAATACAAATTTTAATACTAATTATGTTTCGTAGATAGTGAAATCAATTTTCCAAATTATAGTCTCAGGTTAACCTCATGTACGGAGAATTCAAAATAATCAATAATTAGGCTAACATGTCTACTACTAAATTATTGAGTAGGCTGCTTTAATCCAAAACAAGGACTTTACAAACCTGTTTAGATTAAAAAAATTGCACATTATTAAAGCTTCTATGGGATTTCTTTTTTGTGAAGTTTTTCTGCAAGTTTACGGCCTTGAATAGCTGGTTCTGTTTTGACTGGCTTTAAAGCGGTTCAACATTATAATTATATATTCAGTTTGCACGCACTACTAGGCTATATTAAAATGATATTAAGACGAAGGTAAGGAATTTTTTTTTTTTTATTGTGACACTTATTTGCTAACTTTCTTATTCAAATGCACAAAAATACAAACCAAACAAGCAAACAAATGAAATCTTGTTGGGTATTTGACGGAATAAAAAATTACCGTGTTACTAATTTAGTCCCTCTACTTTATGTCTTCTCTTTATTGCCATTAGACTTTCGAATCTGTTCATATTATTTAATTTAGGTGTTTTTTTTGTGCATATTCGCCGATTTGTCAAGTAGTTTTTGAAATGTTGTTTGTATACTTGAGTGGACCGATTTTGATCAAATTTATTATCGCATATTTTGGGTATTCCTCGAGACGATTTTCTCATTTTTCGATGTCTCAAAAATTTGAGAATAGCTGACACCAGGATAAATCCTCAAAATTATGATTTTTTCAAAATCAGCTTTAACGGTTTTGATTAAATTTTGTTATTGTGAGTCTAAGTACTCTATCTCTCCAAAAATACTGTTTTGTATTAGGTACCCTTATAAAAACAAAAAATCTGTAATTAAAAATTAATTTCTCAAAATCATCTCAACCGATTTCTTTTAAATTTGAATAAAATCTGAAGTTCAATGACAAAAATACGGTAAAAATACATAATTTTCACTTTTTAACGGACAATTACAGAATTGTCATTTTGTTTGCAACAAACAATTTGTTTGTTTAGTATTTGTTTTTACGGATGAATGTGTGAAAAAGTTTGTGCAATTATTTGCATAGTTTTATTTAAATTATCTATTTTACGTAGCAATCAAGGAATACTAAAACTCGTACTTGCTAAATTTGATTGAATTCCAACTAAAATTTCTTTTATTAAATCCATTATTCGCGAGTTTGTCTAATTATTAGGTTATATTTTTAACAATTTTACTTTTTTATTTAAGTATCGTAGAAAACTCAATTGGGCATTATTGGGAGAAGAATTAAAGTTGCATAAATGAGATATTGTATGAAATTAAAGAACCTATAAGTAAAAGAACTGGTTCAACAAAACGTAATACGACGTATATATACGAAAATTAAACAAAAGTGGATAACATTGTGCTCTTTATACGTTAACATAGACTGAACAATAAAATGAAGACACAGTTCAATAGGTAAGATAAGTGGAGGTTTCTAGGTCCTATTGTTTTCATGAGATAAATAATTACATCTCGTTTTTACAAGTACGTTAGTAGCCTACGCCTTCTACTTATTTCACTTCAAAACTCGCCCCAAGCACATGTTCCTCGTAATTGACTTAAATTTAGTTTCTTAACTCGATTGTACTTGACAGTGATCAAGGTTACTTTCGAATTTGGCACAAGGTTTGAGATTTTTTGTGTATAATCTGTTTTAAGGAAGCCAGACATATTTTTTTAGGTAATGTGTGTAGCCTTACCTTTGATTAACGAGGAAATATTTATCTTATTCTAAATATCATGAAAATAAAATCGGGGATACCTTCCAGAAGGAAAAAAAGTTACAAATGGCTTAAAGAAGAAATTATTTTACAACACAGAAATCTTCTGTAGTTTTCTGCAATAGACTACTAGTTGTATAGATTAGAT
Source organism: Aphrophora alni (assembly GCA_963513935.1). NCBI lineage: Eukaryota > Metazoa > Arthropoda > Insecta > Hemiptera > Aphrophoridae > Aphrophora > Aphrophora alni. The sequence continues at coordinate 17,779,631 of OY740767.1, forward strand.
AAACTGATCGGACTAGTTTACTAGGTTACGTCTGTCATTCCGTTACACAATATAAGGATTCCACCTTCCATATGATTCTATTCTGACCCAAATTTGTGTATCTCCCCCCCCCTCCTCACTAGGAGCTTCAGCAAGAACAGTTTGTTTTCATAGTTTTTGGTCAACCTTTTGTATAGGCGGCTCCCTGTGAATTCCATTAGTTGTTATTCCTACGAGCGATGTCGTTATCGGACCTTTTTAAGGACATTTCCAGCATTTTCCATTTCCTGTTTTTTATTTATATTTTGACATTTTCTTGTTTGTTTCTTTTTTGCCACAGTTGGTAATTCGATTTGACCAAAAAGTATACCATAAACTGCTTAACACCTTTTGAAAAAGACCTACAACTGCTTCGTGTTTTCTTCTTCGTATTCTTTCCACGTCTCTCGTCCATAGTAAAAGACTGATTTGGCATCAGTATTAAAGAGGAGTACCTTAGCGCTAAGAGGATACATTCTAGAGTTCCAAATTGTGTAAGAATTCCGAACACTTTTTCTGGATTTTGGAACTCTGATGCTACTAGCATCACAATCTGTCCCACCTTTTTTGTTTGTTATGCTGCCCAGTTAGTCCTTACGTAACTTCATTGGATATTCCATCAATAAACACGGGTTGCGTATTAGGTACTCATGATGCGTAGCCTTTATTGCCTTTTCTGCTTCCTCTATTAGTCGTTGAAGCTTTTGAATTGTCGTCAGCATAATTAGGAACTCTCGGGAGCTCACTTATTGTGAGTATAAATCCCGAGGGAGCCTATCTGGATTTATGCATTTTCCAGGAAATCTTTGGATCACTCGGTTTCATCTTTCATATCAAGTCTCACTTGATCAATTCTTGTTGTTTTCTGACCCTGACTGAAGTATTGGCGGACAAGAGCGTCTTTATTTTGTTATTTTATACTCTTTTTTTCCCATAAGGTGATGATAAAAAGTTTAAATAGTAGCCATTTTGAAATGAATAAAGGAAATCACTTGATTATTTTTCTTATGTTGGGTAAGTAACATCTATAATTTCAACTCCGTCGCGTTTACTATTAGAAAGATATGAATTTCCTTGTTAAAATGGCGGCTATATTAAAAACTAAGCATTTAAGGAAACATGTTTACATAAACTTTTTAATTGGTTTTGATGTGAAGAACGAGCTTCTGAAGTTTTGGAACGATTTTTGCAAACACCCTGTATATAAATAGTACATTAAGTCGAAAATTCCTCTTTGGAATTTTCTTCTGGATATTTTGTACGCGTTTAAATTAAAAATAAGGTTGTCAGAAATAAGTGGTTGCACGTTATTTTCTAGATCCCTGTGGCAGTCCTCACCATCAGCTGATCTGATAAATGTCAATTTCGGTATTAGCAATAAAACATGATTTACTTCAGCGTAGAGACAAATCTTTAAACACGCGTAGTTAAACAATGACAGACATGGAAGAGAAGACATTGTCATTCTCTTGACCACTGCATACAGATGAGTTACTATTATAAATATTACGTTGTATTCTCAAGGTTAAAATGAAACTGACAGCTAGTTTAGAGTGTATCCGCGTGTTGTCAGTTCAAGCATCAATCATGTTAGAGCGTACTTTCACAAATATCAGTTATCATCCACTGCAAAAAAATCTGTGACCGTGATAAAAACTAAAATGTTACTTCACAGACAGACAGCCCAAACCACAACCTTGCAAAACCAGTTTTTTTTTTGGAGTCGGGACACAGAAATATGGGGAACTGATTTTTTTTTCACTTATACCTTTCAAAAAGTCTCAAATATTGCAAACAGTACATTACGTATCATGGCCACTCGAATGACGCGAACTCTATTGGGGTGGTATTTTAACTAAAACACATAACTTCCCACATCTTCATCACTACAAAGATTTTTGATCTGTTATAAAATTCCTATTTATTGTATTACTGTAAATTTAAATCAAGAAAGAAAGTATGGATCAATTAGTTATCCGATGGTTGGTTTTCATTCTTATGTCCGAGTTTAGAGGATGTTTATTCTCAAAGTCCTCCATAGCTATTGAGGTTACTGAGGAAAGAAAAAAAGACACTATCGCTATGTCGTGAACTAATTCATTTGAAAAACTTTAAATTGACGATCGTTGGTTGACTATTTCTTATAACTTTAAAATCTCTTTCGCAAACTCTGAAAAATGGCTGCCAACCTTTTTATTTTTTATAGGGACCTCTATTTCTTATAGACCACTGAATAAAGGCAGATTTTGTGAAAATCTAAACAAAATTCCTCCAGACGTGAAATTTGGTGGAAAGTTAGGTTTTGTGTTACTTCAATGGGGGGGGGGGGATTGGACATTAGCTCACCGCTGGGTCCCTTCTGGAGGGAGGGTTAAAAGGTGGGGATAAACGGTTTTTGTAAATATCTCAAAAACTAAGCAAGATATCAAAAAAGGTTTAGTACGAAAGTTGTAGCTGACGAAATTTCCCATCAAAATGGTATAGTAATTTTTTTTTAGACGCTCTGGGACTTAGATATGAGCGCTAAAATTTGAGACCTTTTTTTAGCAATTGTTCGTATAAGGCATTTTTACGAAAGAAAAAAATTACATTTCTTTGAGTTTAGGCCGATTTTTGTATAGTAAAAAGAGCTAAAAATGGGTTTAAGTACTTGATACATATTATAATACCAAGTATTTGGATATAAATTATTGCTTGTATATATTTATGCACATATATACACACACACTACAACTACAAAAACGTGGATTTTTGACACGTAAAGGTTTTTAGTTTTATACATGTATTAGACACACATATATGTCCAAATATGTATAGAAATATTTTCATGCATATTATATATTTATACTTGTCTAAATCCAAAAATCCACATCTATAACGTCAGATCTATATTAGTCAGTATATGCATCTAAATGTGAAAAATGTGTAAATGCACGTTTTTGTATCTGTAGTGTCTGTGTATATACGTGAATAAATAAATAAATATACTGTATATATATATATATATACCATGTGTCCAAAAAGTCCCACCCCCTCTTATTTTTTTTTTAATGGAAATAGACAGATTTGCTTTGGAGAAAGTTTAGATAACCAAAGGAGGTATTTTTTGAAGTATCAAAATTTTCAACCCTTACCCCCAAAATGGGGTAGTTTGGGGGTAAGTCAATAATTTTAAATAGCAACCCCTATTTAGTGATACCTCTTTTTAAAGGTCTGTGAATGTTAACCTACAAACTCCGGTTGTTTTTATTACATTACAAACTGCTTTATGTTGGTTAAATGATGGTAAGAGCCTTACCTTGTTTTTTTTAGCTCATACTAAGTTCTTGAAATGGCTACCATTTACTTTTTGGCAGAAATAGATTCTGGACACAAAAGCTTGTTGTACATTTCGTAACATTTACGGTCTAATTATTAACGTAAAATTCACAATTCGATTGGTCGCTATGTTGGGTAGGATGAACTTAGAGACCTCTGGTTTGCGCCATTATTCTTATTTTTATAAAATGAGGTATCACTCAATAGGGGTTGCTATTTAAAATTCTTGACTTACCCCCAAAGTACCCAATTTTGGGGGTAAGGGTTGAAAATTATGATACTTCAAAAAACTCCTCCTTTGGTTATCTAAACTTTCCCCAAAGCAAATCTGTCTATTTCCATTAATACAAAAAATAAGAGGGGGGTGAGACTTTATGGACACATGGTATATATATTATATATATATATATATATATAAACAAAAATTTATATCCAAATACTTGGTATTACATATATAAACACTTACACACCCATATTTAGCACTTTTTAGGCCTACTATATATAAAAACCGGCAAGTTTTTCTGTATAAATGCCTTACACTTGCTAAAAAGGGTCTCAACTTTGAGCCCTCATATCTCTGTTCCAGAGCGTCTAACGAAAAAATTATTAACAACCATTTTGATGAGAAATTTAGTCAGTTACAACTTACAACTTTTGTTTTAAACATTTTTTGATATCTTACTTAGTTTTTGAAATATTTTTACAAAAAACCGTTTTGCCTCACCTTTTAACCTCCCTCTCCAATTTTCATACTTCCCATTGTTGATTCAAGATAAAAATGTAAGTGTAGTACGTGTGAATTTTGATGAAATTTGGTTTCCTATAATTTTTAATACTATGAAACTGAATATGTCACTTGTATCTGTGTAATTTAAACCAGAATAGTTTCAAAACCGCGATTATTTATTCAAACCGTTTTAATTTAGTTAAAAGGTGAAAAAATAAACGAATATTGGCGTAACAGTCTGTTCGTCAAACTGTTTGCTTGGAATTATTAAAAAAAAAATTCATATACATTCTAAATCCTTCCTCCCAAATTATCAAGACATAAATGTTTGTTGGTTTAAATTTACAACCTTTCTGTTAGACTTCAATCGGACAATAGTACATTCCGAGTCACTTAGGTACAGTCCACTTGACGTTACATAACCTAGAAGTCTAACTCGGGAAGTTGCATTGTAGAACTGTCGGAGTACAGAAATGTTATTTTGATGAGTGTCTATCTAACCCAATTATTTCAAGGGCAGGGCCAACTTTTTATCGTCATTGTGAAGGGTGAAGGGTTGTCACAAAACAGGCTCGGCTTCCCAAATCGACATGGCCACCCGCTTGTTTAATTTGGAAGTTAACTGGCATTCGATATCCGATTATCAAGGATAAACTGATCATCGTCAGTGATGTTTTAAACTTCGAATATTGTTTTAAAATTAATTTTGGTTACGTATATTGGGTGCCAACTCAACGTTATTGCTAAGAAGTGGGGGGGGGGGAATTAACACGCCTGATTACAAAACACAAATATCTTTAACACAATATTTGTACAATTTATTTGGACATTCGCTGTCGTTTGTGTATTTCTAATTCTATTTAATTAGCAATTCTTGTATGTTTGTACATTTTGTCAATAAGTCTATAGTTTACTGCCGCAGGTAAGAGATTTAGTTACGTCTCGACAAAAGAAACACTCATTTAGAGGGTGAAATCACATAGTTACTATAAAATCGGCTCTTTTAAGGGGAAATAGAATATTTCACAATAAATTATTTTAAGCAAAACGGGCCTAAGAATTTTGTCAAAATGTGATAAATCCCGGTGCAGGAAATAACCAAGCATCGAATTTGAGAAAACTCATTTGGGGGGTTAAATAACATAGTTAATTAAAAAATCAGCCCTTTTATAAGCGAATAGAATGTTTCACGGTCAAATATTTTGAGTAAGACGTGTCGAAGGATTTTGTCAAAATGGTGTAAATCTATAGTTTTCTGGCGGAGGAAAGAATTTCTTTCAGATCCTTCTTTTTTATCTTTCCTATCAGATCTCTCTAGACCGCCTATTGTTCTCTTTTGACCTTGACGCTATTGGAGTATTCGAGGGCTAGAGAATAGGTTTTTGCCTATAAAAAAAGGAATAATAAAAAACTTACTTTTCTAACATGCCTCGTATGTAGTTTTGTTAATTATTTCTGCAAGACTGAACTACCTGTTTGAGTGTTTCTGAAATAACACAACCATTTTCAACACCTTTTATTTCCTTTTCACCATTCCAACAGTAAAACAAAAAACAAAATCAAATTAATCTAAATTTATGAAGTGAAAACTTTTTTGGAACGTTATAGTAGCATATATTTTGTATTGTGAATACTCCGATTTGACGTCATCAAAATCATCACGTAATCATGACTGTAACGCTCGTTTGTCCCGTCACGCTCCACTATACATACGTATGTATGTAGGCGTATGATCATGTATGTAAATACTTTCTCACACTCACAAAAATATTGCACTAACTTTCCTTACCCGCACATACATACAAAAGATTTTTAAAAGAAGAAGAAATTTTACGTAAACTATCAGTGTATACAAAATAAATAATAATAATAAATATTTAAATAATTTAAAAAAAAAACATGACATATAGCCTAATTGATATTTTTTTTTACATTTATTGAAAGTTTAATGTTTTCACTTCCGTCCTGCGACGGTAACATTTTTTATTATTTTTCCTAAGCGCCACGTTTTGTATAAATTAGAAAAGGTATTAAAAGGTTATAACAAGGCTTTATAAAATTAGGTATGTGGCCTAACACATACATTTATTTAAGTTTTATAATAATGTTATTTTAAGGTAGCGAGGCCGTTCAAATCGACTCTTTAAATGTCGACCAAGTTATAATCACGGAAGATATCGCAAAAGATTAAATCCTGTTAGAGAATTAACTAATATGGACGACCTTGAACAATTAACAGTTATGTAATACATAATAAAACGGAAACCTTTTGTTAAATAAAGACAGGTAATAATTTTAAATTTGAATCCGTCTTGAATGTAGTTATCCTCAATTGATCAAGGACAATGAGTATATCGGTTGTCTGTGGTACAATTTGACTTTTCTTTATTATTTGACCTCTATTTACCCTCTTCAAGACAAGAGAGATAACCTCGTACGCTAAGAAAAATCATGTTTCTGTAAATAAACACAGAATAGAAGCGTTTCAAGGACCCATTAGTAGACCTGACCTAACCTAACCTAGGACTTTGTCAAAAATTGCTATAAAAACAAAATATGATGAAATATTGTTGGTATAATTTATTCTATTTTCCATAATTTATAAAATAAATACACAACGTTTTGAGAATGTGGATCAACTTTCGTCTTTAAGTTATAAACGACAAACATAGCCTAGGATAAGTTGGGGAAAGTGAAACTAGTATCCAAAAAAAGGAAACCAGAGCCAAAGTTAGGCCAGAACGAGTTTTTTTTGTTGCTTAAAGTGAAAAACATTTTGGTTATCAAAGCTTTATAAAAAAAAAATACTGGGTGTGCTTAAGACCACACCTTAGAAGTGAAAACTTAAGTTTGTGCAATATTTTTTGCATTGATTTTAGTTTGACTATGTACGAGTTTGAGAAAGTTAGTGCTATATTTGTCGTAGATTTTTAGTTTTAATATATATGGGTATGTGAGAAAGTTTGTGCGATATTTTTTCATTTGTACTAGTTTAACTATGTATGCGAATTTTGAAAAAGTTAGTGCAATATTTTTCGTAGATTTTTGTTTTAATATATATGAGTATGTGAGAAAGTTTGTGCAATATTTTTGCATTGATTTTAGTTTGACTATGTATATGAGTTTGAGAAAGTTAGTGCAATATTTTTCGTAGACTTTTAGTTTTAATATATATGGGTATGTGAGAAAGTTTGTGCGATATTTTTTCATTTGTACTAGTTTAACTATGTATGCGAATTTTGAAAAAGTTAGTGCAACATTTTTCGTAGATTTTTGTTTTAATATATATGAGTATGTGAGAAAGTTTGTGCAATATTTTTGCATTGATTTTAGTTTGACTATGTATATGAGTTTGAGAAAGTTAGTGCAATATTTTTCGTAGACTTTTAGTTTTAATATATATGGGTATGTGAGAAAGTTTGTGCGATATTTTTTCATTTGTACTAGTTTAACTATGTATGCGAATTTAGAAAAAGTTAGTGCAACATTTTTCGTAGATTTTTGTTTTAATATATATGAGTATGTGAGAAAGTTTGTGCAATATTTTTGCATTGATTTTAGTTTGACTATGTATATGAGTTTGAGAAAGTTAGTGCAATATTTTTCGTAGATTTTTGTTTTAATATATATGAGTATGTGAGAAAGTTTGTGCAATATTTTTGCATTGATTTTAGTTTGACTATGTAGGCCCTATATGAGTTTGAGAAAGTTAGTGCAATATTTTTCGTAGATTTTTGTTTTAATATATATGAGTATGTGAGAAAGTTTGTGCAATATTTTTGCATTGATTTTAGTTTGACTATGTATATGAGTTTGAGAAAGTTAGTGCAATATTTTTCGTAGGTTTTTAGTTTTAATAGCCTACGTATGGGTATGTGAGAAAGTTAGTGCAATATTTTTCGTAGACTTTTAGTTTTAATATATACTGTATGGGTATGTGAGAAAGTTTGTGCAATATTTTTCGTAGATATATGAGTTTATATATACGCTGTGCGCGCGTGTATCCGTTGTCTATAATATATTAAAGTTGCATTACGCCGCTGTGCGTGACGCGATTTCTATTGAAAAAGTCCATTCCAAAAAGTACCCAACGCGCCAATAGAAGTTTTCACTTCAAAAACATAAAGAACTTTAGCCCTCAAATACTTTAACAGCGACAGAGTCGGAAGAGAACAAGAGTTGGTCAAGAGAGACCTGATTGGAAAGATGAAAGAGAGGGATCTAACCCAAGACTACATGAAGAAAGGTGTATTTATTCACTACGAGTAAATTAACTAAGAATATACAGAGTGGTTGAAATCTGTGTGACAGCTGTTGAACTTTAAAAAGTAACTCCAAGATGTGTAGAGTTAAAACTAGAGGTACTGTATTACCAAATATTTCACATCACCCGACATTTTTTTGGTAATACGGACGTCACTTCTTAATTTTCTTATAAGAACCCCGACTTTTAATAAAACACATTATTTTAAGACTATTTTTATTATTGCGTAGTTTTAGTCGTTTGAGAGAGATATAAGCGCTCAAACTTGTGAAAATACAAGATTTGAAGCGTTTTCAGAGGTCTTAATTTAAAATTAAAACACAGATAGACTGTAATGTAGAAAATATTAAAAGTTTAAAAAGCACCATTTTGTTTCTTTTTTACTTCGTGACTATTGGCAACATTTTTGAGAAATTAATAATTATTTTTCACGATAAAAATAATGTTGGCAGATCAGTTTTGAAAGAAATTCAATAACAGGGAGTCGGTTAAAATGTCTAAAGATTAGATTTTGTGTAACTTTTCAAGTAATTGTCTAGAACATCTACTGACTTCCGTCAGTTCTGAATTATTACTGGATGTACTAGACCTTGTGAATAAGATATTATAGCTGAAACTAATGTATTGACAGTGCTATTAAGTACGATTTGTTTTTAATTTAAAAGGTTTAATTTATTTAATAATAATAAAGGGCTGGTGTAAGCCAATGTATGTTCTAGACAATCACCAGAAAATTATGATTTTTATTTTCTATCGATAACTTTGTTATTCCTCAGCCTACAGAACAAATAAAAAAAAACAGTAATATTATTGCACCATTTACTCTAGTTCTAGTTAATTTCTCCTGATTTGACTTTGAAAAATCGTCTCTGAAATCGCTTTATTTTCTGAAACATCGTATTTTCACAACTTTGAGAGCTTACAGCTCCTAAAGAATAAAAAAAAGTCTTAAAATATTCTGTTTTATCGAAAATATCCATAAAAAATAGAGGTTCCTATAAGAAAATTCAGAGCCGACCTCCATATTGGATGATATGAAAAATGTGGCAATACCTCTAGTTTTAACTCAAAACTGTAAAAAAATATACAGATCCAGTTAGGGTCTCTCGGGATTGCCCAACTCTTACTTAGGTGTATATGAGCCTCTGAAAGGTTATAACTTTCTTTATACCTTAGCGTTTGTTTACGTACAATCTCAACCAGAAAGAATCAATATTAGCAATATTTCAAGATAGCGTAACCATCTACAGCTGCGTCCTTCAAATTATTCACATAACTAATAAAAGAATGTTTAAGTGTCGCCTACTAAAGAAAACGATCACCTCATGATTCCCAATCGCCTTTCGATTTGAATAATTAACCAATCACCTCAGTGTTATCAGTCAGTTCTAAATGTCAGCACAGGTTTTTTTTTTTAATTTTAACCTTTAAAAGTGTGTGTGGAATTTGTTTAGACGCAATTTGAAGGTGACAAAAAAAACCATCCGCGAACCCAGTTCGATTAAAACAAGTATCATTAAATACCAACCTGATACTTTGTATCAAGTACATCTGTACCTGATACTCTAAACTGGTCAAGTAAATTCTGTATCACTTATATGTATGGTATAAATATTTTATTTTAAAAAAATATTTAATAATACAGATGATGAAATTAGATATATTTCAGATTAGCTGTACCCTAATATATAACGGTTATGATGGGTAAGAGTTACAAAAAGTGATTATTTTATTACGGGTAAAAACGCACAAAACAAGAACTAAAAATAACTTCTCCATAATTAAGAGGAGTTCGGCGAATAGTAGCAACTTTCCATTGATCTCGTACGAAAGCTGGGGGATTGATCTTATTTGAACAAAATAGAAACAATTTACAACTATACTAGAAGTGATGATTTCCTCGATTGTTACTTTTAAGAGTTGTAACAAACCCCTTAATAAAACTAATGTAAGTATAGCGCCTACTTGTATTACCTATTTATTTCTTTTTGTAATGACTTACGCTTAAAAAAAAAATGTTCTAGATACATGGGTCAGAAAGGTGTTCCGATTTTAAAGCCGATGGTACAAACTGAATTAAAATAATTTCAATTGCTTTAAAAATATAAATACTTTACCACATATAGTTACTTTAAACCGGTTTGTACAATCATCCTAAGAATCTAAAACCAGTCTTAAATCATGTATCGCATGACAAAGAAGGAAACAAAAAAATCAGCCCAAATAATCTCAAATTAAGACAGTAGTTTACGAGAATTTTTAGTGCAATGCGTCATCGTTTAAAAATAAAATAAATGTATTCAGTTACGTGTCACTCTTTGTATTAGAAATTTTAAAGGTCCCCACCCCCAATTGAAAAGGATGAACCCCAAATTGTTGGAAGTCTCAAAAATTAGTCTTTAATTGATGGTTTATGTGAAAAACCATATTAGAAAAGCTGTGAGGTGGGGGGGGGAGTGTTTTATAATAACACAAGGCATATAAAAAAAAGTTAAACAATTATACGATTACACAAACTTTTAAAAACAGCATTTTTATCTAATTTTCACTCAATTTGTGCCAAACTTTTTGGTACAACAGACAGTACAATTTATTGACTGACAAAATTGTTTTGTAAATTTCAAAATAGTAGAAGTTATAACTTATTTTCAAAAATAATTTCCCACCTACGAATTTTAATATAGGTTAACAATATAGCATAGAACGATATTTATATTTGTTTTCTACAATACAAAATAAGGGACTAAAATAGTTAAAAAATACATAGCTGAAAACACCGGAAAAGGACATTAGTAGCGCAGTCTGTGGCTACATGTTGCATATCAATAATCCTCCAAGATGTCCTCGGCTTGAAGAATGCAGACTTTATCCTGTAATTATTTAAAGGTCTACGTTTGCGTGATTTTTAGGAGCATCCTTGAGATTGTGTGGAGTCAAGGGTAAGTCAGCGCACTGGACTAATTATACTCCACGAAAGTTCACTAATGCGAAAAATATTTTAACAAATAAATAAGTATTCGACTTAAGAGTTGTCTCCCACCTAAAAAAAGTATTCAAACTAAAATTTGAACATACTTATCCCAAGAGAAAACCTAAAAAAGCTATTATCTCAAAGTCGTCTCAAAAGATATTGATCAAATTTTGACTCAAAATTGTACTCATAAAAAACAAAACAATAAGTTGGTATCTGTCAACAATGTCAGTTAGGAGCTGTTGGTAGGAAAAACTTATGTGCTTCTTTTAAAGGTAGAATTTCTAAAAATGGTTTCATATTTGGCGAAAATGTAAATTGATGCAATCCAATATACCAGATTATGAGTAGCTCACAATATAACTGAGGTTAGGTTGTAACAGGAAAAAATTAAATAGAGCCATCAATAAATCTTTAAACATGCCAACAATTTAGATTGTATTAAAATAAATTGTAGGTACGCTATGAAAAGTTTAAATAATTGATTTTCGACTTTAATGTAACAATAGCGGGTTCAAAATTGCATTGTAGATGTAAATTTATATATAGAATTTTTACTAAATGACTGACTTGATACATTTTAGTATGATTGAATATTTTCCTAATAAGAATTTGTTTAATGTAGGCCTATTACAAATCAAAAATTTTGAGCGACCCTACGTTATAAAATAAGAAAGTAGAAAAATTCTCTTTTGTCTACAGTTTGTTGTTGACAAAGTGGCATTTTGTTCATTTAAATTAGTTTGCAAAACAGCTGATTTCTCAACAGTTTCACTTTGCCCACTACTTGCTCACTCCGAATGGCAACCGAACAAAACGAAATTTAGGTTAAGTTTATTTGAATTGATTTATAATATACAGGAAATGCCCCGTATGTAGGTTAGATTAATTCTTACATGTAAAATAACATAAATAAACAACAAAACAACGTTTAAAAGTTGAAAAAGGAAGTAATTATTCATGAAGATGATTGACAGTGTATGTACACGGAGAGTATTTTTCGTTTGCCGAGTTTTGAAGTTGGCAATCCCGTTCCTCAACAATACACCTAACTTATTTGTAATATTCATAAATAATAACCTCAGTTTTGACGTGAGAACTTCTACTCAGTGTTGATGTGTTGTTTAGCACTACTGCTATATTTTGTGTAGTTAGTTTTAAAATATGGACAGTTCAGAGGATGAAAACCTGTCAAATACCCCGCCTAAATTAGCGGAAAAAGCTAACAACGTTGTATTAAATCTCCTTCCTGTCAAATCAAGGAAAAAGTACGACCGCCAGTATGAACTGTTTTTATTGCCAAAATAACAACTGTAGACAAAGTATAGCCTAATGTGCAATTCGTGAGCAAAGTGTCTTTTTTAAACTCGATAAAATTGACGCTCTCGACAAGCCTCAACATTTTTCTCTCGTTTAAAAAAGTGCCACTTTGCTCACTAGTTGCACAAATAACTATTTCCAACTGTAAATTCTCTTTTATCTTTTTAAAGCTAAATGGCACAGAGTTAAAATTTCGAACGTTACTTGGTCTTGTAAAGACCCCTTTGTAGAAAAATAATTAATCCATTTTCTTTCCTCATTTTAAAATGGGAGCTATTACACTTTTTAACGTCGAATATCCTAAAAATTTTACAAAATATTTACAAGAGACAAAATAGTTTCCTTTTTTAACGACAAACAAAATAGTTTTTTTTTTTTATTTCTGTAGCAGGATAACTGAGTTATAGATAAAAACATTGGTAGTTTAATTTCATAAATGAATTCTATCAACCTTTTTGAGAAATTTGATATATAAAAAGTTAGGACTTGGATAATATTACCATTTTTTGTTAATTAAAAAAAAAAAAAAAAAAAAGATTGTAAAATGAGCAAAATCGACCTGCCACTATAGGAATTTCTAATGGCCAGTTTCAGGGTTTTAGAGGGATCTGCTTGTATTACAGTATTCTCAAGGTAGAAATGTGTCTGGGATGGAGAGGAAAAGAGGAGCCCCCACACTTTGTTGCGTTTACTTTCAGCGGTACAACTCCAATAAAAAAAATATAGACCTCAAATGTTTCCGTGTAAACACGTACCCAACTTTCGTTTCTTTTATCGGTGTAAATAAGAATAAAACGTTTACAAAAGTATGTCACGACTTTAGGAATTAAATGTAGCTAAGCAGTGATTTGTGAACCTAGTTTTCTTGGAATGGGTTGTACCGTCAAGTAGAAGGGAGGACACGCCCCTTACACCAGTCTGAGGCTACTGTACATTGTATGTTGGGCTGGGTAACACTACGATGGAACCAATCAACTTGCTTGTCTATGTCTATTCAAATTTCGAATCTAAATCAGGCGAACATAAAAGTCTAGTAATTTACAATGCTAATCTCGCATACTATATTGGTATTTAAATTCTTCCTTTCAGACAAAAATTTGCATATAATTTTTGTACCACTTAATTTTATATAGTATCAAACTAACTACATCAATACATCTATGTTTTAATATACAATGTAAATAGCTTAAAGCGACTTAACGTATTATGACGTATTGGTTTTAGGGATTAAATCTGAAAGTCCGGTCGAATTCGATTCAAGACGTGTAAGAGCCGTTTACATGAACATTTTTTATTTCTTTACAAAATTGGTCCGGAAATAATGACAGGATGTAAAATGACAATTTGCTTATAATGTGTTTCTTCTGACGTTCCTTTTCTCCTTTCCTGTCCTTTTTTAACATAACCTATAACATTGTATGTCTTCCAATTAATTGGTTACAAGCCTTCTAGAGTAAAGTACATTGGTTAACTTTTGGCAGGTCTTCAAAATTTCACAGAAGAAAGATTATTTAACTGCTATTATCAAACTGGGAATGCGGCTGAATGAAGGGTCGCCTCACTCTAACGCACGCGCCATCACACATAAGCGCGCAAAGTATTAGGACTGACTCACACTTGCAGTGGGCTACCCGCATGAGTTACCTACTGCGCTTTAAACTTCATTTATTTAATTTGATATTTTAAAATGAAATCTGTAATATTTTCATTCTATACTTCATTACAAGAAAAATGAGACCAAACAATGTATATAGAGTCCAAAATCAACAATGTTTGTTACAAAATGAATGACAGTATGATGACTAATAAGTGTGACTAAACAACACTATCGTATATCTTTATCGAAAAATATGTACTTTTACATGAAAAAGCTGACATAGTATGGAGATTGGAAAATGGATAAACTATCGGTTATATTGCAAAGAAATGTGGTGGTTAAAGATTTTGACAATTTGGAAGGACAAATTAAAATCTCCTTTTGAAAATTGATATCCAAAAATAAAAGTTATTGAAGAGGCTTTATTAAAGTGATTATAAAAAAATGAGTGGAGGACCTGCTAAATGAGTAGTTGTAGGTGAAAAAATCACAAATTACTTGTAGCGTTTGTAGAATATTTTCATAATAAACTGTTACTCTCTGTATTTTGTACAATAATATTTACTTTAAAAGGTAAAGTTATTTTTGAAAATAGGCCTACTGTACGATGGGTTTACCTTAACTACATGGTCCCTCTAACGGCTTTATGTGCGATATAGACGGTATCATAATACAAAAGTGTTGTTTGCAAACGTGTAACACTTCCTCTAGCCTACTCATATACAGGGTGTCCCGTAAGTAAGCTGACAAACTTTAGGAAATTATTCTGTAGGTTAGAAAAAAATTAAGAATAAAAATTTGTTCAAAAACGCTTAGTTTTTCAGATCATGCCATTTTTTAAAATTTATTTATTTTATTTATTATTTTTTTCATTATTATTTATATATATATATATATATATATATATATATATATATATATATATATAAATTATTAACTTTGAAAATAAAAAAGATATCGAGTTCAGATTTATTATACCGATTTTCTGTTGCGCTTATAAGTGTAGGGAAAATAATGATTTTATTTTGTATATTTTTTAAAAAAGACGCCCGTTTAAGGCTGAATAAATCGAAAACCATTAAATTTACAAAACATTCCTAAGACAAAAAACTTTCCTTTTTTAATGACAAACAAAAAAAATTTTTTAATTTTTTACTGTAGGTCAAAGGATAAGCGAGATATTGACCGAAAACAGGAAACTAATAATTTTTTGGTAGTCGTCTAAAAACCCAAGATTGTCCTAAAACCAAAATATTTTTGAATTTTAACACTTTTAATCAAATTTTAAAAATACGTTACTCTAAATTGCAAAAAAAACAAATGTGACCACATTTGAAATGTAACTATTTTCTTCTTCTAACTATCTCAAAACAAATGTAAATTGCATTAAATTTATTAAATAATTCCAAACCATACGAGTACAATAAACTTTGAAATATCATTAATTTGTTAATAAATACAATTTTCATTTGTTTTATTTCGTACAATGGATTTTAATATTTTAATCAAAAGTATTAGAATTAAAAAATATTTTGGTTCTAGATCAATGTTGAGTGTTGTAGACAAGAACCAAGAAATTATTAGTTTCCTGTTTTTGACAATAACTCTGTTATTCTTTGACCTACAGAAAAAAGAGAAAAACCATTTTGTTTGTCATTAAAAAAGGAAACTTTTTTTGTCTCTTGTGAATTTTTTTTAAAGTTAATGATTTTCGAGATATTCAATATTAAATATTTTTAAATGATCGGTATTTTGAAAATAAACAAAACCGTCTTTCCTTCGGTACATTTATAAAACGTAACATACAAAACGTGTATACTAAATCTGAACTCAATATCTTTTCTATTTTCAAAGTTATAACGTTTTTGGTAAAAACAAAATGGAGGATTTATGGGAAACTGCGTTTTTGGACAAATTTATATTCAATTTTTTTTAATCCTGACTCACAGAATCATCTTAATGTTTGACAGCTTAGTAACGGGACATCCTGTATGTATATTTTAAACAGTATTAGTTCAAGTCATGAGCCTTGAGGGACACTAATGTGTAGCAAGATTGATGTCCCGAAACACTAACACGTCCATTTATATTTTTCAGATAAAACCTAACCTAAATCCAAATTATATGAATCAAACAAAGAAATACAGCACTCGTACATGTATTTTCAATTACATATAACAGCGTATCGTAACGTACAGACAAGAAAACATTAAAAATTTTACTTAAAAAAAAGAAGATATTTTATCCCTTTTGCATACATTACATACAAAAATTCCAATAAAAATGTCTCTTTATTGGACCACTGAAAATGACCTCCCTTACTTATAGGAAGTAAAACAACTGTCACCTTTAAATACAGCAGTAAATTTTCCAAACATTCTAAAGTTATAAGAATGTTAAAATCTCAATGTTTGGTGATGCTTTAATTTTTATTAGTTTACTCCGTCAGTCCTTGGAGATTTACAGGGTGTTACAAAATTGTGTTTTCAAACTTCAAGAAATGGTTTCCCACATCAAAACGCTACAAAAAAGTCTCTTGACATTTTTCAAACAAATTCACGTTTTTGAGTTATTTAAAAATTTAAGCAGCCGCCGTTTTGAAACGGGTTATACGATTAGGTTAGTTATTTGATTCATTATAGTTCTTTACCTTATTAGGTACCATGTTTCAACTCAATCCGACGAACTGTTTAATGATTTTGCGAAAAAACATAATGGCGGATATCTAGGAAACTATGCAGTACGAACGTTTTCTTAATTTTGGTGTGGGAAACCACTTCAGAAACATAATTTTGCAAAGTCTCACATTGAATATTAAATTACTTTTCTATTCATTCATAAAAACTACGAAACCACCGGCGTCTTACAGATATGAATTAACAGAGACTCTATTAAGGAAAACGGCAGCGTTCCGTCCCCCTAAACACTCATTACTCTTAAAACCTTATATTTTTGTATTACAATGCTGGTAAGAAAGTTAATGCACCGTAAACTAATTAGGAACGAAAGAAGAATGATTTAGTAAAACATTTTAATTTTTAACAGTCAAAGAAAAAATGTACCATAAAATATAAATATGGATTAGCCTATTCTTATGTGCCTAAAACCGTTAACCAAGATAAAAAAAGTTCATGCTCTCAGAATCCTAAAGACTAACTTATTGGAAATTCTGTAAGGACAAATCTACATATTTACTTTATTTTATAGGCTTACAATAAATGTACGAATATTGAAATAATATAAAGAGATATTAATAGGAACGATACATAACATAACATAATAAAACGATACATAGCCTAACTTTTTACGGCACTTGAAACGGCGGGAGTAACGGAATTTCACTAAATCTGTTAATGAACTTTCTAATACATGTACAGTATTAATGATCTTGTCTTCGTTAAAATACCGTGTTGTCAAGATCACATCATAAACAAGCATATATTAGTCAATAATTTATGAGTTAAATTACCAGAGAAAATAAACACGGTCTTTAAAATGGTGGGAGAAGGAAATCTCGATCCGAGTTTTATGGGTTTCAGTTGGTAGGCCTACTTCCGGTAAGAATTTGTGTTGACTGGTAATTTACTTGTTTTTTATTTTATTTAGTGTAGCTATAAAGTTATTAAAAGCTCATCATAAAATTCGGATGTCGAATATAATGAACTTAGAGCGGATTCTTTCACGTAGCCCACGTCATAAAATAGGAACATTCAGCCGTCCGAAGAAAGCGAATTTTACAACATTTTAACATCGTCTTTCTCTTTTTAATTATTTTCTATTTTGGGAATACAGCTATGGAGCCGTTATCACAGTGAAATTTAAACCTGTGACCACGAAACGTGCATTGATTTCTACAAGATGGTTACCAAGTTTCTTCCCATGTAGATGAATTATTTATTACTTTTTCTTTTTTTTATAATGAACAACTAAAATATTTCCCCCCTCTTAATTTTCGTTTGATCGATTATGGCACTAATTGAAGTTTATACCTGGCCCCTTGAATTACGTTTTATTTTACACCCCCATCTTGGAATAAGTTTGTCTACAAGGTCATGAAAAATACGAGATTCCACATTGTTTATGAACGCCAGTTTTTATATCCGTTTCTTATCCCCAGCTATTCATGAAAAACTATCTAAAATTTGACTAAAATTATTATATTATTGAAGTTGTAGTAATGAAAAACATGTTCCACTATTGAAGAGAACATCATCAAAGTCATATTGTAATATGTCGCCAATAGTCTAAAACACTAAATGTGTCTTATATAGGTTTTGTATTTATGAAGGTTAACTTTCACAAATTACAGATAAATTTTCGTGAATATCTTAAGGTAGGTGACATATATTTAAAAAAAAACGACTGTCAGACTGAACTCAACGTTGAAAATCATTGTTTTATCATGTATCATACCATTATTATCATTTAAAAATAAGTTTCAAATCCAAATCGATGACGAAAATTTTAAGTAAAAATAGTGTAGGCCACAATCTAGTATAATTTACATACTAAGTGTCCTAAAAGTCCCCCACCCCCTATTATTTTTTTATTAATGGAAATAGACAGATTTACTTTGGGGAAAGTTTAGATAACCAAAGGAGGAGTTTTTTGAAGTATCAACATTTTCAATCCCTACCCCAAAATGGGGTAGTTTGGGGGGTAAGTCAAGAATTTTAAATAGCAACCCCTATTGAGTGATACCTCCTTTTAAAGGCCTTTTAAAAATAAGAATAATGACATAAACTAGTTGTAGTTGGTTCATCTTATCCAACATAGCGACCAATCGAATTGTGAATGTTAACCTACAAACTCCTGTTGTTTTTATTACATTACAAACTGCTCTATGTTGGTAAAATGATGGTAAGAGCCTTACCTTGTTTTTCTTTAGCTCAGATTAAGTTCTCGAAATGGCTATCATTTACTTCTAGGCAGAAATAGATTCTGGACTCAAAAGCATGTTGTACATTTCCGGTGTAATTATTAACGTAAAATTCACAATTCGATTGGTCGTATGTTGGGTAGGATGCACTTAGAGACCTCTAGTTTGCGCCATATTTCTTATTTTTAAAAGGCCTTTAAAATGAGTTATCACTCAATAGGGGTTGCTATTTAAAATTCTTGACTTACCCCCAAAATACCCCATTTTGGTAAGGATTGAAAATGTTGATACTTCAAAAAACTCATCCTTTGGTTATCTAAACTTTCCCCAAAGCAAATCTGTCTATTTCCATTATTTAAAAAATAATAATAGGGGGGGGGACTTTTAGGACACTTGGTATAAAACTTATTTGAAATGTTTTAAAATATTTTTGGTATGCAAAGGGTAATCCAATTATAGTACAGTACTATTTTTTGTATTTATTATTCCTCGGTTGCTATGGCAACAATAAACAATCAGTCGATGCCATAACCTCAACAATAAGTTACGATTTTAGTAAACACGGTTTAGTGGATGGAAGTGCTGTACATCGTGCTTTGGATGTAATTTTTTTTTTTGTAACAATGATTCTGTCGTAGCAATTCGGCGTCTATTTAGGCACAGTTTAATAGTGGAAGATATGGAAGAGTTCCTGAAAAACGGACAATGAGTAACCGGGTAAGGAACTTTGGTCAAATATCTTCCACGTAAAAAAAAGGGAAAACAGGTTTGCACAAAATGCGGAGACTTATCGGATTGCCTTCACTCAAAGTCCAAAGAGACATTGTTAAATTGAGAATCTCGAATCTCGGCCTATACTTCTATCCATATAAAATCCAGATTGCACAACAATTGTAGGCATATCTTTTTACCAACAGGCTTTAGCGCCGAATGATGTACAGAGGGGATTTGTTGATGGAAGACACTCTGGAGCGGGCAATAAACAACTTCATCGAGCGACTGTGGCAGTGAAATGAAAATGTACATTTGAAAAGCTATTTTAAATAAATAAGTTGATACTCCGTAAGTACACGACAAGTAATTTCCTCAGTGATTTGTAAAGTTTCACATAGATTATATAACATTTTAAAACAGCAGGCTACTATAATAATTGGCCCAACCTTTACGTAACTTGCGTACAGTTGAATCAGTCATCAAATGTGTTTGGACATTCACTTCCATGTTAAAGGGTCAAAATCGTAAAACAGTCTTTAAAAGCATTTCTTCAACTCAACAGCATTCCGCAGTCACAAATGGAAGATTTATGATTTGATAATGCCCTAAAGGAAGGTCACATCATTAAATTTGTACATTTGAAGTCTTAATTTATATCTTCAATTTATATTTTCTATGTAAAATCAATAGAAGCGTTTCTGCAACGTCATATATGTGGGGATTACTAAAACAGCTAACACAGTGAAAAATGCTAAGATTATGTTTAAATAAAAGTCAGTGATTTGTAATAAAATGAATAACGATTTAATTATTTCATACAATGTGTCCCGTTATTTACATTTTTAAACAAACACCAAGTAGCCCTACATACGCATCAACCAAATTGTAAGATTGTTGAAACATATCCAAAAGTGTAGGCCTACCAACACATTTTTACGCTGATATCTGCAATAGAAATAAAATGGTGGCTGTTAATTAATCGTTGAAAGGTTAATTCATTTTTTCAATTATTCTTGATCGTAATATTTTGTTAATTCGATTTTTCACACGGGTTCGAGTAATTAATCTTCACAGTCTATCAAAATATGAAGGAAATCGGAGCCGATTTTGAGAAATTACGTCTTTTATAACAACATCAAGGCCGATTTTTGTTTTATACCGGTAACTCAGGAATCGATACGTTTTGTTTGGATCTTAATAGGCTACATTTGATTATAATTATTAAACCCGATTTTTATAATTTTGAGTTTTTTCTTTTCTTATGGAAGCTACTTCCAAATTTTAAGTTAACAAAAACGAAAAAACCTCGATAAAAAAATTAAATTTGGTGGACGCGTTTATGTTGTAGAATTACTGCACATATTAGACATTTTTTTTTTTTTTTTTTTTTTTAATACAGGAAATCTACAAATTAATTTTGACCAATCACATAACTTTTTCAATACTACCTATATAAGAGAAAGTACAATAGGTAAGGTGTATTCCATCTTTCGGTACTTCAATTGTTAAAAATTATAGAAGATGGAAGAAAACAAGCTTCCATTATTGCATAAAGAGAACAAGTTCAAGATGTATACAGTAGGCCTACTTGTTTAGAAGCTCGTAAATATTTCCTTCACAAAGTTATACTCTCGGAGAGGCATACAACAATTACCCTAATGAAACGCATCATGCAGGCGTTAAGTTATTGTTAATTCTAACCTTCAAAGTTAAAATGAAATCTATTTTAATTTATCAATTAATTGAAAGAAATGTACTTGTAATGAACTCCGAGTCTATTATTAAAGAAATAAAGTAACAGTTATAAATATTGAAGAGTTTCAATACGGAACTGCAAGCCTATGAAATAGATAAATAATTTTTTAACAAAAAAAGACCGACTTCAAAAAAAGAACAAAAATAAAAAAATAAAGAAAAAATATATTCAACATTAATGTGTAATAAATATAATTAAAAAAAATATAACATGTGGCCTAACTAAAATGTATTAAATAATAATGTGTTATAATAGTAATTCCGACTTCGTAATAATTATATTCGTGAAATGTAAACTGATATTTACAGAAACTAAAACGAGTGTTTATATCTTGTTTTTTTCTTCTTTTTTGGAAGTCGACGCCATGATTGTTCAAGAGATGAGCTATTATACCGAATACTCTATGACACGATTCTTTGAAATTTTGTCTGTTTTCTCTTACAACTATACTTGCGAAAATACAGTTTGGTATTTTTCTTGTGAGTGTACGATATATTTTAGGTATAAAGGCTAAATAGCGAGTAGTCCTATTTTTTGACACTGGAAAAGTTCAAACGGTCAATTATGAAAAAAGGTACCTCGAAAGGTGTACTCATTAAATTGAATGCAACGAGAAGAAGGGGGGGGGGGGTTGTCATTAACTTTTGTTTCTTCAGCAATTACATCGTTGAATCGATCGTGGCGTTGACTTCAAAAAAAAAAAAAAAAAAAAAAAAAAAAACAAGATATAAACACTCGTTTTAGTTTCTGTAAATATCAGTTTACATTTCAGGAATATAATTATTACGAAGTCGGAATTACTATTGTAACACATTATTATTTAATACATTTTAGTTACATGTTATATTTTTTAAATTATATTTATTACACATTAATGTTGAATATATTTTTTCTTTATTTTTTAATTTTTGTTCTTTTTTTGAAGTCGGTCTTTTTTTGTTAAAAAATTATTTATTTTGTCACTTTTAGTGCTTTTATTAAAGTAGCTTTCAATTTATTTTTTCTAACGGTAGAACAGAAAGGAAGAGGCCAGATTAGGGGTAATTCGTGAAAGATTAAGACAGGAGAACAGACAGAACACAGACTCGGGTTGATTCGTGATCGTCTTGCAAATGAAACTGCCGATAAAAAAAACTCAGCAATTGAATAAAGTGCAATTTTAATACTAGACAAAACATGTATTAAACCTTGTAAATACAATTAATTCTTTCAAATTCAACAATATTTATTTATTGCTAGTACTGGCCCAATACTAACAAAAATGTCATATAAGTACTGGCTAGTTAACATAAACGATATACCATTTTCAATTTTATTCAATATTATCAATATTAAACAATAATATTTCCAACTAGTCGTGTCAACCAGGCGCCATTTTGGCATTGTTTTGCAAATACTGGCCAAGTACTGGCTCAATCAAGTCAGAAATGAAATGGGACCATCTCGGGACCATACTCTTTCAAATGAAATCGCTCGAGCCGTTCCGAAAATATGCGCGAACTCACATAAAAAAAAAAAAAAAAAATCAGATCGAATACAGAACCTCCTCCTTTTTTGAAGTCGGTAAAAAGAACGGTAGGCCTAATCTTTAACTATTCCTCAAATTGGTAAAATAAAACTATAGTTGAGTATTACGTACTATATTGTAAGTATCATTTCATTAGTAATTCTGGGAATAATTAAAGCAAGAGGTCCTAATTAAAAATAATATTGTAATTTAAATGAAAGTTGATATCGTTATGGTGCAAAAGATCAATTGATCTGAAGGAATTTTGTAGAAAGTGAAATGTTGGTAGTTTAGAAAAGTAGGGTCGTACTAAAATTTAAAAAATTACCGTCTCGGAACGGTAGACATAAATGAAAACTTTAGGTATTAATTAAAAAAATTAATAACATTTTAAACTTTCAATAAATATATTAATTATATGAAATGACTCATTCCATATAATTAATACATATTTAAGTTAAAAATCATTATGTCCACCTATTGTCACAGAGATAAAAAAAATACACACTAATAGTTTATGTATAATTTCTTCTTCTTTTAAAAATGTTTTGTATGCATATATGGGTGAGAGAAAGTTAGTACAATATTTTTGTGAGTGTGAGATTTACATACACACACACACATATATACATATGCGAATATGCATACGTATAGGCCTAAATAGTGGAGCGTGACTGGACAATCGAGAGTGATGCGTTACGGATTTTTGTGATGACGGCACGTGACGGGACAATCGGCGTGACTGAGTTTTTTCTCTATACAAAATGTATAGTACTATAACGTGCTAAAAGAAGTTTTCACTTCAAAAACGGAAGTCATATTTTAGCCATAGTCTGTATGTAAGTCCAATAATAGCAAACACGAAAAATAAAGATAGGAACATGACATTTGGTTGGGGAGTATAGTATGCTATTGAAATTTAGAAAAATGACAAAATGGCAGTCATATTAAACAGTTTTTTGTTCATATCTCTTGTTTTATTCAAATTATAATTCACTAAATTACATAAAAAATTGTATATTTCAATTCTATATGTAATGGTACCAACATCAATGATGATAAATAGCCAGTTATTTTCAAATGTAATTTTGAACTCTGATATATCCCATGCAAATGTGATTCGTTTTGTTATGAGATCCAGCAGTTCCTTCACATATGTATAACTTCAAGAGCCTCTAGGGTTGAGATACTGACACGAGCGAAGCGAGTAGATACTTGTTAATATACAGGATGTTGTATATCAAAACTAAGAAAAAGTTCCTATAAACATAAGTCCAGTTTCCCATCCTCCATTTTGTTTTTTCACAAAATATTGTTTTATCTTCAGATCGGTTTGACAGATTGAATTGAAACTTGGCATGATACCTAATACGACAAATAAATATTTTGAAGAAAAAAAAACCAACCTAATCCAATAACTCATTTCAAAATGTCGGCTGCTTAAATTTTTGAAATCTAAATAACTCAAAAATGGGAAATTTTTATAAAACTGGTATAGTTTTGGAATTTTAATCGTTTTAAGTTTATGATAAGGTTCTTTACACCTAGGTCGATCATATATGAATGCCACGCAAAACATTTTTAATACAAAGTGTGCCTAAATTAATTATTAAATATCATGGTAAAAACAAAGCATAATGAGCAGTTGTAAAATAAACCCACTATATATTAGACCATTTATTATGTAGAGAAGCAAAAAATAAAGTAATTTTGAATTTTAAAAAATTTGATCACTCGTATTCCCTATTTCAACAACTATATTCTCCCGCTAAGAAAATTCTGTTTTAATCAAAGCATTTAAGATTCTAAAATTAGTGAAAAAAAAAGCGTATACAATGTAACACTACATCAACTTCAGGAATCCCCGATTGGCTTTTGTGGCTTAGCCCAGGTTAACCATATGTTGAACAATGTTTCTTTTATAATGCAAATAGAATTTTTAACTTGTTACCTTTTATAATCTTACATTTTTGTTGTTTGAAGTTTTACAAAATTTCACATGTCCTTCAAAACATCTGACAATTTTTTTGAATGGGACACTTTATTAAAATTTACAAAAATATGTTTTTGTAGTTTCATTTGGTTAAATCAAATTTTTTAAATTGACTTTTTCTTAAAAAATTTAAAAAAAAAATTCTTCAAAAAATGATATCTTTTTTATGTTCATTTAGTCTTGACAATTCCGAGGACCCCTAGCTAGATGTACATAGCAGGGTGCCTAGTTGGATTAACACTTAATGGGGTGAAAAAGGTTAGATCCTACACAACAATCCTGAGGACCCCCAAGCTGGATGTAGACTTTTTTTTACCAAAGGCATACATTCCTTAACATGTCCCATAAAATCTAAATCTGGAAATACTGAGAAATTTTTGAGGTAGAGGTACTTAGGGAATCATCTTCAAAGGTTTGTATAAGTTAAGAAACTATTTTTTGAAAAGGGTCAACATTTTTGGTGGGAGGAATTTTAGGCTAGGGGAACCCAGAGAATCACCCTAATTTTTTTCCTCCTAATTATTAACAATATTGAAAAGTTGTTTTTGCATTCCATTTCGGAACTTCATATTCTGTCATGACAAATTTTTATAAACCCAAAACATTTGTGGTCTGTTCAATTTAAAATATGGTTTGGCGTGGCAAATCATTTTAAAGGGAATTTTGTTCTGAAAAATGTTTTTAATATTGTTCTAAAATTTGTGTCTTTACGAAAATATGCTATAAGTGCATGATCCTGCATCAATTAAAAGAATAAAATTAAAATAAAAACGATTTTTAGATCTGCTAACAGAAAAAAGATAAATAATGTTACATTTCATACTTATAGTGCATTTTCGGCTTAAAATAAAGATACATAACTATCTTATAAAGTATCAAATCAGGTTCTGCCAATGTGTTTAGAAATACAGTAAAACAAAAAAAAAAAAAAAAAAAAAAAAAAAAATAGAAAATGTATCTTAAGTAGGTTATACATTTACATTAGAAAACATTAACTTTATTATGTGGAGGTGTTGGGTATAAAAAAATAAAAATACAGTAGATGCCTATTACAAAAAATGTTTAGGTTAGATTAAGTAGGCCTATTATTTACCCCCCCCCCTCCCAACACACACACACACACAATATACATTTAGTGCCTATCTGCAATTGAGTTGTCAAATCTTTTGAAATGTTTGTAGTATCTAAAAAATTGAATAACTTTTTATTATATAGTAGTTACATTTTTGGCAGATTTTTACTAGTTTTGTCAGATTTTGGTATCAACATAAGTTTTTATAATTGTCCGGACATGTATGTTAGTCAAAATATAACAAATCAGATTTTTTCTTCCTTTAAAGTTATATTCAACAGATTGTAGTTTTTAACAATCTGTAAAAAAAATAAAATGCAAAGAAAAAAAAATTGAAGAAGATTTCTAACATAATAGCTTCCTAAACAAACATTTTGTCAGTGAAAGCTGTTATTTGTACACAATTTTACATTTGTCTTCAAGTAGCAAATCAAGGAAAAACAATTTTGCTGATGAAAAGGCAGTTTATTCAACTGTAATAAGCTGTTACTCTAGTTAAAAAAACTCTTTTATATAATTAATTCTGCATGTGATAGTAAATATAGAAAAATACAAAATATAATGAGTACAATGTTTGTCTGTACATGAAGAGTGTGACTCACCATACTAAAAGGTTAAGTGGAACGGTATCAAAATTTAATTATCTTTTAAATAATAGAGAATGTTGTTGCAAGACGTATCAAAGGTCTGTATTGCTATTTATTATTATTATTATGATAAACAGTTTTTTATTATTTTATTTTCAAGCTACTGAGAGAGAAAATATAGCAACTATTTGTAGTCCATTTCTTTATTATAATAAATAATAGATAATACTGTTACATTGTTTCATTTGATTAATTTAATAGTTTACATTCTTCCATCTAAGTTTTTATTTCCCCTTCTCTATTTTTTCCACAGTTGGTTTTTCGACATAAACTTTAGGGTTTCACCTTTCTCCAGTTTGGAAGAACAATTTTAAAATATAAAGTAGGTCATGTGAAACATCATACGATGAGACAAATGAGCTGTATTATTTTGTTGTTCAAAGGTACATGCAAAACACAAGTATAAGATGGGTTTTTTATAAAGCCGATGGTATAAACAAAATTAAAATAAATTGTATTGCTTTCATAATACTGTATATAGATTTTTAACTTAAAATATAAACTATACACCTCCAAAAAGACAATAAAGATGTTTATCTTGAAACCAGTAAGTTATTTTAATTAGCCTATGTACAAATACAAAACTTTCTTTTTTATCCATCCTTAAAACCAATTATATCAATTTGCATCAAAAATGTCAGTTAGGTACCGGTAATTGTCAGTCAACAAGTGAAAATGAAACCATAGACATCGTTTTTTAAACAAATATTTATGTATTAAAATATGGCTTAAACTTGTCTTGTCATAAATACGTCTTCAGTGTTTAAATGGCATTTGATTAAAATTGATCTTTTAATGACGTTGGTCAATGATCACTTTTGTTTTTGTCTAATTATTCTGAACTGTAATATTTTTTTAAATGTGTTTTGCAGATGGGTTTAAGTCATATTTCATTAAAATTGAAACAAAATTGGAAGAGCCGATTTTGAGAAATTACATATTTATAATATCACATGAACCAGCATTTTTGGAGAGATAGTTTACTACTATGTTTTAGGGTCCCTAGAGTCTAGACTTAAACAAAGTTAGATCAAATTTGTTAGAGCTGAATTTGAGTTATAGAAAAAAATTAAAAAAGTTCTGAGACATAGACAAAATATACTGATGTACCAGTACCAAATTTGATTTAAATTGGTCCATATGTTTGGGCTATAAAGCACTTCACAGATGACAGACAGACATTATTCAAAAATCCAACGACCTCAAAACGAATATTTCTTCAAAAACTTAACATCTAACTTAGCTTTCTCTATACTACTGCATATGTGAGAGTAATTATACCTGCTGAAAACATTACAGAAGATAAAAGAAAACAAGCCTATTGCATTAGCAGAAGAACATGTTTGAGATATTTGTTTTACACTTCTAGAAATATAAATAGAAAAAATGGTAATGTTTAAGCACTTGCTTAGAAGCTATAACAAATATTTCCTTCTAAAAAGTTATTCTTATGAACGATTAATTATATCAGAGGTATGCAACAATTATCAAAGTGTGTCTCAATTCTTTACTACACTTGAGTTATAGAAAAATGAAAAAAATGGTCCGAGATATTGCCCAGATATCAAATTTGATTAAAATTGGTCCACACGTTTTGACTGTAGAGCACTGCACATATAGCATTTTTTATTTATTTTTTCCCCTTTTTTCATTTGCGTAAATAAATGGCTCTAATGATGTGTTCCTCTTTCTATTTACAAATAGAGCTAAAATAACTTTCATTGCTTTCACAATATATAAAATGTTACTTACAGTATATGCTCCAAAGATGTATATTTTTAAAACAGTAAATTATTTTAATTATGTACAAAAAAAAAAAAAAAAACAAACAGAATTTAGTATTAATAGAAATAGATTTTTTGCTTCTTTTGTATAAGTCATACATCATCATCATATTTACGACTGTACAGTTGATCCCAATTAGAGAAGAGGAACCCAAAAGTCAAATATCTAAAAAAAAAAAATCTCTTAGTATTTTTGGATCTATAATGAAAGGTTCGAGTGATGATAAAACCATTGGGGGAAATGAGTGAAAATCTAGGTGGAGGTGGGTGAAGCAGACTTTCAGTCAACCAATACTTCATTGATAGTGTATAGAACAATTAACTTGAAGATCACAGGACTGTCTAGGAATCACATTCTTATCGCCTATAAGAATTAATTTCATACAATTTAATGTTGTAATTCATGGTTTCGTTTTAAATTTAAGTTAATTGTTATAATTTTGCTATAATAAATGCCAATTAAATTATAGGCCAAACCCAACCAACATGTGTCTAACGACTAGAACAATCTAAGATAAACATATAGACCGCCTGGTGAGGATAGTTAATGAATGGTGATTCTTAGATAAATATCTACAAGGTCCGCCAGACTGATTCACTAATGTAAGTGTTTGAAATTCCCACTACCAGGTAAAAATTGGAATCCAAAATATATTAATGTATTGTACACAAACTTTGTAATTGATACAAATATTATCTGTCAAAATAACCATTTCATTATAAATACAATAAACATTGAATATTATCAAATCTTCAATAATTAAATTTTATTTATATATTTTCCAAACTACTCTTAAGCTGTGTGGTTTTGATTTTTGAAATACCATAATTAACTATATAAAGTTAACTTTTATATTCTCTTATATATAAATAGTACAGGGAAATTTATGCAACAGGTCATAAAATCGATATCAAATTGTTTAAGGAAATATACTTTTTGAAGACTCCTGTTTCCATAAAAGTGGTTTTGATATTGTGTGTTTGTCGCCGTAAACCTCATATGAGTGTACCAATTTTTTGATCAATTGGTAGCTACTATAATACAAAAACTCAAAATATTTTTTCCAAAATTAGCTGAATTTAATTAAATTTTGTACAAATGTAGCCTCCAAGGGCATATACAAGGTCGCCATATTCCTAAAAATGCAGATCGGGGATTTATCAGTGAACGAAATGAAATTGTCTTATGAGTAGTTTGACCTAATTTTTCAAAATCAACTCTAGCAATTTCGTTGAAACGTGAAAATTAATACCAGTGTGCCAAATTGAAAAAGAAATAAATTAAGATTGGTGAATATAGAAAAAAAAGAACTTAAAACGTCATCATTAGAAACGGTTTAATCAAATACGATTTATGCACAGGCATATCAAGCTTAAGCTACATTTAAATTATCTTTCATTATATTTTAAAGATACACTAAAAGTAATCAACTTATCTGTTGAAAAAAAAAAACCATAAAACAAAACGCTGTAATGAAAATATATTTGTTCTTTTTCAAATTTTAAACATTTTTGGGAGACAGTGATGATTATTTTTGGAACATTATGCATGTAGCCAAAACTGGTAATTTAGATAATAATAAGGATTGTTTAGACAGAGAAAAAAAGGTAATTAATTTTTAATAATTAGATAAATTTAGTTTAATTATTTTAGGGTTCATATTCGATTTTGTATATGGTTGTGTATGTGAGAAAGTTTGTGCAACAGTTATTTAAGTTACTCAAAGATTTTGTAGAGCGGATCAATTGTTTAATACAAAATGAATGATTTTTGTGAAAAGTGGAACTATTTGATTAGTTTCATAACAGATGTAAATTCTCAATTTTTAAAATATAGTTACTGTACTACAATTAAATGAGACCTTCCAAACTTAAAATATATTAGATTGGTGTCTTATCTTCTCACAGTAGATGATTCAGAGGTTATCTTGAAAAGCAACTCTTTTTTTTACGATTACCTAATTGATATTAATTTCAACAAAACATAAAAAATAATGTATTATAACATAACTTTCTCTTGACTTATCTATATGAGGGAAAGTAAAGTATTATCAACATTCCAAATATAATGAAATTAATTATAAAAAGTACAGGGTTTAGTATGCGACTGGATATTTTGTTGCTCAGCAAAAAAAAAAAAAGTTGTTACGCTTCTTGTTGTATCCTTGATTATTAAGAAACAATGAAGGTTCTTCAATTGGGGCAAGGCAGACAAAAACAAATATTTAATTTGGTACACCACATATCAAATTTACATTTTGTAGTACTAGCTTTGGGCTTGATTACGTTAATAATCCATCCTAATAGAAGCCAATATTAAATACAAAAACCACATTTAAGCTATTTTTTCTTTTTAGGAATTAGCTATAGAGATGTCAGACTTATACAATACAGAACAAGGACCACTGATTCAAGAGCATGGACCATTTGGCATTGATTCAAATTAATTTTCATATACAGAGTAAGCTAGAAAGCATTAACCTCAACTCCCACTGAATCGGTTTCTCTTAAAAATATCAAAATATTATTTTACAAGTTTTTAAGCTAATATCAATCGCAGTAGTCTGATAATGATAAATTTTGATGAAATATAAAGATTAATAACATTATAAAAATGTTTGGTAGATGTTAGTAAAAAAGTAAAATCAAACGGGTTTAGATTTCGTAGATTGTTATAAATAAGGTCTAAACTTGTTTCACATATTTCAAATGAAAAGCAATTCAGGTTAGTTTTTTGAAAATTATTTCTTAAGGGTAATTTTCTATTATTTGCAATTTTGAGTCATTAATACACCACCAAAATTTAAGCAAAATTGGTAGTCAATTTTGAGAAAGTATGGTTTTTATTACAGCACAATTGCAGTATTTTGTTTTATACCGATTACTTATGAACTAGTATTTTTGAAGAGACACCAATCAATACAAATTTTTTGGGTACTTAGGGGCTATAATTTAGCAAAATCTGATCAAAATCATAAAAGCTGATTTTAAGAAAATCTTAATTTAATGTTTTTCGTCTTATGGTTCCAAATTTTGAGTTATCCAAAAAAAGGTATAAAGTTTCAATGATTAAAATTCACTCCACACGTTCGTGTTGTAGAGGACTGCGAGACAAAATAATTCCAAAACCACTTTTTTTATGGTTTCAAGGGAACTTTGAAATAGAGATATCTGCAAAAATTCAACATCAATTTTTTTTACCACCACAATACTTTGTGTATTAATTATATATGTTACTGGCAATGCGTTATATCAAGTATTGTACACAATGCCCAGGCATTATATAAATTGCCTAAAGTTGGTAGGCAAAGTATGAAATCAAGCATATTTCATCCTTTGTCTAGGCATTCTCTAGAATTGCCTCTGAACTTCAGGCAGACCTGGAATACTAGTTTTTTCCATGCTTTCAGGTTAGGTTTGGTTCAGTAAATATTTAGTACACACACATTCTATTTTCTCCATTTCATATTTTGTATATTGTAAATAAATAATTATCTGAGCAAATCTGTTAGTTTAATACTTTGCCTGAAGAACTGTAGTAATTTTACAAAATGCCGAGGGAAAGTAAGTAAAGATCTAAGACAATTATTTTATTTCATACTTTATCAAAAATGCTTATGTAATGTATAGAATGCCTGGATTTTATAAATTACTAGTAACAGGAAGCAAAATTATCAGGAAGCAAAATTATTTTTCCTTATCAATGGTTATACATAAGCACATAAGCAAAAGAAAAAGTTTATGAAATTCTTGTACATTGTTTATTTGGATGCCTAGAATTTCAGAAATTTGATAAATTTTCTGCTTTGACCACACTTATTACATTTTATTTCTACATAGTGAGTTATCTTACCTTCTGGTCTAGTTGTTGCTAATTCCCAAGCATCTTGTATGAGAGAAGTGCGTCCAGGGAGTTTATACATTAGTTTAATCGTACGTAAACGGGGAAAAAAGAAAAACTGACCAATTAAAAAAAGAACTATTAGCACTAGAGCTCCAGTTATCACTAAGTAGTGCATTTTGATATTATTGTTAAAATGTCAATTTTTTTAACAGTTTCACATCCGTTAATTCACTTTCAACTAAACACCGTACAAAAATATTATTTACAGAAATAAATATTTTTATTTGAAATATCGAAAATGAGAAGTAAGGTTTTCAAATTGGAAAATGTATTTTAAACTCATTTTATTTCTCCATTAACCCTAGAACTGGCAATGTTAATTTTCTTCGTTTGTTTAAAAATTAATAAAAAATATATTTTTATACAAAACCTAACTTATCAGAAAGATGCGTAGAATTTATCTATGTAATATATATATATGAAACGGTTTAGGAGTAAGTATGTTAGATGTCAAAAAATGATGTTAACATTTTTCAGAGAAACCTGTATCATCCAAAATCAATATACAAAATGTTTTGTGTAATATTTGTGAATATATTTAGAGGGGAAAAAAAAATTTGTTACATTTTCAAAAAAAGAAAAAATATTTTACGAAAAAAGGTAAATTGATCCTTATTTTTCTTTTTCAATAATTCATCAAAAATAGTAATATATATTTATACACAACTTCTATATATCATTATATTCAGAAAGGTGCATAGAATTGAGCTGTGTAGTGAAAAAAAAGTTAGATGTAAAACATTTGGAGTTTTTATGTCAAATACCAAAAAATCGGAAAGTAACGCAGGCAAGAATTTCACAGAAATGGTAATGTACACCATACAAATTTTTTTTGAATTTTTTCAAGTATTACTAGAGATTTGTATATATTTAGAATAAAAAAAATAATAAATTTGTTACATTTTCAAAAAATATATATATATTTTACGAAAAAAGGTAATTTGATACTTTATTTCAAAAATGCACCAAAAATAGTAATATAACGTTTTATGGTTTTTTTTTTTTTTGCATGATTATGTATCTACGGAACATTAGCTTTCCAACACTATTTTTTTGATTGCGATAGGACGATTCTAAGTGGGTGTAATGTTGAATTGCAAAATACATGTTTTAATTGAAAAATCCGTCATTCATCGTCCACGTACGTGGACGTTTGCCAGATGGTGGGTTAACAATTCTCAAAAGTTATGTTAAAACATCTTTAAATTTGTTTTTGTCTCAAATACAACTAAAGGGGTTAAAGTATTTAAATAAATTGGTTATCAGAATCTATTATATTTTGAAACATAAAATGAAATTAAACAAAAAATGTAATATATCTGTGAATTTAAAAAAAAAAAATCTTTGAAATCTTCAACAAGATGCAATATAATGTAATTTTAAAGAATTTCTTATATTATAACAGTTTTCCATTTATAAATAATTTTAGAAATGACTGTAATCCAGTTTTGAATAATTTACTTGTTAACTGAGATTGAATGAGAATTATTATCATTTCACAATATCATTGGTGTAGATTTAATTGTCCATTTTTTGTCCCCTTTTACATTTTCTAAAATAATTAACGTATTTAAAAAGAAGATTTTTTATTAAGTTTTCTACAAGATGTGAGATAACAATAAATTTGACATTTATAATACTTTAAACATCAAAATAATCATAAACAATTTATTTATTTATTTTATAGGTTTTACTTTCAGATTTTGATACCGCACTTGTTTCATTTAAAAAAAAAAAAAATTATTTTTTTATGTACCTCCTATTTATGTTGAGAATGGATACAAACAATATTTTACTTATCCAGGTAGACAAATATTGTTATCAGATATTTTGTTATTTAAAATTAAAAACTAAAGCCTAGAAATTTTTGAGCGAAACAATATTTTATTCATTTTTATAAATAATAGCCATTTAATTTCTGTAAAAAATGCAAGAGAAGAAGAAAATAGAACAGGATATTTTTTAACATGAAAAACACAAAGTTCTAGAAATATTTAATTAGTTTTAAAAACAATGTTTAATGTTTTAAAAAAAATATTATAAACAATTTTTAATAGTTTCTTGAATAACTATTTTACCCACATACTGTACACTTTAAATAGAAATTTAAATAAAAAGAAAGAGAAAAAATTAGATAATTAGATATAATTATATTTATTGTTTTATATTGTATGACTTGTTATCTAGATTACTTAGTGGAAAACCTAACCCCCAAAATAATAGTAGTAGAAATATATGTTATTTAGTAAATTTTAGGAAATCCAGTTATTGAAGTTGTTATTGCAACATAACCAAATTTTGAAATCTCAACAATTTGAATGGAGCTAATAATCATAATAATGGTCTACATAGATGAACTGAATATTATCAAAATTAGTACATAAAGCTTATCAATTTCTTGTAAAAAAAACTTACCCCAAAATGTATTCATCAAATGCCAATTTTTTAATGTTTATTAAGCTTAGCGTTCAATTAAAAGTATTATTAGCCCAAATAGATAGTTTTTTTGGCAAATATAGATATATTTGACATTAATATGTTTTTCTTAATTTTAGTTAAAAACTTACAATTGTAGTTTCAGTTACCTAACAATTTATTGAGATAACCAATTATGGGAAATTCACTAGTGTAGCGGTAACTCTGTCTGGAATATTTAATTCAAATAATTTTGTTCTTAAATGTAATTGAAAATGTGTAATAAACTGTAATTAATATAAATTAAATGGTTCATGGTAATATACAAGTAAAATAATGGTTCATGGTAAAATAATGATTAAAAGTTTAAGTTTAGAGAAAGGATAGTTGCACATAATTTATGTTTAGAAAATTAAAATTTAAAAAAGTTAATTGCAATACAGGGTATAAAATTAATGATCATCAAAAATATATAATCCAACCCACTATTTATTGCATAAGAGGTTCAAAAATTTTGTTCTATTTCCTGTGTTAATTTGATTCCCCCCCCCATAACAAATTAAATGTTTATACTCGTTTATTATTAGTATAATAATTTAATAAACAGCTTTTACATTAATCAGAAAAATAAATCTAATAAAATGTATTTGTACAGGCTCATCAAAATAATAATAATAATTTGTTTAAAGTAAACGTTAAAAACACAAAAAGTGCCAAAGAATAAATATGCATTGAAAGGTAAATAAATTGTTAAATATTATATACATTAGTGTAAATAAATTTAACCCTTTTAGGCACAATATTTTATTTAAAAATAAAATTTTAAAGAATTTTAATATTTAAAAAAATATATTGATATGTAACCATCTTTTATAGAGCCTGTGATTGCACATATTGACATTTTTAATCATAAACAATTAATTTTTTTTTTTTTAACAAATCTATTTTGAATTTGGGGAATTTTTCAATAATGATATTATAATTTTTATAATAAAATTAAACATAAATTAGTTGATAAAAAAAAGGAACTAAAATTATTATAATATTAAAAAAATAAAATAAATAAAAAAACAGCAACTAATTTATAAATATGATACCTTCATCAAAATGAATAAAAAAAAGAAAATATTCCTAAGTAAAATAAAACAAGAGCATACAAAGCCATTAATTATTTTACTTCAAATATTTTAATATTAGAATTTTGTCTAGAGATGACACTATATTTATTAATTAACATAAAAATAAATCTGAGCAGTGTTAATAGAGAAATAAAATAAGTCATAATTTAATACTGAAATAAAATTAAATGATCAATTAAGACTATTAAAAATCCACAAAAAAGTAAACCTTTCATTCACTAACTTAAAAATAAATAATTTAAACTTCAAGCACTGACAGACTCAGTAGACTACTGTGGCCAAGTTGAATACTACACTACACTGCTCACTGCCCATTGAGAGACATCTGTTGGTAAACCTATGAAGTTACTGACAGCCTCTTTGACTTGATCCTTGGTCAACAGGAAGTTATATAGTTGATATTCCTTTTGCACACGATTGCTATTCAGACCATTGATTGGCATAATCATTTCTAGATCCTATAATATAATGACAGTATTACAATAGGCCCACATGCAATGTTGATTAGGGCTAAGCTGACATTCAATACAAGGTTAGCTAGCTTGGTAGTTGTCTAAATTGATAACAAGTTTAGGCTATAAAAATTAAGTTAACATAATAATAATAGGACTCAATCTAAGCTTTTGATCCTGAAATACAGAAGTGTCAGAGAAATCCCCCCCTCCCCATTAAACAATAATTTAAAACTATTGTTTAAAACTAGGTACTGCTAAAAATATGAATTAAAAACTGTTCCGAAAATCCATTAGAAAGTTTAAACAATATTTGTGCCATTGTTCACAATTTAATATTATAAAGAGGAAAAATGTTTGTGGAATGTATGAGGTAATCTCAGAAACTACCAAAACAAATTGGAAAATTCTATCACCTTTGAAGAGATTATTTCTTCCTGGTGACAAAGGGCATTCATTATTAAAGTATGCAAACATAGAATGAACAGCTAACTTGACCACATCTGTCTACAAGTATTCAATTATTTTGAATATTAGTAATGGTGTTGTAATGCTGAACTTGAGAATAATTTTGTAGTTGGTAATAGAGTTCTAATGCTGAACCTGACAATTAGCTGTTACCAGGTCATGAGTTAATGGTACATAGGTTATTTATTATTGTGATATGAAAAAAATTAAGATAAATAGCAAAAGTTCCATACAATGATTTAGCACTCTGCCAAATTGTCGAGACAGACTTAAGAGAGATTAGACTTATTATTTTATTGAAACCGAAAATTTTAAATTTAGTTATAAATTTAATATATATTATATGAACATATATAAAGACACTGACAGAGATTTCTACACTGACCGGTAATTTAAGATTGAAATATACGGTGACAAATTAAAATAATTAAATATTAAAATAAATTCACATGGAGTTGAACAATTCTTTGTTTATAGAATATAACAGATACATTTCAGAGTTCCAGAAGGACAAAGTAGCGGGCAGTTCATAATATAGTCAAACATTCTTTCAATGTAATTTATTTGAATAAATAATATCATCAAGACATTGAAAATCACCATGGTAGTCCAGAGGGAGTATTACTTTAAACACAAGCACACATGAAGTAGTAGATATTTGATAAGTATGACTCATACTATAGTAACTGAATTTAATAATTTTTTTTTTTAATCAAAAGTCCTGTCTATAGTATTAGAACTGCAACACTTTTCTTTTATAATTTAATTAAACACCAACTTAATGATCAAGTTTATACAAGAAAAGTTAATAAATAAAATATGTTGTTATGCTCTCTTTCTCTTGGGGTTCCGTTAAATTTTAGCTAATATATAGATATTTATTGATCTAGGTAAAGTGTACAATGATAATAAAAAATAAAAATAATAAAAAAATAAATAAATAAAAATAGTTTTATAATCAAGTTCTCTTTAGTATATCCAAATATTTAATAAATTGGTTTAGTATTTACCTTAGTCTCTCTCCCTCTCTTGCTAAATCTCGAATTTTCTTTTTTCTCAAATTATTACTCATCAACATTATAATCAACCATCTTCATCTTCGGATTCTTTTCTTAAATAGTTATTATCACTTTATATACACACTTTGTTTTTACTCTGGATCTTAAATCATTTTAAAACCATTTCATTGTTGAGCTCAAACTTTGTGCATCTTAGGCGGAACTGAATTAAAAGGATGCTTTTTAAGGAATTCCGTACTATTTTTCTTAGTACATGATCTTTATAGTTTACTTCTTATTATCTTTTTTTTATGACTTTAGCATTTTGAACACTTTCTAGGTTATTTCAACACAACACTTTTTAAAACCGCCACTTTATCTTATCCACTTACATCATAGCGTATTTCTAATTTTTACAATCTTTTTTGTTCATTAAAAATTTATTTAAGTCTAATTATTTTTTCAATTAAATCCCCCATATTTAGAATTTAGAGTTCATATTTACCGACATTTCTACACCAACAACAAATATGGCGGCTCCATAACCAGCTGTTCATAGTAAATCGAATTTCATGTCTAATTTACTACCATTTCTACTGCTTTTCCTTTGTTTGTTCATTTACAACGTTTACTCATTCTAACAATTCTAGGTACATCTCTCGTTTTCTAGGCTAACTAATCTTTACTAACCCTCTCTTTGTTAACAAGGTTATATTCCCAAATATTTGCCTTTTCCCTTCCATATATTTTTTTTTAAAAGATTAATTAGTTTTTATTTCTTATATATCCTTTTAATTTATTATCCTCTAGTTACCAATCCAACACCCACTTCTATTATTTCCTATCTAACCTTTCTTAACTGTTTTAAGAATCAAGTCTATATAAATTACTAAGAATATAATAAAATTTTAAAGCTTACAATTTAAATTGTTTATTTATAACATGTTTTGTTATCAAAAATATCTGAGTAAGTTACAATCCAATGAAAGTATTTTCCAAGATGACTCCTGTGGTTTTTTATAATGATAACACGTTTAGATAATTAAAAATATGCTTGTTTGGAATCTCTATTAGGTCTAGATGAAATGTCTGAATAGATCTGTAATAAGCCCATATGCAATGCAGTACAAGTATTGCCCAAGGTCAACTTTAGCTGTCTATATTGATAACATGTTTAGGCTATCAAAAATGTAAGTTATGGTAAATAATTATGATTCAATATTATGTGAAGGACAAATTCACAATTCTTGTCCAGCATATTAATGTAGCAAACAAACAAAATTTGAAAACTTGTTAGCATTGTCCATGAAGAAATGGCCACAATGTAAATATTTTTGAATGAATTAACAATAACAACCCAAAAGGTTAATATGGTTGCTAAACAGCTAACATATGTTTTTTTCTTTCTTATCAGTAATATTATATAATCATAGGGAAAAACATAATTTAAAATTATTTTGGAAATTCAGTTTTATAATTTCTTGAGACATAAAAAGCACATTTTAAAAAACCTTCCGTCTAAATGTGTGCTGAGCACAATGTACA
The DNA here is from genome assembly GCA_963513935.1 of Aphrophora alni. NCBI lineage: Eukaryota > Metazoa > Arthropoda > Insecta > Hemiptera > Aphrophoridae > Aphrophora > Aphrophora alni. The sequence goes on from OY740767.1 coordinate 17,819,119, forward strand.
ATGTACATACCGCATAACATATTTTGAATAAATTTCAAATGTGAGAGTATTCTGGAAATATATTGAACTTTGTTAAATATAGTCATAGAAATTCATAGCTGTTGATTAAAAACCGAAATGTGCCTTAACTGAAGGTTTTCTGCCTCACCCTCAAAAATTAGTGTTACTTAACTAAAAGTTGATAACCCCAAATCCTTATTAATATCAAAGGACAAAAGTTTATTAGCTGAAGTAAGTGACAAAAAATACCACAATGTCATCATTAAAAATTACACGATAAAAAACAATACTTTCTAGTTTCTCACAGATTATGTAGTGAAAAAATATAAAGTTTTCATGAAAAAAATTAGACATTGAGAATTTAATGAAAATATCAGTTTTTTTAGAAATCCTAAAAGAAAACAGGTTGTGGAATTACATCACCTAATATGAGAGTTGAATACTACAGGCTAAATTATTAAAACAAATTAGCTGAAACTTAATATGTAGGCATATTATCCAATATCCTAGGTCCTTTGTTTCTCAAATTTAAGTTACGTGATATCAAAAAGAAAACGGTATAAAATTTAGTACTCAAAATTAGTTTAAATTATTTTGTTTAAATGTAGCCTTTATGAGCCTTTGTTCAAGTTCTGGCATAATAAGGCAGAAGTCAAATGAACTCTTATGGAGTCGAACATCACAAAATCAACCCAAACGTTAAATGAATCAATACACATATTTCCACAAGAAACACATTTATTTTCAATGAGTAAGTCATCATCTTCAGATGTTTATCAGTACATAAGCTTTGTAGAAGTATATATGCTGTGGAAATTACGTATTTCTTTCATTCGGTGATTAAATTTTCCGCAAGTGTTGTTAATTTTAAAATGAATCCACCCAAGCAAGTCTAAGGAAATATGAAAGTTTATGAATCAAACTAACATGCCAAATTGCCCAGATTACAATTGGTTTAATTTAATATTCAAAATTTTTGTATGAATCATAATTTTCTTTTCTATTGACTTTGATATATTGGTAAAGGCCATAAAAGTTCATATTAATTCTTACAAAATTTTAAGGAAATCTCCATGACTTTAGGTATATACCTCTATACCAGTTTCTAAAGTCAATTTTTACTTTTGAACAATAAATATTGATTTTTAGAGAATAGTGACAAGTTAGTCAGTTAAAACTCTAGTTTTGAGTATGAGTAGGGTATGTGAGAAAGGTTTTATAATGTTTGGGAACAGTTTGTTTTTATTGTAATCTATTGTACATAAATGTAATATATTTGTTTGTTTGGTATATGTAGGAATTTATTTAAACTATTTTTTTTTATACAGTTTAGCAGTTAATCGTTAAAATTGTGTGTGAAACAGTTCTTTATGTACAATTTATTATGACAACAAATTAAAATTAGGTTATTCTAAGATGTACTATGCATGTGTAAAATATGTAGTAAGGTATGGTAAAATTTGACGAGAGGGTTCAACAAAATCTACAAAAAGACACCAAATTAAAAAATTTAGCGAACAAATTGCTTAAAAGTGAAAAATTTCATGATCATCATTTCCTTTAAAAAAAAAGAAGGAAAGAGCATAAAATAGAGACCAATAACCCATATTCTAATATCTTCAGGGTCGGAGGAGAACAAGAGTTGGTAAAGAGACCTGATAGAAAAGATGAAAGAGAGAGAGAGAGAGAGAGAGAGATCTAACCCAAGACTAGATAAAGAAAGCTGTTGATACCTCAGGAATGCCACTCCTATATTCACTGAGGAGCAATTTTCAATGAGTTCCAGTTAATTGAGTAGTTTACAAAATCATTTAATGGTGTGGGTAAGACATTTATTAAACCAAATTTGGTACATATATTTAAAGTATTTTTAAATAAATGTTTATCTGATTGCAATTAAATCTGACTCAACAATTAATTGTACAATTATATATAATAAATATGAATTTGAATATAGTGTTGTTTCAGAGTCAAACTGAAACAGTGAGATCTACGTAATGAAAGTAATTAATAAAGGCATTAATTCTGTTAAATACGATTGTAAATTTTTACTTACAGTCATTAATCATGAAATACAGTTCAGAATTGTAGGAGTTTTATTGTTTATTTTAGTTTAATTAAAATTTTATTTTTTATTAAGTTTTAAATCATCATTAAAATTTATATATATGTGGGTAATTAAATATTTTTTATATCTATTTTAAAAAGCATTTTGTGTTTGGAATGACAGAACTTTACCCTGATTAATATAAAAATGAAATAATGCAGACTTATTATATGTATTAACAAAAAAATAATAACCTCCCTTGATAATTCATTTATTATAATTAATTTACAAAATTTTTATGAATAAGATGTTTTTAAATATTTTTTATGAAAATTCCACTTAAAAAATATTCTTAAAACAGAAAACGGTATCTTTCTGTTTAGAATGATTTGCTGTGGGAAGACGCTAGTTTCCATTTATAAATTTTGTTGGTAATAGAAAAATAATATTTTACATGGTTAATCAAATCTTTACAATATTTTGAATTTTTTATTGAAGTAAACATTTTTAAAGAAAAAAGTGAGCTGAAAACCACACTTAAAATATTTTGTACTAATACACATGACTTGACATGACCAAGAAAGTGTAAAGATAGTCGCACACACAGGCGCGCGGAACCGCGCAGCACTGTGGATAGTTCTGCTAGTTCCATTGGGGGGGGGGGGGGAGTAAGCACATTGTAGCACCTTCTGATGCCACTGCACCGGCCGACACCCATTCTCAGTTGTAATTTAATTGCATAAAAGGGAGAAATTTAGTCATTTTACGTAATTTAGTTATATAAAAGGGAGAAAATAAGTGTCAAATTTCTTATACCGTCTATTTTCAATATTGGCATTTGTTTTAATTGTTGTAATACTAGTAAATTAAACCAATATTAAAGCTCTTAACTGAAGAAGCTTGTTTTATTTCCTTAGGGTAATTAAGGTGAAATTAATACTATACGAATTAGTTTTAACAAACATTTATTAAATTAATGGAATACTGTAGTAGCCTACAAAATCGTAAAAGACTACAATTATCAAAGGAAACAATATTGGTTACGATTTAGTTAGACTGTATTCTTGGCAGTGATTAAACATTGAATATAGATTTGATATCAAAAGTTTATTTATTTATTTAGAGCCGCACCGCGCCTAGCAGAATTATTCCACTCCGACTTCTCCCCAGAGTTCTCTGCCGGAATTATTCCACGGCGCCTGTGTGTGCGACATTCTTAAAGCTTCATATCAAATTAGGTAAAAATGTAAATGCTAGAGCACATCCACGCTCAATAAAACGAAGGTCAGATCTGGTATTGAAGAAGGTTGAATCAGATGATAGGGATATGCTAGAGAGAATGAGATTATATTTGTTTTTCATTCTTGTGTTTAGTGGGCTGACAATCGAAGCAAGAAGAAATAACTCCATCTTAACCTATCAATCTTCGGAAAAGGAAATTAAAGAGTGGAAAACAGTTGTTTTGAGAAGCTATCTAATAATGTTTAGCAATTATCCTTAAAATAGAGAAATATGTGATACCATGATTACATAAATTTTATAATACCTACATACATGATGAGCAACTTAAAACCAGCTTATTTCCACTTTGAATATTTAGTTCATCCAAAGTGTGGGACTTTGTTTATTTTTCTAGAAGTTCCGTAAATAAAAATCATATGTAGATGAATTTGTGGAATGTGCAGGCCACAAATCTGTGCTGATAATTCATTCTTCTGTAAAATCCTCAAACCTGTATGCCTGTTATGCATGGGATATGTGACATGTCACTCCATCATGATTATAACATTAAATCCTTCAAACATTCTGTGTTATACAATTATTGTTGTGTCAAAAATATTGGCCTCATGATAGGATTATCAGAAATAGCTCATCATAGACAGATATTTTTTTTCATCATGAAATGGTTTCTCATGCAGTGGATAAGTATTTTCCTCAGACTAATATCTGGTGTTTTCCCGTGTGGGTTGCTGTATCTATATCAGACACCCTCCCAGATGAAATATCCTGGGGTAGACCAAAACCAGATAAGTATAATAATCCTGACAGAAGATTAAACATCATAATGAAGAATGCAGAAAAAAGGTTATATCATTAAGTGACAGGAGGTCGGTCGGATTCTCAGAAACGGCATGAGTTGAGGTGATTGAGCAGGCCACATTCAGGTCATCAATAAGAAACTGCAAAATGCATGAAGCAGGGAACCAGGCCCATGCAGGAAATGCTTCTAGAAAATATGAATTACTAGAGCACTGTGGTGAATATACTATGAAAGAAAATTCCCCCAAACCACAATAAAACAATAACAACACAAAGACTGTGTAGTTATGTTTATTCTACCTTATGTACATTTCAATACCACTGAACAGTAAATGACAGAGCATAGTAAGCGAAAACGACATGATAAACATCGTAAATTAAGAGAGGAGAACTTAAAAAATAATCAAGAAATTGAGAATGTGAAGCACTTAGGTGGATATCTAGAAGAGTAAATGACGTTTCCAATATGGTACAAGAAGAAACAATTGCTGGCAAATGGAAAAGAAAAATCTAGGACAAAGAGATATTTTCATGGATGACCTTGAGGGCAAGAAAACCAGATGTAAGATGTGGCCAGTGGGGACCTCTACTGTAGACCTAAAAGAAGAGGAGAAGCATTGAAACAAGCCTAGGTGGGTCACGGAAGCAAAAGCAGAAGATGTGATCGTAGCAAATGGTCTAGAGAAAGTTTTAAAAATTAGAAATATCTGGTGGAACAAGAAGTTTCTGGAAAATGTGACAGTAGTATTTTGATGAATTTACAGAAATAGATATTCAGCATTCACTGAACTTAAGGACAACTTCAAAGTTATTGAATAGCCTTCTGACTCAAACTAAAGGAGTGGAGAAAGTTAAAACAGTCACTAAGAGGATAGTGAAGATAGTAGTCACAGTTCCTGACCTGTGAAAGACCTTGATGGTAATGGGCCAGTACACGAGATAACAAGGCATCAAGAAACTGATTACCAGTAAGGTGATGCTGAATCAATGGGGAAAATGATACAAGTAGTCCTTGAGGGATGAAATCCTGATGTCATCCTCTTTCTGCCAAAAGTAACTGAGTGGATAAGAAATGAAAACTGATCTAGAAAAGAGCTAGTAAAAAATTTAATTCTAACAGAATAGTGGTTGATATCAAAGGAAGAGGTTATAATGAGGTACTTAAGGAAGTAAAGCAAGTCTTAGGGGAGAGTGAAGAAAGCCTGGCAATAGGTCCATAAAGCATACAAGAGGGGAAATTACTACTCATCATAACTGATGAATATGAGAGGATAAAACTGAGAAAAATAAGGGGGTTCTTGAAGAAAAAATACAAGATGTTAAGATTAGAGAGGTTCATGTAACACACTATACATCAGGGACCTGGGTGCAACCCTGACCAGGAAGAGGTGGAACATATCATGAGTCAAAGACATGGTGGTCAAGACAAAAGGGTGTACTATCTGTGGGAGAACTATGACCCGCTAGAGAGAATATGCAGGCAATTACGATAACAAGGGATAAAAAAATATGGAGGAGTTACTGATAGAGATAAAGTACACAGGAATAGGACTTATCCGAGGTAGGGTGGAGGAATATATAAATAAATATCGTCAAATGCTTGAAGTACTTGAATATGGCTATACAGTATCAGCATCTAAAGGTGAGGATACAATAGATTCCTGTTTCAAGTGTTGCTAATTAGGATACAAGGCCATGAACTGCAGTAATGAGGTAGTAAAATGTCCTTTCCGTAAGATGATGGGGCATAAGATGGGAAGTGGGACGCTTAGGTCCGCAAAGAGAGAAAGTAGGACAGAGTTCCAAGGAACAAAGAATAAATTAACAGAATACTACAATGCAACTTAAATAAGTGCAGAGCAGCAATGAGCCTGCAGGAAAAGACAATGGGAGAAAATGTAGTTGATGTTATAATGGCCAAGTCAAATAATAACAGAGTGGTCGTAACATTAGAAAAGCCTTAGCTCACTAAGGCAAAAAAAAACAAAACAAGGATGAGCAAGTAGAAATTTGAAGCTATGATATTGTGATTATCGATAACCACAGAATCATTTACATTGATTATGTATCTGAAGGTTAAACTGTAAATCAAATATACTACAAAAAAAATTTGGACCATCCTTCGTGAACGTGTATATAGAAAAAGGCCTGATATGCGGAAAAATTGTTCATTAAGGCAACACACCAGCGCACAAAACACTGTTGATCAAGACGCTTTTGGCCAAGCAAGGAATTCCTGTGTCGGAGCATCCATCCTACTCACCTGACCTTGCTTCTTGTGACTTTTTTGTTTTCTAAAATCTAGAGTGCATTTGAAAGGAACACGTTTTGAGTCTGTGGACATAGTGAAAAAAAAAAAGACGGAGATAATGAAGGGCATTTTAGAAGACGACCTGCAGTATTGCTTTTAACAATGGAAAATGTGCAAGGAGGGATCAGGGAGGAGTGTATATTGAAGGTGATAAGGTTTCCAATGTAAAATATTTTAAATATATTATTTTAAATTCAGTTCGGTTATTTTCTAGTCATATTTATATAAAACCTTCTTACCTTAATTCTCTCAAACGCTTTCAATATAACAGGCCTCTGGACAATCTGCACAGCTGAGTTCTGACTGGCAAACTTCAAGTAACGGTTTATAATCATTTCAAAATTAAAAGGTTCATCATCGTAGATTTCAGACTGGTGGGTCATGGCTATCACCTAAAACACAAACAATCAAGTTTTATTATTCCACACTTAATTTTACATACAGTTACAATTAATTATTTCGCTTGATATTACTGATATTACAATATTCTTACTGTTCTGCTTGATCTTTGAAAAATTCAAGTATTAACTCTTCTTTAAAAACTTTGGTACATCACATTATTTATTTTATCTATCTATTTAAATATCTAGATCTAGGCTTCTTAGATCCAGAGATTTCGTGATCAGTCAGTGGGGTTATGAAAAGTATTGGCTTACACACAAAACATAGTAAGAATGAAAAACAATGTAGGACAGAAACGTAAACATAAATTACTTTTTCTTAAATTTGCAGGATAAATTGTTCGTACAAAAACATGAAAATCAGTGGTGAGTATATTTATGAAGTGTGAGATTACAAAACAAATTAGTTTTAATTTAGAAAAATAAGAGATTATTTTTATTTCATTATTATAGACTAATTTTAAATTTTATAATTTTTAATGTAAAATAAACTTATATAGACGCTAAGACTTACCAATATAACCAATTATATAACTAACCTAACCTAACCTAACCTAACCTAACCTAACCTAACCCAACCTAACCTAACCTAACCTAACCTAACCTAACCTAACCCAACCTTACCAATTGCCAAGACTAAGAAACAAGCTTTAGGAAATAACAGGGTCACACAATTTCCCCCTTGGTTCCCTATTTTAAATACCTCTAAGAGTATTTCTTATATTAAATTACTATTCTTAATAGTTACTGTTAGGACATTATTGCATTGAACATTTCCCCTTTAATTTTCATTGAAACTTCATTCAAAGCCCAGTTGTTTAATTTAGGAATCTTAAAATCTGGAAAATAACATTTTATCTAACCAGGTTCGGTAACCTGAAATAGAAGACTAATAATTAGACTTTATTAGTTTTGTTATAAATGAATAGAAAACAAACTCACCAAACATAGCTCCAAGACAGACAAGCCTTCAAGTAGATTGATCTTAGCATCTCTAGACCAGAACTGATAACAATGTAACACATCTTCTGGAGTGATATGGAGTTCTGAAGAGTTTATTCGGGATACTAGAAGAAACTTTAACCAAATACAATAGTTTTATATTAGCATTTCTATTCTTCATCATTGAAAAAAAGAAGAAAACTATCTTATATGTACATTATATTATGTGTTTTTCCAATACACAATCTTTTAAGTTGTGATTACTAGAGAGATATGCAAGACATATATTTAAATTTAAAAAAATTCAAATTGAGTATTTAAAAAAAGCCCTAAGTTCAAGTTTTTAAAGATCACTGAGTTGTTTGTTTTAAATTTAGTATTGTTTCAAATTAAGTTTTAAACTAGTGACAGCATGCACCTCTTCCTCACCTATTTATTCCTACTGGAAATTAGTCAAAGTAAATAATATCAATTATATTTCTGAAGTGTCACAATAAACAAGTTTTTAAAGCTAAAAGGTAAATTACATAGTACTGAATGGCAGTTTTAGTAAACTCAATATACAAACAGAAAATACGAATTCAAGAATGACTCTTTATATTAAATCTAATTAATCTTTTTAGTGTTCTTTTTTTACTCTCTACCGATTGAGAAATTGAAGTCTTTACGAAATATTTCAGAACTTTAGTGTTTAATCGTGTGTTTTTCTATTTGTGTATACTACTAGGAAATAGCAAGGACCACTTACCAAGGCAAATCTGTTTCCTATCCAAACAAAATCTAAACATACTATCTATGTGCCCTATTAAACTCTCACTTAATTTAAAGATAATGTTCGCTGTACCCTCGTGGATTATGTATTCAATGAATATATTATAAGTTAATTACCTTATTCTTTTTGTCAGACAATACAAATTTCATCCATGTAGATAACCGGTTTAACAGTTAAACCGTCATCATCAGATCCAAAATATTGTGGAAAACGCCGTTCCATTAAAACTTGTAGTTATTGCGAGTACTCATAAAACTATTGAAAAAATACCATTAAAATTAAAAAACCGTGTGTTTATATTCATTGTGTCAATGTGTCACTCTTTAAACAATTTAACAAGCATTTTATATGTCAATGATTTTTATTTTAATAATGTTTTTTCAATAGTATTACGAGTACTCAACAATAATTACCAGTTTTATTAATGGGACAACGTTTTAAGCGGTTATCCAGAAGGATAAAATTTGGATTGTCTGACAGAAAAATTAAAATAATTAACCTATAATATATTTTAACTTAATATTATAATAACAAATTAACAGCAAATAAAAAAACATGCTTACCAAAAAATTTCTTAACACTCTTTGATCGGAAGATGAGAAGTGTAGTTTCTTGAGAACTCCTAACACCTTAGGATTAGACGTCAACTGACTCACGTCTTCGTTCCAACAATGAATAAAAACAGGGTCCACTTTATATGATGATTTGTTTTCATTAATATCTAGTGTAAGGAGAGATTGAAAAAGTTCAACTGTATTCTCGAATGGGATATTTTTGAGAAGCAATATCTGTCTATGTGAGAAACGGGATTTAACTCTCTTTTCCAATAACTCAGTGACATCAACACGACAAGTTAGACCAACAACACATATAGGTGCCTGCAAACAATGTCCATATTACTTTATAACACATACATTAACGAAACCAAATACTAATCTATCCTAACTACTAATAGTCAAAAAGTTCAGTTAGGTAGTTGTTATTCAAAAATTGAAAGTAACCGAGGGCTATTAAAATATAAGACTATTAAAAAAATATTATTCGATTATATATTGGAATAGAGTATAAACTTGCCTTGCTAGTACCATTAACTTTTACTAAATGTAAATAGTATTGATTAAAATCAAGAATTTTTAATTACGGCGATCAATGTTTTTTTTGTGGTTATTTTGGTAATTCTTTTTTAAATTTTCCACATTAGTTTGTGTCATTAATCTTCACATTTCAATAAAATTAAATGAAATTGGTACAGCTGGTTTTGAAAAATTATGGATTATTTATCTCCATGGGTGATTTGGTTTTACCGATAAAAAATGCCATTTTTGGAGAGATGGTGAAACCAATTTGTTTTATTTTGGTACCTAGAGTATAGATTTTAGTTCCATTTTACAAAATTGAATCAAAATAGTTTGCACTGATTGTGGGAAAATCGAAAATTTATGTTTTTCGTCTTATGATATGAACTCCCAAATTTTGACTTATAGAATAATTTGAGTTATCAGTTAAAAACTCTCAAGTTATGGTCAAAATATGCCCACATACAAAATTTGATTAAAATCAGTCCATTTTTGGGCTGTTGAACACTGCACAGACAACAGATAGACTTTATTCCCAAAACAACTTTTTTAAACTTGGAGGACCTCAAAATGAATATTTCCGCGAAAAAATAGATAATAGTGTTTTGATCCATCACATACTATACACATCACACCATATTTTCAGTTTTTTTGTGAGAAAATAAATAAGCAAAAGCTTTGATTTTCAATTTTAATCTATTGCGTTCAATTGTATATGAATAAAACTGTTGATAGAAATTATAATAACAGTTAAATAGAACCCAATTAACATTTTTTAAAATTATTTAAAGCATAAAGAATAAATAACTTTAGGTTAAAAAGTAAATTGTTATTTGGATTTTATTAAACTGTTGTATAAAAACATACAGTATCGTTACAACACTTGTATTTGCATGCACTAATTTAGGGACAGAAGGACAGTCAAGTTCTTTTATTTGCAAGGTTCGTATAATATCCCCGAAACTTGATTGTCTGGCTTTCTCATTACTTAAGGTTTGATTATAACTTCATTTTTAGAACTTTGAAAATAAATATTTTGGCTGACTGGTTTGCAACCAAAATTGAAAACATTTTCATGTTAGTGTACAGAAGGACATGTAAAATAAATAATTTAAAAATTATAATTATATTTTATATTTTTTAATGGGGTTTTAAGGCGAAACACCATTGCGGTCATTATCGCCTTTTAAAATTATAGGTGGTTAGTGTCTAGTAAACTATCACCCAACATTTTCGGTCAAATATTTAGGCTTAAAATTATAGATATTCCTGTCGAGTGAGTTTTATTATGTTTTTAAGTGATTATATAGGTTTGCTAAACCTACCTGAGCAGACTGTGCAGCATCAAACAAGTTGTACAAGAGCGTCTGGTTACGATGGGTACAGAACAGATGGAACTCGTCTAATATAAAAATTACAGGCTTAGAAATCTCTCTCTCTCCTGTGCGCAAACATTGTAGTAAAAACAATAAATTATCTGCAACAAAAAATGAACTTAGGTTCTATCATTACAAATTTTAAATAAATGGTGCAAGAAAACTGAAATTTTTTCTTATTCATGTATGCACACAATCGCTAAAATAAAAGTACGATAATTAGCTGTTAATATAACAATTTATGTAACAAAATATTTAAACTCAAATATTAGTAGTAGGGACACCAATATTTCGAGACGTATTGTTTCATGAATTTGACATTATAGCTGACATAAAAGCATTAAACAAAACACAAGCAATTGCCATTTGGAAAGACTTTAACTGGGAGATTCTGCAACAGGCTGATTTGGAATTCTTATGGTCACATATTTGATTGTGGAAAATTCACACGGGTTTGGGAATGAGTCAAGACAAACATGCCGAGCAGTATACAAATTGACCTATAAAAATTGTTAAAGAAAAAATCAACAAACCAGAAACGGTAAGGGAAGAACGCATATAGGACGCGGTTGAAGGATTTTCGGAAGATAGGCAAAATATTCAATTAACAGATAGTAACATAAAACTCGAGAGTAGAATGAGCGAGAAACTGTCATTTTTTGAGCCCGGTAAATTGGGAGGAAAATCAGAGGAAGACATAATGAGTCATATAACAAGATTTAACAGGACAGCCTTAGCGAACGGATGGGACGATAACCAAAAGAAAATATACTTCCCATGGTATTTAGAGGGTGTGGCAAGCAACTATTATGACATTTTAGAGTTAAAGAATGATCAGTTGACATAGGAAAACCTAAAAGAAGAATTAGTGAAAGCATTTGCACCGACGCAAGAGAAAGAAATGTTGTTGCTAAAATTAAATAGTAGAGTACAATTCCCCGAAGAATCCCTAATTCAATATAGGACCGATGTGGAATTGTTATGTGCAAGATACAAGCCGGACATGAGGAAACAAAAATTATGTAATCACATTCTAAAAGGCCTTTTACCCTGCTATGTTACAGCAAATCGCTATGTTAGATAATACTACATTTCGAAAATTAACCGAAAATATGCTCACGGCCAAAAACAAATCTTTTGTGAGAAAGACTGGGCATTACTACAGGGGATACACCAACAACTAGAGATATCAATGTAAAAACCGACTTGGCAGCCTTACTGGACCAACTCAAAAATATACAGATACAAAATAGACAATTTAGAGAAAATCCTGGGGGACGGGAATACCAGGGACGTCAAAATAGATATTATGACAGACATAGGGAGACAGAACCAAGAACAACCTATCGACTAACTGGACAATATCGACCACAAATCTCGGATCCAACATACATTCAAAGTAGGCTCATGGGCCAATATAATGAAAGCCCCCATAAAATGGAATATAGAGGAGGGCCAGAATGTTTTTGGTGTGGAGAAAGGTGACATTTCGCTAAATTTTGCCATATAAAAGATAAATTCCTAACAGTTTCTTCCATGACTCAATCTTTTCACAATCGCTCAAAAATGGTGTGACAATGGTTTTCTACCGCAGCTGGTTTACAACAAATTTATTGTTAAATACCGACAATAAGGTGCTTCTCCACAATAATGTATGACCTCTGAAAATCAATAAAACAGGTTATCTATAGATTTGAATAGAAAACCAAACATTTGATAGGCATGCTGAATCATTATACATCATTGCTAGCATTGAAGCATAAATCTTGCCTCCTTGTACTGTATTCTTCATGTACTGTAAAATCTGTATTTTGTATGGAATACCACTGTTTCCTCAACTTTCATTTCAGAGATGTTTGATTAAGAACCATTTAACCAAATTATTCATATCCTCAAAAAAACGTCTTTGTTGTTGCAGTAGCTGGACAGCTGCAGAAATGATGGAGAATTTATGTGAGAATGACATGTACAATGGATTTTTTACTAATTGCTAACATAACTGTGTCACTACAATGTGGGGCTTTTGAAATGTGATATTCATTTGAAATGTTTAGCAAATTTCACTCGTTTGAACAATCAGCTATTTAAAAAGGAAAATGATACAAAATAATATCCTAGTTGTTAAAACTATTATAACTTCTACTAAGCTTAGAATAAAAATATTATCGTTTCCTTCACAATCGATGAAGTGATTAATTGATTTGTATGCATGTCATATGATTATGACTTGCGGTAAGGTTTGTTTTGATACATACTGAATTTCTGTTTTATTAAGAAACAAATAAGTTAATTACCAGAAAATGAACCAGTTACTCTGTCACCAGCTAGTGATTCTAAATGTAACTGACAAATTATATCCTTCAGGGCCAGACTGTCATCTGTATGTATTAAGCCATTCAGTTGCACTAAGATGGTATCTTCTATCATGGAGTTGGTTTCTCTTAATTTTTCCAACACATTATTTAGCAGCTGAAATAACAAAATACACTATTACACACATTTTGAATACTTAACCAACATATGTAGAAATCATGTTTATTTCAAATATTTTTAAACGAATTAAAAATATTGTATGTAGTATAATATATAAGCTATTAAATATATAAATTATATATAAATAACTTTACACCAACAGCAGGTCTTGCTTGCTTTTTGGTAACAGGGGTTTCACTACTCATTTGTGACATTCTAAATCCCTGAACACATCACATTATTGATTTAACATTACACATCCACTAAAATACTTATTAGCAGATATTTTGTACACTCTACACATAAAATTTGAAAAGATACTTCTTGCTGTGTCAGTTGGTTTACTGACAATTTACTTGATGATTTAATCATTGTTTACTTATAATATGATAAGACCTTAAAAAGTCTAAGTTTTTCTATATGTTGGTCGATTTATTTTAAGTAATTGTATCATAAATACAGTACATGCGAACTTTAGCTTGTAATATAGCAAGGTTTTCAGGGTTGATTATAAAGTATGATATATTTATAATTTTTCAAGACATGACATATTTTGCTTTCTTCATCTATGTGGAAAATTTTCAATTCTTCTGGTATAAATGTCGTCAGCTGATATTAGATATTTTTCAAATGTTGATGTGGCGGCTTTACGATTTCTGTGTGGTAGTTATGCTTTAAAATGGCTATTCTTTTATATGTTTTGCTCATTGAATTTTTGATTACAATTGTTACATGGAAATTTGTAACCACCACTGTTAAAATAGGGATCCATGGTTCTGTAGTTGGTTTATTAAGATGGTGCGTTGTTTTATATCTTTCATTGTAAGCAATATTTGCAATGGGTTTCTAAAATGAAATTGCATTTTATCCTAATGTATTTGCATTTATGTGGTAGTTTCATTAGCAGAGTGTTGGTTTTGTTCGTTTAATTTTTTCTTAAAATAAAAATGAACACAATTTCAGAACACTTGATACAGAATACTTATCACAAGGAATAATATAAAGCAGCACACCATGCGCCTTACACCTTAATCGACCTACTGAAAATCAACAATAAAATCAGAGATCCATAATTAATTATTGAGCGCTCTTTACAATTTGTCGAGAAACGGCTGTAACAAAGAATGGCTAAATGGGCAAGATGTTTAGAATCCATTTTAAAGAATACCTATCACACAGAAATCATCATAACACCAGATCCACAAAAATAAAACATCTAATATCAACTAACCATAAACACAGCAGTATTGATAAGAATAAGAAAATTCTCCGTAAAGGAAAAGAGAGTACAAAATTAAATATCTTCGAGGAATATGAAATATATTTACACTTTAAATCAACCTTGACAATTTACTAAATGACAAACTAAACTCTACTTTTAACTGTATCTAAGATACAATTATTTCATTAAATAAATTACCTTAACCAGCAAATAGAAGAACTTGGACTTCTTAAGATCTTACCATGTAAATAAATATTAATTAGGTCATGAACTAGCCTGCCATTATACCAACAGACAAGACACAGACAGAGTTAGATGTGTTGCTCAAACCACTTAGCCATCTGTACAAAATATCTATGATATTAAACATTTAGAAATTATATATTTTAGAGTATGTGTATTATTAAATTAATGATGTAATGCAGGGGTCGGCAATCTTTTGAACAGTTGGGCCATATTTATAAATATTGACAACTTGGCAGGCCGGATTATTGAATAATGGTATAATCAACTTCCCCATTTTAGTAGAAATACCTTTTATTTGATAAACTTCTAATACAGTTTAGTAAACAAAACTCAAGAATAGGCTATGCAATTAAAACTAAATTTTAAGTTACAATTGTTACTGCATACAAACTAAAACGTCTTTTTTTAAATGCAACTTTTTCTTGACGAAGCTGCCCTTTTAATTCAGCATACCGATGCTTAATATGTTTCGTTTCGTAATGTTTACGAATGTTGTATTCTTTCAACACAGCAATCTTCTCATTGCAAATTAGACACAGCGTAGCATTGTTATGTTCAGTAACAAAGTACTCACCACTCTATCGTTCATTAAATACTCGACACCCACTACCCACTTTTCTCTTTTTTTGCAAAGACGTTTTTCGAACACAATAACAAACAACTGCACAATACAACAACTTAGGCTAGGGAAAGTCTTTATTTGAAACCATATTTTACCACGTCAGTACCGTCTTGGCATGTAACCGCGGGCCAGATAAATATCCGTCACGGGCCGTTTTTGGCACGCGGGCTGTAGTTTGCCAACCCCTGATGTCTTAAATGGCTTGAGAATGTCAACACTGAGTGGCAAAACAGCTGTCACCAATAGCAAGAGAGATTTACTATTGACGTAAAAATATTTACTTATATATAGGTCTAATTAACAACAGTAGGTCTTAAAGCATACAAAGTAGAAAGATAAAATAAATAAGCAAAGACAACATAACTTACTGTTGTTTTTCCTGATCCTCGAGGGCCAATAACTAAAGTGGAATCACTTTCTCCACAATCAATAGTTCTTCGTAATACATTATAAAGTTCTTCAAACTCATCCATATAACTTGTGATGTTTGAATAGCTAAACAACTTTTCCTTTATCATTTTCTTACACAAGAAAACCTTCTCTTCATCTGACATTTGGATTTCTCTGTTGATTTGTCTTACTAACCTTTTCTCCATTTTATTCAGCCCTGTGAAGAGAAAAATGAAAATAAGAAAAAATGTTATATATATATTTAAATAACAATTTATTGTAATATGTGAATTATTAAAAAAAAAAGAAGTTAATTAGATTTAAGACTTTAGTAGCCTATATAGATGTATTAACGTTCCATTAGCCCCATCCTTAAGTCTGAGACTAGTTAGTTGTGAGCATAACTTAAGTTTTGTGAAACTCAAATGGATTTACAATTTGCAGTGACCACAAATTTTTTTTCTTCTTCTTCTTCTTCTTAAAACTATTATTGGCTTATTATAACTATTTTGGGATCTGAATCTTGAATCGTTGGTACTACAACTTTATACTAAGAATCTAAATCATATTTAGAAACAAGTGCAGAGTTGTGTTCCATTGATTCAATAAATTTCTATCTGGACAAGTCGGCGTAATATTTCATTTGCTCAACATGTATGTTTTTGTTTTCATCACTGTTAAAATCTTGTTTATGTGGAAAATTTGTTGTGTTTATTTTTACTACAGACTTCTGAGCATTTTTATAAAAACAATATTATATTGCCTCCCTTCTTAAAATTTTTAGAGTAGGCCTAATATGTTACTAATTTCCTTAAACCTGTCAATTTAGATACAGTTGGTCTTTTATAAAAATGCTTATTCTAAAAAAGGTATTTGGGTTTAAAATAAATTTCTGCATGAAAACTGAAAATGAAATGAATCTAACCTGTTATGATTCCAATATTTATTCTACAAGATTACAACCACACATTTTCTATGGACATAACCTAACCTAACATAGATAAAAATGGTAATTATATAGAGTAGCTGATACAGCTAATTTTGTTTTTCAGTTTACCTTTAGGGTTCTTTCCATTATTACTAAACTAAAACTGTTCATATGTCAATTAACTATAGCAGTTTAATAAATACAAAGTTACTCATTCTTAATAAAAGCCATTCACCATTCAAAAAACTTTAAAATTAAATTGCTTTAAAATATTCAAACACAAAACTAAGGTTAAGGTTATAAAAACTGAAGATAACCACAAAGGTTTAGATTACCACTAACACAAAAAATTACAGATAAAATAAAGTCATTGCAGTCTTAAAATGGGTACTCGCAGTTTTTATATAGATTAAATTTAACAAAACTGAAGGAAAATTATCATCATAAACATTTTGTGAAATGTCAGAAACAATAACCAACTAGTGCTGACTTTTAATATAGATAAACGCGGGCTTTCGGCTTTAGTTTGCCAGTATTGCCAGTATAAGAGTTTATATCTCTAAGGTCTACAATCGTTGCCTTCTATATCAGAATACTCAAACTAGAGGTATATATATAGCTTCTTAGCGAATATTTTCCAAACGACCGAGTTATTTTATTATATTATGTAAGTATACAGAATATTTGACTACGTAAAGAAAAATAAATTGTAAATTTAAAAAAAAAACGAATAACTTACAGTGGTTCGTATAGGGTTGTATTTAGTTTGAAATTTATATTTATGTTGCTGTAATATATATCTTGTATAGTGATTCTATTTAGACATCGTGTTATTGACGTATTTTCTCTTCATTTCATATCGTGATACAATATCTTGAGAGATTAAGGTATAAAATATAATAATTTCATTGGATGACCTAAATGCTTGTTAATTTTGTATTCAATTTCATGCATTAATAATCAATATCCAGATTCATATCGAATATCGAAAGTGTAACATAATATATCTCCATTTGCATTCTAGCTATTCGTGATTGCATGAAAGGTCACACGTGATGTAAGATGTATAAATAATTAATTATACCTCTATGGCGAACTACCCCACCCACCTCTATTCAAGCATTTTCAGCTGGAAGCTTTCAAGTTTTTAAAATACAATACATTAGCACTAGCAGCAAAAATTACGAGTGGAGAGGGAAGCAAGTACGCATGATCG
Organism: Aphrophora alni; assembly: GCA_963513935.1. Lineage (NCBI taxonomy): Eukaryota > Metazoa > Arthropoda > Insecta > Hemiptera > Aphrophoridae > Aphrophora > Aphrophora alni. The sequence goes on from OY740767.1 coordinate 17,837,180, forward strand.
TTTTAGTCAATATACTGTTAAAATAACCTAAAACAAAAAATCGTAGTGTCAGTTGAATAGATATTATAATAATTTGTAAAAATTGAAAATATGTTTTTGCAGATTAATGCACGCACAACCATTATATTATCTAACATCAATTATAAAATTCAATTAATTATATTTAAATATATCGCTTTAAAGTAATAAACAATGTGTTGTACTAAGAATACTTGCTATAGAAAAGGATTTATGAAACGGTTTTGAAAGTTATGTTTCTTAATCGTAGTACCTCAGAATTGCAAGAACTATTATTACATAGTGCACGTAATGGAGAAATTTCTGAATTAGATAATCTACTCAAGGCTCAAGCCGAAGGAAGTGTGGAGTTTAATGTTAGCTGTAAAGGTAGGCTTATCCTAATCAAAACGTCTGTTTAGTATTCCACAGGGATCCATTTTGGGTCCAGTATTGTTTATTATATACATGAATGATCTACACTTCAGTGTTAGGAGCGGTGGTCTAATTCAGTATGCTGATGATACCACTATAAGTCTGAAAGGGCACAGACTCTGTGATACTGAAATAAATGCATTTATCCTAGTAAACACTGCTTGCCAGTATTTTTATGAACATAATCTTAAAGTAAACACATTAAAGACCAAGTGCATGCTTTTTGGTTTAATGCCGGGCTTAGAAGAAGGCCTTCATATAGTGCTGGATGAGCAAATAGTAGAGACAGTATCATCGTTAAAGTTTCTAGGGCTCATCCTTGACAGCAAATTGTCTTGGGCAGAGCACATTAGTGAGCTGTGCAAGAAACTGAGTTCGGTAGTTTTTCTGCTCAGGTCACTGGCAAAGTTCTGTTCAGAACACATTTTAAAATTAGCATACTTTGGTCTATTCTCTTCTCACCTAAATTATGGAATTGCTCTGTGGGGTAATTCATCAAAGCAAATGATCCGAAGGGTCTTCAGTTTACAAAAGCAAGCAGTAAGAATTATTGCTCGTTTGGGCCATCGTGATTCTTGCAGGGAAGTATTTAAAAAGCTAGGTATTTTGACCTTTCCCTGTATGTACATTTTTGAAGTAATTTTACATTACAAGTATAAGAGTTCTGTGACTCGAAACACTGATGTGCATACATACAATACCCGTCATAAAAATGACTTCCGTGGCAAAAAGCATAGATTAAAAGCTTTCGACAAGCTACCGTCTGAGACTGGAGTCCGTTTCATGAACAAACTCCCTAAAGAGTTTAAAGAAACGATGGAAGTCAGTGTTTTTAAAAACAAATTAAAGCGGTTGCTGAAGTTCAATGCTTTTTACACTGTGGGGGAGTTTCTTGATGCCACATTATAGCCTATTATTATAAAAATGAGTACCCATGTATAAATTAAATGTACTGGCTAAGGTCATAACAATGGATAGAAGAGAAGAAGTTTGTGGATTTTAAATTTTATGTGTGTGTATTTTGTGTTATCATAATTCTTAAGAATATGAGTTTTATTTGAATTTTGTAATTCTAATGTTAAAATTTGATTTTAATAAGCATAAATGCCATATAAATATATTATTTATCAAAAACGGATCAATACAGATTGATATAAAATTAAAGTTGAAATAATTATGTACTAGAGTTTACTTGACTTTGAAATTTCTTGACCTAAGCTTAAAGCCACGTGAGAATTTTAAAACTGTATAATTTTTCTTTTATATATATGTATATGTTATTTATTATAAACTGTATGTTGTCTCTATTTTTTAAATGATTTATTGTGTTTGTTGTATTTTGTAACTCATTACGTATAGCTATTGTATTAGCATATCTTATCCATGATTATTGACTTGTCTAAATACAAATGTATATTTGTCAAACAGACTAATAAAAATGAAATGAAATGAAATTTATCTCGTAATAAATCCTTGGTTGTGTTTTTTGTAAACGAGAAGATGGAAGAATATAATTTGTATAAAGTCTTTTTAATTTTTATGACACTACATTCATTCATATTATTCTTCGTTAGGTATTCCCATAATGTAGATTTTCTTACCCCATATCAGTATAATTATTCTTGAAGTTGTTATATTATATTTTGCACACATATTTTTTTATCACCCACTCTACTTTAAAAAAAATAAACATGTATTGTATAGGATTAAACAATTTAAAACTGGTCATAAATTTGCAAAAAAGTAGAACCTACTGTTATTTTAACCAGTAGGCATTACTTTTGAGTTTACAATGATTACAATTTTACTAATATTAAAAAAAGAACATACATGTTATAAACACGGAACCGTAGTTTCTATTTATTTATGCAAAAGCATTAACATTATTAAGATTTATGCCTATTTAGCAAGTTATCCAAAATTTGTATGTATATTTAGTTGTCTATATTAATGAAATGAAGGGGATAAAGTTTAACAAACTGTGTTTAACATTATTACTTGTAAAATAGAACTGATGAAAGATCTAGGTTTTATTTTTAAGATTTTATTAATATGTTGCAATATCAATTATTGAGAAATGAGATTAAATACTAGGTACATTAACCTAAATACTACTAATGCAGTATTGAACAATACGGTACAATATGCTAAATTTAAACTTGATTATTAATATTGTTTATTTATGATCAAATAGAAGTAATTGTAATTGAAAAAGTAGGAACAGAGTAAGACTAATTATTACAGACCTTCCCCAATTTTTGCTCTAATGGTAGAGTGTAATAATTGTGTTCAAAGATTTTGTATTCTAATTTTCTGAACTTTTGTAATATGTTATACATGTCTGGGAAAAGAGGAATATGATAGAACCTACTAAAAAACATTGCCAGTAATAACAAACAGCTTAAAAATAACATAGGTACATTTAGGTTATGCTGGGTTTGTTTAGTTTCGAATATTTATTTTGTGTATTAAATCTTAAAAAGAATTTATATAAATTAGCTTTGTCCACTACACTCGTGTGGGCAACATTGACAGGCTTCTTATGTCATTTCAAATTTAAGTAGAACTTTCATGATTTATTCTTGTCCAAAAATTGATTTTAGCAGATATTGCTGAAAAATAATAATTGCATGAATGTAAGTAGCACTGTGTGCTTAAAATTTCAACAAAATATTAATTTACTGAATTTTATATTTGTCTAATCCTCATTGTGAAAAGAAGTATTTTTTAAATCAGAAACAGGTTAGGTTTAAAATAGTGAACATAAATTAAAATTTCTTTTTTTATTACAGAAAAATAATCTTCCCTAAATTCTTTAAACTTGTTTGTGTTATCAAAATTCAACAGCCAGTGTTTTTGAAATTTAGTTTTCTTTGTCAGGTAAAAGTAAAAGTAATTTAGGGTGGACACCTTTACATCTTGCTTCTTACTTCGGGCATAAAGAGGTTGTACAGCTACTCCTGGACCATGGTGCAGAGATTAATGTTGTAAACGATGCAGGTGATACTTCTCTTCATAAAGCTGCGTTCATTGGAAGAGAGGTTAGTTATCAACCTAATACATCTCACGAAATTTACAATTAGACATATTCAAAGAGAAAATTCTAACTTGCAACAATTTATTATTTTGACATGATCATTTTTCTCCTTAAGTACATGATCTTTTTATTTCTTAAGATTCATTACCCAACAATTATAGGCTATTCCTACTGTCATGGAATGGTAGAACTATTTATTTTCTAACAAACTCATTAAAAAAATGAGAAAAATAAAAAATAAAAAGGCATCCAGATAAATAAACACATGGACTTAAACCAAATTTGCTTCCACTAACTTTGATGGTGTGTATTAACCGGGTTTGTTATTCAATTTTACATTCTCCTTCAGATACAGTAGAAGTTCTCTTAACTGCCCACAGTGTCCACTGTGTCGTTGATAAAATATGTGGCTAATTCAAAAATGCATTAAAATTCAATTTTAACTGTATACATGTATTAAAATACTAAAATGTATTAAAATAAAAAGCTAAATAAATTTCATAGAACATGCAGCATAGTTTTAGAAAATAAAAACGATATATACTTACAACTTTAAAAAATAAAAACTGATTATTGCTGTACTGTATTGGCTTTTAACACATGGAAATTACAATAGAGCTCTGTTGTAACTAAAAATGAAATTTTAATTTTGCTGTAAATATAAAGTTACAAAAAGAAACACACAAATTTGCAGAAGTAATAAAATAAAACTGTACTGTATATTTATTGGAAAATAATTACTTAAAGAAGTTCTTGATTGATTTAGGCTACTTATTCTGTAGAATTTTCTTGAAAGCCAATTTTTTATAACTGTTACATAATTTTATTATTATTTTTTCCAAACTTGTGGTTATAAATAAACTTTGCAAAAAAAAAAAATCTTAGAACCGAACAAAAGTCTACACTGGAATACATCAACCATAAGACGATTGATATCATCAGTTGTCAAAACACTCAATTTGTGTCGAATATCCAGTGTCGGTGAAGAGTGTGGGAAATAGCATGAAATGTAAATTACAGTGTAGTAGGTAGACGGCCGGTTTAAACTAAGTGCCAGTTAAGAGGACTTTATACTGTATAGAGAAAGTTATGTAAGTTAATGTGAAAAAAAATAAGAAATATTATAAAGTTCATAGGAACTAATATAAATAATGTATTTTCTCAAAATCTGTTTTAGCGATTTTGAACAAATTCTTTTTCATTATAAAAATCTTGGGAGTGAGAGGATTTCAACTAGCCTATGGTATATGAAAAAATTCAAATTACAATTGACTAAAAATCAATTTTACCCAATTTTTGTAAAGTTCTGCTTCAATATAAAATTTTAAAAACCAAAAAGAAGGTATTGGTCGCCACCTCTCCAAAAATGTGAGTTGATGAAACTAAAACATCATGTTTCTTTATAGGATTTAGTACTACTTCTGCTTGAAAGAAATGCTGATGTAAACATCCGCAATGGTGAGGGACGCACAGCAAGGGAAGTGTGCCAAGATGATGAAGCTGCTAAGTTACTGCGGGCGGCAGAGAAAACTGAGTCCAAACAAAAGGAAGAGCTGTTACTTACTGCTGCAAGAGATGGCTCGCTGGAAACACTTAGCAATATGGTAATAACAATTTTAAATGCAAAATCTTACTAATGGTATTCATTATAATAATTCAATATACAAAAGACTATGCAAATACAATCTTATTGTGGTGGTGATTTCTCACCTGTAGCAAATACAGTATCTAGAATATTAAAAAAGTTATTAAGTTCTTTAAGGGCTAAGTCCTGCTCTTTAATTAAATCAGTTAACAACTACGGTATATTATCTACATAAAAATTGATAAAAGATTGAAAAATAGGTTAATGAAACCAACTTATGATTTTCCAATTATTTTGGTTAAAAAGTGAGTTATTGTCAATGTTTGTACCAATTTGATGAAAATTAGAAAAAAATGCCAAAATATAACCTAAAACAAACTTAACCAAACAAGTTTTCAGGCTATTGTAATAACAATATTTATACCAATTTTGGATAAAGTAGGAAAAACATTATAGTTACACTTAATAACTTAATAATAATAATAATACACTTAAACACATTATGTCATTCAGGGGGAAGTAACAATAGTTGATATATATATGGTTTTTAAAATACAACTACGAAAAACACATATATATATATATATATACATATGTTCCAAAACTTTCTATTGCCATCTGTCTGTGTTATATGTATAATTTTCATTTCATTACGTTACATATCAACTAGTGTTGCATGGTTTCATAAGTAAAGAATTCTTATAAATACAAAAGAAAAATGAGCTGTACAATCCGTAAAACTATCAAACAATGGCTTAACTTAAGTAGATCATCATTATCACGGAAAACACAAGTCAGATACTTCGAAATCTTGTCTTTCTGAGCTATTGTCAGCGTTTGTACCAAATTTGATAAATTACGCAAAAATGCCAAAATATTGACAAAAAGAAAACTTTTAAGTAAACAGGCATTTCAGGCCATTGTGCAAATTAATGCAAAAGCCATCTTTGTTTTAAAATTAGAGTGTCCATGTATGTAAAATATTCATCCACTCAATCATAGCTTATTATTATTGCCTAGGTAGATACTATCACAGCAAGTGGAAAGAATTGACTGGACTCTTTCTAAAGTCTTTCATTCAGATATAAAACAGATATATATATTTTCCTACAGATAGTTTTGTGGATATCAGTCAATTAGTTGGCATAAATAAAACCATACATAATAGTCTCAAAGTCCACTTGAGGAATTCATCAATAACTTATTAAATATCCTAAGGGGGCAAGGGAGGGGAGGGATGTAAGTCCAAGATTTCCTTAGACTGTAAGGATTTCTTTCAACCAACTCTCCTCTCCTCCAATAATACTCGCCATAAGCAGAGTTTTTACTACATTGTTAGGACAAATGTTAAGATAGAGGTTACTTTTTAAACATGTCCCAGTACCATATAATTTTATATATTTTCTAAACTATTCTCCAATTCTCAGCTCAAAGGTGATCATCCACCCAACATCAACTGTGTGGACACTCAGGGAAATACTTGCCTTCATTGTGCATCCTACAGAGGCCATAAGGAAGCAGCAGTTTTGCTTTTACAAAATGGCATTGACACTACCATCAGGAATATTAGAGGTTAGGTAATCAAAAGTAATAGTTGTAACATAGAAAGTAGTGTGTAAGATCTATAAATTATAAAAAAAGAAAAGCAGTTACAACTACAGTTACTTCATCGTAGTTGTAACTTAACTCTAGGTACAGTTTATATAATTTACTGAAGGTAACTGTTATTTCTGAAAAAGTTACAGTAAACTTGCATTCATAGTTGCTTGTTGTTGCATTTAAAAAAGACCCCCCCCCATATACAATGATATTAAAATTCCAATTACTTCTCCTTCAAGCTATTTTCCTGTTCAAAAATTGTTAATTTTCATTCAGTTTTTATTGTTTTCATGATTTGATGTGATTCAAATAAAATGTAATAATGTAATTTGTAACAGTAAATTTGAGATTTAGAAAAATGTTTAGTTTTTTTTACAATTAATTTACTCTTTCTTTTATCTTATTAAAAGATTCTACTGACTAGGTGCTATCACTCTCTTAAATAGAGTTACTGACAAGTAAAAAAATTAACAAATTTAACCAAAGAAAATGTTTAATAATAAAAAGTAGGGAAAATGTTAATAAATTGTATACCTAAATAAAATTACCACATCTAATAAATCAATGTAAGGTTAACTTATGAGAATTGCATCAATGCAAAGAGGATAACAACGGCACGCATATTCATAGACTTTAGCTATAGGAGGAAAAATTAAAAAAATACATTTTTGACTATTTGGTCAAAACAAAATCTGCGCAAATGAACATTCTGCATCTTATTTCTGAAGTATTTACAAAATCTGCAAATATTAGACACAAGTTCTTAAAGATTATCAAGAAGAACACAATACATATTCTTTTCTTTTAATTAAAATGTTTTCGTACTTCTTGATGGTGACAAGGCTACAGATGAACGTTTCCATTATCATAACAAAAGATTGGTAAAGAAAACGATCTTGTAATATTCTAAAATTTACAAATTTCTAAAATAAATGAGTTAAACGAAAATGTATAACTGAATAATAACCAATCAACTGTTTTAAATGAATATTAACTGGTAAATATCATAGTTTTAATTACTGTTAATAACAAATTTAAGAAACTCAGTTCCAATTTCAAATGTAATGCTGTTGTCCCTCATTAGTTGCTAAGAGTAACTGCACCTGGTAATCAATTCTTTTAAATGATTGTGATATCTAATTTTTACCTGTGATCACTATATAAGGTTTAGATTCTCTCAAAAAGCATACATCAAGTAAGTTGTAATCATATTTTAAACCACAGTTGAGAGCCTTATTGATAAAATGAAACAATAATATAGGTAAATTGATTTGGTTTAATTATTTTTTTCTTTCTTTAAAATTGTGAGGACCTAACCTTAACAAAGTGTTTTCAAAGTTCATTACAGTTGACATGGATTTTAAACTTAATCATTCAGCTATTGTATTTTTCACCCGCTACTTAAAATATGTTGTAATGTAAGAGAACTTTAAGGTTAGACTAATGTGAAACTCTTATACAGGTCAGACAGCATTAGACTTAGCTAGAGATGTACAGATGCGTCAAGTGCTGTGTGTCCGTCCAGTCAGACAGTTACAGAAAACAGCTGTTAGATTTGAAGGTCAATTGTTGAAACGGTCCCGATTTCTGGGATGGAAACCAGTTTGGGTGAGTTGACACATTCTATATTCTCCCATTTAATACCTAAACCTTATATCATTTGTCATATTCATTTCAACATAGCCCAATTAGTTATAGCATTTACAACTACATACTTTTATTAACTGATGGTAAAAATCAAAGAGCTAAAAAGTATAAAAGGTACCACAATCAACAATATAAAATCACAGTCCTTTTCATAAGCTCTTTCTTTTCATTAAATATTTGTTTAAAACTGTTGTGATTATTATTCAAGTAATTATAATTTTTTCCTTTAAATACGAAGCTCAAATTTTTAATTATGACTTTTTAATGCAGTTATATTTTGCAACAATGGTATAATAGGAGTTATGAATTGTTTAACACAGTTAACATTCTTTAAATGTAATAACTATACAATTTGAATACAGTTCATTGTACTTAGTTCAGAAGTAAACAATTTTGCACTTTTCACCCCTTAAACAATTTAAAATGGTGGTTGTAACTTTTTACATTTTGTACTGATTTTAATACAACATAGTTTTTACAATTATTTTGATTACTGAACTCAAATTTGACATAAGTGTTTGTCTAACTTAGCAAAAATTTAAAATGGCCTCAACAGTATTCCTTGTTTTAAATATATATATTATTCAGTATAAAATATTATTGGTGTAGAAGTAAATAAAAGCAATTTTCAGTCCTTATCTTTCTGCATAATTGCAGTGAGTATTACAGCCTTTTATAATTTAAATTATTGCATATAGTGATGGACTGATATAACCTGTAATAAGAATGATCTGTATCTATTTGCTAGAATATTGTTTAATCATCATACTTTTTACTAGAGTGTGCTGGAACGAGGCGTGCTGACTTATTTTAACAGCCGAGCAGATGCAAGCTCTGGAGTAAAGAGGAAAGACTTTAAGTATTTAGATGGTGCACGAGGCGTGCCTTCTGACTTGGCATTGTCAGCATTCACTATTCTATTCTCTGATGGTACTATCCATAGACTGAGTGTGCCAATAGATACTGAAGACAGTTCTGGAGAGGTTAACAGACAGGTATGAAGAAGCATTATATCAATATATTAGTTACTTATAAATGCCTTCACAACTCATGTACTTAATTATGGCAACTTAACCAGGCAGTCAATGTGTGTTTACTGTATTGAAAATGGGCTCTCAGGGAATCTTCATTGAAAAAACACATTTTCTTTAACAACATGGTTTTATAGTTTTTATTATTTGTAGTTTTATATTATGAGTCAAATAGTTTCTATTTTTGATTTGAAAAATAAAATTATTAGTATTATTGTTTAAAAAATAGATGGCACCATAGACAGCCGAGTGTTTACCTTTAAAGATACTCCTATTTGAGGAGGTCTGTTTCTTTTATTTTGAATATTGCTCTTAACAGGTAGAAAGCATAAAGATAATAAACATCATTTTTAAATTACACAATCTCATAATTAAGAAAAAAAAATCACTCTATTTGCAGAAATTTTTTTATATCAATTAAATTTGACAAATAATCTATGTTTTACTATTCACTGAATACTTGTTATGAAAAATAAAAGTTGGTAAATTTCAAAACAGCTTTTAGGACCTTCCTATTTCCATTAACTTATAATAGTTCATTTTTAACAGCTTGGCTTATTGATATTAAGGCCAATTTAAACACAAGCAGGTCTGTATGTTCTAAAAATCAATTAAGATCCAATTATCACATCTCAGCTACATGCAAGTATTTATTAATTTCTGTCAGAAATACCCATGATGATGAAAAAAGCGATAAAACAAATCTATAAACATTAAAAAAAAAAAAATAAAAAATAAATAAAAAATAAATTTAGGGACTTTAAAAAAAATAACTTTCAACCAATAACCTATGGTTTATAATAAATAAATAATATAATTCTGACATTGTATTAATGTTTTAGAAGTGGCTGAGTGCATTGAGTGAACATGTAGCTTATAGTTCACATTACCTAAACCAAGGCAATGTGCTTCATGACAGTGATGATGAAGAGACCATGATTAAACCTTTAGGGTCCATGCAGGTGTGTAAAACATTTATATATCTGGGTAGAGGGTTAGTAAACCCTATTGTGTATCTGACCCATAATATAAGCTTACAATTATGAATTATATTTACACGTTTAATTTGAGTAACAGTAAGTTTCAATATAAAGTTTTGCATAAAGATATACCTTTTTTATAATAGATTACAACATTTAAAATAAACTAAAATTCAGTTTATCAGAATTTCAGTTAACCAAAACCCAAGTCAATTAAAATAGGAGTTTAAACAAAGATTGATCAAGGCATGCACGGAAAAATTGCTGAGTGATTTTTAAAAATATACCTCCCCTGAAAGCAAAATATGAAAAATTTAAAAACCAGAGCATATTAAAATTTTACTGTGATGGACTTAAGTTAACCTTTCATGTTGGGTCCTCTTGAGGCCAAAGACCTGGTCTTAAATTGTAGTAACTGCATATTACCAGTCCTCTTGAGTCCAAAGACCTAGAATGAAGAACTGCTGGGTCTAAATTGTAGGAACTGCATATTACCAGAACATTCCATAATTCCTCTTTATCTTTCACCACTCAAATCAATCATATCTGCCTAGTCACTTAATAATGCAATCTGTTGTAAATTACATACAACAATCTCATTGCATTTCTTCCAAAGTATCAGTTTAAATTGTGTAAAGTTATAGTAAAGGACCTATTTGAGATTATACATAAGGATTACTTTATTGTTTCTAATTCAAGACCTCCTTTTAGTGAAAAGGTGGCAAGAAAGTTATAAACAAGTTTTTGAAAAATGAAACAGATTTGTAATATATGGATTTGAATTTCAGAAAGTCCTCCAATTATCTTAATGGTTTTCTTTTGGAGAACAAATACTTTAGACACATTCTGAAAAGAGGAATCTTCTCACACATAATACAATTCAATACTTCAAAACATTTTATAATATAATAATACATAGTTAACTGTTATAAGTATCTGAGCATTACAATGTTTCAGATTTCTCAGTACACATCATTTCACTATCTTATACACATGTAAATTTGCAAAAATTAGCTAAAAACTGACCTACGAGTTACAAACATTTTTACTTTAAAACTTGTTTGAGTCATTGTAAATGTTAATATATCCACAAAAGTTTGTAAAAATTGGATAAAAAGCTACTAGAGTGTAAAATTTGAATAAATACACACTAGTGAAATTGTTGAAGCCATTTCATAATACTATTTTTGTATTAACTTTGGTGAAGATTAGACAAATATCGTGACTTTTCTTATATGATAGTCATGTAAAAATAAAAACGGATTTAAATGGATTCTTTAAAATATGGCATGGGGGACCACCATTCACATAAATTTATGATCCTTGTTGTAGGTTGATAATGGTGTGTCATAATTATGACTGTACTAGTTTGTAAAATTTATAGTTATTTTGATTGCATTGGATTTTTCAATAAAGCAATGTTGAGTGACTGATTACTGCCCTGTTATTTTAAAAACAAGTTGTTAGGCAGTATGTTATACTACAGTCAACATGAGCTAAATTGGTGTATAATTTTGGGTTTAATTTTATTTCAATTAAGTTCCATTAATATTATTGTATTTTTTTATTAAAGGATGCCTTACAAACAGCTGCTGCCCGTTATCAGTTACTAGATGCAAGACTGCAAGATATTGTAAACTCTTTGGATACCCGGAGCCAGGCGGAGGACCCTGATAAAACTTCATCTCTCCATACTATAAAGGTAAATGCTAAACCTATGTCTCAGTAAACTGTTACATAAATTTATCCACTAAGAACAGATTTCTGCTCGCTACTATCAGTCTTTCTGTCTTGAAAAATTTCACAATATCAAAAAAAAGTGACCAATTACCAATTTGCGGCAAGCGAGTATTTGTTACTCCTGGATCAGTTGCTGACAGGGTAATAGATGTTATTTCAAACTTACTTGTAAGCAAAATATATTCTATGCATTGGGAATTAATCCACCTTCTGCCCATCCATCTCACAAAAATTCACAACTGGTACTTTCCAGACAGCTTTTGCCTTAAGGTGAAGTCAGACAGTGTAATATGAAATGTGATAAGCTTTCCAAATGAATGCAGCATCAAATTCAAGTATCATCAAATAAAACAATTTTTATATTCTGAATAGGTTGAATCGATTATTAAAATTATATAAATGGGTGATGAAAAACCCCAAATCAAACACTTCTTCATGAACTCTTAATGAAGATACTTCTCAGAATGCTCTCATCCAATCTATCACTTCTTCTAACCAATACTGAAATGTTTAATAATTAGTCTACAGAATTCATTCTTTCTGTTAATACTTTATATGATTCTGCTACTACAATAATTTCTCATACTTATGAATCTTTGACTTCAGTATTCCGAAGAATTAATGTTATTATTATGTTAATTATTACCTAATGTTAATTTTAAAAATATATTTTATATTACAGCCATCATCATGGCAAGATCTAGGTCCAGGATTTTGAAATGTGCACCGATTGTGGTCCTTAGAATATGTATTAAATGATCGTTCAAATTATTTATATTATGTGCTCTTTAGGGGTAAAAATGTGTGTGCAATTTTTATCAAGTTTGGTATAAACATTGTTGTTGAGGTTTTTTTATACGGTTTGGACAATATTGCCAGAAATTGGAATTTTTTATCTGAGCACAGTTTTTGTTAGGTTTTTTTACCAAATTGGGTACAAACATAGCTCAGATAAGCTTTAAAAAAAGCAAAAAATTTAATTTTCCAATTTTACTTATTTTTACTTTAAACTGATAATCCCTGGAGATTTTCTATAATAAGTCTAAATTTGGGATAGATTCTATTGATAAGCACACAATTTGGTAAAATCGACGTATTAAATTTCTATTGACTACATGATAACCTTTCTAATAATAAATTACAAGATGATAGGAATATGAATTTAATTCTAATAAGGTGAAAATCCAGAAAGGATATTAAAAAAGACAAAAATATGATAAAATAATACATACATAATAATATAATCACCATAACCTCCAATTATAGTCTTCACTGATTAACATATAATGACATTATCACTATTATCGTCTAACTTAGACCTAAGTTGTCTATCTACTTCACTAGAATATAATAATCTTCATTTACTCATCTTAACTACTTCAAATAATACCACAATGTCACAAAAATTAAGAAAAGTTAAAAACAACACATTTGTACAAGAAAAACAAACCGTAAATTTAACAACTGATGCACCTGCAATTGTAGAGTGGCTGATGTTAACTGCAAAGTTACGCCCGGGATTGAAATTAACTAATGTTTTCTGGATACTTATTTTTGTAAATTATGCAACAGATAATATATTTTTATTAATTAATATGGTTCTTTGTTTACTGTTTTATAGAAAAACATTGTATATTTTTTTTCCAAAATGAAATATTTTTACACACAATAATTCTAACTTCCGATATATCAGAAGTTTTTCTCCAAAGTGTTAAACTGTGTGTTTCAAATTATTTTAGCTTGACATCTAAGATAGGATTGATGTATTTCTAATTTCCTTAATTCTTTCTCATAAGCTAAAATAATTTTTTTCAATAAGATGCAAGTCTATTAAGATTCACTAATTTCTTTTTTGCAGAAATTTGAAGAAGTGACAGAAACAGCATCAAGCATGTTGTCTTCTCTTGGCCACTGTTTGAACTTAATTAAACAACAGGAGGAAGTGAGGAAATTGCAGTTAAGACAAGAACAAGAAAAATGCAGAGTGTTGGAAGAAGCACTGAGTGTGCTGGCTAAGGAACATCATGAGTTAGAACAATCTATTGTTTCACATCTATCGCCTTCACCTCCAATGTCACGCAATCAGAGTTTTAACAGCAGTAAGTATTGATAAGAGTGATCCATTAAAATGCCTAGAAAATCATGTGCAAGCACTGAAGATTTTATTTTGGCAGCTTTACTTTTAATTTTATACACGGCAAATTTTAAAAAATCTCCCGTTTATAATTTGTAAAAAACAGAAAGTAATTACAATGATTAATTTTTTTCAGATTAAAATAGTGTTCACTCATTTTCATTAGGTAAATAGCCTTAGATAATATTAACAATTTAAATTTTTTGTTTTAAATGATAGTTTAGATATTTATGAACAAATTGATCTATTACTTCAGAATTTTTTGATTTGATGAGATAGATAGTGGTAAGATTGCAGACAACTATAGTTCAATCTGGTAATTTGTACTCTTAAATAGCTGCATATTGCAGTGTTAGAGAACAAGATAATCAAGTAGTAGAGGGTTTAAGTTGTGTAAAGTGAGTTTTTTATTTATTAAATAAAAACTGTAAACAGTTTATACAGTTATTCAATAATTGATAAATGTATAATTGATGTATATAGGATGTTTCAAAAAAGATTTTACATTTTCAATAGAATTAAAAAATTTATTCAGGTAACTCACATTTGATTGAGGTGTATTTGAAAGCAAAACATATTAAGGTTTTTATTAAATAGTAATTTTGGTTTGATGTGACTACCATTTGTGATATACCAGACATCCCACCTAGAGTCAATTTATCGACAAACTCAAGCCAGTACATCAAGTGTCACTTCTACAGCTAAGTCTTAAATATGACTTTTCACCTCACGGTGATTGGGAGGAAAAGTGGAACATCTCTCGTACACTCGATCTTTAATGAAACCTCTTAAAGAAAAATCAAGAGGAGTCAAATCTGGTGAATGAGGTGACCATATAATTGGCTGTGACGCATGACTAATCAACCAACCTAAAAATTGTTTATTAAGGACTTCTGGAATTCTGTGTGAAAAAGAAACGGAGTCACTTCTTGCTGGTAGTGAAGAAGTCTATCTTGGTCATCTTCATCTATCTGTGGAATGAGCATATCTAGATATGTGATATCATTTATAGTTTTTCCATGGAAAAAAGAACTATGCGCTATAAATTTGCTGAGAGTTCAAAAACATTTACTTTTGGACTATTGTGAATTTACTTCAAAGATCATATGATTTTTGGTATACTGTACCAGATTCTGCAGTCGTGGAAATTCATCTTGCCACTGATGTAAAATGTTACTGTTTTTATATAGAGATGATTAATTTCTTGAAGTGAATACACAAACATTCTGTATTTCAAATTATTTGTTTATTTAATTAATACTTATTAAGAAATTAAAATATTTTGAATGGTTACAGTAATTGATTATATTGCTTTTTGTTTCAGTTCGTGTCAGAAGTCCACGCTTTTATGACACGGATGATGATGAGTTTTATGAAGCCTTTGAAGCAGGTAAATTTAGTTTTTAAAATTTTCTAATTTGTTGTTTTATAACATATAGAATAATAAATATTAGAAATTAGAACCTTAAAATTTTGTATTTGATAGAAAAATAATTTTAAACCATAATAATTCATGTATATGATTATTGCCACCAAAATATTTTGTTTTTAGTAACAAATTATCATTTTGTCTATTATTTTACATGAACAAAGTATATAAAAATTTGTACTTTGTCGAGGTATTTAAAAAAGAAGCAATTGCTACTGAGGGTAATATTTTCCCTATATATAAATGTATTAAGTTTTGCTTTAAAAAAAAAACGGAAGTTTATATTTAAGCTTGAGGAAAAGTAAAAACATACAGATTCATACATATGGAAACTGAAGCATTTTAGGATATTTATTTATTCTATGTTTTTTTTTCATTATTTTAATACATAAAATTTGAAAAACTTTATTTTTGAGAAATGTATTACTATTGTTTAGACTCGGATAGTGATACCCTGGTGACAGCTGCGACACCAGATCCTGACAGTGACACTCTGGTCAGTTTCCCCTCTCCTACTTCTACAGCATCCTCTACTACACTCGTGTCTTTGAACTCTTTCCGCTCAGCTTTGGAATGTCGTGCTCATCATAATCCTAAGAAGAGGATTGCAGCGAGGTGCGTGAACTACTCGCATGTACGTACACTTGCATGTTGTCATGATCACTTTTAAATTAAAATTATTTATATTTTTATGTTTTATTTTATATTTTAAGTTATAGAATAAAGTATGTATCGAATTCCAAGATAAATATGGTTTTATTTCAACTATTTAAATAAATTAACTAGTTTTTAAAATTATTTTTCCAGTTCCGGGTACTATCCATAAAGTCAAACAGGATATATTTTATCTCTTTTTCCAAAACACATTTTTTTAAACTTAAAATACATCTTGATAAATGTAAATGTTTAGAGTTATTGCTGAAAACCACATTTGAATAGCTGTTATTTTGTAATGGTTACCCATATCTTTTTCTTCTATCAATAGGAATTCTGGTATTTATAATGTCAATCTTCATATGCCATCAACTAAGGCTACAAAATATGAATTTTTGCTACAAGTTTAGTTAAAAACAATTGTCTACCAAATTTTATTATTTTAAATAATAAAGCATGAATAATTTTGAAAGTCATTTAAAAAATATATAGCTGAAAAGTATAATGGAAATAATGAAACAATTATTTAATTCCACAACAGAGCTTTATCGATTGACATATGTTTTGCTATTAGGCATTTTGAAGTTATTAAATTGAAAACAAAACAAGTCTAAGTAAAACCAAAATTCAAAGAGAAAGGAAAGGGCTTCACACAATAGGCTTCAATAGAAGTGATATATTTGTTCATTTAGGTTGGAAGTATGGGTTTTAAAAATAGATTTATTAATTTCCAAACATTCCAAATTATTGAGTTTTCTACTTTTTGCTCCATGTGGAGAAGTTTTACTTTGGACTTAGGATCAAAATTATGTCCTGCATCTAATGAATGATTTGGAATCTAATAAAATTTCTTGTAGTGATTGCAAATGTGAATACATACATTAATCTGGTAGATCAGTTAAGAATAGAATTAAAGAACATGTGTACAGTTGGAAGTATGGCAAATCTAATTCAAATTGTGCAAATCATTTAATGCAGTGCATAATTTTAAACTTCTCCACATGGAACAAAATAGTAGAAAATTCAATAACTTGGAATGTTTGGAAATCAATAGATCTAGTTTTAAAAACCATACTTCCAACCTAAATGAACAAATATAGTTTAACTCATCACCCTAATTGAAGCCTACTGTGTAACCTTTGTTTTCTAAAATACCCCCCCCCCCACCTTTCCACCCCACAGGTCAGATCTTTGTCCTTTCTGTCATAAATATATTATCATTTCTCAATCCTTCCTACTTTACCCTTTCCTTTCTCTTCCAATATTTGTTATTTAGACTTGTTTTGTTTTCAATTTAGTAGCTTGAAAATGCCTAACGGCGAAACATATGTCCTAATAAAGCTCTCTGTGGAATTAAATAATTGTTTCATTATTTCTATCACTATGGAATTACATCAAGCACCAACTGTTGTCACATTAAATTATACTGAAAAGTTTGTTTTATTATTGAATATTTGATTTTTTTTTTTTATTTCATAGCACAAATTTTTCCTGTGGATTTCCTATAGTTTTTAGATTATCAAAACATCATCATTTTCGTGAGAGCATCGTGAGGTAATATATGTATTTTATATGCATAATAATTTATTAAAGAAATGTGAAAGTGTATAAAGTGTTTACTACTTGCACTATAGCCACACCATTAACTGCACCATATAGCACATCATCCTTCTGGCAGTTCTAACGGCAGGTTAAACTATTGTGACAACTTATTTTAATTTTATTGTAGTATTTTTATTGAAATGCTTGAGCTTTAATGAGGTTCTGAGTCTTTGGCATAAGGCCAGGATTATAGTAAGTCTGTAGTGTCGCTGCGCTGATAAACAGCTTCAGTAATGCATTAGCAATAATTTTAAATAATGTAATAAAGTACAGAACTATATTTTTAAAATACATATTTAAACACTCAATTTTATAATTACCATCTATATTTCAACTTTGATGGTACATATCCAACCCTGTTATGTAACAAATCTTTACATATTTACGAATCAGTTAATAATGTTATTCTAGTGACATCAACTTGGCCTTGATATAGCTGTACATTTATTAAATATATGGCGTTATTAAATATAAGTCTTTTGGCACTTCATGTCAAATATTGAACAGGTTTAGCAATAAAATGTTCAATGGACGTTATAGAGCAGTTTTTTCTAGACGCAAAATAAATATCATGTCAAGCGGCTGAAATGCTGGAATTCCCATTTTGAAAAATCGATATGACGTACTATTTTCATAATATTGTAATGACTCATTATTATTTTTCCATGTTTGGGGACATTATCACTGCAATTACTTACGCAGGATTAATTCTTTACTTTTGTCAATGTCTAGGCCTTTTTAGGTTTCAAAAAAGTAAATATGTGAAAAATATTTACGTCAAAAGGTCTTGTACTATATATACTCTCGTGTTACCACTCGTGTATACTCGGCCTGACTACTGGTTCAGTTATTAAATTTTCTTGTTAATGTTCATTGTTAGGTGTCCAAGTCACTTAGTATAATATAATAAGTAATAATTATTTTATATTACCTTATAGATCCGTCATGTGACTTTTATTATGTAGACGCGTTTCGGATAATCAGATAACCTTGGCCTCACCGTAATATCAGTAGTTCGCGAAACATGAAACAGTGCGCATGGAAAAAAAAAAATAGTAAAATCAACGTTTATGTGTATTTATTAAATTGTGTATGTAGTGTCAATGTTTATATGATATTAATGTTTTAACGACCTCTACGGAGTGATAATTGAAGATGGAGATACGTCTCCGAAACGCGTCTTTATAATAAAGACATAATAAAAGTCACATGACGGATCTATAAGGTAATATAAAATAATTTATTACTTATTATATTTCTTGTTAAGTCTGGATCTGAATTTATAATGTTGGGTTTAGCTTATTTATTTTATTGTAAAGAGATGGTATTAGTATAATTATTTTAGACAAAAATCAGCAAATATTGTGTTAATGATATCGTAAGTTTATTTACCACTACTCAAAAGATATAGTAATTAAAAACCTTTAAAAGGTTCGTCATTTTAAAATTTATAGTTGAATTATTATAAATTTCATTAAGTTTCTATATATGTATACAAAAGATGGTTATACTAAAGTTTCAGTATCTACCTTAATTTTTGCCACTACTATCTTACTTATGATCCAAAGACATCATTATATTATCATTTGGTAGGAATATTCCTAGATTATGAACTATGATTTATTATACGTTGGACATTTTTTAAGTAAGAACCGTTTTTAAGTGGAGTAACAGCAATTTTATTTATGAACATATTTTTACTTTTCTACATAGTCACCAAGAATATCTAAGCATTTGTTAAGTCGTGGCACTAGCTTTTGGATCCCCTCATCATAGAACTCTGCTGCCTGAGCATTTAACCAGTTAGTAACAGTTTCTTCCAACACGTCATCATTTACAAATCGCTTTCCACCAAGATATTCTTTGAGTTTAGGAGACACATGAAAATCTGATGGTGCCAGGTCAGGACTGTAGGGGGGATGGTCCAGTAATACCCATCAAAAGTTGGCCAGTTGTGTCTTGGTCATTGCTGCAGCATGAGGCTGAGCATTATCGTGAAGCAGCACGACGCCGCTAGAATGAAGTCCCCGCCGGCAGTTTTGAGTAGCGCGCCTAAGCTTGGTTAGTGTTTCACAATATCTCTCAGCATTTATGGTCATTCCTCTTGGCAGAAAGTCACAATCAGCGGGTTTATTGATTAACATGACGGCAAACAAAGCAGTGTTACGATAGAACCAAAAGTGGCAGAGACATAAAATCAACTGACTGCATAGTTGGGTACTGGGCAAGAGTGGCTAACCTTGAGCGGGTGTCACGTGACTGGCTGCTATGCGCAAATGGTTCTAACTTAAAAAATGACCTCTCGTACATAAAGAGGGTGTATGCATGCAGAATAATGTGTAGCACAACATAGTTTCTTCATTTTCATTTTCACATTTATATGCAATTTAACACCTACACATATAAATTATACTATAGTTGTAATGCACTGTCTGGTTTATTAAATTTAAATAATTAAAATCATGCAGTTTATGATTACACACTGTTGTGAAATGGCACTGATTTGTATAAAAATTAAAAAATTCTTTAATATTAAGAATTAAGAAAGGTATTATTTTTAAGAGATTTTATATTTGTACATTACTTGTAACACTTACTACTATGGCATCTGTATTCACGATTTAATAGTCACTTATAGTGTTTCTTTTTTCCCCATTATTTTAAAATTTTGATTAATATATCCCACAACTGAAGACCTCTTGGTTTAATAGCAGATCTAGAAACTAAAAGACAGAATTTTGATTCAAAACTTGCTGGTGTGATTATTTTTCAGTATAATGAAAAAAATGATAAAGTTAGTGCCCAATATTCGTTTATAGATTCAATAAGCATGATTACCAGGATTTATCAACTTGGCAAAAAAGAACATAATATTTTAATTTCTAAGTTGTCCCCGAGTGTTTCTTCTGAAAAAAGTAGTTATAAAAGGGCTTGTCCTCTTAACAAATTGCTGTAACATTTTATGTAAGTCATGTTTCGTTGTGCACAACTTGACCTCTAAGGGGAGATTAATAAAAACTGTATGGAAATCAATCCAATCATTTGGGTCGTGAAGATGACACAATAATTTGGACATGGAGACATCTTCTGATTTTCTTCCAGATTTAGCCTTGAATCAATGGTTTGCTATGAATAAAAAATTATCAGATTAAAAAAAAAAAAAAAAAATTCAGGCTACAAACTTTGAAAGGTGGAGACACAGGATGCTAACATTTAGTTATGGAAATTGCACTTCTAAAAAATAGAGGTCTATTATTGTGGATTTATACAACGTTATTCAAAAAGAAATAGACACTTTCTACATCAATATAATTGAAACTACATAATTTATACCGGTTATGTTGGCATTACTGGGCAGCTAATAAAAGTTTTATTTTAACAGCTGATTATTGGAACATTATTGCAAGACAACTGTTGATTTTGTTTATTTAAAAATTGGCAATAGTAGTGTTGAGAAGGCTTTTTGTGTGCTTGAACTTGAGAAAACGTAATCAGTTACTTAAGCGAAACCCAGTTTTAGGACACACTTTAAGAAAAACCCCACCACATAGGCAGTCTATTTATGATTGGCACAAGAAATTCAAAAATACAGGTTGTTTGTGCAAATCAAAAAGAACTTTGCTTGTTTGTGGCCATTGCTGGAAGAATATTGTGTGCAACAGGTTCGCACTTCTATCGTGCTCAGTCCAAAAAAGTCAATGTCCAGGGTAAGTGTAGAACACAGCCTTAATATTCCACAGCCAACTGTTTGGAGGATTTTGAGAAATCGTCTAAAGATGAAACTTTACAAGCTATAGTTGTTGCAAACATTATGTGTTGATGATAAGGAGAAACTTTTGGCGTTCTGTATTGACATCCATACACGTTTTGAAGATCCAGACACCAATGTACTCAGTGATCGACTAATATTTTGTGACGAATCAACGTTTCATATTAGTGGAAAGGTTAACAAACACAACGTGCGTATCTGGCAAAAAGAAAATCCTAGAGTAATTGTTGAACATGAGAGTAATTCTCCTAAGCTAAACGTCTTTTGTGCTGTATCAAAGCAAAAGTTGTACAGGCCTTTCTTCTTTCAAGAAAGAATGGTTAGAGGCTCATCCTACTTGGACATGCTGACTGAATGGCTTATCCCTCAACTAGAGGAAGACAGTGATGACAACATATTTGTTCAAGATGGAGCTTCACCACATTGGCACCATGATGTCAGATAATACCTCGATGTGGAATTACCGGATCGCTTGATTGGTTGTGCAACTGACGCCAATATGCCACTCATGCATTGGCCACCTCACAGTCCAGGCTTGACCCCATGCAACTTCTTTGCGTGGGGTTATGTTAAAGATCAAGTTTTTATTCCTCCCCATTACCATTGAATCGAGTCTTATAGAATTAAGGCAGCTCATAACAAAAGCTATAGAGAGTGTTGACGTTGATACCTTTAACAGAGTCTGGTCAGAATTTGAGTATCAAATTGATGTCTGCCGTGTAACCCATGGGGCTCATATGGAACATCTATAACACTGTGCAAAAACTTTGAAATGTCCTTTTTATAATGCTACTATTTATTTGTGTCTGTTGATTAAAACCATTTTACTATGTTAACCAAAATGTGTCTATTTCTTTTTGAATAAACCTGTATCATGTAGGAGGTGTGTTTTAAAAAGTGAGACTAATACAATAACTCATCTTTATAAGTATCGCATTTCTAATACATGCCCACATGGTGCCCAATCTGATTAATATAGAGGGTGTACCTCTGTAGTAATGTTTATCGGCCAAAAAATGCTTCATCTAAAGTAATTTTTAGTAAGTGCATTGTCCTGATGTAGAATGAAGCTATTGTTTCACAGTTCTGATCTTTTTTCAGATTCTTTCTCTCGTCTTTGTTAAAACGTCCTTATAATAATTAATATTGATTCACTGTTGTGCCTTCTGGAACCATTTTTCCAAAATTATACTCTTGATATTAAAAACACAATGAGCATGACTTTGAATTTGGACTTGGTTTGACAAGCTTTTCTCATTCTTGGTGATGGCAATGTTTTCCAGCGTGTTTGCTGTCATTTCATCTCAAGAATACTGAAAGATCCATGTTTCGTCACAAATAGTTATTAAAAAAAAAAAAGTTGGAGTCAGATTGAAGTTCCTACAGAATGTCTGGACTAATTTCCTTGTAGCGATTTTTTGCTCAGGTGTGAGAATTTTAGAGACCATCTTGGCAGAAACTTTTTTTCATGTTGAGATTGTTACAAACAATTTTCTATGCAATTCAATGTTCATGCTATCATTCAGATAGACAATGAGTTGGTGGTCTTCACGAACAATCTGTTCACATTTTCTTTGTTTTTTCAAGTGGAAGGTTGTGCAAGGCGTCCATAGTTTTTCCAGTTCTGACAACGTTTAAGTTTAGAATTATTCCAACACACAATAGAAATCACAACCGCACTGAAGGATGACTAAAAATCAACTGAACTGCTGATAATGTTCATGTTTGTTGTGTAGGTTCAGATATGTCCAAGGTCACTTCCTCTAACAGGTAGAACCACAATTTTATTATTTGATCTCGTATAATGCTCTTTGTTTCGTTAGTTGATCATACAAGCTGTATGGGAACTTTCTGAAGAGATTTTTTACTCCATCATTAGTTAATATGTACATTATATGAGTGATGTGCAGAATATAAAAATTCGGCCAGATGCTCATGTATCAATATAACTTTTTTTTCTTATAAAGCAACTCCTGGGATGAGCAGGATGCGGATCCCTCTACTAAGGGGTGCGAGGGTCAGAGCTTTCTGCCGGGGTCAACGAGTGAAGCAAGGATGAGACCCTGGTATTTATTTTTCTTGTGTTTTACTTTATTATGTTAATGTTAACAATCTAGGATAGTGTTTCATATTGATGTAGATATTAGAAATATTTTCCAAAATACAGTAAAGTATAAAATGACCACTGATTACTATTGTGAATTACTACCAAGTAATGCATTACCGGTATGTATTTAAATGTACGTGTTGTACATATTTCTTAATTAATAGTATTAATTAGTTCAACACATAATTTTGCTATTACTACTCAAATAATAATAAGTTTTAATTAGTGTTCATTGAGCATAATAATAATTAAAACAACAATTTTTTAGTATAAACCACAATATTTTAATTGAAACTTGCCGACCATGGTTTCGCTAGTTAAAGCATTAAAAAATTGTTGTTTTAATTGATTTAAAATGGAATACCACAAAGTACCTACGGTCTTTAGCATAAATAGCATAATAATAATGTTTAAAAAAAATTTATTAGGTCAATAAAATGGTAATTTCATAGGTGTTTTACTATATGATTTACTAAAATCCGATATTGACTAGTTATTATAACATGGTATGCTCCATCTACATTAAATTATATTTTAAATGTAGATTTATTTGTTTCTATGTATGGATTATTGACATTTTTTCAACGATCTTTATTTGGAGTACCGGTAATATGAATTTTGTGCTCGGTCTTGTAAAGTAACTTTTTATGTCCCTGAGGATTTGGACAACTCCTGAAGTGCATATACCTCACTACAATACTTATTCTGCAATTTAACCAAACAGATCAAGCCACTGCATTTAAGACAATCCGCATTTGAAACAATTAATGTTTCTTGCATATCAATACAGATGGTTCACTTAATTTGTCAAACCACCAGTTAGGTGTCTATATTACAAAACAAGACAAGAATTTTACAGATGCAGAACTTTACAGAAGCAGAACTTCTATTCATATTTGTCATTTAGCGTTGTACAGGGTTTATTCAGAATGCATTATTACAGCTTCAAACACATCTTTTTAGACAATTACAGTTGAGAGTTATCTCCATTTTGCTTCCAGTTCACACAACTCTTCCATGAGTTTCTTCACAACTTTGCAAAAACAAAAATTGTACACATCTAATTGAGTCCTAGACACTGTGATATATTGGGTAATGAAAGGCTAGCCAAAGTAGAAAGTGACCCTGTAGTTTTAACCCCAATGGCTTGCAAAAGAAAACTCAGTGTGTGCTTTGAAGAAGAAAGAATAGCATTTATTAAGAAATGGATAAATGGAGTAACAACACAACTGGTTAAACTCTTTTTCATATTATATTAAAAGAACAAAATGACCCATAGGTCTAGGAAATTCAGCCAACGGATATTTTGTTGTTAAGTATATATGTTTTTCATTCCTGAACAAAGCACAGGGTCACGAAGTCATCTATATCATTTTACATAACTGATTAACCAATGTTTATTCGATGAATGTTTATTAACAACAGTTAAATATCTAATTCATATTATTTTGGATTGTGATGTATTACAAGAGAATATTTTAACATTACAAACTAATGTGATTCCTCGAACAATATTCTTTCTGAGACTCTTGGGGAATAGCTAGATAGTCATGTAGCAGGAGAGTTTTAAAGGAAGAGAAAGCAGCTGAATTAGTCCTCTGTTAAGTTGTAAAATATTTCATTAGTGGGTTCTAGTAGAGAAATATATGCTTTCTATTTTATTTGGTAGAATAGTTTTTTAGAGATGTATAGATGAAATTAGTTTCATAGGTTAAATTTTCCCAAAAATATTGTTGCCAATCGGGACCAGGCTTCCATCTAGGAAGACTATCTCGACTTGGTTTCTCTTTCAAATTTCTTTTCTTAGTTTCCTTCATTATGTTCCCACATAATTTTAACAGTCAGTCTTGGGCTCTGCTTTTAAGAATATAGGACAAACAAACTTTTTTATTTATTTTGTTACAATAGTTATTGTATACAAAAATTTTTTAAATGTTAAAGTCCCTTGTTATATAGAAATTCATAGAACAATTTTAGGACATAATATAGGTACATCTTTGAGCAGGAAAAGAATTGACCAATCTGATAAATTATTTTACATACTGTACATGAATAAAAAAATATAAATAGTTTCATTTTCCATTTGTGTTAAAAAATGTGTAATCATGTTAATATAATTGAGTGAAATATTGATTAACTTTCAATTGGTAAATTTTCTTTTTTTCACTATACAAACAATACCATCTTCTATGTGACAGACAGCTTTATGTTTATACATAAATTGTATGACGTCAATGAAAAATCAATGATCCATGAAAGTTGTATTTTCATTTTATTAAATAATTTAAAAAAACAGTTAAGACCTATGTATAATATACAATTCGCCTCAGAGTCACCACCAAAATTACAAAGCATACATACATGCTGAAGATTACTTCCCGTTTTCTCTTCTACTGCCTATGACCTACCCCTTTAACTCCCCTCTACACCAAACTCTGAATTTGTTATCCTATAAAATTAGAAAATTGACTGTTCGTTTTGGACAATTAATTTTGCTACATTGGAAAATTTTGTACATTTGATTGTTTATATTTATTTAGGTATTGTTTTGAGATTGAAACCAATTATATATGCATGTCTGAGAATCGTTTATTTATAGTTTAATGTGCAGATTTTTTTGTACCTGATGTTTGTTTAAAAATGATTATTGACAATGTCTGTTGTACTACATGTAGTTAATGAAAATAAAATATTTTTATTATTATAGCGGAAGTAGTTAACGTGATATTGGAAAAATGGTTTTTTATTAATTTCATTATAACTACTAATAAAATGATGTTATGAATGCATTAGAGACTGAGTAAGCTTTCAAAAATAAAATAAAAAATATTGTGAAAGAAAATATACTCCAAAAATATATAAATACTATTAAATTTAATTTCACCACCTGATTAGGATATTTTGTTAAGCTTTTAAAATAGTTAAAAGATGGAATGTTGGGTTTTTTCCAACACATAGGTGAACTTTGATACATCATAATTAGAGTAATATTTCAAAACATGTTAAAAAAAAAAGTTGGTTTTAAAGTGTATATTGTTCAAAGAATATGTGGTAAAAATTTCATGTAAATATCTCTTGGAGTTTCTGAGAAAAACGTGCACAAAATATACAAAATTTATATGGGGAAGACACGACCTTCGTGGTCACCTTAAAACTCATTTAGCTTTCAATTCTGAAATGGAAAAAAGCACTCTTTTGCTGCAGGCTGTGGGTAATGAGCTTGCCAATTAGAAGACAATGTGGGTGGAACGTTTTGTTTTGAATTTGTTGAATGTAAAAAAAAAACTTTCTTTGGTGCAACACTCTGATGTGTAGTTAGGCTTGCCAGACAGTTTTTCATCAGGTGATGTTAGGTCCCCATATATTTAGTTTCTCTTGTCGTAACTAGTATTACCAGTTATTACCAGTAGACTATTATCAGTTGTAATATACAAAATTAATATTTGTCAATTTAAAGCAGGTAAAAAATTAACTTCAAGGGTTTAACTGACCTTTAGTGAATATGTATAAAGAAGAATATCATGTAAGTCTACACCTCTAAACCTTTTTATAGACACTTCAACCATAAAAATCGGTTCAGTAATTTCTAAGAACTCGGTGTTATAAAAATCCTGCTTGTGAATTAAATTATATAGATTGTTTGAGAAAGTGTGTTGAGGTTTTTTTTTGTATTTAAGCTAGGGTTTTCATATTAAATATTGTATCTTCTAGCTAGGTTTTTCGTATTAAATATTGTATCTGCTAGCTAGGGTTTTCGTATTATATATTGTATCTTCTAGCTAGGGTTTTTGTATTAAATATTGTATCTTCTAGGTAGGGTTTTCGTATTAAATATTGTATCTCTAGCTAGGATTTTCATATTAAATATTGTATCTTCTAGCTAGGGTTTTCGTATCTTCTTTTCTACATCTCTATTCAATACAGACAAGAATATTCAATACAGTATTTATAAATAGTATGAGTACAAGTATAGTAGCATTGTTTGAATAATTCACTTTTCACTTAGAAGTGGATGGAAATATTAATTACTAGTTTGGAATAGACAACAAACTATTTCCCTAGTGTGCAAACTCTTCAGCAGTATGAGTAGCACAATTAATTCTCATTAATTGTTCCTACAATGAAAATATAATAGAAAGATAACATTTATTGATTAATTATTTACATAAAAATTAGAAGTATGAATGAGTGAGATGAAATGTTTTTTATTGAATTTGAATGAAGTAAATGAGTACTGTATTGACAAAAATGATATAGTTTTACTAATTTTATAAAATAAAACCTTCATTCTTTATTAAACAGTAATAGAATAAAAAAAACTAATTAATTCATATAAGCCTAACAGTGATCTACCAGAATATTTAAGTTTGTGTTTTTTATTAAAATTTAAGTAAATTAGAATTTTAAGTCCAAAAATGGTAAAATTCATTTTAGTTTGTTAATAATTTAATTTTCGAAATAACGATTTCGAAGTTTAAAGATAATAAAGCACAATTTTTTATTTTGTAACATCCACTTTTTATTAGTCTAGCTTACCAATGGTTTCGCCTCTAATTCAGCGTCGTCAATGCCTTAGCAGGCGAAACCATTGGTCGGTTAGACTAATAAAAAATGGATATTACAAAATAAAAAAATGTGTTTTATTATCTTTAAACATGAAATTCCACCAAGAACCTTCGGTCTCAACAGTAATGAAAATTTTGAAGTCTGACGCTTCAAAAATGGTTAATGTATCAAAAAGTTGAAGAGAAACAAAACATTTTGTTCTTTTATTATAAACACAATATTTTTTTAAATTGTTATTTACTTCAAAAGGTAACCGGGATATACCCGAGTATTTCTGGGTACTTGACTAAAACAATGTAATGATTAAAGTGTAGACGTGGAAGGTATAGCAGCAGTGTGGGTGCATCGTGGCTCAAGGCACATATTTAGCTTGACTGCGTTTGCATTTGTGAAAGTCAAAAGTAGCACAGGTTTGAACCCAGTTACTGGTATTACATTCGTCCAAAGGTTATTTTTTTCGTTAATTTAAGTAAAATCATTTATAAGGAATAATAATAAAATTATCCTACATCATATACAAGCACATATAAACTATATAATTAAACTTTTTATATTATTGTTTTTTAAGTTAACAAAATTATGTGTTGCTTATCAATTACAGTAACCTATGTCCAAGGTTATTAATTGGAAATGTTTATATTTTGTAACATGCCTTAGTTAATTTTTATTGTATCTCATTGGAATGTCTATTAAAGTACATTTCCTTTAATATAGCAGGGATTTAAAAAAGTTTTGTAAGGGCCAAACTAAAAGTATTCATATTTTTCTTTATATAAAGTAAAAAAAAATGATACATTTTGTTTTCATCTTACAAATTGACGAAATCAATTATAAGTTAATGCTTTCTGATTTTATATTCTAAAGAGCTTGATTTATAAACCTTCTAAATGTCAATGTTTGACCAAATTTTGATTAAAATGGTGTAAAAAGAATTTAAAGAAGCTTCAGTTGTTTTAAATAAACTTTTCCAACCAAACATTTGTATCAAACTTGGAAAAATCTAAAAACGAAAACAAAAAATTAACATTATGTTTAGTATATAGAAACTTTTGTCCTGATGAATAAATTGACAAATCTACACTATGAGAAATAAAAAATGAATACTTGCAACCGATAGTAAAACATGCATAGACTCATAAAACAATCTCTTGGCGTCTTGCCGCTAATTATTTAATTTTAATATTAAAATATATCACCTCCATAAAAGCAATGTTTATGGTTAATGACAAGCACAAACAACTTTGCAGTTTTCCAACGATTCTAATTAATATTTTGTCTTCTTGTTTAAAAGCGTAAAACATCTCGGTCATCATCAATTTATTAACGAAAAGGAAGGAAAGAAGGTAATATTAAAAACATCTACCTCTCGAATACTTTGCATCAGAGTCGGAAGAGAACAAAAGTTGGTCAAAAGAGACTTGATACAAATGATGAAAGAGAGGAATCTATCCCAAGACTACATGAAAGAAAGTCTATATCCAGTTAGGTCCTCGGGTGCTCCACACCTCAGTCATTATAAGTGCGGCCTTGAGAGTGAGAGGGATCTACCCCTAGACTACAGAAAAAAAGGTGTAGATCCAGGTAGGATCTAACCCTCCAATACTCTAATAGCGTCAGAGTCAGAAGTGAAAAAAAGCTGATAGATACCAGCTCATTAAGATGAAAGAGAGGGATCTAACCCAAGACTACATGAAAAAGCATGTAGATACAGTTAGGTTACCTCTGGATTGCTAGCCAGTACTCAATATAGTGAAGCCCTGTGCCAGTTTCTTTTTCCTGATCAGCTGTTATAAATTTATCTTATTTTGAGGTTATGTTTATATTATTGCTCTAAACTCACGAGCGGATATGCTGTGCAGTGCCAACTAGTGAGAGAATATTGGTTAAAATGTTAAGATTTGTCGATTTTCGACCAATAAAGTTATTTAAATATTTCAAAAACCAATGTATGTAGCTACTAAATTTAGAAAAAATCTACAAAAATCATTACGGTTGTATTAAAAGGCGGACAACTTCTCTAAGCCTGAATGTAATATCTATGGAAACTAGTTATGTACACAAGAAGAAACTAGTCTTGTCTTGATTTCCGTCTCGTTTTCGAGGCAAGATTCGTGATCGAGGCCTGGTTTGGCAAACTGTATAGAAAACTGGAGTGTACTAGCAATGTTGATACTCGGTTGAAATGAATAATCGAATTAATCGGTTTCAAATGATTTCAATACTCGAATTATTATATCAAAATCGAGTATCTGCGCAGAATGATTTCGCGCATCGGATTCGAACTCAGCTTTACCAATCAGCTAATTACAAACGAATATTATATCGTCTCCTTGTTCCTAGTTACGAATATTTTGTCCGAATATTTTATTCCGAAATCGGGGGATTTTAATAATCGGAACAGGATTTTGATACTCGGATTCACCGTATTGTAATTGGAACTCGCACATTACTAGACTGTACATTCGAGACGAGACAAGACAGGTGTTGTAAGACTCTCATAGTGTGTTTCTTTGGATTCAACATCACGATTACCCAAGTAACATGTTTTATGAATGTTATAAAGATTAAACGATAAATAACACGAAACTTTTTACTTTACCAAATATACGTAGTAAAGGGAACATTATGGGGTTGGTATAAAAATAGAAGTCGAGTTTTTGAGGTTATTACGTTTTAAGGCTACCTGATTTGTGTATGTCGTTGTGTGCAATGTTCTACATCAAATAGGCCTACAACTTACGCGAAGCAAGTTTAGGTCCTTTGTTTTAAATTAAATACATTATATAAATATTTTTTCGAAGACTGATTTAGCGATGTTGATACTCGGGAGAAATGGATATTCGCATTACTCGGTTTCAAATGATTTCAATACTCGTATTATTATTTAGAAATCGAGTATCTGCGCAGAATGATTTTGCGCATCGGATTCGAACTCAGCTTTACCAATCAGATCGTTTTAGATAAACCTACACTTTTGCGTTCTATCTGTTAGACTGATCCACCAAGTATTTTTTTTTAAACAATAATATGTGATTGACACTTGTAATACGTAATTAAATGTTATCCTGCCTCGACACAAATTCAGTAATTTAACGTTAGTACAATTATTACCAACATTAATAATTTTGTTGTTATTTAAAATAAGTTAATTTACTATATTTTTTATAAAGATGGTAACCTATTAATATTTATTTAAATATAAATAATAACATTTAAATAATAATTTAATTTACTTTTTGTTAATGTGGAAATAAATGAATATTATTATTTTAAATTGAACTTGTTACCCAATCTAAATAATTTTAACTCAAAATCGTAATGTTTATTAATGTGTAGTGAAAAATCAGCTTAGAAACTAATATAACCAAAGTTGAAACACCGAGCATTTTGTTTGGAATTGACACAACACTAACGAATATCGTTGTCCGAGAATTCATTACTCGCACATTACCTCCTCCTTGTTCCTAGTTATGAGGATTTTGTCCGAATATTTTAATACGAAACCGAGGATTTTAATACTCGGAATGCTCCGAGGATTTTGATACTCGGATTCACCGAGTATTTTAATTCGAACTCACACATGACTAGAATGGGTCAATAGTTCATTTTCACTTTTTGATTAACATCTACCAAAATGACTTTGATTGGTTTGGGTTTGTTTTTAGTATGGTTTTGGGGACGGATTAGTTGAAAGAGGTTGTTAGACTCTAACATGAGCTTACAATTAAAACGAATTTTGTATAACGAGACCGAGGTTAAGCCTATTAAAACGAGACCTTTATATCCCATTTTATAAAAATGGAATACTTTATGGAATCATGATCCCTGGGTCATGCCCAACTGCGTAGCTAGAGCAATAGGTAGTTGATGTGCGAACCAGTATTTTCCTCTAAGAAATTTTCGATAACCAAAACTTACGTTTGTATATTGTTAAAACTGTCATTTTTGCGCATGTCACACGTTTCACCAATCTCACGCTAGGTGACGCTAGTGCTTTCGTTGCCAATCAATTTCAGCAACTGAATTAGTGTGGGTAGTGAATATTTGCCATCTATGTTCTAAACTCAGTGTCCGGGAATTTGTTTTTTGTGCGAAATGTAGAATTAAAAAAAAAAAAAAAACTGTCTAGAATCATTTGCATAGTGATTGGCATCGTTTATTAAACGTACACTGATGTAGATTAGTGTATTTGTAGGTGGGTGTGTCTTTAAAAATACCTAATTTTATTCTATATTTTCATGATAATTACAGAACATATGATAATTTTATGCTTAATTTAGACAGTAGGCTATTTATTTCTAAACATTTTCAGAGCTAGCATATATTACACAATATTTGAAATTAATTAGGCCTACTACACCTGTAGATCGTCATTAATTTTTCGTAAATGTGTTAAATTAGAATTTGGAGGTAGCCGTGTGGAAGGTGTATTATTATTATTTTTTGTAATATTTAATTTAGAACTAACTATGTCTCAAATATTAGAATAAAAACAAAAATTATTGATCAATTGAGATGATTTTTATAATGTAGGCTAGTCTACATTAAAAAAAAATCAATTTAAACATTAGAAGTAGTTAAATATGTTTTATTGTTGAAATTTGTAGACTAGTGAAATCACAAGACTTTGTGTTACAAATTGTATCTGGTTTTTCCATATAAAATATTAACAAATACTGCTATGGTGTGGTGTAACAGGTGCTATAATGAAAAGCCAATAATTGCAGTTTCGTTTTAAAACCGCTGGGAATTTTGTAACGTGATCGACCCACAGGTAAGCGCTCTCTTGCCGTTAAAATGATAAACCAAAGGAAAACGCTTTAAAAGCTGGTAAGATTAATGATGTGAAAACTCTCACTTTGTCACATAAAAATACGCTTGATTAAAACTGTATTTCGGTGATTTTTAATTTTGTTTCGCTATTATCCAAATTTTACCTTACAATTTTTAAAATTTAAGTAGTGATACATTGATTTGGGTTATTCATATAGCAACAAAATTTTATTGAAATCGTTTTCGCTGATTTTGAGAAATTATATTTTTTTAACGGCGACATAGTCTCTTTTTTGTTAATAAAAATGCAAATTCAGATTTTTGCTAATACATTGATCAATATATCTGACTTTAGACTTAAAAAGCAATATTAGAGCTTGTAAAATGTATTTAAAAATACATTATTAGAGTCAGTAAGGTGAACCAAGGATCCTTATAATATCACGCGCGTGTTTGAAGACGATAATAATTTTTATCAGAGGTTAACTCATAGTTAGCGTGGATGTGGCGTACCCGAGGACTAGCTGGATCTACACCTTTCTTCATGTAGTCTTCGGTTAGATCCCTCTCTTTTATCTTCCCTATCAGGTCTCTCTTGACCAATTCTTGTTTTATTCCGACCCTGATGTTATTAGAGTATTCTAGGGGTAGGGATTTTATTTTACGTTTTTCTTCTTTTTTATTATGCGGCGATAACCGAAAGGAAAAAATCGAATGCCACTATAATTATTCTGATTACAAATATTATGTGTGTTTATTCGACGAAAAAAATAATTAATACGTTGGCACTAGAATAAATTTAGTGTCAGATATCAACCTCCTCCCCTCTAACTTAAAAAACGGCTTGAACTACAATTCTGAAAAAAAGTTATTTGGATTTGAAATTAAATATAGTAATATAGCGAAATCATGTAGGCCCTAATATAATTTTTGTGTGTGACGAATACAACTTAAATGGGAAATGTGTACCGTAGCGTATAAGTTTTAAAAGCAGTATTTGTGAAATATGAGATAAAGATTTCAACACTTATTAAAATATCGATTGAATTTTCATTGATTTCTCCCCTATATATTTCCTACATAAATCCTATATATTTCAAATTTTGCATTTATGTTCTTCGTATTTGACCTGATATATATATATCGGTAACAAGAAAACGACCTTGGGGCAGATAAGGGAAAAAACTATAGAGTGGAATAATTTTATTTTTGGAAATATTATGTGTGGGGTATCAAATAAAACTAGAAGTTAATTTGGTTACGAATATGCATGGTTATAATAATAATGGAATAATTTGGTTATGAAGTTACAATGTTAGGCAATAGACAACGTTATATTGTAAACCTTATTGTTTATGTGTTACTAATAATATCTTCACAGAGGTATTAATTTGTTTACTATTGATAGAGAGGATGCAATATAAAATCTTTAAGGAAAACAACTTTTCAATCAAAACATGAAAGTAAATTACTCACAAAACGTTAGACATACGTCATAACATATTATTTTATGTCACCAAACACAACACTCACACACCAAAAGCCAAGCTTCAGTTAAAATAAAAATCTGAAAACTGATTTCCACGACCAATCCAACGCCCTTGAATATTGCTATTTAGTAATTGTTTGACTGAATTTCCATAGTGGGGCGAAACACCATCTTGTTCAAAATAGTTCAGCCATGGTGCTGTCTTAAATATCATGACATCACGCATATCATGACATATTTTGTAGTCATATCCGCCCGGGCTGTAATTCAATTTGATTAAAGAAGTTTCTGTGAGGGTTTTGAGTGTTGTAATAGTTAGAATCATGTCTATTTACAATACCATAGCGGTAGAAAGTCCGAGTATGCCAATCAGGATCAGTCTCATGAAACTCAGAGATGCTGGAACAGAACTCCACTTTTCTATCCGGATCATCTTCAAATAGGTTATGGACAAGATGACTTTTGTAAAATTGAATTTTGTTTTTCTTTACGATTCTTTGCACTGAAGAT
The DNA here is from genome assembly GCA_963513935.1 of Aphrophora alni. Taxonomy (NCBI): domain Eukaryota; kingdom Metazoa; phylum Arthropoda; class Insecta; order Hemiptera; family Aphrophoridae; genus Aphrophora; species Aphrophora alni. Next base: position 17,872,264 of record OY740767.1, read on the forward strand.
TTAGCCACTTCGGTTTCAAGCTCTACTTTTTAAACTAATTCGAGCTTACCTGAAGAACGGAGTAATGAAGTTCACACCATATCTTCTTTCCCCTTATAAGGAGATCGAGCGTAACTTTTCACTAAGCTTCCAACAAGAAATCTTTCCACTTAATTATTTTGTGGGTGGTTGGTGGATTTTAACACCTGGGAAGGCAATCTGAAATTGTCTAATTGGTTCTGCAACGTTATTAAAAACAATGGCCTAAGAACAACATATTTTTGCTCAACTGTAAAAACTATTTTGCAATTACAAAGGATAATAAAATTGTACACAAAAGAATTAGTTTATAAATTTTTGTTTTAAATTCTTGTATAATTTGAATCGAAAAGCTCTTCAACGGTTTGAAGTTGTTTTATTTGTTTTGCCACCATTTTGTTTCTATAAACACCATTGTGTTGAATGTTTCACACAACGTTTTTGGTTAGTTTATTACAACGTATGTAAAGTTTCGAAAGAATTGGTTGAGGAATAGGCAATTAACAGAAAATCAAAAGCTTGTATCTTTTTGTGGGGCTTTTGTTCTTAAAGAGGAAAAACCACTCGGTTATCATCGTCTAATAAAAGTTGGAAGAAAACATCATAAAATAAATATCCCTTGCGATCAAATACTCTTAATAGCGTTAGGGTAAAAAAAGAACAAGAGTTGATCAAGAAATACCTCATAGAAAATATGAAAGAGTGTGATTTAGCCCCAAGACTACATGAAAAAATGTGTAGATTCAGTCAGGTTCCTTCGGGATTGAAAGCCTGATCACTATAAGTACCAAATTTTTGTTAATTGGGTTTTAGTTAGCTAATATTATTTATGTGATATTTGTTTTTGTGAAAGGGTGTGTGGAAAATTTAGTACATTGTTTATTGCAATAATTCATTATTTATTATTTTTTTAGAAGATGACATTTGTTTTGCTTAGTTTTTAATTTTATGTATGGTATTTGTAATAAATTTGTGTAATGTTTTGGAACAGTCTATTTTCATCACAGCTACTATGAGTTTCTTATAGAACTTAAACGAATAAAAAAGTGACTGCCATTATTTAGATACTTTTTCTGTTAAAGAACTGATCCGTAAAATGCGATTTGCTAGTTTTAGAAAAAAAAGGAAAAAAAAAAAACTGTAAGCATTCAATACCACAACTTTATTTTGCTCTAGAGGCTACTGACACTGACATCCTATTGAAATTAGAGAAACAAAAAAAAAAATTAAATATTAAAACAAATATTCCTTGTTAGTTTAATGATGGAACAAATAACTCTCATAAATACAGTAATGGTGCTAATAGTGTAGACGCAACCCTTCAAATAACGTGACGCAACCCGCGTAATCAAATAATAAAAGAAGAGGTTTTTGGCACAGAAGAGCGTCATTACGATAAGAAATAAAATGCATTAGTGCCTGGAAAAAGAAGCACTACTCAGTAAAAGGGAGCTAAGCACATTATTTCCAAAGGTTATAATTCTAAATCAAAATTATCAAGAATAATTTAAGACAAATTAAATACCAACTTCGAAACAAAGTAGAATTGTCAGGTTTACTTTCACATATACACATATTAGACCATAGACAAAAAATAATGTGATGGGTCTAAAATTATATCGAAATTTTTGTGGATATGTCCGTTTTGACGTTTCCCTGAGTTTAAAAGTAGTTTTGGGAATTATATGTCTACGTATGGACAGATTTTAATTAAATTTGATATGTGGGCATATTGTGGTTACGGCATTATGGGTGCGGGTGTTTTTCGTTTTCTTTTTTCTAATTTAAAATTTGGTGGTAGCTACCGCAAAAAACGCAAATTTATAATTTTCTTAAAATCGGCTTTTACAATTTTTATCAAATTTGGTTATTTCTTTCAACGCAGGACGGTCTTTTAAATCTTTTCGATAACTTAAAATTTGGTCGTAAGCCTACTTTCTGTAAGAAGAAATACAAATTTTCTATTTCTCAAAAATGTTTTAACGATTTTGATTAAATTAGGTTATTTCATTTTGAGCGCAGGACGGTTTTTTCATCTTTTGATAACTTAAAGTTCGATGAGGAAAAAATCGCTAATTTACAGTATTTTTTAAATAGGCTTTTACGATGTTGAACAAATTTGGTTATTTCATTTTGAGCGCAGGACGTTTTTTTTTCCATTTTTTCGCTAACTTAAAATTTAGTGATAGCTGCTGTAAGAAGAAAAGCTATTTTTCATATTTCTCAAAAATGTTTTACGATTTTGATTAAATTAGGTTATTTCATTTTGAGCGCAGGGCAGTTTTTTCATTTTTTCAATAACTTAAAATTTGGTGATAGCTGCCATAAGAAAAAAACGCAAATTTACATATTTCTTAAGTAAATGTATTTTCGATTTTGATCAAATTTTGCTTGGAAATAGTCCCTATAGACCCAAGAAAACGTATTGTCATCGACAAATAATGGTTTGTGAGTTATCGTAACAAAAAAAAAAAAAAAAAAAAAAAAAAAAAAAAAAAAAAAAAATTGGTAATGAAAGACGTAATTATTCAAAATCGGCTGTCTAAATTTAATAATTTTTTTTAGTGAAATGTGAAAATCAGTTTCTTAAACCCGTTTGCAAAATCATAAGTATAAAAAAGTTACGGCGCGGGTAGTACAGACAGCCACGTAGAGTTCGGCGAATCGCAGCGACGCCAATTACGGCGTTGAATGATAAAATCACTTATTGTCTACCTTTACTACATTCTGGTTACGATAATAGATATAGGTGTTGGCTTTTCTTATATTTGCGCTGAGTACCTTAGACAATTCAAACTCGCAAGGGAGAGTTCAGTGAAGAGGTTTATCATAGATGTATTATGTATTAGTTGTATGCGGCCATTACAATTATTTTATAATCAATAAATTTATATTCGTAGAAATCTGGTTATTTAATCCCCTAAATGAGTTTTACAATAGTTGATACCGAGCCAAATCGCTTTCTCGCATCCGAACTCGTAGATTCACATTTCAACAAAATTCTTAGGCCATAAATTTTACAAATATCCAAGAATTGTTCGTTTTAGTATTGAGTTTATCGGAGCTTCTATTTTATACTTTGAGAAATACTTGTGTAATTAACACTTAACTAAATTATGTTCAAATTGGTTTTTACAAATCGTTGGAAAAGTATAAATTTCAAATGTCTGTAATTTTCAGATTATGCAATCTTTCAATGTAGGCTACTACAATGTTTTGTGGTAGGCTATTTCAAAATAAGTAAAATAAAATAAAATCAGGCCTACAGATTTATTAGTTTAGAATTAAACATTTGCTCGGTCTGAAATAGCAAAGAAGAACTCGTCATACTTTTGCACTGAATTTTAAAGTTAAAATGTTTCTTTGGCACATATTAGGTTTGTTCAAACAGAATCATAGAGTAGTTGCCGACTTATTTGTAATTTTTATTTTGCGCATGCGCGAACGTTGACTGCTGCAGATTAATTTCCTTATGAGGAAAATACATAGGAAAACCTTTTTGTTGTCGTAGCTCAACTTCTAATTGAGATATAGAAAAAAACTCAACTTTGTAAAGTTTTTTGAGTGGAAACTATGTTGTTACCAATTCTCATTAAAATCAGTTTAATAGTTTATAAGAGCTGACAGGACAAACATAGATCTTCCCTAGGATTGGTAGAAGATTGTACTAAAACTAACTATCTAGATGTTAGCAGATTTAATTTATTCCTGGACTGTAATATTTAATGCTTGCAGTTTTCCACGTGGAATTGGATCATTAATCTTCACATTTCACTAAAATATGGATGAAATCCGTACGGTTTATAATGAAATATTTACCCATATGTTTAGCTTGACAAATTGCTTATTATTTCATTCAACATGTACGTCTATAATCGAGAAAATATTAAAACACATTAAAACTCATTTGCATATTATCATTTCAGCTAATCATTCTGAGTGTGTAAAATATAGCCGTTAGTAAGACTATGGTTACACTTCTACGTGCGTGCAATGCATATCGTGACAAGACCATAGTTTCTATCGATCATTAATGTGATCGATAGTTGATATACAGTAATAAGTGGATTGTAGCATATCACGCACGCAATGGCGGTTAAGGGTCTCTAACCTTCTCATTCTCTGCAGTCCTTTGCGTGTATGTTATTTTTTTAATTGATTTTTTTAAATTGGTAATGTAGCTATTGTTAAATCTATACCTGGGATACACACATCATGTTCTTTGTATTGAACATTACTAGTAGAGTGTGGGTCATTTGAGACCCAGATTGGAGTAGGGTAGGTGGGGGTATGGTGGGGAGAGTGATGGGTGTGGTGGGCGTGGTTACCCTTCTCCTTGGCTCCTCCCATTGCCCCCTCACCTCAGGCTCCGCCCCTTGCCCTCCCCTTGTTGCCACGCCTCTCTTGCCCTGTCCCTTGGCTCCTCCCTCCCAGTCCGCAATTTTGTGACGTCATTTGGTGACGCCATGTGCTTGTCCCCTCCTCCCTTGCCCCTTCCCTTCCCCTCCCTGCCGCCATTGTTGTTTTGACGTAAAATTTACACGATACACGTTGACGTCATGCTCAGTGACGCTAGACCCTTAACTTTTTATTTCCCAGTGGGATTCGAACTAACGAAGTCAGGATTTGAAGGCAGAAACACTACCGTCTGAGCTATCGTGCATAGTATTACTAGTTTAATGTAGTATATAAGACACCGTCGAAGTTTACATTCTACGTAACCAGAGCGCACCACTATCGGTTTGCCAATCACTTGAGTGACTATATTTGTATGATTTATTCAGATCACAGGCAAATACACATGCAATATGTTTGTACATTACGTTAAACGACGATCATGGAGGTTTGACCCCGTGTGATATGTTTGTACATTTCGTTAAACGACGAGGCTGGACACGTACCCCTTACCGTAAGGTTGAGTTTGTTTGGCCTTCGACCAAAGCACACCACACCCATCACTCTCCCCACCATACCCCTTCCTACCCCCATTCCAATCTGCGTCTCAACTGATCCACACTTTACTATTACTGGTTGCAATTATTTTCGTATTTTTTAGCAAAGTACAAATCTATACTTATTTAATAGGTTATAGGTTTTTTTGTGACTAGAACTCAATACATAATTATTGTGCATAACCATTACAAAATGTTGATTTGCAAGTAACATGTAAAACATAATAAAGAAAAGTTAAGAAAAATAGCCTAACAGTATTAAATAATTAATGATCCAAATTTAAACTTTATTAGAATTGATGGTCATCAGTTGCTATGGATTGATAAGAACGAAAAAAAGAGTCAAGCGCTTTTGAAAAATTGCCGCGATATCAATAATAATTTCTCTTCAATCAGGCTCATCATCTGTTGCTACAGGGTGAGAATAAACAGTTTATTTCAAGAACCCCTTAAGAAAAAAATCGCTAAGTCAAATGTAGGGATCTTGGAGGCCAGTCTATGAAGTTGTTACCACGATCTAAATCTACTTTGGCCACATTAGCGTAATGAGGAGGAGCTCCGTCCTGTTGGAAGAAAATGTTCCTCATTTCCGGCTGAGTAAGATGAGGAACTTGTGATCTGTTAATATTGATGCGTATCTGCCTCCAGTCATAGTCTGATGGGATATGTCATACGTCAAAACACCATACTTGGTGACGGCAGCCCAAACAGTTATATACAACAATAGCATTTCACATTTTGTTCAATTGAAAAATTCATTATTTTGAGGTTGGATATCACACATAAACTGATTGAACTCAACAACCAAATTATTTCATTGTTGTGTTTTAAAAAAACAACAGCTGATCGAGATTCAACAGATGGTAATGTCCATTTTAATTGTATTTCAAAGTGGGAGGAAGTAGTTTTATCTATTTATCCAGAAGATTAATTTTCTTTCTGTTATTCCTCCGTTTTGTTTTAATTAAAAAATGAAACTCGAGGGCTCTTCTTTACATATCTATGTAAAGTGTCAAGTTTGTAAAACATTCCTTATGTCCGGCATATTAATTCAAAAAGAGACATCTTTTCCTGGGACACCCTGTACGTATATTATATATATATATATATATATATATATATTACAATCAAAGTAATTAATCTAGATATTTTATATAATCTCCAGACAATGTGTAAAATAGCTAGCGCATTTGGTCAAAGTGATTATTAATGAGGTTTCATTTATCACTTTATCCAGCCATTATACATACTATCTCCATGAAGTCAGTGAATGTGATAATAATACTGTGTTAATCTAGCTGTTATGTATAATAACAGTTGGTTCTGGGAAAAGTAATAAAACCGAACGAATTTGCATTATGTTTAATATCTTAACAACTCAAAATATTCAAATAAAGTTTGTATTACCTTATTATTATGCTCAACACATTCCGAACTTAACTCATGTTAGTTTGTTAGTCAAACTGATTAATATTTGAATATAATTATTACTTTAGCCAAATCGTACTAGCCATTATGAATAATGACTAGTTAGAGTAATTAATTAATCACTTAAGCTAGGGAATGTAGTCATTATATATAATATCCAGAAATTATAGATAATGACTGATTAATTACAATGACTGTTATATACACACCCCCCCACACACACACAAACACACACACACACACACACACACACACACACACTCACACAAATAAAGAACTTAGCACTATTAAACACCAAGCACTAAAGCTAAATTATTAAGTACTATTGGAGAAGCTGCGACAAGGGAAAACCAACAAGTACGATATTCTAATAAATAAATAAATAATAATAATAATTGTCCCTATGAATCCCCCCCCCCAAGCATTGGCAATAATAATCTTCCATAAAATGTCTTTGTGAAGAATTTGTGGTTTAAATAATAATCATAAAGCATTGTACATGGAACTGAAATAAAAATATTAATTTCTCTTAATCGACTCTACCGATTTCGATAGAATTTTGACGAACTGTGAAGTTTATTACTGAAACCAGTATGTTAAAGTCGAAGTGTGGACTCAGGAATAATTAGGTAAAAACAAATCTGAATCTTGGTGTCGCGTTATCCTTATAAAAGCAATTTCAATCAAATACGGTTGAACGAGTTTGAACGAGTTTATGGCGCAGAGGAAATCGAAAAAGGGGTTATCGTCATGCCTTTGATCCGTCGTTGTCATTTGTACGTAAGCATGAGGGCGGTCACAAAAATTAACATAGCTACATGAAATTTTCTATATAGGACTAAAGTGCGCTCACGAAAATTCAAATTGAAAATCAGAAAAATCTAATTATAATGTTTAAGTGGCGACCATTTGAACAGTTTCTACTTAATATCTCGCGTGTTATTCAACTTATAACACACTAAATTATATACAAATTTGGAGATTTCAATTCTGCACGTAATGGTGCCAAACCCACATCTATACGATAACAAATAGAGAATTTATTATCATAAAAGTAATTTCGAATCCTGACTTTCTATGATAACGTGATATTCTTCTAATTACGAGATCAGGAAGGATCCGAATCACCGACATGAACCTAATGTGTGGAGGCTTCTTCACATAATGTGAGGGCGGAGGCTCTCTAGGGGTGGAGACTGTTTAGTATATTTAAATTTATGAGGCCCGTTAGGTCCTAAGAGGCGTCAATAAAGTAACATAATTACGAGGTTCAGAAAACCTGTGTAAAACTAGTTGGAACAAATTTACCTTAATTGATAAGTCCCCTTGATTTTCCAAATTTACATTTACTACAAGGTCCAAGAAACGAACGCTTAACCATCACATTTAGAGGATATTGTATGATAGGATCGGGTAAGTACTAAGATTACCATCAAGTTAAATTGTAGGGAAGTTATTGTTATGCAGATTTGATTTATGAAGCAATTATATACATTTTAACGATGCATGTTTCCTCGTTACAAACGACGATTGATTTGAATAGGTCCGAAGTCACAATAGAATATTGAATTTATGTTGACATCCAATCTGATAAAACCCTCCTCGTGTTTGTTACTTGTTTATTGTCACCTTTACCCTTTATCCTGTGTCCTTGTTTACTCGCATACTTTACTTATAAAGACTGTACAAAATTCAATAGGGATCAATGCTTTGACCTTGTCAGCCATCAGCATCCATCTTGTGTGTTGATTTGTAGTAAGTCAAGTGTTGAACATGACATAAATATTTGATGAGTCATTTCTTTATCAAATTATTGTGACAATCATCTGGAGCATATCTTTCCTTATTACCCTGTGGAACGTTATGTGATTATTTAGAATTTTGTTATTGCCTTTCCGACTATTCTCATACTGTTTAATTAGAGGACCACCACTCCAACAGAGGCAAACAGAACCTTATCCAATCTAACCTAACCTAATTATTTAGAATTTTGTTATTGCCATTCCGACTATTGTTATACGAGTCAATTAGAGGACCACCACTCCAACAGAGGCACCCAGAACCTTTTCCAATCTAACCTAACCTTATTATTTAGAATTTTGTTATTGCCATTCCGACTATTCTTATACCTTTTAATTAGAGGACCACCGCCCAAACAGAGGCACCCAGAACCTTTTCCAATCTAACCTAACCTTATTATTTAGAATTTTGTTATTGCCATTCCGACTATTCTTATACCTTTTAATTAGAGGACCACCGCCCAAACAAGGCATCCAGAACCTTTTCTAATCTAACCTAACCTAATTATTTAGAATTTTGTTATTGCCATCCGACTATTCTTATACTGTTTAATTAGAGGACCGCCACTCAAACAGAGGCATGCAGAACCTTTTCTAATATAACCTAACCTAATTATTTAGAATTTTGTTATTGCCATTCCGACTATTCTTATACGGGTCTGTTCAATAGAGGACCGCCACTCAAACAGAGGCAAACAGAACCTTTCCTAACCTAACATAACGTAACTAACTTTTTACACAATATACGAATACACGCTTTATTGTTCTGTAGCCCAATGTAAATTGATGTCCTTCCAAATGGTGTCCTTCATCCTTGTTCTGAGCGTCATATGAATTCACATAAATTGGAATTATCAAATCTCTACTGGTTACACATTCTTTCTGTTTCTGTTAAAATACTGTACTTAATACACACCAACGTTTCAGCTCTTCTGTCAAGTCAGGTTTGGTTTTGTCCGTTCTATTTAAGTCGATCGAAAATTGTTTATGACTGGCGGTTCTCTTTTTGAACAGAACCGTTTTAACTTAATATTACAACAACTTACAATATTAAAGTCTTCAGTAGTCTATTATGTTGCCCAATTACACTAGAAGTGTAAGGATGTGACCATCAAGGAACTAATTTTGAATTAACATTAACAAATACCAACCTGGTATACAATTTTATATGTATATGTGTATATTATTATATTCGTGTAGTGGATGTGTTACTTGTGCCACACCTGAGGATGCCTTCTGTTAAGGCGAAACAGCTGTAGCAATAATTGAGAAATTGAACTGCTTTTGATAAGGTATGTAAACCAATTTAAATTAGTAGTTCGAAAGGCAATATGGAAATAATCATTAATGTTATGTGCTTGTTGACAACGGAGAAGAAAACTTTATATATTTTTGAAGTAACTGAAAAACAACATTTAAAGTTTAAAAAGTTTTAAATACTAAAATTAACAGAGAAATCTCCCTGGTAGCTTACGAATGTTTAAAAACTATAAACTACTAAAATTAACAGGGAAATGTCCCTCATAGCTTACGAATGTTTAAAACCTATAATCTACTAAAGTAACAGGGAAATGTCCCTCATAGCTTACGAATGTTTAAAACCTATAATCTACTAAAGTAACAGGGAAATGTCCCTCATAGCTTGCGAATGTTTAAAAACTATAAACTACCAAAATTAACAGGAGAGTCTCTTTGAAAACTTACGAACGTTTAAAACCTATAAACTACCAAAATTTACAGGGAAATACCCCTGATACCTTACGAATGTTTAAAACCTATAAACTACTAAAGTAACAGGGAAATGTCCCTCATAGCTTGCGAATGTTTAAAAAACTATAAACTACCAAAATTAACAGGAAAATATCCCTCATAGCTTACGAATGTTAAAAACTATAAACTACCAAAGTAACAGGGATATGTCCCTCATAGCTTACGAATGTTTAAAAACTATAAACTACCAAAATTAACAGGAAAATATCCCTGATAGCTTACGAATGTTTAAAAACTATAAACTACCAAAGTAACAGGGAAATGTCCCTCATAGCTTATGAATGTTTAAAAACTATAAACTACTAAAGTAACAGGGAAATGTCCCTGATAGCTTAGGAATGTTTAAAACCTATAAACTACCAAAATTAACAGGGAAATATCCCTGATAGCTTAGGAATGTTTAAAAACTATAAAGTAGCCAAACTAACATAAAAATCTTTCTGATAGCTTACGAATGTTTAAAACCTATAAACTACCAAAATTACAGGTAGATCTCCCTGATAGCTTACTAATGTTTAAAAACTATAAACTACCAAAATTATAAAAAAACTTGTCACTAAATGGTTTCTTGGGATGAGAATGGAAGTAATAATTATGTCATTGCATCCATCTACGAAAGGAATTTTATTTACTTAAATCTGCCTACTCATCTTATCACCCTCGCTAATATTTGTTTTTAATATTTCCTTCTTCAGTTGTCGAATCAAACAGCATTAACTCACAGATCCGATTTAAAAATTATATTTCTCCGTTTCAAACAAACTTTAATTGCCTCTTAGATTTGTTTTTAAATTATTTTCTTGTATGTGTTAGTGTATGTTTACCAATTTATGTTTGAGTATGAATCTATGTATAATATATATTTCTGTCTTCCTCATTGTGTACATTATATGACAGTGCCCACGCACAGTCTTTAGCCGCGTGATAAAATCAGTATTTTTTTATTTGTAAATATTATTAATTAAATAAATTTCGTTTGATTTAATCTTCTACCTAAACTTGATGATGGGGAATAGTCGAAACGGCTTCATTTACAAAGAAAATACATAATAGACTATTGACGACATTATATTAAAATAATTTACACTTTCCTTCTTTTTTAAAATTCTTTTTCGTACAGAATATCCTGTTTTTATTTTCCTATGATTACTGAAGCTCTCTTAAAAGATACTTTATCGTCATTAGAAATAAATAAACGAAAAACACAATACAAACTTTCTCCGTCGCATATCCCCAAAATCAAATAAAAAAACCAACCAAAACTAATCGCCATGAAAAATTTCAGTCAAAAAGTGAAAAAGAATCCAAAAAAAGTTTATATAAGGGCCTAATTAAGTTTGCTTCACTTGTGCCACAAACACAACCGCATCGTATTTGATTCAAATTGAGATTTGAATGACAGTATTCAACTTCATTTTTATTTTTATCAAATATTCCAGAACCGTAATATTTTTTGTTTACTTACGATTTTGCGCACGAAAAATTTTGAGTAATTAAACTTTACATTTCACTAAAAATTTGAACGAAACCGGTAGAGTTGATTTTGATAAATGACGTCTTTTATATCCTCTTTAGTCTATTTTTTGTTTTGTTTTTTTACTCATAGCTCACGAATAGAAATTTTTGAATAAGTGGCGACCATTACGTTTTGTTTAAAACCTTAAAGACTACAATTGATCAAAATCATTAGAGCCCATTTTTAGAAAATTGTAAGTTTGCGTTTTTGATTATGACGGATTATAACTTTGAGTTACCAAAACAATAAAATACGTTCTGAGATATGGTTAAATATGGATACATCAAAATTTATTAAATCGAACCACGCCTTTGGGCTGTATACGATAGAGACATCTTTACTAAAACCTCATGGACTCGGAAAACTCCAAAAACTCCGCATCGATTTCTTTGACTCATTACAAAATTTATAAATGTTTAATACTGAGAAATATTATAGTTAAATGATTTATAGGTAAAACTTCCTTACGCCTGTTACAATCGAATTTTTCTCTGACCGAAAGTTTGTTACGGCTTTATACCCTCACCGAAGGAACTGCTCTGCGCAATGCCGGCATACGGAAATGAAGGGGCATGTTATTTTGTTATATATTCAATGCAAAAGTATTTTTAATTGTCATTATCCCATGCTCTCTGTTTATCCAACTTTTGGCAAATTAATGGAAACACAATTGATTTAACTTTTAGTTGATATTTAGGTTAGGTTAGGTTTTACAATTGTGTATCACTCGAAGAATCGTTGTCTAAAGCGAGACCATGCGATTCTGGCAATTAAACCTACTAGTAGTGCCCCTTCAAATCCAAGCTCTACCAACACGCTTTACAATGAATCATCTCTGACCGAAAGTAACTCGTTTTCTTCCCTGGTCGAATCTTCTGTCACCGAAACCCTCTTTCTTTCGGTCAGATAACCCTTTTAAAGTCTTCTAAAATTTTCTTCTCTGACCGAATTTTCTGAGACCGAATAGAGAAGACTGAGGGTTTTCTCTGACCGAAAGATTTCAATAACGTATTTTTAGTCAGAGAAGAATTCGATCAGAGAAGATTCGGTTACGGAAAGCACTACCCAGATAGACATTCTTTCGTAAATAATTTAAACGTGTGTTACAAAGGGTTTAAAACAAATCCTTAGAAACGTAGCTATAAATAGATATTGAGCGTAACTTGTATGATGGTATACTTATAAAAATTAATAATGAATTTAGTTGATAGCCAAAATAACAGTAACTCGTGCATCACTGAAGATGGCGACTTTGTCGTTGAAACATGTTTTAATAAATACACATATTATTTGTGTTCAAGTTTTATTCTATCAAGAAACGCAGTTACCTATTGAAAATAAATCGCAACACTGTTACTATGACATTGGAAAGTAAAATTAGAAGAAAAAAAATTAAAAAATAATTTAGACAGGTTTATCTGAAGAACCTCGTTTTCCATGTAGATTGGCTAAAAATGGTTATTAAAACTCGTCACGACTTCAAGTAAGCGGTTTAAACTAATTTGTTTGGGACAAGGGTTGGTGAAGTACATGGACCATTATATTCTCATTATGTTTTATAGCAAAGCTGAAGTCAGACCTTTCTGACAAGTAGTCTGTTTTATTTATGGAATCATTTTACTACCTTGAAAGTGTTTAGTACTTTTCTTTATTGACACTTTTAATATCAAGCAATTGGACATTTTATTTTACAAGCTATCATTTTTACTCTCTCTCTCTCTCTCTCTCTCTCTCTCTCTCTCTCTCTCTCTCTCTCTCTCTCTCTCTCTCTCTCTCTCTCTCTAACACACCACAGAGGGAGAGAGAGAGAGAGAGAGAGAGAGAGAGAGAGAGAGAGAGAGAGTGAAAGAATGAATTAATAGTATTTTTATTAGGAGGAGGGTGTGGGACTGTCAAACCTTCTCTGCTACATAACTCCATACTAAAACAATATTAAACAATAATGCAAATACAGTATAACAAACACACAGAACACAATTCTCACAAAAAATACGCCTAAGTATCAGACGCGTTTCAACGACACGGTCGTCCTCTTCAGTGATACACGAGTTATAGTTTGATTGGTGTAGCTCGTGTATCACTGAAGAGGACGAACTTGTCATTGAAACGCGTCTGATACTTAGGCGTATTTTTTGTGAGAATTGTGTTCCGTGTGTTTGTTATACTGTATAATTTTTCTCCTAAGTCAAGCTCAACATTTAATATATGTCTTTATAGGAGATAAACAACAAAAGATAGATTCAATTATATATTGTATATCCCAACTTTAAATTTATTGGACTTCATTTCAATTTTGTATAATGCAATTCTTTGTAATAATGTACACCCTTAGTGGCTCACCATAGTGAGAACGAGCGTAGCAACCCCAAAACACCCTAGCTGAAGCTACAACTGCTTCATGTAGTCTTATGTTAGAATCGTCTCTTTATTTTACGTATAAAGTCTTGACTAACTCTTGTTATTTCTGAGAGTGACGCTACTGGAGTATTCGATAGCTAGGGGTCTTTATTTCACGTTCTGTTCTTCTTTTCTTTATATAATGCGATGATGACTGAGAGATTTTCGCTTAAAAAATAAAATAAAAGTAATGTAGACTTATGACCTCGTAAGCGTTATGATAATTTTTGTTATACTGTATAATTTTTCTCATAAGTCAAGTTCAACATTTAATATAATAGTGCAAATGTAACTATACCATACTGCACAGGCGTATTCCTCTCATCAAAATAATGAAATTAGTTTATAGTCTGCCACTGGGCAGTTTAGTAATTGGCCATACCTCTTGACTTGGGTTGCATAGCAGTTGTAAAAACTTAGCCATACCTCGTGACTTGGGTTGCTTAGCAGTTGTAAAAACTTAGCCATACCTCGTGACTTGGGTTGCTTAGCAGTTGTAAAAACTTAGCCATACCTCGTGACTTGGGTTGCATAGCAGTTGTAAAAACTTAGCCATACCTCGTGACTTGGGTTGCATAGCAGTTGTAAAAACTTAGCCATACCTCGTGACTTGGGTTGCTTAGCAGTTGTAAAAACTTAGCCATACCTCGTGACTTGGGTTGCATAGCAGTTGTAAAAACTTAGCCATACCTCGTGACTTGGGTTGCATAGCAGTTGTAAAAACTTAGCCATACCTCGTGACTTTGGTTGCATAGCAGTTGTAAAACTTAGCCATACCTCGTGACTTGGGTTGCTTAGCAGTTGTAAAAACTTAGCCATACCTCGTGACTTGGGTTGCATAGCAGTTGTAAAAACTTAGCCATACCTCGTGACTTGGGTTGCATAGCAGTTGTAAAAACTTAGCCATACCTCGTGACTTGGGTTGCATAGCAGTTGTAAAAACTTAGCCATACCTCGTGACTTGGGTTGCTTAGCAGTTGTAAAAACTTAGCCATACCTCGTGACTTGGGTTGCATAGCAGTTGTAAAAACTTAGCCATACCTCGTGACTTGGGTTGCATAGCAGTTGTAAAAACTTAGCCATACCTCGTGACTTGGGTTGCTTAGCAGTTGTAAAAACTTAGCCATACCTCGTGACTTGGGTTGCATAGCAGTTGTAAAAACTTAGCCATACCTCGTGACTTGGGTTGCTTAGCAGTTGTAAAAACTTAGCCATACCTCGTGACTTGGGTTGCATAGCAGTTGTAAAAACTTAGCCATACCTCGTGACTTGGGTTGCTTAGCAGTTGTAAAAACTTAGCCATACCTCGTGACTTGGGTTGCTTAGCAGTTGTAAAAACTTAGCCATACCTCGTGACTTGGGTTGCATAGCAGTTGTAAAAACTTAGCCATACCTCGTGACTTGGGTTGCATAGCAGTTGTAAAAACTTAGCCATACCTCGTGACTTGGGTTGCATAGCAGTTGTACAAATACCCGGAGCCCGTCGAAACGGAATCTACAGTGACACTTGACCAACATTTGATCAATATCATTGTAGACGATTTAAGGAAATTATTATTATTTTATGGCAGCTACTCATCAAAAACATCAAAATATCCCCACATTTCAAATTTGATTAAAATCGATCCAGACGTATGGACTGTAGGACAATGCACATACGACGGACAGAAAACGTTCCAAAATCATTTTTTTGACTTTGGGGATTTCATAATTGAACATATCTGTAAAAAAAATCAGCATCAAATTTTTGACTCTTTACGTAACTCTTTCTGCACTAAGTGTACGGTATATGAGAAAGTTTAAAGAGAAGTCTAATGTTTTTGGGATTACCGTTATTACTCTACAATATGTAAAAGTTTATCCACAAGTTATTAGCTAAGACGTAGAGCCACCTGTTCAAGGAAAGAGTTTGTCTGGGTCTCTGTACACACCCTCCTTCCTTCTAAGACTCCTTCGAAGTAATTGAAAAACAAATTGAGACATTCTCTCTCTCTCTCTCTCTCTCTCTCTCTCTCTCTCTCTCTCTCTCTCTCTCTCTCTCTCTCTCACCCAGTCCAATTTATATGCACGTTTTTCTACCAGAGAGGATTAAAAAGGTTTTGTTTTTAATTTAAAAATATTAAGGGAAACTAATTATAAGATATGCCTTCGGCTAATGATGAAACTGCCTTAAAAACGCGATACTTTAGAAGGTGTTTTTCTACCCGTATTTTTTAATGGCGTGAAAATATGTACTGTGAAAACATTTTTGACGTTTTGAACTTAAGTTTTCCCTTAGTTTCTTGTAATTATTGAATTTTGAAGGAATCATGGTTAAATTAGGGGAAGGTTAATCTTCATTCTTAAGGGTAATTTCAAGAACGGGTGGTTCGAATGTCAAAAAATATTGAAACAAAATGATTAGATTTTCGTCAAAATCGCTTTCTGGATGGGTTTGAAAATAAGGATAGTTCCAAATGTATGAGAAAATAATAATTGTTAAGAACTATTTCAAAAGTGGGTGGATCGAAAGACTCAAACTTTTGAGTTGAGCTGAATGTACAAAATGATTATTTTTTTGTTATAATCGATTTCGAGGATAAGAGTAGTTTCAGATATATGAACAATTAATTGCCACCAAATATTCCAAGAGCGAGTAGTTGTAATGAATCAAACTAGTCAAGGTATTGTGCAAAATGATTAGTTTTCGGTCGAAATCATTATTAGGGATTGGTGTAAAAACGGTTTCAAATGTATAAAAAAAAATCAGGAATTATCACAGAGCGATGGTTTTGGATGATTCGAACTTTCGAGTCAAGGTAGATGTCGTACAAAATGATTAGATTTTGTTCAAAATTGCTTTTATAAACGGAAGCAAAAATAGGGATAGTGACAAATTTAGGAAAAAAACACTCGACCATTTTATTCAACTTATGACCCTCAGAGGCTCATTTAGTAAACACGGGCTTGCCAATCCCAGAGGTACCTCTCTGGATCTACACATTTCTTTATATAGGCTTAATCCTCTGCTGTCATCTTTCATATCAGCTCTCTCCTGACCAAATTTAGTTCTTTTCTGACGCTTTTAGAATATTCGAGGACCATGGTTCTTTATTTTATACTCTTTATTAATTCCTTCTTTTATCTTATAAAACTATGATAACCGAGAGGTTTTTCGCGTTTTAACAATGGTAAAAAACAAAATATTGATTACCTTTATTTGGCCGTCTGTAATGTTCTTTTTTTATTTTATTATTATTATATTTTTTTTCCAAATGCTTACTAGTTTCGACAGAGTACTGTCATCATCAGATGCTACTAAAGTTTTTAAAAACAATATTCAGTCAAATTAAGTTTCATTCAGTACGAATGAGATCAGACGAACACGTGTTATAAAATGATAAAAGGAGAACACACATCTCAGAGTTCTAAATTAAGCATAAAAGTTGATGGATCCCATTCTGTAAGAAAGATCCTTCTTGAGTGTTAAGTTGCAGCTGAATAGATATGACTTATTGATCTTTTATATACTTTGATATCTGAAGTTCATAATTGTGTCTTCTATTCGAGATGGATTAATGTGTTGAAGATTAATTAATATTTCATTAGATGAGTAATTAAATTTGTCATTCAATACATTATTTGGGTTAAATTTAGTGGTTTTGTAAATTTGAAATTCTTCTAAAGCATTCAAAAGACGGCCTTTCTAACATTTATGTTAGACAACCATATCATCATGTATGTTGCTATATACATGTTGCCTATACGTCTATTATGTGTTTAGCGAAATTGGATTTTTGTTCATATTGTGTGGGTTTTGCTAAATTTTCCTTACATTTTTGAGAAATGTTTTTCCTGTTTGTGCAGTGTATAATTTGGGGCAACTAGAACAGTTTAGTTTATTAAGACCAGATTGGTTATATTTATCTTGGGTTATTGTCTGTTTTGGAGTGAGCATTCTTTTTTAAGTTGTTTGATATTTGATATTATATGGTTTTTTATTTCAGATTTCAAAGTATTATTTTACTAATTTGTTGTATTCAATGGATATATAATTGTAGTTTCAAAGTGCCTTCACCACCCCCACTATTTTGTTGTACATTTTATATCACGCTGTTTTTCAACCAATACCACTCATTCTAAATGTAAAAAACACTAACTATTTTTGTGTTTGGGAATTTCAGGGGATCACTTTAGGTCCCAGATGTAGGGGTCAAATTTAAAAATCTTAATGCGAAGGTGGTCATGAGACATCGTTTAATACCGTCTTTTTTTCCTGAAAACAGTGGTGAAATAAAAATTGAAAAAAGGTTTTCGAGATATCAGTAGGTTTAGATTAGGTTAGCTTAGGTTAGGATATTTGATTCCACCACTGCAAGTACATTGTTAAAACACGTTGACTGCTGAAAAATAAGTATATACCATTACCTATGGCTAAAATTTTGTAAGTCAAATCATTTCAGTTGGTCTGGCGCCGACTTTTGTCGGCGCGCGCCTCATGGCAGCGCTAGCAACGCCGACTAAAGTCGGCTCGAGCACCCAACGTGTTAAACGGTATATCGCATGGCCGCCTTCTCATTACAACTTTCAGTCGACTCCTAAATCTTTAACCTACTGATATTTCAAAAACAGTAACACATTTTTCAGGTTTGATTCCACCACAGTTTTTAGAAAAAGAATACATGTCTAAAAACCCATGTCAAAGTCCGGAAACAGTTGTAGAACTGTTTGAGTGGCCGCCATTAAATATTTTAAAATAGATCTAGTTGCAATTACTTTATTCATAAATTTTATAACTATTGGTAGACTCATTCGCCCATAACTGCGTAAGAAAACGTACAGACGAAATGGTAAAAAAAGTATTCAGTGTAGCTCCGTACGTAATTCCAATTTGTGTAATAGCTCATCACTTTTGAATAAAATCGAACATTAATTACTGAATTTAATATGAGATATACAATTAGAACCTTATCCTGACTTTATTATCCTTTGGAATTCTTAAAGTAAAATAAACAATTTTGCTTGTATTGGTTGAACCGTGCCGGTTAAATAAATTCCTTCTAAAGGATTATCTGTGTCAGTAAGCAGAGTCTAGTGGTTTCATCGATCGTTGCTTTTATGATTTACTCGTTATAATACGATGTCATTACATTTCATCGATGTATCAGCGAATAAATATTCTTTAATAATACACGTCACTCTGTACACACATTTCGTTGACGTTTTAAGGACTTCTTCCTTGTGAAGCTACACAATTTGTGTTATATAGGAATGACTTGTTGTTAATTAAATTTTGTCAACATTTCCTCCATCTTCTAGACAAGTATTCAAATCTAGTTTAACTGCCAGTGTTGAATAAAATCTCCGTTAGTAGAGCTATTATTGTTAATTCTCTCCTCCCTTTAATTTTTAGGTTATATGGTTAGCAATTTAAAAGAAACCTCTTTTTATCGTAGAAAACTCGTTTGGCTATAATTTTATGCAGATTTTAAAATTGTTAACAAGCTGTATACAAACAAGGAAAATAAACCCAAACCACAAACTAACACAACTACACAAAACTGTATAATACGTTTATATTACCTTATGTACATTTAGATAGCTCTGCTATTATTGTTAATTCTCTCCTCCCTTAAATTTTTAGGTTATATTGTTAGAAATTTAAAAGAAACCTCTTTTTATTGTAGAAAACTCGTTTGGCTATAGTTTTATGCAGATTTTAAAATTGTTAACAAGCTGTATACAAACAAGGAAAATAAACCCAAAACACAAACTAACACAACTACACAAAACTGTATAATACGTTTATATTACCTTATGTACATTTCGATAGCTCTGATATCATCTTCAGAGGTACACTACCTAATAGTGATGATAGTAGTGAGTAGAGTAGATGATAGCAGAGCTGTCGAAATGTACATAAGGTAATATAAACGCATTATACAGTTTTGTGTAGTTGTGTTAGTTTGTGGTTTGGGGTTTTTTTCCCTTGTTCATATACAATCACCACAGTGCTCTAGTAATTTATTTAAGCTGTATACAGGTTGATCACAACAGGTGTGGACGCTGTTTTATTCGACAAGTAGAAAAGTTACAAAAAATCTTTTATAAGTAACCCCGGATTTTTAAAATTTAAAACTAGAGGTATTACTAAATTTTTCATATTACTCCCCATTTTTCCAATGGTCAGCTCTAAATTTTTTAATGGGAATGCATATTTTTATGGCGATTTTGAATAAAACATTTTTGTAAGACTTTTGGTAATTATATAGCAGAGTAGCCTCACTTCAAAATCAATTTTTAAAGGTTTTATTCGTCAAATAAATGTTGGAAAAATATTTTATTATCGAAAAAAAAGTGTCGGAAAGATGATTACATAATATAATTACACAAGAAAATCTTAATCAGAGTCAAATTCTGCTGCAAATTCAGTAGAAGAGGAATTTATTGAATTTAAATGTATTTCACTCGTAATTCGCCATAAATGATGAAAACGAGTATTATACTCATTGTACTTTCTCTTAAACATATATTCGGCTATATGGCCATGGAAATGTTGTTTTGAATTTCCATATCGCGGCACATTTCCTCGCACCTCCCTCCATTGACGTTCAATTGTCTGCGTATGTGCTTCAGTGTACGCATATGTAGGGCTGTATTATTATATTTCATGAAAAGTTTGGCCAGGTTGCTATATATATATATATATATATATATTATATATATAAATATATATATATATTATATATATAACCACCTGGCCAAACCTTCCGTACGTTTATTGAAGTGAATGTCATGAGTATGAAAGATAACACAGAGTTAATTTTTTCACGAAAAAACTACTTGTGTAATTGTATTATTGTATTATGTAATCATCTTTCCGACACTTTTTTTCGATAGTAAAATATTTTTCCAACATTTATTTGACGAATAAAGCCCATAAAAATTGATTTTGAAGTGAGGCTACTCTGCTATATAATTACCAGACTTTTTTATTGTTAGGTAATTCACAAATTCAAGCAATTTTCGGAAATATTTTTTTCTTATCTTTCGAAGTCAAATTCAGGTGAAATTTAAACTAGAGCTAGGGTAAAAGTGTAATAATACTACTGATATTTTTATTTGTTCTGTGAGAAATAACAAAGTTATCGATAGAAAACAAAAATCATAATTATCTGGTAATTTTCTAGAACATCAATTGGCTCACACCAGCTCTTTATTCTTACTAAATGTATTACACCTTGTGAATTAAGGATAAATTGTATTATTAAGCACTGTTAATACATTTGTTTCAGCTATAATACATTATTCACATCTAGTAATAGTTATAAACCGTTGTAAGTCAGTAGCTGTGTAATAATTCATAAATGGCGGTGAGTTTACTTTAATTATTTATAATTATCTTATTAAATTGCTCGACTTTAGGGCGCCAGGTTTGCTTTAGCATACCAATTTTGAAAAAAGAATGAATTTAATTATTTGAAAGAAAGAAAAAAATCTCTGGGGTCGCAAGTTCTTTTTACAGTGTACTTACAGTGGATTTTGGTTTTAAATGAGAACACTTTGGCTGAAATGTTACAAAGAAAACATTTATTAAAGACAAGTAAGTTTTTATACATTAGCATTTGTTATAGAGACATATATCATGAAAACAACTATAGCTATCATCTTAGTTAAATTACTTTTTATCTTCTCAGAGGGAGAACTGATCTTTTATTCTTTGAATTTAAAATTGACTCTAAGTTGCAACTAAAATTGATTTTATGAATAAAAACAAATTGAAATTCCTTTAATAAGGTTAAATATGTCATCAGACATTTATTTCTTCTTTACATAAAAAGAAATTGCTATCCTTTATATATCAAATTTATATAATAAAAGTTAAGATATTAAACATTGTAAATTTCTATACAATAACAGAGTAAATATAATGTGTTATTTAACACTAGTTACCAGACCATAGTCATTGTACATAATTCAATGATGTTCCTGCAGCGTCCTAAAAATGCCGTCGTTGTGTCCGTGGCGAAGTTGTATTTGCACCTCACGAATGTTTATAAAAAGAAAATCTGCTTATACATTAGTCCATTCTACAATTTGTAACTGTTCATTTTCCGACCGCATTACTATGACACACGCTAATTGTTTATTGTCTATTCGCGTGAACACGTCTAATTAATTTAACTGTTCAAACAGAGTTTTAACACACTCTCACTCTTAATCGACCAACGATTAAATTCTTTACATTTTCTATTTTACTATATATCAAATTATTACATCGCACTATGTCCTTTCTTTCCTCAACTCTACAAAACACATCTTTTCCCTCCAAGCTCTGGACTTCAACCTCTTTAGAACACAACCTGTCACTCCTAACGCTGGACTTAGACTGCTGTTGCCATGAGGCAAATTCTTACTTCCGAAAGCGTTCTTTCCGGTTACTGTTCACACATTTTACCGCACTGCCGTAAAATACAAATAATTTACATTTTATAACAAACAAACTAAATTACATTAAAATTAAACATAATAATTCATACTGTTGTCTTGAAAATCCATTTTTCTTTTATTAATGACGTTACTAAATTTAAATTATTATTTGAATTTATTATCTCTTTGGCTTAACCGCGTCTTTTAAATGAGTCTATTTTAAATCTGACTTTTCACATTGTCACAAAACCCCACAAGGTTTGTATTTCAATACAGGTATTGGAATACAAAGCTTTTATATATATATATTTCAAATCGAAAAAAATATTAATGGATGTTCAAGACATTTCATTTCAGAAGCTAAGGACCTCATGAAAGAAAATAAGTATCCCTAGTATACTTAATTTAAGAAAGATTCTCTTTTCTTATAAAAACTAAAAAATCTATTTGCTAAAATCCTATTTCATTATTTTAATTTGTTAGCGTTATAATAACTCATTGTAAAAAAAAATAATACGAATCAATTAGTGCTAAGTCTTATCTCTATTTATACAATAAAACCCATCATCAGTTTCCTTTCCAACCTTGTTGGCTGAAACTTTCCATCAACATTTTTTTTGTTGACAGGATCCCGTCACTCAAAGCTTATCTCCCAGACAGCCGTCTGTATATTTTCCTGCCATCTAGCATTTCCTTTCCCACACTTTACTTTTCTGCCAAGACGAAATTTCTACATCCTTTGAAAATCTACCTTTGACTCTAAATATTCATCTGAATAATTCCTTCAACTTAATACAATTAAAATTTAAAACTTCTCATTATCATTAACATTATTACAAAATTATTTACTTATTACTCAACATTGCTTCAATTCACCTTAAAACTTTTCAATTCAGACTTTACATTATTATCTATTTTAGTTTAAATCCAATAACTATTTATTCTTACTTAAAATCTCAATTCTCCTTTATCTTGCTGGGATAACATGTTAACTACTGATTCTACAATTACCAAAAACTCTTTTCTTCAACTAAAATTCAAAAATATAATATCATCATCATCAAAAAAAATAAAATTACTTACAAAACTCATCTATTTATCTCAAAATTACCTCTTTACAATTGTATTGTCTCTCAGTATCCTATCTTAAAATTATTTCCATCTTATCTTTCATATTTTAATAATTCAAGTTGCATTAATCACCAAACAAAATTCTTCATAAATAAAAAAAAACTCCTTATTATTTACCTATATATTATTTCATAAATAATCTCCTTATTTCAACGTAGCTTCCTTTAAAAATCATAATAATCGTCGTTTATCCGCAGAATTCCTTAAATCTCCCTTTATTTCATTAAAATCGTCGCATATTTCCTTTATTTCATTAAAATCGTCGTATATTTCCTTTATTTCATTAAAATCGTCGTATATTTCCTTTATTTCATCGCAGTACTCAAAAAACCTCTTAAAAACTAAAAAATTACCATTAATGCAACCTAACTACCTTCTTTATAAAAGTTTCTTAACAGAACAACTTCATTTTAAATACCACTTTACTCGACAATTCTGTAAAGTCATCATCTTCATATAAAACTCAAAAATCTCTCATTTAAACTACTTCTTACTAAAATCTTCTTAATCATCTACTACTTGTATATAAAACTTCAAAAAAAATAAATTTTACATTGTTTCCCAGCTAACACCGTATTTCATCA
Source organism: Aphrophora alni (assembly GCA_963513935.1). Taxonomy (NCBI): domain Eukaryota; kingdom Metazoa; phylum Arthropoda; class Insecta; order Hemiptera; family Aphrophoridae; genus Aphrophora; species Aphrophora alni. The sequence continues at coordinate 17,896,268 of OY740767.1, forward strand.
AAATCTTTAGACATCTTTATCAGATAACTTCTCACAATCATCTATTGCTTTAAATTCAAAACATTATTTATTAAAAATCGTTAATTATTTATTTTATTTATTAATTTCATCAAAATCTTTCTTATCATTGCTAATTTATTACTCCTTCCTTTAAAAAACAGAAACTTAATCTCCTTCATTCATTATTTAACATCAAAAAACTTAAAAAACTTTATTATTATCTGTCTTGGCAAAACTCACATAAATTCTCAAACTTTTTCACCAATTAATTTTCTCAAACCATTAGTCACTTAAAACTAACAATCTTATGATATCAAATTACTATTAAATAATCCTTAACATTTATAAACATCAAACATACAACTTATCTTTTTTACAATTCAACATCTAATTACCTTTTCTAATCACCTAATCAACATTTTTACAATTTTACAGAACTTTCCGTTTCATTTCATAAAAACTCTCCTTTTGTCACGTCCGGTTTATTTCTAGGCTTTGTTTCTTAACAAACCCCCTCCTTTCACCATGTAAGCATTGTCCTATTGTCCCTTGACGACTTCCCTCAACATCTGTTTCTACTTGTTATAATAGACCCAAAAAAAAAACTTTTCCTATATCTATGAAAGTTTATGACACTTACAAACATAAGTCATTGTTTATGTTTTTGCCCAAAATTACATGTGACAGAACTCTAAACAACTACGTTGGATTTTTTGATAAGTTTTCCAATTAACTCTAAATCACTACCTTCTAGAAATGATATCTTAGGCCTTGATCATATCACTTCTCGAACATAGCTACATCCTGTCTCGAAAGACAGTTCGCCTACCAAACTTTATATTTCATAATATAATCAAAAACTCCTAGTTCTCTCTTGAACTTCTTCTACTAAATTTCTGTATTTCTCAACACAAAATAAGAACTCTTTGTTCTTTAAACTTCTCAAAATTGTCAAAGTTTTAACTATATTTCATTTACATGAGTTGTATGACAATTTTTTGTTTTTGTTTTTTGTATATTTTTTATTTTATTTTTCAAAACTCGACCGGGCTTCATTATCGTTACAGTAATTGAATAATACTCCTCTGTACTGATAATAAAGCCCTGTCGAACGTCGATTAATAAAACCCTCCAACGTTCCATTTTTATTTTGTTTTTTATTTATTATACCTTTTTTATTTATTTTTTATGAATTTTTTGTTTATTTTATGCATTTGACCTCCTACTTTCCCCACTACAGCCCTTCTGACCGCCTACTTTTTACCGTGCATACTTCTAATTGCTCTCTAGACTCTTACACAAAGTAACATGTTGTGACGTTGAAATGTGCAGTGGTTGAATGCAATATCCCTACTTGATTCAAGATAAAGCCCAAAACACATCCCTATTTCACAACACGCCCTCTATGCAGTCCCAGAATGCCTTATTCTTGCGAATAAAACATTCTATTATTACTACACAAACTCCTACCTCCTCCCAAAATGTTCATGTACTCCTTAAATGCATCTACACGAAGAAAATTTTAAAATTCATAAAAAATTTCATTCAAATCGTATCATCCGAAGTTGAAATAATGTCTATTTCTACCAATCTTATTACTAGTATCGTCGATTTTCTGTTTATGTAATCCTTTCTAGATGTTATTATTCAAATTCAAAAAGAAAATTTTATTTTTTAAAACTTATTCTAAGTTTTTTACTTAGAAATTTTACTTTTAATTCTATTAAAGTTATTTAAGTAATCTACTTTTATTTTTATCTACTTTATTTAAAACCAATTATCCTTTATTTAAATATTTTTTATTTGAAAACGCAAGTTAACTTTGAATTATAAGTCAAAAGTTTTTTATTTTCAGAACAGCACTTTCGTAACACGCTGTATTTCAGTCTTAATGCTATACGCAATAGAATCTTAGGCTTAATTTAAGCATAAACAAGTCCCCTCGGTATGAGACAATCCTTATCTGTCTACTGATAAGACATGAAAACCTTTTGGTTCCAACACGGTCTATAGATGAATCTCAACTCTCGTCACATTTTATTGAATAATTTTATTGAATCCACCTACTTAATATTGAATATTATTTCTTCAACACTACTCTGAATCCTTGCTTCGAACTAAGTATCTTATCTATGTCACGTTTCTTAATTATTTATTCCTTTCATAAACATACTGAGTTATTTACTAACCATCTTGCATCTCCAATGATCCTCTCTTCTAATCAATCTGTTATCGTCACGTTTTCTAAATATTATTTCTTCTATAAACATATAAAGTTATTCACTGCTATAATCCAGCGTCTTTACTTTAACAAATACTGAAACCTTTCTTAAACTAAAACTTCTAACATTTTACGCTTGGCTTATATTATTATTTATTCTGATTCTGTCTTAGCTTACAAAATTTATCAGTACACACAAATTATTAATATTCATAACTCCTAATTAATCATTATCAAACTTAAACTTATTTATTAACAAAATTCTTATTCTATTAATTATTTTTCAAAATCAAGTCCTTGTGTTATTATAAAAATGTCTTTACATTATTATTAGTCATTCCAAATTTCAATTGATTACAACAATTATGAATTATCCGTTTTTTTCGATGGTTCCCCGATTGGTGAAAAATTTTAAAGTACATGATTGAATTTTTTAACACACTTTCAATGTTAAATACTACTTCTAGCTTAGATAGTTTTCCTAGGCTAGTCTCTACAACAGACCCTTTCCTAACAAAAGATTCCCCTTTGTTATTGTCTGGAAGTATTGACAAAACAACTTTTCCTTTCTCTCTTACGGACATACCTACATCTCTCTTTCTCTCAAACATCTTAGAATCTATTGACCTACATTTGTCAGCTGTCAGCTTGGGAATCCTCACCCCACCATTATCGTATATTACTGTAAAGTCTTCTTTTAATATTTCCTTTTTAAACTTGTATTCAAAGCTACTCTTTTCATAAAAACTTTTAATTTCTTGCTCTTGGATTCTAAAAACATTTCTAAATTTTAACATTATGTTACTTTCAAAACCTATTGTCCTACAATAGCTTTGTTTCCTTACAAATGCAATTAATTCTTTTGTTATCACATTATTTACTTTTACTTTGTTTTTTGAATTAATTATACCTATTCCAACCCCACCAAACTTGGTAACCCCATCATTTTTCTTAATTTCAACATTACCTGTTAACTGTTTTAAATCATTGTTTTCAAAAGATTCATTTTGACTTATCTTAGGCCTATTCATTATTTTAATTTTTAATTTTTCTATCTCAAATTTACTGTTCATACTTTGCCCAAACTTTTCTATTTCCCCCAACATCTTAGACTTAATCTGACTTAAACCATCATTTACAACACACTCATTCTTGCTTATGTTAGGCTTAACTATTGTCTCATTTTTTAATTTTTCTTGTTCTACTCCCTGATTCCAATTATCAAATTTATTATCTAAATCTTGCTTTGTTTCCAATCTACTTTGTTCAAATCTTTTATTCACATCCTTTATTTCTTTCTTAAGTAATTCTAACATTTCCATTAAGCTTAAATTCTGATCTTCCTTTACCAAATTATTATCTTTATTCATTAAGTCACTTGAAACCTTATTTACTTCATCTTGCTCAGTTATTCTAACCTGTTTAGCCCCTAGATTATTATTATTATTTGTACCCTCCATTTTTAGTTATTATTATTATTATTTACCTTTAGTTTTAAGTTTAAATTTTAATTACCAACATCATTACCCTAACCTGTTCATTATTATTAATATTTATAGTTTCTAACTCCATTTTTATCTTATCATATCTAACACAAAAATTTTTTAAAAAAGAATCTTTCTTATTATGATAGAGAGAGTCCTTACCTTGATTTTAAGAGTTCTCATTACCAAAATCACTGTACTTTCGACTAAAAAAGCCCAACAGTTGTGGCGACATTTGTAACAATTCAAAAATTTAGCTGAAGTTACTTTTAATATTAATAATTTGTTAATTTGCTCGACTTTAGGGCGCCAGGTTTGCTTTAGCATACCAATTTTGAAAAAAGAATGAATTTAATTATTTGAAAGAAAGAAAAAAATCTCTGGGGTCGCAAGTTCTTTTTACAGTGTACTTACAGTGGATTTTGGTTTTAAATGAGAACACTTTGGCTGAAATGTTACAAAGAAAACATTTATTAAAGACAAGTAAGTTTTTATACATTAGCATTTGTTATAGAGACATATATCATGAAAACAACTATAGCTATCATCTTAGTTAAATTACTTTTTATCTTCTCAGAGGGAGAACTGATCTTTTATTCTTTGAATTTAAAATTGACTCTAAGTTGCAACTAAAATTGATTTTATGAATAAAAACAAATTGAAATTCCTTTAATAAGGTTAAATATGTCATCAGACATTTATTTCTTCTTTACATAAAAAGAAATTGCTATCCTTTATATATCAAATTTATATAATAAAAGTTAAGATATTAAACATTGTAAATTTCTATACAATAACAGAGTAAATATAATGTGTTATTTAACACTAGTTACCAGACCATAGTCATTGTACATAATTCAATGATGTTCCTGCAGCGTCCTAAAAATGCCGTCGTTGTGTCCGTGGCGAAGTTGTATTTGCACCTCACGAATGTTTATAAAAAGAAAATCTGCTTATACATTAGTCCATTCTACAATTTGTAACTGTTCATTTTCCGACCGCATTACTATGACACACGCTAATTGTTTATTGTCTATTCGCGTGAACACGTCTAATTAATTTAACTGTTCAAACAGAGTTTTAACACACTCTCACTCTTAATCGACCAACGATTAAATTCTTTACATTTTCTATTTTACTATATATCAAATTATTACATCGCACTATGTCCTTTCTTTCCTCAACTCTACAAAACACATCTTTTCCCTCCAAGCTCTGGACTTCAACCTCTTTAGAACACAACCTGTCACTCCTAACGCTGGACTTAGACTGCTGTTGCCATGAGGCAAATTCTTACTTCCGAAAGCGTTCTTTCCGGTTACTGTTCACACATTTTACCGCACTGCCGTAAAATACAAATAATTTACATTTTATAACAAACAAACTAAATTACATTAAAATTAAACATAATAATTCATACTGTTGTCTTGAAAATCCATTTTTCTTTTATTAATGACGTTACTAAATTTAAATTATTATTTGAATTTATTATCTCTTTGGCTTAACCGCGTCTTTTAAATGAGTCTATTTTAAATCTGACTTTTCACATTGTCACAGCTGTTATAGAAAATTACCAGAAATAAAATGATGTCTGTAAAATGCTTCGATAAACTCAACATAATTTTTCAAAACTGCTTTGCATTGTAAAATTTGCATAACTGCTGTTTTAGGTATTATCATTTAACTACCTGATATTTATAAAGTGTATTGCCAACATTATTTTGATCCAAAAAAATAATAATAAATTTCTCAAAAATGTTGTAAAAAAACCAAAACCAAATGTTACTTTTCAAACTTTTAATATTTGTGTATACATTACAGTTTATCCATATTTCAATTTTCAATTCAGTTCAGCTGTTTAGGTACGGACCTTTGAATAAACCATAACCTAATCAAATCTAAACCTTGTATTTTTACAATTTTGAGCGCTTATAGCTCGAAACGGTTAGATAGGGCCTATATCGAAAAATAACCAAGAATAAAAAAGACTTCAATTAATGTTTGATTTTTAAACAATAGGGGTTCCCAATTTAGAAAATTTAGCTTTCTCAGCCAATCATTCTGTGTTCACATAATGACAAGACAAGAGAGAGTTGTAGTACGAGATATTTACAAGTGTTGACCATTTTTATTTGTTCTGCATTAAACCACTTTTCATACTAGGCCACTTTTCCACCATTTCGAAATATTATGATTTTTTGATGTATGAATCATTTTTGGAGAGACAATTTGTCCGACGCTAAAAGTACAATATCATCAGCGTAAGCTAGTGAACTTTTTTGAATACCATTCTCCAAAGATTCATCCATGTTATCAATGAAACAAAATTGGACTTAACAGACAACCTTATTTGACTTATTAGCTTTGACGATAAACCCAATATTTTCAGTTTATAAAATAATTCAAATCTATCGATTGTGTCAAATGCTGTAGTCAAATCCAAAAAGAGTTTCGACATTTGGTATTAAGTTTAATTATACTGATAAGAATAAATACATTGTCCACGGTTGAATAAAATTTTCTGAAGCCAGTCTAGAATGATTTTAATACAGTAGAGGGAAATTAGAATATAATTGTGATAAAGTGGGAAGTTGATTTTTATTGTTTATATATATACAACTGAGTGGGAAATCGAAAAAAAAATAACAAACTCGGACTGGAGCTTCGCTAGAAAAGTGCATAAAGTGCATTTTTGATGCATATTGAGTGCATCACTACACTATCTTTTAAAAATCTCCGGCTCTATGGGTCGTAGAAAAATTAAAAAAATACTCGAAAATGAAGGGACTATCGAAATGGTAGGGTATTTTTTTTATAGAACATTAAAATAATTTGGTTTTTCGTATATACCGTCACTTTCTAACCAGATTTCTGTAAAAAAATTTATTTAAATGTCACTCTCAATCAAATATACAAATTTTTATATAAAAAAGTTTTCAATTAAATGTTGAAATTTCATAAATAGGCTACGTTGTTGTCTAGATTCGGCCCCGATTTAGTGGGAAAAAAGCAAAAGAGTAAAATGACAATTGTTTTTAATTATAAAAAGGGCACTTTACCTTGCATAAAAATCTGCCAAAAATAGGATTTAAAGTGACGACAAAGTATGAACTCCGTGCTTCAAAACGTATAATAAACGGACGATCAATAAAAATGTTCATAAATTTTGTGGCAATCGCTAGTGAATATGATATTCGATTTGTTACTACGGATCATGAACAATATTAACGTAGGGATTATTACAAAAGTTAAACATTAAGTTGAATTTTTCATAGCAGTTTGTCAGCTGAACTAAAGTGTGTGTGCTTGTACCCTTTAACTCGGTATTATCGATTGAAATTTAAATGGGTTGTTACTTTCAATATTGGGGGTCGTGGGAATTTTTTTTGGGCCTTGTACTGTGGGTTTATTCAAATCCGTGGTAAATTGAATTGTAATTAACAGATTAGACACATAGAAACTAATGACTAAATTGATAACTCTATACCATGAGAAATAAAAGTGAATATTCCAAATGATAATCCTATTAATGCCGGTAGACTTCGTTTGTATACTGTCGGAAGTTTATTTAATGTCAATTAAAAACCTTAAGCACTTTAATAGTCCATAGCAACCAAGCAGTTTTACAACTATTCTAACAGATGTTTTTATTTGATCAGCTGTTATTTGATATTACTTTATTTTGAGGTTATGTTTAGATCATTGCGAAAAACTAATGTTTAGAAACACTGCGTAGTGCCAACTCTGGCCGACAATAGTTTTAACTATCTTTATTTTAAAGGTTTAATTTGGACTTAAAAGTTGGCTTGGGTTTTGTTGTATGGTGGAATTATAAACGATTCGCAGAGCTAGCCAATTGCCGAGTACGTTTTCCAATTTACAGTTGACACAATACTTAGAATATTACATGGACGCTATTTAATTAAGTTTGAGCAGGCACCCTTCCCTTGCCAAGAACCCAACTTAATTATACAATTAATGTCTACACCCACCTTCCTTTAAAGTGATTTTGAATGAAACAATTAAAAAATATGAGTCATCAAGTTTTACTTTTTCACATAACGTAGTGTAAATAAATTTATGTGTGGGTCAAAAAATCAATTTGGAATATTTTTGTAGATATATCCTTTTTAAGGGCCCCAGAGTAAAAAAAAGTGGATGTCTGTCTACACCGCCTGTCTGTTGTTCCTTAAAATTCTTCTTGTTTAAAGACGAAAAACCTCTCGATTATCATTAGAAAAAGAAGAAAGTACAAAATAAAGATTTCTAGCCCATAGCGTCAGGGTCGGAAAAGAACAAGAGTTGGTCAAGAGAGAAATGAAGGAGAGGAATTTAACCCAAAACTATATGAAAAAGTGTAGATTCAGCTGTGACCCCTCAGGATTAAAGTCCGGGGTAGGATACCGCTTGTTTACATTTTAGTGAAACGTGGAGAATATAAGGACCCCCTTTTTTGTATGTTCAAAACTCGAAACATCCACTCGAATATCTTACCTTCTCTACTCCCATAACTGACATTAATAACATAACTATGACTTTCGTCCCCCCCCCCCACTGGAGTCCTTTCATGGTCGACCGTTCATACAGTCTAGACCGCGCCACTACGAGCTCAGTGCGGCTGCAACACTTTTACGAGAATCATTGTTTGTATTTAATAGCGGTTTGTGTTGTTATTTTGGTAATTTATTAACTTATGTTAATTTTAAACTGAATACATTACATAAGTGTATCTGAATATATAAACGTAATCTAGCCTGACCTAACCTATTAGAATTTTTGGGAAAGTAAAATGTAGGATTTGTGTTTACAATAGTTGTCACAAATAGGTTAGGTTAGATTATCATATTACTAAAATTGCAGTATTATATTAATTAGTTCCTGTTCCATGTACAAAAAGGGTGGTCCGTATAGACAAATACCGAATAATGTCACAAATCCGCGTGTAAAATCAGAAACAAAAATGAGCGTTGAATACTCTCGTTAAAAGCTTTTATATTTGGCCTTTTATTTTTTTCAAAGAAGGCATCTATGGTTTGTTTTAATTTTTTGACTGACAACTACAGGGGTTGTTTCTTATCTGTTTTTGGAGACGGGTGAGTGAGACAATTTGTGCAATGTTTTTGAAACGTTTATTTTTATTTCCACTCTTCAAGTGATTTTGAACGTACCGGTAATAATTTTGAGCACAATTTTTCAGAGGTGACAAATATTTTACAGCCTCTATAATTTTACCTCCAATACTTACACGATTTGATAAAATATTAAATCTTTCTTTAAGAGACTAAAATTATTCATCAGTTCCACAAGTGGCATTCAAAAAGTGAAAATGAACTTTAAAAGCTGTTGCAATCTTATTTTTAAATATTGCCAAAGCTTGCTTCGCTTTTATCACAAACACTGTCTTAGCGTAAATTACATTTGGTTCAATTGACGACGATCAAATGCCTTTCTTGCCAATTATGCATGAACTGTCATATTTCTTTAATAGTGATTCTGCACTTGCACATGGATAATTTATTAATCTCCACTTGCCAATTATGCATGAACTGTCATATTTCTTTTATAATGATTCTGCACTTACACATGGATATAATTAATCTCCACATTTCACAAAAATTTGAACGCAATCGGTAGAGCCGAATTTGATAAATTAAGCTACGTCTTTTATAAAAGCAAATTGCCGATTTTGTAGTAGTTTACCGATATCTCAGAAACCGGTATTTTATGAGAGAAACGTTTTGTTTTTCGTCCTTAGAGGTTATAATGAAAAATTTTAATCAAAATCGTCAGAGCCGATTATTACAAAATCGTTATTAAGTGTTTTTTTGCGACAACTGCTTCAAATTTTGAGTTATCTAAAAATACACCCTCAAACCAAATATGACGCGAATCGGTTCACCCGTTTGGGCTCTAGAGCTCTGGATGTATGATAGACAGGTAGACTTAGTTCCCAAAATCGTTTTTTTTGGACTGAAGGGGCCTCAAAACGGATATATATATATATATATATATATATATATATATATATAAACACGATATACATTTTTGATGCATCACATGATGCTATACTATATGTGTGTGAAAGTAAAATCATTAGACAGAGGTATATTCTTTTCAAAATGGCCTAAGTTCATACATATAGATAAAAAAGTTGGAAAAGACTAAAGCGTTACCAAGAATTTTTTCCACTATCACAAATAATTTCCTGCGTAATTGGATAGCTTAAAGTAATGATGACATTTTATTGAAACGAGTAACGATAATAATTGTGAAATAAAACACAAAGGCCTGTAATGATGTTCTCTAGTCATCAACTAAATGGAATCTGGTTCAGGTTCAAAAGCCTTGAACTAAATGTATTTCCAACACTTTGACCTGTCTCTTTGATCCGCCATATTGAATTTGTTCACGTCACAAAGGCCACTTAGTTAACCTTTCAATGTCGCATTCCTAAACTTATGTACTGACCTATAACTAATAATAAAGGAAGCTAGTGATGTTTCTGGAAGAGAGAAAACAGAAAATTTAGATTTTACAAAAATATGTATTTAGAGTTCAGTGTCTAAATGTTTTCAGAATGACATTTGCCTATATATCTCTATATTCACCTTTGTATTTTTACTATCTGTACATTGACCTATCTGTATATTCACATTTGTAATTTCACATATCGTCTGTAAATTCACTTATTTGTAAATTCACCTATCTGTACATTTTCTTATCTGTAAATTCACCTATCAGTTTATTAACAATATGTACATTCAGTTATCCGTCAATTAATTTATATGTACATTCACCAATTTGTAAAATCACAATCTGTAAATTCACTTATTTCTTTATTCAGCTATTTGTCAATTCACCTATCTGTAGTCTACATTCACCAGTTTGTAGATTCACAAATCTGTAAATTCACTTATTTGTTTATTCACTATCTGTACATTCAGCTATTTGTCAATTCACCTATCTGTAGTCTACATTCACCAGTTTGTAAATTCACAAATCTGTAAATTCACTTATTTGTTTATTCACTATCTGTACAATCAGCTATTTGTCATTTCACCTATCTGTACATTCACCAATTTGTAAATTCACCTGTCTGTAAATTTGACTACTGTATCTGTAAAATCACATATCTCTAAATTCAACTATCATCTGTAAATTCACATATCTGTACATTCACCAATTTGTAAATTTACACATCTGTAAATTCACCTATCTGTACATTCATCTATCGGGCGAACTGATTAATCTTTCAATATTGGTCAACTTTAGTATGTTGGGATATTTAAAACCCGAGTGAGGATATAAATTTCGAAAACGTATCTTATAAATTGGTAATACACCAAAAATGTAAAACTCTTTCTCAAAAACTTCTGTTACGATTTACATTAATTTGTTTTCTAAAGTAATCACTAAAATCAAAACCTACATACAAATTTAGTAATAGAAAAATAATAATAAAATTCCAAGTCAAAAGTTATAGATCAAAATTTAATTGTGGTATGGAATATCATTTTTTTAAAGGGAAAATGTTTTGGTAACCACCACCTCTTGAAAAAAAGTAAAAACAACTAAATATTATGACCTCGAATACTCTAATAGCTAACAATATTGGTCAAATTTTTGTAAATTGTGTTTGTCAGAGTATAATAATCGAAATTGTTATTATTAACTAAATAACCAATATAATTGGTTTAATAAGTTGGCAATATGTATTATTTGTGATGTTTTAAGTAAAGGGAATCTTCTAAGACTAATAATGAGAAAACATAAAATATGCAAAACACAGGTTGATGAATTCGGTGTCTATAAAAGCAATTAAAGCTAGAGTTGGAATACATTTTGATGAGCAAGCTATAGTAGAGATTCAGAGCGTTGTATGAAGTGAATATCAGGACTCTGGGTTGTGTATGGGGGGGAGGTAGGGGGGGGGTGTTCAGGAGGAAATCAATACGGAGTCGCTTTGTATTAAACATCCCCCGAGTAACTACCCCCTGTTTTCACTTTACCTACATATTTCATAAGTTTTCTATTATTATTTGAAGTGTTTTTAGCAGTTATTTTGATTAAGTTAATTAAGTATGGCTTTCATTATAAAATAGGATGGAGGTTATGAATGAAACAGCTGATGTCAATCTTTAGTTACAGTATTGTACATTCACTTCTTCGCTAATATTGACATGAAAATAAATATTTGATTACATAATATTTACTTGTAATACAGTGTGTCCCAAAAGACCCGGACTGATTCAGTAACTTGAAAACAAAAAAGATATTTTATATGTACCTTCTGGTGATAAAAAAACTATTTTTGGCAAATGAGACATTTTTACCTGTTCCCCAAAATTGGTAGTTTTGGGAAGCAACTCAATAATGTTACATGAAAATCCCCATCCAGTGACCCTCTCATATAAGAGGACTTATGTAGTAAAATACAACTAGAGGTCGATATCTTGCTCCTATCTAAAATAGCGGCCTATAAATAATACTTTATTTATTTCATTCATATTTAATTAGAAGGCGAGAATATGGGATCAAAATGTATTTTTAAAAATGTATTGTTGTAATCATAATTATTATTATTATTGAAGTTTGAAAAAAAAAAATACATATTCCCAGTACAGGGTGGTTAAATAACTTTGAAAGATTGATTGTATTATACCAATCCATTATGGTTTAGAGCAAGTTAAAGCTGATAATTCCCAATAAATTGCCGAAATTAGAATTTAATTCTTTTAAAAAGAACCTTTAACTACATTTTTTATTAAAGTGGAAAGCACACTAAAATCTACACTTTTCGAAATCAACTGTGTTTTGTTGTACAACTGGGAAAATCCGCTTTGCAAAATTAAATATTAAAATTACATCAACTAACTTAAAAAAAAAAAAAAAATTAATAATGTAAAATCCAAAGACAAGGCGAAAAGATAAAAATAGTAAATCATTTCGTCAGTTGATCATTTTAGGTATTCAGTACTATGAAATTAAAGATTCTGGGTGCTGTTCATTTTTTAAAAATATATTTTGGTGAATAGTTTTTAAAGGAACTTGACATATAATTAAAATGTACAAGTATACCCCATTTTTAGTCCCCTTCCCTTTTTATAAATGTATTATTTAAAGATGATATCTCTCAAAATTCAAGTTTAAATTCTATATCGAACAACAGTGAACTGCTCAAAGATAGTTTTTGTTAAAATATTACCCAGGCGCGGACAATATTCAGTTGGTGGGGTTTCCATTTTGCACAGGAAATAAGAGTCCGACTCAACACCTCTCTTCCAGATCCAAATGAGGTTGGAAATAAGTTTGTTTGGAACTAGGAGTGGGGGGGGGCTTTCAAATCATGAGTTCGGTTACGGGGACAGCTGGCGTTTGTCAGATTCAAAAGGGTACGAGAACTAATTCAGAAACACACATTAGTAAAATTACATTTTTACTACTGTATTACTTTTCAGTTGCGTAGTATGAAAATATTCTCAAATGCTTTGAACAAAAAACATTACGAATGCTCCACGTTTTTGTTATTTTTGTCAGGAATTACTCTTTTTGGGGTGAGAATGATGGGGTAGTTCTTGAAAAATGATTACCACGCATTATCTCAAAAACAAAAAACAGGTTGTTCGGATAACTCGAAATCTCTGTTTTTCTTATGAAATGATTATTCTTTAGTTTAACGTATCATTTTCAGTTTAAAACTGGAATTCTCCAGATGTAAAGTAAATCAAAACCTAACCGTGAAAATCGTTTCTTAATAACGTATATACAAAACTCGATAAAAACACTGATGCTCAGTTATTTATCATTGTTTAAAAAAAATAAGTTTTATAATTTTTGTTAAAAGTAGGGAAAAAATGACTCGTACAATGGAAAACCTAGTAGTAATTTAGAAAACCAATAAAAATATTTTAAAAATTGAGAAACAAGTAATATTCATCTTGGTGTCAAACTACACGTATGAATATTTTCAGATTTTTATAAAACTGTTTCAGTTGGATTTCTTCATTTATATTTTGGTCAATTTTAAAAGGGTTTCTGGAAAATGACGGAAAATATCAATTTTTTCGTTTATATTTTGATTTTACATCTTTTTGAATATAAATGACACGAATAAAATGTTGGTTAATTTTTTTCTCCATATTTTTCCAAGCGATTCCCTCAGTCATTTAAAATTTGTATTTACTGTTGGAGATTTCCGAATTTCCTAATTTGACTATGTGGACAAAATCCAAAAGATTTGGGGGGTGAAAATCATAGAGTGTGGACTAATTGTCACTCATTTTTCAAGAACAAATGGATATAATGTCTTTGTTGTTTTAACTATAACGTGGGGGAGTTATTAGAATGGGGTGCACTAAAACAAATCTAAAAATATAATAATGGTCAGATTTCTTATGAAACTTGTAATCTTTAAATACGTTTATATAGCTCGTTTCCGGATTTTTAAAAACGAAAATGACACAGAAATATCGATTGTTTTGTATTTAATGACTGAAAATTAAATCTTGATATATCCTTTGATATTTAGCGCATTTTAAGATCCTACCCATAGGAGTAATTTAGTGCCATTTTGATTCCCTGTACATGACTCGTTGTTACGAAGCACTAGTTATAAAAATCGGTTAATAAATTTTAAAATTAGCGGTAGATTTTCAAATTTCAAGAAATGTTTCTAGAAGCAATGACTACATTGCTTCTATGTAGTCATTGCTAGAAGGCAACTATTTGGTTCTAAGTAGGTCTTACAAATAGTTAATGTTGTTAACTTACACATACTAGGGTTGAAGTCGTCCAAATACACCAAAAGTAATTCGCGTCATATTTCGCCGACGCGAAATATTTCAGTTTAAATACTCAGACACCGTATCAACTGGGTGTCTGAGTATTATTTAAATGGATAAACATCTGTTGACCAAATTAACTTGCCTTAAGTTTAAGAGGGTTTAACTCAGCATTACTGACAAAAAGCTGTCTTATTGGAAGCTTTGCTGTCGTAATTCTGAAACGTTTAGTACCATACTTTTTAGAGTTGTTTAATTTTTTCTTCAAACATTGAAAATTTTACTTAGGCTACGTTGATAAGTTATTTAAAAAAATAAGTTCAGGAATTCATGATATTACTAAAGCATTACAGTTTTTGGATACTGTTTGCGATCCTAATAGGCCTACAAATTTTTGGTTTGTGAATATATATCTCAATTTGGGTGAACAATTAGTTATTTTACTCGTTTACTAATTTTGAAAAAAGATATTTCATATTTTTCGCACATATTATATTTTATATTCAAGTCATTGATTTAGTAAACCAGATAAGATTACTGTCTAAATGTAAGGAAGATCATATTTTTTTTCTGTTAGTACTAAGGAGCGTCTACGAATTTAACATTGTGTTGCACTTCTTCTAGTGGTATGTCTATGTTCTATTTGATCAGCTGATATGTGCTCTTGTTTAGTTATACATTTTTAACATCTTAATTATAATTTATTAACACAATTTAATTCAAGAATAGGCCTATATTACGTTTGCTGCATTACAAAAGCTTTAGGAAAGCTTTAAAATTATTTTTAAATAGAACAACAAATCAAAATATTTTAGGTTATGTTATAAATGTTATAATAAATCATAAATAATAAATTTTGTTTAACAGCTCTTTGAAACGAAATAGGCCGTTAATATTTACTAATTTATATTTTTTATTGTCATAAATTTACAAAATTGAGGATAAATAACCTATTTTGATTTTATTCGTTCGTAGGCCAATTCTTATTATTACCATTTTCATTACATAAGTTTTAAAATTAACTTTGTCATAATTATTTTGACGATTTTTTGAAGTTCATTAACTTATTTTCTTTTTTAGTTGATAGTAACACGAAAACATAACTCATATAATAAAATTCACTCTTAATTATATGCCATCTATTCAAAGTTTGTTTTATTAATAAAAATATTAGAGGTAATTTAAACAAATAAAAAAAACTAAACTGACTTTTATTGTTAAAATTATCTCTTCATAATAAATATTTTGTTGTTGTAATATTAATCTAATTTTAAAACATATGCTTTTTTAAATAAGAAGATATTCAACAACACAATATTATTACAAACTAAACCTAAGACCTCCTAACCTCATTTTAGGAATTAAAAATTATCTATTTATAATGATTTTTTTTGTAGCATTCATCTAATTTTAAAACAAATAGTTTTTAAATAAGCAAATGTTAAACAACACAATATTACAAACTAACCAACTCCTAATTTTATTTTAGGAATTAAAAATTATTATCTATTTACAATGAATACGTTTTTCGTAACAATCATCTAATTTGAAAACATATGATTTTTTTTTAAATAAGCAAATGTTCAACAAAACAATATTACATACTAACCTAACCTATTCTAAACTCATTTTAGGAATAAAAAAATTAGGTTGTAAATTAAAATTTTTAGTATCTAACATCATAAAATTGAATTTTATCGTAAGGAATAATTTTTTTGACAAACAATAAGTGTTTTTGTGAATGTTATTTAATAAATTAGGGCAGAGTTTATCCTTAAATTAGGAAACAAATGTCTAGGTTAGATCTACTTTAGATCGTGTAGTAATTTATTGTGCGTGTATAATTACGCCTTATCACTCTGCAAATGATTTACTTTGGTAATTGTATGGTAAAGTTACGCCTAGAATACCTGCAACCACCATTGCAACATTGTGGTCGCCAATGAGTCGTTCAGCTTGGTTTAGTAGTTATCAGTGCCAGTGTATGTGTGGCAGTGATCGACGGATGTCATGGCCGCCAAGGATACGAAAGATAAATATAAATACAGGTAAGTTTTGAGGTTAGTTTTGTTATATTTGGAAGTTTTGTTTTGATTCTCTTCACGAAAAGTATATTAAATAGTGATTTTTTTTTCTGTGTTTACAATTTATCATTTATCAATTTATGGTTTTATAGAATATACCAATTGCTACCGATGTTTGCCAAAGAAGTAGGGTTAATTTGGCTTTAAATTATATATAAATAAATGTGTTGGTAATCGCAATAACGGTATAGGCTAAATATTCCCCCGATTTTATAGAGATTCTGTTTGTAGTCTAGGCGAGAAGTTCGTCAGCTTGAAAAATCATTCGGTATGTATTACAAAGTGGGATTTAAATTGTTTTTCGTATATAATTTTATTATAACCGTTTAGAGAGACCGGATAGGAAAGATGAAAGAGAGGGATCTAACCCAAGACTACATGAAAAAAATATAGATCCAGCTAAGTGAATACAGGATTGGCAATTACAAAGGGACCTAACTGGATATAAATATTTTTCATGTAGTCTTGGTTTAAATCCCTCTCTTTCATTTTTCTATCAGGTCTCTCTTGACCAACTTTTGTTCTTTTCCGACCCTGACGGTATTAGAGTATCGAGGGCTAGGGGTCTTTATTTTATGTTCTTTACTTTTTTTTATAAGGCGATGATGACCGATAGGTTTTTGCCTCTAACAACAAGGAAAAAAATGATTTGCAGTAGGCCTACCAACAATTCCTAGATTAGTTCTATACAATGCAACATGGTTGCTAAAATAATCAAGCTTTACCACGCGTATTTTAAAATTTGAAAACAATTCCGGAATTTTCAATCTAGTAGCCGGAGTGTCTTTGTTGTATTGTTGGGGGGTCTTTAAAATCCCCGCCACTCATTTGTATGTATACAACAATAATTATAATATTGATTAATACAATAAGAAATGCCAACGCTGTTCATTTCAGTTCTGACAATCGTATAATAGATATGGGCTATCCCTGCTACTATTTTGCAAGTTACTAACCTACACGAGCTTAACCAGTTCAATTTTTCATTCAATCAAACTTGTTTTATTTTCTCTTGTTATATTTTATCTTGTATTTCTCATAAAGTGTTACTACTACGTCAAGATATTGGTGTTTACTTCAATCTAAATAACCTAAAGTACATTGGGGGGGGGGATAAAGGTAAAGAGCTAAATTCTGTGGAGAGAGGATGACAGAAGAGAACCAGGTTTTACTATTCTTTGAGTATATTTCTTACTGAAAGTCAGACAATTTCAAAATGGCAACTAATTAAAATTTTCATTTGCATATCTTCCACTTACTGTGCACTTTAACAATATGCATGTACAAGTAATCAAATTACGTTAGCATGTTGGCTAAGTGACGAACTTTCGTTTACCTTAGAAACTAATCTAAATGTCAAAGACCATGTGATAACCTTCAATACATCCTTTATCTTTAAGGTTTACATCAAAGTTCAACAGCTGATTTCAGATTTGTGGCTCTGGAATTATTGTTCATCGTTAGAAGAAAAGCAACAATTTCTGTCTGGTATTATATAGTTGTATATATTGAATATTTATTGTAAATTGTACACAGTACTTATCAACTAGCAACTAGCAAAACGTTAATTCTCAAATGATCATATCCAACAATCGTGAAAGTGTGTTAGTATTCTAACTTTGAGGTTATGTACAACTGCTTAAACCGAATGCATTGAATTTACGCTTGGTAACACTTTATAAATGATAAAACTCGAATAGTTTATACGAATATAAACGAACTTATTATTTAAAATAATTATTTTGTGTCAATTAAAATTTCAATTATATTTATTTAACACATGACAACGGTCAATTTGTAAATCTAAAAAGCCGAAAAATGTATAGGTCATCATCGTCTTATAAAAAAAAAAAATAACAAATATCAAATAAAATAAAAACTCCAATTCTTGATAGCGTGAGAGTCGTAAGAGAACAAGAGTTGGTTAAGAGAGACCTAATAGAAAAGATGAAAGAGAGAGAGATTTAATCCAATACTATGTGATAAAGGTGTAATCCAGCTAGGGCCCACGGAATGGCCAATCGCGTACTCGTCATAGTGAGCCCCTGAGGTTAGCAATGATCAATATGTACGTACCAAATTCTAGACTTAAATCTATTCATTTTCTTTCATTATTGTGAAGATAATAAAATAAAACTTCCTTTGGAAAAATACACTTGTTTCCATAAGTTCGAAGAAAAAATATTGTTTAAAAGTTGGGGAAAATTCCATTTACAGAAAATGTAGAGAAAATGCAGCCATGCTACTTTAAATCGTTCCCAAAGATATTAATCACTATTTAGGGAAATATTAATTACAATGTTATTTTTCTGATCAGCTGATTTTAAGGTTATGTTTACATCGCTGCTCAAAACCAAGCACAGAACTACGCCGATTAGTTATTAATTAATTGAATATCTTTACATAACCCAATAAAAGAAAGTTTAAAAAATATCCCCACATTCAGATACAAAGAATATTTTGTACATACATTCTGGAATATTTTAAATTAAATTCAAATAAATGTAGAAAAGAACACGCGATTAGGCTTAATAGATAAATCGAAAATAGTAAATTTAATAGTAAAATAAAATAAACAACGTAAATTCATTTGGGAAGAAGCAAAGCTGAAAAAACTTATATTAACGAAAATAACTTAAGCTTCAAACTCTCAGACAATTCTATCAATCAAACCCGTGTAGAATTAGGTAATTTTAGTTTTCTTTAATAAAAAGTAAAATAAAAATTGAAAATGAAATATGATGGACATTTTTTCAGTTAAATTTTAACAAGGAGTGATCACTAGGTTGCGCTAAATATTTGAAAGAGGGGGAAAAGGTTGTTCACCCTGGTAAACCATTAGGTCATCACACTGTTAGCATTCAACCCCTATTATTTTAGTTAGTTGATCAGTATAAGCTCTCATGTGAACATGTTGTTTGAAATTCCTTGTGTTTTGTAATTTTATAAATTTAGTTTAACTGATCATGTTTGTATTTAGTTTGTGTGTGACTTTTAGGTCTAACTTTCCTGGGTTCCTTTCGTATATTTATAATTTTTGTTTTAATCTCCAATATGGTCCTAGGTTCTGCTAAGTTGGCGTTTTTCATTTACTCCATGTTCTAGATTCATCTCTTGATAACGAAAGTTGATTTATACTCTCGAAACGTCGTGTATTAATCATTATTTACATAAACTATGGTAGATGTCCGCTGAAACTATATCAAAGTATAAAATCCATCATTTTCAAATAATTTAAAAACTTTTTTTTTTTAAATTGCCACATCTAATTTATGTACACTTATGAAACTTCATTCTTTATTTACTTTTAGCAGAGAATAATTGCTTCAATTATATAAACATTATTATTTTAAATATAATATAAGTTCTAATGAAAACCTGCAAAAGAAAAACATCTATTAATTATTATTTTAAGGTTATGTTTACACATTTGTACAATATGTATTTCGGTAGCAGATAGTAGTTTCATTAATTAAGATAATAATTACAGGTATTTTAAATATTTAAAAATACGCATGTTACGTAAAAAATAAACAATGTTAGAGTGATAATATTTACCAATGCCTTTAAGATATCTCATTTAGTTTGCTGTGATAATTCAACGAATTAAACATTCTATATTAGGCATACACACGTTGATTTTGCTTTTCAATATCATCTTGTCTGTTCATTAGCAATATGTTGTGGAAGAAAATAACTGTTCTATATAGGTTGTGTTTTCATGAATGTTTGGTTCTCTAAACATAGACAAATCTAACTCGATGGCTTAAAAACCCTGAAGGATTTTCAGTAGGGGAATATGTGTTAGCTTCTCAATTTTGATTTTCACAATGATGGGTCAACACCGTAAATATTTGAGCTCCCTCTGAGATTGAATCCGCATCGTCTTATATCTAAAGCGAGCGCACAGATCACTAGATTAGCCAAGTGCTATTTTGAAACATTTAGACATTATGAACTTTCCAATACTCTTTTCCTTTCGCCGTCTGCATTTCTCTTCATTGGAGTGTATTTTTCATTACTGTATTTAATAACAGACCTAGGCTTAAAGAAACACAATGTGCCCCACACAAATTTGTGTACATAGTTTTGTAAAATATATAAAAGCAGTGGAAATATTAATGGACGTTTCACAAGTGTGGTAGGATCTGTTACCAAATTATTTAAAATTACTTAAACTCAGTCTTTGGTTATTGCCAATTTCTGTTCTAACTTTGCCAGAAATATCGTTCATACTTATTATTACATTTTTATAGTTATTTAAAAATTACTAACGCCAGCACTTGAGTTGTGCCTTTAATTTATTTATTCATTTCATTCTAGATGGTGGAACACCGTCACACGTCAAAAAAGAATTCCACAGGTTGAATAAACATTTACAGTACGTGATAAGCTACTAGCTTTGAATCAATGTTTGTGTAATGGAGGCATTGCTATTGAATGTGTTACAGCTTAGATAAGCAAAGTGTTTCAATAATGGTTGTGACTAGGCGAATTTTTACTAGTCTATATCAGTCTGACTAAAAACACTCTAATTGAGGTGTATATAAGTTGATTTCGAGTCTCCTTAAACCACGTAGGTTTTTTATTATTATGCATTTTTCGGACATTTGCCATCATTTGTGTGTTAAAAATCAAAACACGACGATTCGGGAATAAGAATCAATTCCCGTTATCAAGTGACTAAAAACTAAAGAAACATGAAACTAGAAACTAAGCCTTTGTAAGAAGTAAAATTAAATAAGAATACCACCAACCTTAATATCTAAGCATGCATCTCAGAGCTAAAACTGAGAAGTCAAAAAAACACACAATCACGGTAACACACAACTAACGTTAAATACGTTTTGTTGTATCAAAGATACAGGAACAAGTGACGTGGTCCAGAAGGCGTCACAAACTATTAGGGGAGTGGCCTATTGTTAGTTGTATTAAGCTTCCTAGCCCGAGAGCGGGTTACAACCCCTTCTGGCGATTTAACAGGTAAAATTTCAGCTTGTTTTTTAGTTGTAGGGGTATTATAATCAAATTTTAGTTCTTTTTTAAATAATGGGAGCCATAATGGCCTTACTTGATTGGCTGATAGGATTGTCCGTTAATTTTATATATGAGGCTTTCCCACGTAGGTTTCTTCCGCTCTGTTGCTTCGACCATCTAAAGACCATAACTTCCCTAGAGATTTGCTTCCATTTGACTGCCACCTTCTCACTCCTATAAATTCTTCTGTTCTTTTATTCATTTACTAGCATTTCCAGATGTGCTCGCCCTCCCGTCATTAATATACGTTTCCTTGATGTACGACCAGAATCTATTCTTTCAACACGGCTTTGTCATTTGATTCTACTTTCTAGGGTCCGTAGGTAAAGCCAAGGACCTTTATAACGTCTTCTCGCGCGTGTTGTCCGTCTCTCTGTAAACCGTAACCTGTCAACACAGACCAGACGATAAATCCTATATATGTCAAACTTTGTATTTATATTCTCTGTATTGTCCCGCAAACTCCTTGGCGTACTTGTGACAAAGACTATGAGTTGCTACTTTAAAAAATATATATATATGTAGGGTTTCAAATTATTATCTGTATACAGTAACTTGGGGTCTGGACCCTCGAGTATTTTGATCATCAGGGTAGGAAAAGAGCACTTGGTTTTCAAGAGATGAAAGAGAGGGATCTAAACCAAGACTAGATGAAGAAACCTTGGGAAAGCCAAACTCACTAAAATTAGCCCCTAAAAGGAAGCTCACTCTCTCGATCTTCACGACTTCCGTTCATTTCGGAGGTAGAATACAATAAGCCTTTTGGGGCCGAAGTTCAACCGGGTAAACAAATCTCAAAATTCACTCCCTCGTTAAATTTAAAAATCAACACATAGTAACACAAATGTCCCAGATTCACCAACAAAATATGCATTGCGAGTAGAGTGAAATTATCAGATGGTAATAGTATTTGTTTTAAAGGTTTATCGTTACGAAATATAGGAACAAAGTTGTCAGTAATAGGTTTATCACGTTTATGACGAAATGAACATGATTCATGTACGTACAGTCTTTACTATTTGTCTTCTGCCCAAATAAAAATAATCATAGACTGATATACACTTTAACCTACGTCAAACACTTTTATTTTAAATAGAAGAAAACAAGTCAATCCATATCTCTTTGTTGTTGTTTTGTATTTACTTATTATTACTTACTGTCCATAAAATCTGACTTGGATTTGTGATCTTTGACTTTTTAATTATTTGCTGTTTACTAGTCGTAGATCCAAGGGGGGCTAACACCTCCTTAGATTGTAAATTTCCACTTATAATAAAATAGCATTTCAGAGATTTTTGTCTATTGTTATTGATATGTACACAGTAAAACAAGTTGATGATCACCATCGTTGTGCTTACCAACCACCATCATTCAATACAAGCAGATCCTCTAAACGTAATGCCAAAATGTTGATTTCTTGAGTCTTAAAGAAAATGTTAAATATTGGTAGATAAAGGAGTTTTATCCAGTAGGGTAAGTTTGTTAAATAGTTGTTACACAGTTTTGTTGAACCTTGTAATTGTGTATATCACTACTTCTTGACTTCGGGTAGGTCCTATCGGGCTGCCTACATGTACATATAAAATAAAAACCCCGCTCGCTTCGCTTGTAGCAGTGTCTCAGACCTGTTGGATCTCGTAACTATATATTTTCTTGAGAGTTCAGAGCTAGAATTTACATTCTTGAAAATAACTGCGCTCTTTATCATCGCAGAGAAGTTAGGTTAGGTTAGTGCTATTACATGCAGAATCTGAAAATTTTGTAATCAGTCCCATATTTTGATCATATCTCTGAACTTTATTTTTCATTTTTTTATAACTCAGTTTGGGGTAAACTACCATAAGAAGGGGAAAAAACAGAAATTTACGTTCTTTCAAAATCGGCTCTAACAATTTTGATAAATTTTGCACAAGCGTAGCTTCTAAGGACCAAAACAAAATGTGTTTGTAGCTTACTCTCTAAAAAATGCCGGTTCGTGAGTTATAGGTAAAAAATTAAAAAAATCGGCTATACGTTAATATAAAAGACATCCTTTCTCAAAATTGGCTCTACCTATTTCATTAAAATTTTAGTAAAACGTAAAGATGTAATGATCCAAATACAAAAATTAAATTGTTTAGGGATAATTGACAAAAACACATAAACCCTTTCATATTATTGATAGAAGAAAACTGCTATTAAACGCTCGAGATGAATTTAATACCAATTCCGCTGTAGAAACAAGTGTAGTCTTTTCCTTTTCGGTCATCATCGCCTTATAAAAAAAAAGAAAGTAAAGGACATAAAATAAAAACCTTCTAGGCATTGAATACTATAATATCGTCAGAGTCGCCAAGTGTTGGTCAAAAGAGACAAGATAGGAAAGGCGAGAGGGATCTAACCCAAACCTATGTGAAAAAGGTGTAGATCGAGCTAGGCCCTTTCGGGTTTGCCAAACCCGTATTCACTAGAGTGAAGCGAGTTTCGCTCCTTATTAAAATATTTATATTTTCAAAGATGGCGTCCATAGTCCATTTTCATTTTTTTTGTATTAACAACTGACGTTTTCAGTGACGATTAGTTTTATTTGGTTTTTATTTGATTTTGAGGGTCGGTGAGGTGAGAAATTTTGTGCAATGATTTTTCATAATTTATTTTTACTTCATAGTTGGGTTTCGTTGTGTCATAAACACACACACGGTTAGTTCTGTTAGTGTAGGCCTATTATTTAAATTTATAGGTTAGTAAATTTGGAAGAAAAAAAATCGAAATATTCCCGAAAATGTAGATAAACATGCATTTTCAATTTATGTCTAATTTTAATAGTGTAGGACGACCATACAACTTTGGAGTCATATTTATGTCTAACAATTCTATCCTAGATAATCCTAGATTATGGGCCTGCTTGGTGTTATAATTGTTAATTAAAGTCCAGTTTTTAGGTAAATTGATTCACTACCCGAAATTATTAAAATGTTGGTCGTTTACACACCTATTTTCCAAGAAGAATATTTGAAAGCTGTATTAAAATGATGTAATCATTTTAATATGGAAGGGAGGTAAACAAAGTTTGTCTTATTTCCTATGCCCCCTCTCCTTGTATCACTACAAGCACGAAAAGTGATTTATCTAATAATAGAAAGTTGAATTTTAGGTTACAAAACAAGATTTGGTAAGAGATTTCATCCTCTAATAATCTTCTTGATTTGTGTTTTGTTTACTTCAAACATTACTCTGTTTGGAAAATTTTAAATATCCATAAAAAAGGTAACAATAATAAGAGGGTCAAGTGTTTGCTAAAACCACACTTTTAGGACCAATAGGCATACAGGGAATTTTATTTTTATGCATTTTTCGGACATTTGCCTCATTTGTGTGTTAGAAATCAAAACACACAAATGATGGCAAATGTCCAAAACATTATAATAATAAAATTGAACTTGCATCATTAACAAATAACTTCAAACAGAGAATGGATACAGGGAATGTTATTTTTATAAAAGTCAAAGTCTTTTAAACGGCAGTAATATAATATATGATTTCGAACTGCAATTAAATATGAACCTAACGATTTTGTTGAAATGGGCCGATCACAGTTTGCGAGTATAATTGAGAAAGAAATTTAGTATAATCTTTACTTTGGAAAACTCATGGGGGGGGGGGGCTGGCAATAACGTTGTACACGAATTAATAAGCTATTTATAAAGTAGTAATAGGAGATTTAATCTAAGTTAAACCCAGCACAGCACTGTGCTACGATTCTATCCACCGAACATATTTAAATAAAAAGGGACAAACGTGAGCTAAAACCATAAAAGTTAAGGTCCGTAGACACTTTTAAAACTTGCACACTACGCATTTTTCATTACATGGTTAAATTATGTTGTATTCGTCGTAAAAAAAATATTATAGTATATAATTTCGCACTGCAATTTAATTTCAAACAAATAATTTGTTTTAAGATTTGTAGGTTACACCGTGTTCAAATTCGAGGGAAGGAATCTGACACTTTAAATTTGTCCTAGTCCCAACAAATTAATTTCTTCGTTAAATAAACATACATATTCCTAATCAGAATAACTTTTTAATATTTTTATTTATTTTTTTATATTTTATTATTTTTTTATTACATTAAAACTAGTTTTACAGACTAACCATTAATTTGTTTCTGGAATGTGTTACATATCATAGAGATCACCCAATAGTGACAAAAAATTGTTCTATTATACTATATTCTATTCACGGATACACTGTGCACCTCACAATTAAACCAACTCAAAAGGTTTCGTTCTCTTCAGTCTTCTGATCAGATTATAGTTGTCAAGAAGTTGGACTGCCTCTGCATTTACGTGTCGTTTCAAACGAGATTCATGCTTTGTAGCAAACTTTTTTATTTCACTAAAAACATCTGGAATTCCAAGATCCCGATGTGTAGGTCGATGTTTCGTATGTACCATGGTGCGTTGACCATGTTTCGTAAAACTCTATTTTGAAAAGTTTGAATCTTTTTAATCTGACATTTTTTAGCACAACCCCACAGTTGTATGCCATACACCCAGACAGGCTTCAAAATCTGGTTATATATTAATATTTTATTTTGTATTGATAACTTAGACTTGCCTCCCAGGAGCCAATATAGCTGTCCATATTTGACTTTCAGTTCTGTTATTTTCTTTCTAACATGTTCCTTCCATTTCAACTTGGTGTCCAATGTCATACCCAGGTACTTTGCTGTATTTTGGAATAACTTATAGTTTTATTTGATACCCCACACATAATATTTACAAAAATTTCAACTCGATATTTATAATTTATAAATACAAAGAATATAAATACAAAATTTGAAATATATATGATTTATCATTTTGTCTATGTAGGCTGGTTGCTACTTACAGACAGACTTGTAACATGAAATTATAATGGTCCTTGGTTTTACCTACAACCCTAAAATATCAAGTTTATTTATACCATCATAGTACTTATCAAGTCTATCATGCAAGCCAACTGTTACACAGGTTCACTGAATTTTCTCACCTGCAAATTTACATCTAATTGTATTACGAGTTGAATTACTTTTTGTACACTATCTCCCACAGTGAATCTACTCAGATCAGATCACATCAAACATTGTAATTTCCCTCCAGACTTGGATTAACATAGTCCGAGCCAAGTTATAGATGGACTAGTTTTTTAGTCAATGTATATTTAATTATTAAATCTTCCTAAGTATGACAAAGTTACAAGTATAAAAAAGGCCCTTTTAACATTATTTTGGTAACAATATACAAAAATAACCGGTTCAAAAACATTGCATAAATTATCTCACTTCCCTATCTCCACAGAGTTTACTGAGAGACATAAACAGTTTCTTAGCTTTAAAAACATAACAGTTTGGGTTAAATATACCCTGTTAAAATAATGAAAATAAATAAATAAATATATATTTTTTTAAACACTAACATCAAATAAAAATCAACCAAAACTGATCTTCACCAAAACGTCACTTGTCAGATAAAAAAAAGTAAAAATGAAGCAGGGTAGCCGTCTATCGCATTTTTTAAATATATTTAAATAGAAACTAGTACTTTCCAGATAATAATTTTAACACAAAATTACTACATTTCTGTGTTTATTTCATCAAATATATATTCATATTGTATTAATATTATATTAATTACAACAAAGCAAATAATGTTGAAGTCTGAGGTTCATGTTGGCATCAAAAAGTTGAGCTTTTGGTTTATTTCACGGTTCAGTGGCCTTCGAAATCTGTCACTGGGACGCTATTTTCTTAGAACATTTATAAAGCTCCCGCACAATCGTCACATTAACAATAAGCCATATAAACCGTTAACTTTTGCTAGATGCAAGGAATAAATCATAAATAAAGTATGCGAAATTAAGAAATTCAGACCCAATTGTCACACATTAACAATAAGCCATATACACCGTTAACTTTTGCTTAGATGCAAGGAATAAATCATAAATAAAGTATGCGAAATTAAGAAATTCAGACCCAATCGTCACACATTAACAATAAGCCATATAAACCATTAACTTTTTGCGAGATGCAAGGAATAAATCATAAATAAAGTATGCGAAATTAAGAAATTCAGACCCAATTGTCACACATTAACAATAAGCCATATACACCGTTAACTTTTGCTTAGATGCAAGGAATAAATCATAAATAAAGTATGCGAAATTAAGAAATTCAGACCCAATTGTCACACATTAACAATAAGCCATATAAACCATTAACTTTTTGCGAGATGCAAGGAATAAATCATAAATAAAGTATGCGAAATTAAGAAATTCAGACCCAATTGTCACACATTAACAATAAGCCATATACACCGTTAACTTTTGCTTAGATGCAAGGAATAAATCATAAATAAAGTATGCGAAATTAAGAAATTCAGACCCAATCGTCACACATTAACAATAAGCCATATACACCGTTAACTTTTGCTTAGATGCAAGGAATAAATCATAAATAAAGTATGCGAAATTAAGAAATTCAGACCCAATCGTCACACATTAACAATAAGCCATATAAACCGTTAACTTTTGCTAGATGCAAGGAATAAATCATAAATAAAGTATGCGAAATTAAGAAATTCAGACCCAATTGTCACACATTAACAATAAGCCATATACACCGTTAACTTTTGCTTAGATGCAAGGAATAAATCATAAATAAAGTATGCGAAATTAAGAAATTCAGACCCAATCGTCACACATTAACAATAAGCCATATAAACCATTAACTTTTTGCGAGATGCAAGGAATAAATCATAAATAAAGTATGCGAAATTAAGAAATTCAGACCCAATTGTCACACATTAACAATAAGCCATATACACCGTTAACTTTTGCTTAGATGCAAGGAATAAATCATAAATAAAGTATGCGAAATTAAGAAATTCAGACCCAATTGTCACACATTAACAATAAGCCATATAAACCATTAACTTTTTGCGAGATGCAAGGAATAAATCATAAATAAAGTATGCGAAATTAAGAAATTCAGACCCAATTGTCACACATTAACAATAAGCCATATACACCGTTAACTTTTGCTTAGATGCAAGGAATAAATCATAAATAAAGTATGCGAAATTAAGAAATTCAGACCCAATTGTCACACATTAACAATAAGCCATATAAACCATTAACTTTTTGCGAGATGCAAGGAATAAATCATAAATAAAGTATGCGAAATTAAGAAATTCAGACCCAATTGTCACACATTAACAATAAGCCATATAAACCATTAACTTTTTGCGAGATGCAAGGAATAAATCATAAATAAAGTATGCGAAATTAAGAAATTCAGACCCAATTGTCACACATTAACAATAAGCCATATACACCGTTAACTTTTGCTTAGATGCAAGGAATAAATCATAAATAAAGTATGCGAAATTAAGAAATTCAGACCCAATTGTCACACATTAACAATAAGCCATATAGACGGTTTAGTTTTGGGAGATGTAAGCCATGAATCACAACACAACGTGAATCCCCACTATATAAGTTAACATAAAAATAATTTGAAACAGCTGCGATAAATTCTCAAACAAAACAACAAATTAAAACGTATTTGAGAATTTATAACAGCTGTTTCAAATTATTTTTAGGTTAACTTATATAGTGCTTACTTTAAACATGTTGTAGTCCCACAACAGGCATGTTATTTAAATTGTATATTTATTACAAAATAACTGTTTCCAGTGAAATTAAATAATTTTCGGGAAATCTGCAGGTAACAATGTTTGGTAATGACACCTTAATCATTAAAATCGGCGCTAAAGTAAAAAATAAATAAATTCCCGAGTGGTGAAATTCCTTTACGAATTAAATATAAGATTTGTTTTTTATTTGTGGTCATAACAGAGTATTTGTCGTTGTAAGTTTTCGTCGAAAACATTTGATAAATATTCGGTATGTGCTGATTAGCTGACATTAAAAAAAATCAAAATTTTTTTTTGTATACCTGCTGGTTAGTCAAAATCGTACAGCTTCTATTGTGAAATTCTCGATCATTTTTTTTCAATAATATCCCGAATAATATATGAACCTAGATCATGTGCTAATTTTCACTAAAATTTTGGCTTCTTTGAGCTATTATTCTTATGATTCTAATTTTAAGGTTATATTTTTAATTGTTTTGTTTTTTTAGTGACAAATTAATTTTTTCATCGTACAAAATTCATTGTATATTACTGGTTGGAACATTTTAAAGTTGTTCAAAATGAGCTATACTATACGGTAAAAAGTTATTATGGAAGAAATATAGAAGTTTGAAAATCAGCTGACGTTTGGAAATTTATTAAAATATCCAGTAATGAAGGTCACTTATCTATACAGCGACAACTGACTGATGGCGAGTTGAAAATAATTTCAGTTTCCCTAATGTGATGATTAAAAGCTTAGCTATAAACAGTTTTCTATATACACTAAGTACGTATAAAATAATTTGTATTTTTTTAAATAAGATTTTTTGACGATTAAAATTATTAACTCTCTTCTGTTACACAAAATCACTTATTTTCTATTACTTATTTATGACCGCCATTAAACTGATCCTCATCAAACTTCGAACATTTGTAGTGATTTATTTGTACTTACAAAAAATTAATAATTACGATAACACACCCTATCTAATTGCTTTTATAATCTATCAAAACTACATCTGCCGATTAGATTGTAGGAATGTAATAGAAGAGTAAACGAAAGATAATGACAGCCAGAATAAAAGTATCTTATTCTTAATAGAATATCAAGTGTTATCGGTTAAGGAAATCTGAGATTAGTTTTTTTACTATTTTTTAAGAAACATTTTATACAATTTTAAAGTAGAAAAAAATCTTTCACTTCATATAAAAAGCTAATCACACTTGAAATTTACATATTGGAATTATAAATATTGCTGTTTTCGTAGCTTAAAATAGTTTAAACCGATTTTTGAGTTTTTTCTAATTATTATAATGATATCGATTTTTTTTCTGTAGTCCCCCATCATCATAACGTTTAGGACAGAACCAATAAATCTTTGACTTTAACGCTTATACGTTTTTTGTACCAGCTAGTATTAGTAATTAAATAATATTTCAAGTGAAAAATATACGACATAGACTGGGAATTGAACCTAGGACCAAGTGAGCCATCCTTATTCGCTTTCCAGCATAGGGTGTACACTTCTCACTTAACTGCTTTTGTTGCAGTTTTCGAGTTATTAAATTAATTACCTCGCTACAAACGACATTGAAATTAATATTTACTTAACTTGCAAACCCTACGTATGTATTTATTGATTTTAAATTTGTATTTGAACGCTTATGCATTTTTAGTAATTATAGTATTACCAATTAAATAATATTTTAATGAAAAATATTCGACCTAGACTGGGTATTGTACCCAGGACTTTTGTATTTACGATAATTTGATATCTCAAAAACTGCAGCAAAAGCAAAGTCAAGTGAGAAGTATACGCCCTGTGCTGGGAAGCGACTAAGGATAGCTTTAGGGCGTAAAGCCAAAGGTCCTGGGTTTAATTCATAGTCTGTCGTGCATTTTTCACTTGAAATATTATTTAAGAAATCTTTATTATCAGTAAGAAAGTTTTGGTAAAAAGTGGTTTATACATAATGATGAAATTTCAGCAATGATGAAATTCATCTATTCCCTGACCATGAAACCGATTAGATCTGAAGGCTTCTGTTGACATTATTCATGACGGCGGAGAGCGGTACATTGATTTTTCAACAAAAAATTTTGAAAAACCATTCATTGTGGCATGCCAGAATCACTAATCTGTAACCCAATTTTGTAAAATGGGTCGGGTTCTAAGTACTACTTTGCCAAACTCTTTAGGTCGGAACGCACTTCTGGAGAAGAGATATTTAAAGAGACATAAACTGATATGGTTGCGGTGTGTTGATCTGGTACTGGTCTCTGTGAGCTGAGGCTGATGTTGAAACTTTCAATTCTCTTTGATTAGGCTGAAGTTTTTGCCATTAACAAATGTATTCAGGAAAATACAAAATGTGGCTACAAGAAAACTCTAATTTTGCATCGCTTAAGGCTTCTGTAAACATATTCATGAGGGCGGAGACACGTAGAGCGGTATATCGATTTTTCAACAAAAATCTTTGAAAAACTATTCACTGTAGCATGTCATAATCACTAGTAATCTGTAATCCATTTTTGTAAAAGTGGTCGAGTAGTTACTAAGACAGTCGGGCAGCAATTGAAACACTGTTAGGGGGCATTTTATATCTACAAAATGTTTTGGGAATGCTTTAAAAATGTCATACTCAGTCCCACAAAACCATACTTGAGAAGGTATGGATTGGTTGGCTAGGGCAGAATCTGCATTTAGATTCATGCTGCCTGAACCAACAGTAAGGGTGTCTGTATGCCAGGCTAGGACAACCATTAACAGACGGATGAAATCAAATCACCAACAAAGACCGGATAACACACTAACACTAAGTTATTGATGAAAAAAGTTCAACTTGCATGATTCGGTAGCATCTCTTTGAATCGAAGTGTAGAAAAAATCATTGGTCTCCAAATAGGATACTGTTTGTTGTTGTTGTTTAACTTGGAAAAATCTGACGCCCATTATCGTATTATAAAACAGACAGAAAACAACAGAGATAGAAACCCTAGTCCTCAAATACTGTAATAGCGCCAGGGTCGAAATAAAACAAAAATACCTGATGCGTAAGGTAAAAGAGAGGGATCTAACCCAGGACTATGTGAGGAACGATGTACATCCAGCTGGGGACCTCGGGATTGCCACGCCCTTACACACTATAAGTGAGGGGATGGGATACTGTGTGTTGGGATGCACTTATAGAGACTCTGTGTGAGCTACTGCTGGTCACAACATCTTGTGTGAAACTATCATGTTGTTGTCCTTGTGACCTCTTGTACAATAGCAGGGGATCAATTTTAAAATAGGTAGTATAAAGGTGTACCAATCTTCGGTATCCCTTTTTTACCCAAATTAATGTCGGATTGGTCACCCTAAATTTTGAGTTATGGTGATTATATTTTACGTAGGCTACTTAGAAGTGAAAATATACTTACAGTAGGAACTAATTTTGAATAAAATCGGTAAAAAATAATTCTGTAAAAACATTTTTTTAGGTTTAGAAAGGCCCAAAACAAACCGGGGCAGAAATTTCAGATTCGATTTTTTCCATGACAAAGTGAGACAAAAGAACTAAATTTATTTAAATAAATCAAATGATATTTTTACTTTTTGGAAAATAACTATTAGAAAGATCTGACCGGTGCAACCCTTGGGTAGAGACTATGAAACAGGGTGTTTCTGAAATAAGGAGCTAAACTTCTGAAGCTGGGTTCTTTATCAAAATAACGAAAAAATATCATATAAATTTAGATCCTAAAACGCTTCTTATCCACACAATCCGCCATTTTGTATTTAAAAACCACTATAACTTTGGAATTACATATAAGATATTTGACTATATATTTGGCATTCCATTTTTTATATATCGTTTTACAAGTTTAACAAAAACAGACTTTGTTTGGTATATTTTAAAAATGGCGGCTATTTAAACTGTTTATGTTAAATATCTCAAAAACCGTTAACTTTACAGAAATTGATAAACTGCAAAATTTGTAGCACTTTTAATGCTGAACAATATGACGTAATTATTTTAACTTTACGTTAATAGATAGCTGAGTTATCAACAAAAAACGAAAAGATAATCTTCTGGTAGTTGTCTACAACACTGAAGCCTAGAATCAAAATTTTATAAGGCCTAACGTCTTTCTTATAGACCTCTGTTATGAACTTTTTTCATTTTTTTTCATATGAGAAACCCACTCCAGAAGTTGGTGCACTTTTCAAAACACCCTATATAATATAACGTAATGGTTTTAATATTTGTCGGTAACTTTGCTTCATAGTGCTTTGTGATTTAATTACAGCCTCCACTCGTTTCGCTTTGTCGTAAACTTTGGCTTCTTGTTTGTAAATGTAAGTAAAAGAATTTCACCATTCTGACGTAACACAAAAGTACATTTTATTAATTATAGTCTACATTCTTGGAAACACAATTCAAACTCGACTTTCAATGGCAGCATTTTTAATTACTCATAAAATAAATAAGTATTTTGTTGTATAGTCTTTTAAAAATGAAACAGTCAGATGAACATTGCGTAGATTTATTTGTTATTATTAAAATAGCCTTCACGGTTCATTTAGTTCCAGTTTGACAATATCTGGTGTGTACGTCACGAGAAATTTGCTAGTAATTGTTTAGCGGTAGTTTAAAACAATAGTATAGTAAACAGGAAATTGTAAAACCGAACCTTAATGAAACAAATTTACAAAACAAAGAAACATTCTCATAGGCCTAAAAGTTATATTAATATAGGCCTAAGATAACATTTCAATTAGAACCAAGATATAACAGTTAATGTTGTATAAACAACTTAACTTTGAAAAATTACATCACGCGTGACGTTGCCTTGATTTATATCGGCTAATTAAAACTATAACCGAACTTTACTAAACCTCTCCCACTTTTGAATAATAAAACTTTACCGTCTGGTAGACAGATTTAACTAGTTTCTAATTGGAAATTCGTGTATAGAACTTACTGTACATTAAAATTATCAACTTTACTTTTATTTTGAAATAGTCTGGTTTCAATTCTCAATTATTATCTATCATGTTAAATTATATTTTATACTACTTACTTTACTTTACTTTATCCAAAGACCTTGGCATCTCTGGAATTCTCCGCCTAGCCTCACAGTAGAGACAATGCTGACCTCGCTCTTCCACGTTTTGCAGGGCTGTCATCCATCTTTGTGACGGTTGCACAGAGGGCAAATTTCTGAGGCTGCTAATCCTATTTTACATAAGTGGGCTTGCAGGTAGTCATGGCCCGTAAGCATTCTGAATTTGGCAACAGCTTCCACTCTTGGTAGGCTATGTGGTATCAGCACTGCGTGCGCCAGGCCTTCCCATAACTTTCCGGCACTCGTTTCTTTTTGGCTTTCCCTTGTTTTCCCATTGATAGTTGACTCAATCAGGCTTCTGGCCCTCAATAGGGATATGAGATTATCAGGCTGTGGCAAGGTGTTACCTTTTTTTCGCTAGTTGGTCTGCGCGTTCATTTCCCTCAATGCCGACATGGCTAGGGAGTCATTGTAGCACAATGTACCACCCTTTTTCTAATTTTTATCTAATGGTTTGGTTCTTCAAAAGTAGAAGGAGTCTGTTTACTCCAATTTTTCTCAGCTGTTTTGGATCAAAATAAGTTATTTTTTAACCTATTTGTGTTTTTGTGTTTTCTTGAGAACAGCTGTCATTTTAACACTTTCAGTTGTACCTAGAGTCAGCTGTGGAACTGAATGTAATTAAACGAATTTCGGGTAAAGCCATAAATCACCTACTGAGTACAATCCTGAGGGACTCTTGCTGGATTTACACTCGTTTTCATGTAGTCTTGGGTTAGATCCCTCTCTTTCATCTTTCTTATTAGGTATCTCTTGATTAACACTTATTCTTTTCTAACTCTGACGCTATTAAAGTATTCGAGGGGAATTGGCCTTTATTTTATTTAAAAAAAAAATTATTAGCTTATAACTAAGAGGTTTTTCTTTAGCTTAAAAGTGTTACAGCTTTATACATTTTTTAAATAGCTTGTTGAGAATTACACAAATTATCATTGGATATTCTAACTGGTTTCATGATTAACCTAGTTTAACTAACAATTAAAAAAATATTAATTTGATAAATTTAGTTTTTAATTGAAAATTACTTCTGTTGTGTATTTGGTATTAGTGGCTTGTATATTGTAAATGGGAGAAAATTTGAAACAGTTGGTACAGTATTTTATTTAATTTACCAAATTGTTGGAATGGACTACCTTAGAAGAGGGTTAAAATTGAAATGTAACTAACTCTGCATCTCGAAAAGTCTTAACCGGGTGTCACGATTTATTATTCATAGATAGAACTAGTGTCGGATTTTTAATTTTTGTTTGTAGACAGGTTAATGAGTTGTAAATCCCTTAAATGGATTAAAGAATAAGTACAATAATAAGGTTAGGTTAGGAATTTTGTATTTTGAATGGAAATTTGTCTTTAGCATATTAGGAAAAGAGTTTTCACATGTTCAGAGTAGATTGGAGTATGACATTAGGGTGCGATGCCGTAAAACCGAACCCCATAGCTTCGAAAAGTTTTAGGATGTGTTGCACATGTCCGAATTGTGGTAGGGGTCTGCACAGTGACGGAAAAATGGAGGTAGGGGTACGAGGTTCGTCATTGGTTACGTGGGGGAGGTGCTGAAAAGAGTAACACCCATCGCCACAAAACCTTAGTATAAATGGACAGGTTTCATCTGAGCTGTGAGCTGCGCGCGGAGGGGAGGTACAAGTTTGTAGTTCGAGGCCGCGTGGGGGCAGAGGCATTGCAGGGAAAGCAGTCGGTGCCGACTACTCTCCACGATCCAGCGGTTTTGCAGACATCGTTGTTAGTACCAACACCCAACACAGACTTAGGCGACCGCTTCCCCCACCACCTCACTGCTGCTTAGACCATGCCTAGACCCATTGCGCACCCAAACTCCACAGCTCAGATGAAACCTGTCCATTTATAACTCGACGAATCTTTGTCTAGTGAGTGCTGAAATAGAACGTTTATAGATCACGTAATGATAACCTATAGTTTTAATTATGAATTTATTTCTAACTTTAAAGTAAAACTCAACATTTATAAGAGATTAAGCGAGGAAATTTGTCAATAAATAAGACTCCATTATTTATTCATGGGGGTATTTACTACATTATAAAAAAAAAAATCTTGTTTAAACATCAAATTGCCCAATTCACGTTCAACGTCTTGTCAAAAATATTCTTATCGTTCAACTAACCTAACTTAACCCATTCATCCGTTTCTGCGCCACTGACACTCGAACAATTTTATAAATGGAAAAATATGTAGGTTGTTGGTAAATATAGATTATAAAAATTACATTATTTTTGATCAGTAGAAGGTTGGCCTTCATCTGATAGCCCGATCACCAATCCCCTCTAACTGTCGCCAAACCAGCTCTTGTCTAATTCGGAGTTATAAAACAGACGACTTATTAATTTTCCTTATTAATCACCCTGTATATTTAGTATCTTTACCATTAATTTTTTGTTCAAGTATGGATAGAAAAAATGTATATATCTAAAGTTTTGAACATACTCACTTAATATAAGCACATGAAAACAAATTGGCTCCACAATAATTAAGATAGCGATTCATATAACAAAATCTGACGGTTAATTCAGTTTAATAAAACAAAATAAATTGAGGTTAGGGCGACTTACTTGGGAACACAACAACGTTTCATTACCGTGTCATTTATACAATAAAAATTGTATGGCATTGGAAGAATAACAGGATACACGGCATCCAAGAATTATGCAATGTGTGTGTGTGAGAGAGAGAGGGGAGACGGTATTTGTAGTGTATACAATGGATTTGTAATAGGTGTTTCTCCGTCATTTTATTAACGGGTTTTAAAAATCAAGGGGTAGTTAGATTTGCTATTAGGCCCTACAAATTTTTTATCTCTTACTAATTTCTTGTAAAATTAAGCGTTTTTGAGCAATTCTAATGACTTTAATTGATAATTTTTTTTTTAAATGGTTCTAGAGTAAATTTGTGCATTATAGACAACTACCAAGAAATTATGTTTTTAGTGTTGAGCCGATAACTCTGTTATCTATTGAGCTACGGAAACAATAATAAAAAGTTTTGTTTTCTGAAATTTTTTGTAAAGTTGGCGGCTTTAGAGATATTTGACATTAATAATTTTAAAAAGCCGCCATTTTTAAAATATACAAAAGACCGTTCTAGTTTTTTGCAGAAGGGTAAAAGGTTACGTAGCAAATATCTACTCCAAATTTGAGCTCAACATCTCTTCTATTTCCAAAGATATTAATGGTTTAGTAAAAATAAAAAATGTCGGAGCGGATACCTTCCCTTCTTCTGCCTTCTTGCTGGCCTGACCCATTGGGACTTCCAAAGACATTTCCTCATCGTCAAGATGCAGATTGAGGACCTTCTCATCTGGAGATTTCCTCTCTGCACTTGACTGTCTGTGCACTTCCGGTTCTTTTTTGTTATCCATGAAGATTCTATTTGGGTTTTTGCCCCATCTAGGGTCCTGAGCAACGTTCTCACCATACTCGGTGAGGCATTCGCCAGACAAAGTCCTCCCGCGACTCAGGCTCTCCGTAGCCCAGCCACTGCCCCTGGGCTGTCTATCCAGAGAACCCTCACAGATCCGAACCATGGAATCTGGGTTGTTCCTCCTTCAATAAGCCTACTCACAGCAACTGTACTTGCCCCACTACGCATTCGCTTAACGGGAACCGCTGATCTGGGCTTGCCAGACCAAGCAGGGTATACCTGGGCGCCCCACTTTCCCAGCAGGGGGAGGATCCCCCTATCCAGGCCTATATATGTCCTGCTCTGGTTGCACTTCCCAATCATCTCTGTGTAGGTACTTGCCTGGGACAGAGAGAGATTTAATTACCTCTACCCAGGCTGCGCGGCGTCGGTACATTAGCCTGCACCCTCCTAGTCAAGACTAGAAGAGTGCAGTTTCCAGGTGACACTGCGTGGAAGAGTACCGTCCGGCTTCGACACCCCGGAGCGGATAATTCGAAAAATAAGCATTTCCGGACTTATTGGAACTTTTTTCCCTTATTTTCACCTATAGAATAAATAGCCTGGTGAAATTTGGGACAATATTTTCTAGACACTCTGTATAATGTGGCTTTGACCAGACAAGAGTAGGGCTTACTGTGGTTTGAACTAAGAAAATCTTAGCCTAGTTCTAGTTCATAATGTAAAACAAATGATTATTATTTAATTTATTTTTCCATTATTGCCTTACACACAAAATATATAAAACTCTGAACGTAATCAAATGAAACAATAAGAAAAACATAAATACAATTCAAGTTACAAATAATAAGGTATTTTATTTGTAACTTCTCACTTCTCCGCCCGCCTGCAACTACCCCTAACGCGCTTAGTGAAACTCCAGGCTACATTTTACGGTCTGTACAAGATCTCTATTCAGAAAGATAAGTAAAACCCGTTTCCAATAGGCACTGTTTTAGTTGATTTTTTACTCTAGTGGTTTCATTTTCTCTCGATTTTCATTAAGTTAAGTTTTAACATTGTAATTTATAATGCCAGTTTCTCTAGAAATTTCATACTGTTTGAAGATTTGATTTCTACGACCTAAAAAACATACGAGAAACAGATTTTTAAGAAAATTGTTGTAATTCAATAAAATTTTCGAATAAATTCATTTGCGTTTCTGATGTCAGTTGTATATTAAATACATTGTGATTGGTCAATACTGACTGTACAGTTATTAAGTTTTTATTTGTGTGAAATGCCTGAACGATCATGTCCTTGTTTTTACACAAGAGGCCATCTCACTATCTTTGTGGTGTAGGCATTTAGTGTCAAACTGATTTTGTTGTTATTTAACATTGTTATGCAACATTTGTTAAATTGTTTTGCATAATGATTTAAATCTTTGACATTTTGTTTTGCTTTTTGGGAAATAAATAATAATCTTACATGTGCAATTTGAAGCCACAGTCATAAAAAGTGTGGGTTGATTCTGATCCTCGGAGATAATTAGAACGTTTATTTTCACTTTTATTTGTTATACATTTATTTTTATAGTAGAGGGACATTAGTCTAAAACATTGATGTGAAGTGATGTCAATGGGAAGTTGTTATTGTTGTTGTTGTTGTTGTTGATTTCTTTTTGTACATGCAACTGAGAGGGAAACCGAAAAAATAACAAAATCGGATTAGAGCTTCGCTAGAAAAGTGTATTTTTGATTGCATCGCTACACTATTTTTTAATTATCTCCGGCTCTATAGGTCGTAGAAAAATGAATAAAAAATATAATGGTATCGAAATGATAGGGTGTAGTAACATTAAGAGTACTTCCTAACCTCAATTCGAATTTCTGGATTTAAGTTTTTTTTTCAGTAATAATGCAACAAATGGGGTAAAAATCATCAGATCTTCACGAAAATTAGACAAATTACGTGTATTTACATTAAATGCAAAAAATTCCATTTTTACGGCCACAATAATTGGCTATTTTCACAAAAAAATAAAATAAAATAATAATAAACAATATAATTTAATGAGAAGTGGTCGTAGAGTAAACTTTATTTTTATTAAATTAAATTAATTTTATTAATTTTTCTGCTTATACGATTTTTTACTTTGCAGGTATTGAAAATACAATAATATTTCAAGTGAATTTCAATAATTTGGCGCGTAAAGCCAAAGGTCCAGGGTTCGATTCCCAGTCTAGGTCGTATATTTTTCACTTGAAATATTATTGTATTTATTTTTATGTTGTCAGTTTTTTACCTACTTTCTAGTGAACATATGCAAGAATTTATAACGAGTTTGCTTAGGTTTAATCTGATAGGAACTAAATAATACAAATAGCATTGTGGAATTGTTCTTGAAAATAAAAAGTGGGTTTTTCGTCTGAATTATGTGTGTCGGTCACTTCCACAGTTGAGTTGACATTACTGCAGAATGTGCATAGTTCGAGTTCTGAGAAGTAGATATTATCTTTATCCTTATTGATATTATCTTGTTTATCCTTATTGGAATTATATCAATTTCAGCTTTAGGGTTTGGACTTGTGACTATGAAATGTGCATTGATCATGGTCCCAAGGACTTGTTTTATTTGTAAATAATTTTTGTTTGCATTTTATTATATAAATTTTGTGAGTTTTTGAAGTTATACTTCTTTGCGCCCGTTAGACACTTTGGGATGGGATGTTGGTCGAGAAACCGCGTCACGCTGAAAAGTAAGAACAAATTTTTAAGAACTAGCGTTCGGGTAGACTCGGCGGCAGTCGTGAACGCTCGGGTGATTCCCATCTGCTACAAAGAGACACAGGTGTTCGTATCAGCCGAGGCAAAACCGAGTAAATAATACTTACCATGTGTTTTAGTATATTGTTATTGATTGTAAGAAAAATCTTGAATATTATAACAGCACAATTATACATTTTTGTGTTATCATGAAATGCTATAGACTGATACTAGGCTAGTTTAGTTTATTCAAAACTAGGCTAGACAAAGTTGATTAAGATTTTTACTGCCCGCCTGATTTATGGCCTACTGACATTGTTGTAAATTAATATTACACTATAAGGTTATAATATAGTAACGGTTGCATAAAATAACAAGTGAATGGCCAAAGAAGTATAACTTCCACCGTCTGGTCTTTTTTCTAATTGATTATTTGATTTAGACTACAAAATGTTAAAAAAAACTCAAAAGTAAAATAGTGTTTTTAGCCGTCATTTTAAAACTATAAGAGATATAATATCAGCAAAAAATATTCAGTTTAGTAACACCTTTCATTTCATGTAAAAATTGACTTATTTTGTTATTTGAAATTTTTTACTATCTGGGTATTTCAATTTTTCCAAAATTGGAGTAGGGGATTCGAAGTAATCTGGGGGGGGGGGGAATTACCAATGTGGCACATTATTTTATGATGTCTGATCTGATTTTTAATTTTTATAAAAAAAGCATAATAATTAGGATTCAGAAGAAAATGCAACATTTTAGATAATTTAGGCAGCCATTTTGACATCATGAGAGATATGAAAAAAACCTTTATGTTAAAATGATGTTGGTACTCCATGTCCTTTAAAATGATGCCCCTGGTTCCCCCAGATTAGGGAAAACACCAGTTGTATAGGGTATAAACATTTTATTATTGGTTTAGACATCATAATGTTTCAGATTATCGAAAACGGTTTCAGTAAAATAAGATCATAAAAAAAATAAAATAAAAAGACACTAAATCACGTGAAAACAATGAGAGCATTTTTGAGTTATATGTAAATTTAGGACTATTTAACTAATAAAAAAAAAAGTAAATAACATTAAAACCCATGTTAATTTATGTACAAAACAAAAACGCATAGATCTGTAAATCAAGAGAAAAAAAAGAAGAAGAAAAGAACATAAAATAAAGACCCCTACATCTCGAGTAGTCTAATAATGTTAGAGTTGGAAGAGAACAAGAGTTGGTCAAGGATCTGATAGGACAACAGAGAGGTATCTAACCCAAGACTAAATGAAAACAGTAGATCCAGCTAGGAACTTCGGGATTGGCAAGTCCGTACTCACTATTTATAAGTAAACTCCCTTTATTATATTGAAGATGCTTTATTATTTTGCAATATGGAAACTTTTATAATGGATGGTTCATTTTCATTTTTTGACTGATAACTTCAAAATGGTATTTTTGTAGAGTTGTTTTAGACATTTTGTTGTGATCTTTAAATGGTACTTTTAAAAAGAATAAAATTTAATCAAAACGATTTTGATAAATTCGACATTTTGTTCTTATATTAGGCCTAGTAAAGTAATAATATTAAGTCAGCAAAAAAAAAAAAAAAGAAAAGAAAAGAAAGCAGACCATTCGGGATATGATAAAAATATGCTGATATACATAAGATTATCTTAAATGAGTCAGTGTTTTGGCTACAGCTAAATGCATAACGTTTATGTTTACAAAAATACTTTTTGGTATCACAGACTCTCAAATTTATATCTAAAATAATTTTATCAGCTGTTTTTTGTCAATAATGTACTTTACTTTTACTCTTCATTGAATAACAGATCATGATCTTCAGCTCCAGTTTTATTTTTCCACATGCATTATTAAGTTACGTAATCATAGAAAAATTGATGTCCATATTTTTTTTGGATATTTTCATTTTGTGATCTGTAAGTATAAAAAAGTGGGTTTTCTAAAGCTATCAAGTCTGTAAATTTCTTTTGATATTTCTTGTATATCCACTAAAGTCTGCTTGAAACCCATTTCAAAAGGCTACAATTTTGAAATTATTTTCTTACCTAATAAAATGTAACTTACAAGATAAATTTAACTATAATTCTTACTACTATGCCTATTATTAAAAATCCAAAAAAATTATTTTGAGGTTATGTGGTTTT
This sequence comes from Aphrophora alni, assembly GCA_963513935.1. Lineage (NCBI taxonomy): Eukaryota > Metazoa > Arthropoda > Insecta > Hemiptera > Aphrophoridae > Aphrophora > Aphrophora alni. The sequence goes on from OY740767.1 coordinate 17,938,950, forward strand.
TAATGTACCTTTTTATTTTTGTCATTTAAAACAAGTTTCGGCTTCTATTGATTACTTTACGGTAGATTAAAATCATGCAGTTAGACTATCATGCATCCTGCCTTCATACTTAAGAGCACTTGATAGACAAATCTAAAATCTTCTTCTGTGTCTTGCTAATCTCACCAGAAACATGCTATGAAGATCCTTAAAGTAACTTCTACAGCTCCAAATATATTCAGAAAAGTTTAGCCATTATTGGATGCACATTTAACAACTTGCATGAAGATATCGTGAGGCGTTGTAAGACAGAGTTAAAACATTTTCCTTTTACGACAATTTTGAAATTTTAAAATCATCCGCCATTTGGAAATTGTGCAATCATATTTAAAGTCAATGAACTTGTCTGACGATTTGTAAAACTGAGCAAACTATTACTAAATTACTTCTAGAAGTAGGATTACTAATCTTGGATATTCCTGTTTCCTTGGTGGAGTTTCTTTATTTAAATTTGCAATCACACCTCTAATGGTGACATGAAGGAATATCCCCTCAAGGGCTATCTATAGTGAGCACAAATTTGGCAATCCCAACGGACCTAGCTGGATCTACACTTTTTTAATTTAAATCCTTCTCTCTCATATTTAAAATCAGGTTTCTCGCGACCAACTCTTGTTATTTTTCGACCCTGATGCTTGGAGTATTTGAGGGCTAAGAGTCTTTATTTGACGTTTTTTTATTTTTATTAAAAAAAAAAAATTTTTTTTTACATCAAGAAAATAATGAAAGGATGTATATTTCTAAAAGATTGATCCCTAGGCATGTACTCAGGAAAAAAAAAGTACATTTTCTGGATAAAATATCCAATTAGCTGATGTGAAGAGGAATTAAGTTTCAGCTTTTCACCATTCTGTATCATTTTTATTCAATTACCTTTGTACGTGGGAAAGTTGACTTGTCATAGAGGTCCTTTGTTAAGTGTGATTAAATAAATTGGAAAATTGAGTGAATTCAAAGGTTTTTATCAGATTTACTTTTGGCAAGCTTGCAAAAACATGGGATTGGAATGAATTAGAGCTATGAAAGCACAACGGAATGTTAACGAAATAATGGATGAAGTTGTTTGTTCTGAAAAGTATCTTTTCAAAACATAGTTGTATTTCAATTAAATTTGTCTTTCACACAATATAACAATACATATTTATGTAGGTACTATAAAGTATATTTATTTAGATTTAAATAGTTTAAAATATATATAAAAGCAAGTTTTTGCTCAACTTAAAAAAAAAATGATGTACTGCTTCCTAATATTTCATCTAGACTGAAATTTCCTTTTAAGGTCAAAGTAAGTGTGCTTTTCAAGATATTGGTCGATATTTGGTTGATTATGAAAGTATAATACAACAATTTTTCGCATGCTTTGTGTACACTTTACTCAGTAGAGAACAAATCTGAAATTATTTCCTATTTTATAATCCTGCTATAGATTGTGTTAGATTATAAATTCATTGACTTTTTAACTACACAAATTTATGTTCATACAAATAATTGAAATGTTTATCTCTTGGAAGATTGAAATAAATAAGCTCTTTCTTAGAGACTTTTTACTTACAAACTAAAATTTCTTTTATAATGCGCTGACATTTACAAACTAATACTTATATGTTCCCTGTGTGGATTTAACAGAGACCTTTTCTCTTTGTAGATTAAACAGAATCCCTCATTGGAGTAAAATAAAAGATCAACAATTTCCAGTTAAATAAAGTAGATGTATGTGAAGTATGAAGTTAAGACATAAAAAAAAAAAAACTGAATGATAATATCTGCTAAACTCATTATTATAATAATTGCAAACAAAAGTCAAGGAAAAACAAAACATAAATTGAAGCAAAGGGATGAAGAATTTGGAACAAGTAGGCTAACAGCATAAGATATGATAAAAAATATAAACAGATGTCATAATACATTACTTTGATTAAAGATAAATTATTATGTAAATGTAAAAATGGAATAAATCTCCTTTGCATATATTTTATTTTCTAGAATAATAATTTAACTGATTAATTAAAGAAATTGAAGATTGTCAACTAATATGTAATGGAAGGAATAATTTTAAATGGAATCAGTTGTTGTTTATATATTAGTCAATCAAAAGAAGTGTGGGGATATTGAATTTTTTTTAAAGACTGAATCCAACGAAATAATTATTACTGTTATGATTTTAATATTTGTAATAAGTAAAAAATGTAATAAAAGCTAATGGGTATTTAATTGTTTATAATTAATTTTAAGTCTTTAAAAGAAACAACAGTTCAGTGAGAAAATGTTGAGACAAACAATAGAATATTGAATTTATGACAATTATGATTTTGAGAGTGTATCTTATTAAAATAATTGCAATTATAGAAAAACATTTCAACAGAACTACAATGGAATCTCAGTTAAAATCGTGGTATTGTATACAAAATTGAGCTAATATAAATCCTATTATCAGGAGAGAATTATTATAATGAATATTATTGAAGGTGAGTAGATATGAACTTTGACATATTTAAAATGAAGTCATAAATTATATTAGTGATGCCTTGTGTGGAGTCAAAACAGTCTTGCATATCTCCTAAGTTGTATCAAAGTTATATCTGTGTATCTGAATAAGGTAGGCCCTATACTCCCATAAAATATTTTTATTTTGATACAAAGGGAAAAAACCAGAGGTTTAAAATTATAATGGTAATTGTAAAACAAATTTAGAAGAGAAAAAGTTTTGAAGATAAACTAAAAATTAAAAGATCAATATTGCAATTAGTTTTTAAGAATTTGAACATAAAAAAGAAAGTTAATTGTAAAAATTTAACAGCAAGATATAAGAAAATGGAGATTATGAGTTTTTAAATGCAAAATTAATTGATATCTTTAAAAGCCCCAAATATATTTGTCACTAAGAATAATAATCAAATCTATATTTATGAAACATTAAAATTTTAGTAAATAACTGTTTATTATGTCAACATACTGTCAGCAATCCTTTTGAAGTTTTCTTCAAATTAAATTCTCAATTTTACAACACGTGTTTTGGACATTATTCCTCCATAGTCAGGTGATTAAAAACACACAATTACAAACATTCAACACGAAAAAAACAAACACTACAACAACATTTATTGACAATAGATTACCAATTGTAATTTTAGTAAATTTCGTTAATTGGAAGTACATAATGGATTTTTATTTGTAATTAATAATATTAATATAGTGTCATTACTGGTCATAAATGATACCAGCATTTTTGAAATTGAATAAAATGGACTTCGCAATAAATTTTATAAAAACATGTGAGGTGAGTAAAATATATAATCTACAGTATATGTTTAACAGTAAGTGGTAGTTTGTGATTCTGATTATATTTGAATTGGCGCAGAAAAACATTAATTGTTAAAATATTAATAAAAAAACTATTAAATACTATTTCATAAATTTGTGAACTCAAAAACTGTTGTTATTGTTAAAATATTCTTTAGAAAGTTTAACAGATTATCCCTTGTTTGCTTACAATTAATAATGTAACTATTTCTTTTAATTAAAATTATTTGTTTATTAATTAATCAACTATTTTACAATGATAACAAAGTAGATTTTATAGTTTACAGTGTAGTGCAATGAAAACATTCTAATAGAATTATAGACGTATTTCTCATTTAGAACCTTTTAATATACTATTATCAGAGAACTTTACTCTAACCATGACAAATGCTTGTACTGTATATGAGTCTCCTAAGAGTAGCAGTGATGGTTTTATATGTATAATATAAAAACAACATCCGAATTCATGCAACAGCTTTTCAACTTTGTATTTTTAATGAGTTTAAGGATCTAATAAAGAAAATCCTCCGTCTTTTCTTAAACTCTTAAATATACCTTACTGCATCCACAATAGAAGAATGAGATGTCAAATATCTGTTTTCTTTATTTTAAAGAGAAACTGTTGGTCTATTTGGTGTTTCCAGATATCTGTAACCAAATTGGGGTTCGAGTATCCTTACAAATCCATCTTATATCTTGCATAATATCTGTTTTATATGGCCAGGTTAGTAGAGTGCCCATACAACAGAGCCATATTTGTGGACAGACCAAACAAGAAACTTGTATAAAGTTAGAGGCGTTGAAAGTGGTCAGTAATCCTTAATACATCAGAAAATACAAGCCATCACGAATTAACTCTGTTGAGGAAGGATCTAGTAGACCTTGAAGAAACCAATAGGGACCTTGCGGGTTTGCCAACTCATTTCCCCACTGTGATAACACTTGGTATCGCAATTCTTCTGCAGTTACATTCATTTAAAGTGCTGGGAAAAATCAGAGATAATGTATTTCATTTTATATTACACTTTGCTGGAAATAGCATAATTTAATGAACAGTTAAAAAAATTTCATCTTTAGCTGCTTTCCTATCTTGTAAACAAATCATTAGAAATTTCTCAACAAAAACAATATTTTTCCGAGTACATAAATAAATGTAATAGAAATCTTTCCCTTTAAATTCCAAAAAACTTCAATTAAATAATAATATTTATTTTTGTACTGGATTATTATTATTACAGAGGAAATAATTTTTACTGTTAAAAGAAAAAGAAAAAAAAATTAAATAAATATATCAGTACTGCTGACATAATGTTAATATATCAGTTCGACTAAACATGTTTACATTATAAAAACAAAAAACTATCATTTATCTAATAAGAAATTAGGCAAACATAATACAAGTACTTATTTTATACAACTCTGTTAGCATTGCAAGATGTTGGTAGCTTCTTTCAGGGGTTAACCTAGCCTCGTGTAGGGAGCTGTTCGAATTGACAACTATGTGCCAGACAAAATTCGTGGCGCATAGTATATAGAATTAGTTCTGTGACTGATTTGTGCAAGATGGTCTCTAATGGATTTAGAAAAGTGGTCTTATAATTCAGAGATATTTACCTAATTATTCTGAACTGGGTACCATTCATTTTGTAATTATGAAAAATGTTTTCATTTTTCTAAGTAAGAAATGCAGATCATTTAGAAACATTCACTTCCATGCCATTGAACTGTACCAGGTTATTATGTTGTCAAGAATTTGTAGAAAAACTTCTCGTGAATGTGTTAACCAGATATTGTTATAAATCTATGTTATCAGCAAATGTGAGGTACTTAAAACATTTAACAACCATGTAAATGTTGTTAGAAAAAAGTTTTGTGTTACTTGCATTATGATCTGTTTTTATAGGACTTGAAAATCATACTTCAGTTTATTATTAAAATATTTGTATTTTAGATGAAGATTTTTTCACTTATTTTATACCTGTAAATATAACTAGTAATTACATTGTTCTTGAAGATGGGTTACCGGTAAAACATTGTTAGATAAAAAATTTTTTTTAAAAATTACCTATTTAATTAGATAATATAAAGATAAATCAAAGAGTTTTAAAATATATAGTTGAATAGAAAAATACCTTTTAAAATGTTCTGCAAAAACCAGACACCTATAATTGTACTCATTTCACTTTTGTCGATCCTGATTAGCCTTCAACTTCATATTTAAGTGTGACCTCTATTAAATTTACATGGGACTGTTGAACCTGGAAAATCTTTATATTTAAATATAACCTTTACTCATTCATGTCAGTAACTTAGCTTTTAAATTTGTCAATGAAATTTATAAACATAGGATAATCTGGATATAAACAACAGGTTTTATTCATGTATTATAATTGATACAAAAAAGGTGAATAACTGAGTTACAATGTTTTTAAAATTTAAATAGAGTGAATAAATGTGGAATTTGCATTGCTTAATACTAGCATATTATATTTCAACTTTTCAACATTTATAGATGATGATATTTAATTTATAAAATAAAACTAAATATGTGTTTATTAAGACTGTAGTAATTGGAAACTCAATTTAAGAATTCAGAAGTGTTCTGCTCTAAAAAGTATCTAAAGAAATGTTATTCTTATGTTTCTGAACTTACCTACAAATAATAAAGTATATTATGCCCAATTTCATGTAAGAGTGAAATTGATTTTTTTATGAGACACCCATAGATTTTCCAAATGAACCTCCTTACCAAATTTCATCAAAATCAGTTTAGAAACTCATCTACGGTGTTGTACAGGTTCTGCATTATTCGTACCACATGCTCTTTATACAAAAAGTATACAAAATTGACAGCTTCGTTCCATTAAAAAAAGAAAAAAATGCATTTCAATTAATCCATTCATGAACCGAATATTGCCGTACCCTGTTATTTTTTTGAATTTATGGGACAATTAATAAATTATATTTGTTTCACAGGCGCACCCTGCCAGTGGCCATGTTCAGTCGCAATGACTTCAGCATATGGTCAGTGCTGAAAAACAGTATTGGTAAAGAACTGAGCAAAATCGCAATGCCGGTTGTCTTCAATGAACCGTTGAGCTTTCTACAGCGTATGGTTGAGTATATGGAATACTCACACTTGTTGAGATTGGCTGCGGAACAGAGCGACCCTCTCGCTAGGATACAGGTTAGTATGGTTGTTTCATTAATTTTTACAACTATTTGATAAGATATGTCTTACATTCATTATTAATATGATGACTCATACATTGTATCAAACATGATATGTAGCAAAGTTTTTTAATTGTCATGGAGCTGCTATTTTGAGAACATAATTTATTTTTCAATGGACTTAACTCTACATCCCTCCCCCCATCAATATATACTTATAATGAGTATAGGTGTGACAATTCTGAGGTTCCTAGCTGGATTTACACCTTGCTTCATCTACCTTTGGTTATATCCCTTTCTTTCATTTTCCAATCAGGACCATATCTTGCTCTCTACCGACCCTGATGCTATTGGAGTAGTTGAGGGGAAGGAGTTTCTATTATGATCTTCTTTTGGCAATGCTGTCCATGAGGTTTTCCACCTTTAAGTTTTAAAAAGAATGTTGAAAATAACTCAATACCATAGAAATTTACCAACACGTCCAGGAAACCAACAAAATTTGTCTTATCAAGTTTCTTTCTTTAAAATATTTGACTTATAGTGGGAAAATTAACATTGGAGATATCCGAGATATCTAGGAAGTGTGTCGGGAATAAGAAAAAAAAAATTCCAGTTATGAAAAACATGGATACAGAAATCAAGTTCTATTCGAAACATCCTTTGGTACATTCATAGAACAGTGAAAAGCATATACCTTGAAACAACAGCTATTAAAAGATATCTAATTATAGTTGAAAAATATCATTTAGGTATTGTAGAAACAAAAATATTAAACTGGATAGAGCGGTCTTCCAGCACTACAGGAAAGTAATAAACAGCCTCTTAAAGTCTTGCTATTAGTTATAAGGTTAATTATTAGGGTGGTGCCATTTTTATAGTCAACTATAGTTCATTTTATTTATCTCAAGAGGAAATTACATAACCTCTTAACGCCCTAACCTACCATAACCTCTTAAAACCAAGAGGTTATTTTTAAATAAAATAATTATTTTTTATATAAACCTACTAGGAATAGTAAATAAATTCGTAATAACTATTTACACTCGATTTAACACTAAAAAAAAAAAAAAAAACCATTTATAAAAATTGAATTTCATTAGTTGATGATTTGTAAATAAATTAGCTTGTATTTTCCTATGTTTCACTTATAAAACAAACTATAGATTACAATAATTTAGTCTTATTTTTATACTCTCTACTGATTGAGAAAGTGAACAGTGTTTGCAAAATTATTCCGAACTTTAGTATTTTATTGTGTTTTCCTATTTGTGTACTATAGTACTAGGTAATATCAAGGACAGACAACTTTCCAAGGTAAGCCTGTGTCCTCCTATTCATACAAAATCTAAACTATAGAATGCTTTATACGTAATCACAAATACTTTAAACGACAGAAAACTACACGTAAAATCACTAATACTTTAAAGATATTAGTGATAAACTCTTTGTATCTAAACCAATTATATTCTTAATGTCGTAAGGCTTCTATGGCCCATATCTGGTATTATGTATGACATGTAAAATGAGAACCTTGAGAAAATAATTATATCATTAGGTTAATATTTTTAATCCACTACTTATTTGAATTATATACATTTTACTTTCTCAGAAATATAGAGAATGTTATGCAGTTGCACAAAATAGCAAGATTTTTTGTTTTTTGTTCATATTAGTTTATTCTTTAAATACTGTTCTAAAAAATAGATTGAATTTTCTCAGGAAATTTCAAAAATCTTAAAACAAATTGTAAATAAGAAATGATCATTTTATTGTTTTTTTTTTTTTTTAATTAAGTTCTAAAATGTACATTGTGTATCATAATGTTTCTAAAAATCATCACTAAAAAATTTAATCTCCGAATGACTATAAATGTGGGACACAGGTTTTTATTACTCATAACTTCTTTTTCGTACAATCCTGCCTTTTTAAATGAGGAACTAGAGTTAACACAAGTTGGTAACATCATCATGGTACATACCCAGCCAGCCATAACATGCAAAACACCTTTACTTGTGACGGCGATGCAGCCTTGATGTCCTTTATAACTGTTATATATGAACAACCGATACTTGAGTTGATGATTCAGCTTTATTGGGGCTTCTAACTGTACTAATATACCAATTTTTTTAAGAAGTCTGAAGAAGAAACTACAATTATGATCATAACTTATTACTTTTTTCATAGTAATTTTGTATTGATACCATTACTTGAACAATTAACATTTACAGATTTTCACTTAACTTGAGGAGAAGTTTAATTATTTAAAAGACAGAGAAAAAAAACTATTTAAAATAGACAGAATAAATTGTTTTCTAAATTTGAATGGGGGGATATTTAGAGTTCACCATACCAAATTTGAAGACTTTAACTTAATTTTTATGACCACTTAATTTTTGTCCAAACAGAGAAAGAAAACAACAATGATAAATATCTATTTTTGAAATTGTAGAAAAATATTTTGTTTTCTCTATAATAGAATATAATGAGAGAAACTTATAGAGCTTCCCTCCACACACCACAGCCACTTTTGTAGCAATACATAACCTTTTATATGCATGAAATAAAAAAGGAAACCTCACAAAAATCTGCTTTAATACAGTAGAAATTTTTATTCATGGAAGTTTTCATGTTTACTCTCACAAAAGATGCTGAAGTGAGTTACACCAGAAGTAAATTGGCGGGATCAAAAGCCTTGAGTGCGCTTACAATACTTCTCTTTAGATTGCCTAAAGTGTGGGTATTTGTGTTATATAAACTTTCTTCTTTACGAAGCCTCACAGGTGAAAATCTCATGTAGTCAAATATGAAGAACACGCCATATTTGTTAACTAAAAGACTGAACCAAAAAATCTAAATATTTTACCACCGGAAGTTGGTTTATTAATTCTGTTATTCAAATTTTTGGTTATTGCTGAAATGACTGCATCTTTGAAAACCGAATAAAACAACAACTGTCTGTACTGAAGATCATCTCTCATCTCAGATCATTATATATCTACATATCTCAATAATAATCAAATTGAGAAAAGTTTTTTTTCCCTCCTAGAAGTTACTTTTTTCAGCATCAAACCATTAAAAATTACACTGATTTGATAGATGTAAGTAGTTCACAATTAAAGTGGTCAAAATGTATTCTACCAAAATTTACCCAACAGCATTATATAAGTGTATATAAAAGAGATTATACGAAAGCTTAAACATTATTACTGGAGTTTGAATAACAAGATTATTATAATTTGTACCATCTCTACATGTAGCTATTGTAGTTTGTATATTTGGTGATATTAAATTATATTATACAAGATGTTTATGATAAGTAGCTTATGTTACTAAGCACATCTGTAACTGTAACTGAACTATTATCCACAGTGAAAAAGAGACAGTGTGTAAATTCTCTGTACTTTATTGTTGCCATCAAAATTTTGTATAACTTCTTTATATTATAAAAACACAAGAAATTTATTTGTTATTAAAGTAAAAAATTATGATCAAATATATAACAAATAAAAAAATATATTTTATAAATATTTTTGAAATTAATAAGTTATAAAGTTTTATAAGAACTTAAAGTGCTCATAGCAACAAATCAAAACCAATTTTACCAATATAAAATTTGTTAAAACTAATCGCAGCGTCTTATATAAATTGGACTACGAGTAGGACCCTATTGTACATATAAAATCGATTGTTCAGATTTATTGCAAACTAATAAACCTATGACTGATTGTTTATTGGTTTCAGTATGTCGCTGCCTTTGCTGTGAGTGCCCTAGCTGCCAACTGGGAAAGGTTAGGTAAACCATTTAATCCTTTACTTGGCGAAACTTACGAATTGGAAAGAGATGAATTCAGGCAAGTATTTAATCATATTTTATCATTGTATTAAGTAAAGTTTTTTAAACAAATAAATAAGTTAATAGATGTTATCGTAATAACCATGTACACTAAGGTATCAAAAATTAACATATCAAGCCTTATCATCAAACTATTTCATACATTCTGGATGAATGCTATACTTTTGTTAGTAAGTTCGGAGTACAAAATTTTATAATTGATCATTGGAGTAGGCAGTATTTACATATTAGATAGGTTTATCAAATAAATAAAAATAAGATGGCTCACCAGATATGTAGACTTTTCTACTCAAAATATATAACAATTTTTGTATATTATATGAGTCTTGATGTGATTGCCCTTTAAAAAAAAGTGATTACAGTACTTCAAACTTTTTATAATAACTGGATGCAATCATCCAATTACCATCTCAGGATTAATTGTTACAATAGCCCCTTTGTTATATCCATGATCAAGTTGGCATGGACTTATAGGTATGGATTACTGTGACTTTTTGAGTTATGGATTATTTTATATTATGATATTTAGGTTGCACTGTGATTTTAGATATTACATATTATAAAAAATATGAGTGAAATAAATAAGGTGGAATACATTTTGTGTTTTTGATTATTTAACCTAATGGCAAAACTTTTTTTTTTTAGAAAATAATTATTTACAATGTTCACTATTTCTCAACATTTAAATAATATACGAGTGATTCTACGGATGATGGTGAATGATAAATTATTCCAAGTGTCAAACTAGCTGCATAGATTTTGTATTTTCATATGATGGTACATACTTTACATCGGTTCCAAATCTCTAAATTGTTCTCTCTTAAAAGTATGAACAAAATTACACTACTAGGAAAAAACAAACTCAAACAATTATATAAGAAATTTATTGCTTACATATCGGCTACTTAAAAAAACAAATCATCTGTCTCGTTTAAATCTTAGATGACCTACTAACATTTTTGTTTATTTTCTTTTTGTATACTTAATTATTCATTTCACTCATTTAAACTATTCAAGTTATTCATTGAACTTTTATTTTCATTTCACCCATGTTTTTACATCTTCTTATTTCATTAATATTTTATATCGAATACCATTTTTATAATTTTTTAAATTGGATTGTAGTTTTTTAAATTCATTAATAAAAATTCATGTGTTCACATTAAATAAAATTTGTTAACAATTAAAACCATTTGTTTTATTTTCTCTGAAATTTTTTTAGTACGTCTTTATTTAAAATATTCAGAAAAATATGATATTAAAATTCATTTAATTAAAAAACAATGTACAAAAAATATGTCATTTTAATAGTTGCAATCACTATAATATATGAGTAGTAACGATTATCAAACGTAATAATTTAAAATTATCAAATGTGAAACCAAAAATAAAATATTTAATAATATCAGCATTGAATTTATATTCAACAACAAAAGTATTAGAATAGTTTTTATGAAGTCTTGGTATTCAAGTACTTATTTGATTATTAAACTACTTGATTAGCTCAACACTAATTAGAATAAATGTGGTAGTAGGCTCTGATAGATACTAAAAGAAATCAAAGGGGAATAGGAAATGACTTGAGATAAGGAAAAATTTGCTCACGAATTATTTGAAAAGCCCTTGTCATCTAGCAGCTGTGATGATGTCATTAAAGTAAATTAAATGTCTTCAGTGTTAACTGTCTTTTATTTATTTGTCTATGGCAAAACCATTTAACCAGTTGTATTGAAATTTAGGTATTTGTTTTTTGTAACTAAAGTTAACGATTTTATGCGACAAGGAAAACACAAAACTCAAATAAGTTTGATTAAATTTTACTGAAATAATTATAAAAAAGTATTAGTCAATTATCTTTCTATAAATTTATGTTAAAAAGTTATTGATAAAAATGAAAAAAATACCTATTCACTCAAGTGCCTATAATATGTGAATGATCAAACTTCTTAAAATAAGCAGAAGTCAAATGTCAGTCAGTCTCCCCAAATGTCATCAAATTTTGTTGAATTATGAAGATATCCAAATAATCTGTGGTTAATAAACTTGTGGATTATTAGGGGGGGGGGAGGGGTTGAAACTAAAATGCACCCTTCCTACTATAGTCTAAAACTCCAATTTATTAGTTGTTTTACTTATTAATGGTTATTTTTAAGCATATGTTTGTTTTGCTGTGCGTATGGACTTGTAAGAAAATTTGTGCAATGTGTATGTACTCTTTGTAATGTATGAACACTTGTTTAGGAATATTATAATTTTAAAAGTAGATGCAAATATCATCTGTCAACCAAATCACTCCTGATTATTATTGTTTTTCTGTACAGGGTAGTATGTGAACAAGTCAGTCATCACCCACCAGTCTCTGCATTTCATGCCGACAGTGAACATTTTATTTTCCATGGCTCAATCCACCCTAAGCTTAAGTTTTGGGGTAAAAGTGTTGAAATACAACCTAAAGGAGTTGTAACCGTTGAATTACCTAAGTAAGACTTTGCTCTTTATTTATTTTTATGTTTATAGATAGGCCTACAGCTTTGTTTAGATTCTAGTTGTCCTGTTCATGCCGATTAATCCCCAAAAATATTGTATTATTTCTTGATGTCTAAATATAAGTTTAATAGCCAAAACAGAACTATAATTACATTTTTGTTAATCTTTGATTAGCCCTTCCCACGCGGCAAACGAGTATAGCCGCAATGGTAGACTTTGACCCAAACGGGAATGACGATTAAAATCGCAAAAATATATTTTAGCCTATGGTTAGTTAATTAGTTCAGCAAAGTTTCGGTAAAATGCAGAGGCATGTCCGCTGTCTATTCAGGAATAGAAAAACGTTTTATTGAAAGTTCTACGCCTCGAGGCAGTGGAGGGGGACGCTATTTTGTCTGGAATTGCCGGGCGGTGCACAGATTCTATAGCTTCTACAGAGCTGATAACGGCTATACTCACAGTCTCATTAGTCTGATAGGCGACGACCTCCGTGTTTGCATTTGAGCATTGTTTTGAAGAAGTATTGTTTTTTGTTTTTTTAACATTACCTTGTATTTTTTATATATTATTTCACAATATAACTGTTCCAATTTACAAAAATTAATAAAAACTAATTTTTTTTTTTTTCAATTATTTACTATTTTGTTGTATGTAATAAAAAAATGTTAAATGTAGCCGAAAACCAATGATGACATTTTTTTAAAAATTAACCTTTCACATACAAAACGAAAACACAAAATTAACTTTGAAAAAAAAAGAATTTTTTTTTTAAAGTTATTTCAGCGTTGAGGTGAAATGACCAGGTCCACATCGCTGGCACAAATGAGAGGAACTGGGTTATATTTCAAATATTTTTCAGAACTTTTGATAGACTAATAAATGTTTATTCTTTTATGAATTATTTGTAAGAGTACTATTAGTGGTAACATAACACAACATATACTAAATTGTATTTTTTAATTTTTTATATATTTTGAATTTGGATCCAAAAGTGGTAATTTTAGGAAACTTTTGATTTTCTTTGTGTTTGTTAAAAACTGCAGACATCTTGTCAAACCAAATGCTTGAAGCCATCTTCATTACAAGAATTCCCTTTATAAGAAATTCGAGATGCAATACAAAATCTTGTTTTGAGATTTTAACATTGCTCTATTCAAAAAATTACATTTTAAATTAGTAGTTCTATGTTACTAGTAGTTTTATTTGTTATGTCGAAAGGGGTTTTTGTGATTATAAACAAAAATTTGTCATTAACTGAACATTAATCAACTGAAGACAAAAGAATAATTTTAAAATTATGAATTTTTTAACCATTAAATAATTGAAGATTAGAACCACTAGTATTCTAGGATGTCATATTTATCTGAATGTTGAAGTAACAAAAGATGAACGAGAACAACAGGCAAGAAGAACAAAGGAAGAAATAATAAAGGATTTGACATTGGCTTGACTGGTGATTGCAATGGGAATTAAATTGTTTTGCAAGCCCACCTTTACTACCTTCAGTGAAAAAGCAACAGTTCTTTTGTATTGATTTGCAAGTAGATTTTGTTTACGAATACCTGTTTCTTATATAACATTTCAATCCATATTTCTTTTATTATTCAAATCAAAATATATTATGACAATGTATTGTCAAGGCAGTCTTTCGATAAAGATTCATTGTTAGGTAATTCAAGTCTCTATAATCATTTGTACATATTTCTTCAAAGCTTCAAACTTTTTTCAAAAAAAATTTATTTTCAGATTGTTTAAAAAACTTGACTCGAATTTCGAAATAGTTCTTAATCATAAGAAGCATGTTATCCTTGAGTTTCATCAATGAAACTTCATCTATATTTATAGCTAATTGTTAAAAATATTTAAGCATAAACTTTGAGGCTATGTAACAACCCCCTGAATAAACCAATTAACTTCAACCCTATCTCATTTTCTTTATAATTTAATAGTGAACAAATTACTTAACAATTGTTTTTTTGTAGCAGTTATTAAAATAAAGAAGAAAAATTGCTTCCTCCAGATCAAAAATGTTTTATGTCTTATTTCCTCAATAAAAGGTAATTTTAAGAAAAAATACTGAGTTCTGATGAAAACATGATATCAACATTTCCACTATGAAATTACAAAGTAGCCTAATTAGTTTGTTTTAATTTAATTTTGTACT
The DNA here is from genome assembly GCA_963513935.1 of Aphrophora alni. Lineage (NCBI taxonomy): Eukaryota > Metazoa > Arthropoda > Insecta > Hemiptera > Aphrophoridae > Aphrophora > Aphrophora alni. Next base: position 17,953,964 of record OY740767.1, read on the forward strand.
TTATCACAATGTAATCTAAACTTTGTGTGTAACTTTATTTGCAGATGGGGGGAAGCATATACTTGGAATAATGTAAACTGCTGTGTACATAATATAATAGTAGGTAAATTATGGATAGAACAATATGGAACTATGGAAATAGTTAATCATAGTACAGGTTAGTTAAACAATATGTTAACAAAATACAGTATATATAAATTATCTTACACAATGCACAACCATATCTTATTTGCATAAATACTCAATCCCCATTTATCAAAATGAAATTTTCTCCCTATTTAAGTGAAGTGCTTTATCCAATAACTATATTTTAAATGTATAAATTACTTAGTAACCTGTTTACAATTTTTGGAACATTTAATATTATTAGTATAATTATTAATTATAAATGGTAAGTCTACGGATATGATGTTTTAGTTTCTTCATGCATCTTGTATAATTGCTGTGGTGGGAGAGGAGGATGTGTAGTCAATCCATTGAGGCATCACAAAACAGTCAAAATGCTAGTCAAAATTTTAAAATATTGAACAGTCTTTTTTAAAGTTTATTTGCATTAATTTTAATAATAGGTCTTTATTTAACTTTTGAAGATTTTTTTTTACTCCATATGATTATTAACAGCTCAACTTAATTAAGAGTATCCTAAAAATATTTATCTTTGCAGAAAGTTTTTATACATGTGAACAGAAGCGGTTCTAGCCTGGAACCTTACCACTCCCCTCATCCCAAACCTAAGATTTAATAAATTTGGTTTATATTTATGGACATTTTTGACTTGATAAACCAATCTCTTCCTAACATTAGAAAAAAACTGATTAACGAATAACAGATAAAATTCTACAAGCTTTCAACTGTACCAAAAATCTTCTTACCGAACCTCCCAGTGTCTTGTTATCCTTCCGGAACGCGCGCCATTTCGTATAACACAAGGACGCGCGTGTTGTACATTGTACAACAGGCGTTTTTTGCACATTTTCCTGGTAGATACTTACCAATATTGCTGCAATTGGCTTGTTTCGCATATTATTATATGTGAGCAAGTGGTTTTAACACCTAACCGTAGTTTTAAATCTATTAAAATAAAAAGCACTACATTTCAAAATGTGTATTATACAAAATCATACAAAAAAAAAAAAAAAAAAGATTGTAATTACATGATAAAAATTAGGTAGGTAAGTAATTAAGTTGTTAATAAAATGTTTAGTCCATTTACTCATCAATATCTTCGTTGTCATTGCCTTGCTCGCAGCAGGAACAAATTACTTGTTTTTCTGCGTGTCCCTTGCAACAAATCATGAACACGTGTTGCATTTCATTGTCGTTGAAGAGTTTTTTCTCATACAATTTAATAAAAATAAAAAGCGTGTATAGCTCATAGCTGCTCATATAACAGGTATTCCCGTACCATCACGAGCCCATAGTTCCCTGACGTTTGCATGACCACTCTTTCTTGTACCAATCAAATACAACACCCCAAATAATGCCATAATTTCAGTTCTGTTTGACTGTAAGCAATCTCGTTCTCTAACAAATTTGTGTGTAATAGAAATTATATATTTATTAGTACAATCTAAAATTTCATCAATCATTTCTTATCATTCATAAAAAAGCCTCAAATTCATTGCTTACGTTCCTGGCACGTTGTTTTGGTCCAGGAAGTTTTTTCACGATGTTTTGTTTTTTGATCTTGCTAATCTGTGCTACTTCAGATGTACACCAAATTGTCTCACCGTTTTTACCCAGAACAAAATCAGCATCATCACTAAGTTCCACATCACTCTCTCCACTACCTTCGATTTCACTTTTATCTGATGAATTATTATTTTAAACAAGTTCATCACTATAATCTGTTGCATTTTGATCAATAAACCAATCAATATCATCGTCATCCTCAGAACTGTCATAAAGTACGAGATCAATTTCACTCGTATTAAGTAAGTCAGACATAATGTACACAGTACTAAGAAGTTTAAAAGAATAAAAAACACACAATGTTTCAATAAAACTACTACGCATGGACGCGCGCTTTGTACAAAGTCCAACAACTATGACGCGACTTGTTTCAACTCTCACTGACAACTGTTTGACCTTGACTAGAGTGAAATCTGGTGAGAGAGGGGTAGGGGGAGATATGGTGGAGGAATACATCACGGTTGCCTACGGCTAGACACAAAATTACTCCCTTTAAAACAAAAAACCCTTACTGTTGTACTTTGTACAACAGCGCGCATCCCGAAAGGTTAAACAGCCCACAAATCTGAAACACAGTTAGTTTAGACTTCCGGATCCCAACAAACCTAAATTTCCCCAAAGTTCTTTTCCATACAATAGGCCAAGATGAAAAACACATCTTCCCTCCAACAATTTCAATAGTTCCTCTAGTAAAAAATAATTTAAAATTAAGGGTCATAAAAAATGCACAACAAAAAGTGATATTTACCAACTATAGTGGAGGTTTTGCCCAGCTCAATATATAGGTCTGACCACAGACAACTTAAACACCAGGATGAATGGCCACAGATATGATATAAAAATCATGGATATAGAGAAACCAACTACACAACATGCAGCAACCCACTTTTGATGACATGTTACCACTTTTGATGACAGCTTCATGCCAAAAATTATAAAATTACGCCTTCTAGAATGCAACGCCTCAGAACTAAGAAGATCAGAACTGTCTCACCAATAGGTCACAAAGTCTAAAGAACCCCCTAACCTTAATCTTTGATAAATCATTCTTTACCCTTTTCCCTCCTAACAGGTGTACATATAATTAATTTAAACAAATGGAATAATAATAAAACATTCATCTATAGTTCTTAATTGAACACAGATCCATCCTCTGCAAACAAATTATAACAAAGAAGTTTTCTTTTTATATTCTCTATTGATTAAGAAAGTGAACACTGTTTATGAAATATTTCAGAACTTGTGTGTCATATCAATTCGAAATCTAAACACAAATAACGTATAAAACAACAGAAAAAAGTACATTAAAACCTTTTTAAGAGAACTAGTACAACTCTAGAACTGAATAGAGGAATGTAAGTCTGCAACTTCTATTAATACTTACTAGCTACAAGACTGTTTATTTACCAATAATTTTAACTATTTAAATGTTTAGCAGCCACTCGATATAATTAAGAGTTTGTGATCCATGTAATATTTTCTCTTAATTTTAAATCTTAATGGAGGTTATAGAACCGCTTTTATCACACATACAGCTTTTGAGAAGATAAATATTTTTTGAATACCTAATTAAAGTTGAGCTGTTAGTAATCATCTTTAGTAAAAAAATTCAAATTAACAAAAAACCCCATTAGAATTAGTGCAAATAATTTTTTTTTAATTAAAAAAAAATAAATAAATAAATAACTGGTCTTCTGATTATGTTTATAAATTTTGTTGACACTCCCAGAAAAATATTGGATGCCATCGTGGATGGACAAACCCCCCACAGTCATCATATAAGAGTCAGAAACAAACTGAAAACTCATATTTATCAACTTAACCTTTATAATAACAATTATATATAATAATAATTATTTTTAATATTTTAAAAAGCTTAAAAAATTTAATATGTGGCTATTGGATAAATCACTTTACTCAATGAAAGTATTTCATTTCCATGAAATATGATTTAATATTTAAGACAATTATACGCATTAAAACCATTATTGGTGTGATTTTATATAAGTAGGGATTATATGGGACTTTATTCCTTTGCTTAAAACCACTACTCTGAAGTGAATGATAAGAACCTATGTAATAAAGTTAGTGCATTTAATGTTATATAATGTCTTTCTTATTTCAGGTCATAGGGCTATTTTAACATTTAAGCCTGCTGGGTGGTTTTCAAAAGATCTCCATAGAGTTGAAGGATTCATTATGGATAAACAGTAAGTATTTGTATTGTATGTCCTTCAATAAAATTAAATATAACTATTGTCCATGATAGTAGACAAATTTAATTTTACTATATAAACCTATAGATGACTTCACTGCCATCACTGACACACAGTTAGATTGATATACAAATTAAAATATTCTGGTTTATACACAAAAACCTTGAAATGAATACTATTAAACTGTAATTTTTCATTTAACAATATAATCTTATTGTTAGTTATCCAAACATAACTCTATAAGGATTGGATAATAAACTGATGATTAACAACTTCTGTTTAATTTTTTTTTGCCAAGAGTTTGTAGTAGTTTATCTACTGTTACATGTAGAACTTCGTTCAAGTGTTTTCACAGCAACTTATAAACATTTACTTTAACAAAATTAATGAATTTTTCGAGTTTTATAAGAAATGTATTGTTTTCTGTAGATTTACAAAACTACACTAAGAATAAATGTATACACTTACTTTATAGACCTATGGAAAACATAGGTTCTTGTAAGAAATGTTTCTCACAAGGTTTACAGTAATGAGTTAAATGAATTAAACCGCAAATCTGTTGTTCCAGTACTGAATGATTATGTTAACACCCATTGTTTTGTTGGCCATTTTCCCCTGAACACAGAAAGCTTTTACTGCAAATTAATTATTCAGCGAACAGAGTATAGCCAATTATTTCTCTTTCAAGCCAACACTAATACCCACTAGACTAAGTACATTGTCAAACAGCATTTAACCCTTTATGCTGTATTGCAAACATGATTACCCCTGTCATTTCAGCTGTAGCTATATTTCAGCCCATCCATGCAGTGTTTCACATACTCCTGAGTACATGGGTCCAGATTAGGGAAGTTTGAAGCCATGACAAATATCGTCTCCACATAGTGTAAGTTCCGATCATGTGATGTTGGAAGTTTTGAGAATAGGAGAGTATAAGTTTTTTGCTCTGCTATGTGACTGATCTTTGTGGAAGGTAGAGCCACAGTAGAATATAATTGGGCATAGTCATAGGTGAGATCAGTTGTGTCTGTTGGTTCATCACATGTTTTAGGAAATTGAGTTTGTGCTACAGTTAAATTATATGCTTCCGAAACTTGGACAATGACAAAAACTCAGGAAGATTTAATTATGAAGTGGAAATGAAAGATTCTGTTGATGGAACGTGGCTGATTGGAACAAATGCCGAGGTGTATGATTTATACGGAGGACTAGACAACGTTACAATTATTAAGCAAGGAAGGATGAGATGGGCAGGACATGTTCTACGAATGCTGGAAGATGGAGCAGTGAATAGATGGAATAGATGGGTGGAGGATATTTAGGAGAGTCTTGGAAAGTCAAAGTTTAGAAGGTGGATAAGAAAAGCAAAGGACAGACAAGCTTGGAGGAGAGGTGTAATGGAGGCCAGAACTCTGCAGTAGCTGTAGTGCCAAGAATTAGTAGTAGTTGTCATTGGAAGTATACATAATTGAACCGACAAGTAATTTTCGGAGAGTAGCATGGATCTATAGAACAATTATAAATTAAGGGATAAATTCTTATTCTCCAAGCTGTCTCCAACTAAAATAGAGTTATAGAGTTTGTAGTAAAGCACTGATTAACTATGTAAACTTACGGCTGAAGAATGACTTCGAAATGAAGTATTGAGACTCTAGATGTGACTTTTGCTAGGAGAAGAGTTATTAAAAGTTGTGAAATTACATGAAACTCAACCTCCTCTTTGAATAATCTCAATGTATGTTTTGTTTTCATCATTATAACCGTCATGGCAATTGACTACAGCATTGGTATTTAAACGGTTGTGCCACTAAGGGCTGATTTGAAGATTTTGATTTCATTTTTGTAAAATTTCAGTAAAATTAAAAATAAATACTAACATTTTCACAAAATAGAACAAACGGTCAAAACTACAGGATGGCCAGGAAATTAAATAAATGGTATCATCTCATTTTAAACGGAACATATCGTTACATTATTTATAATATTGAACTTGAAATAGAATATCCGTCTATAACTGAAGCTATTGTTATTAGAAGGAATAGAGCATTTTATTTTTCAGCATTTTCATTCTATAAAATTGTTGAAAGGTGGATTAAAAACTGAGATCTAGGTATGGGACAGGAGTTAAAAATCTTCTTACTTATGAGGTGTAATGGAAAGTTATATACAGTCCATATCAATTATTTTGTGAGTTAAATAATACAATATGGATATTTTTTTATTATAATACAGAGAAGAGTGGTTATTACCATCAGAATAATGAACCTGTAATTAATTATCTGTTTAATGTGTCTCAGGAAAAAGAAATACCATTTCCTATATGGGAAGTGGACAGACTTTATCCGAGTTACTGACATCCAGTCGTACGACGAGTATGCTAAGGAGAATGCTGACAAATTCAGGTACCGCTACTTTTTCTTCAGGTATGATTCTTTTTTATTTCATTATTTTCTAGCATTTTATTTTATTATATCTTAATTTTGATTTATTTTTGTTTGTTATTGATTTTATTATATTTTTATTTTAATATACAATGTAAATTTACTGTGTAAATTTTCCAAAATGTTTTCTAATCAAAACTTTGTATGAGTTTTGGAAGTAATGGATTTTAGTTTTAAAAAAATAAGAAACTACTTTTACGTTATAAGCATTAAAATTACATATTAGCACTGGAAACTACCTTATTTATCTATGCTACATATATGTTTAATGTGTAATAAGTGTTTTTAAAAATTTGTAAATTTTTTGTATGAATTTTGATGTATGAAAAATATTATGAGTTTTAGTCTGAAAAATTTCTTTTTGTTGCCCTATAAAACTTGGAATTTATATATAAATTTACTATGTAGTAAATGTTTTTTTGAAGTTTTAAATTTGGTGCAGCCATTTCAAAATTTTAATTTTGGTTCCTAGTTAAAACAATAACAATAGCTTCCTAAAAATCAGGGGGTAATCAAGTTTCATCGTTGATTTTACATACTAATAGATGGCCCATTTCTGGTAACTTAATGGTCTGATAACTTCCACACTAAAATATTCTGAATCAGAAGCTATAAAACTAGAACACTGTTGAATTGAGCCTCACATTATGCTATGGGACTTCACCTTAGGTTTGTTACATCAAAATTAGTGAAAAAAATCATATTTAGTACACCAACAAACGAAGAGGATTTATGTTTCATCGAAATCGGTTGATAAAAGTATTTCAAATATTACAATCACAAGTTATAAAATCTCTTAAATATATAATGGGAACTATCATAATTCTGGACTTTTTTTTACCACCACTGTAAAATTGAAAAGTTGTTACATATAACAAATATTAATTGTGTTAAATCATGAATAATGTCCAACTCCTTATAAACCAATGTTAGTTTTTATACAAAAATTATTATACAAAGGAATAACAATAAAAAAAATTGGGCTTAATAGTGCACAATTAAATGTGAAAGAAAATATTGGAAACCTCTTAACTGTCCGGAATGTGGAAAAGAACATGTGGTTCATTTAAAATTACACATGTTTATAAAAAAAAAAAACTCTTTGGGGTTTAAATTAAAAAACAATCAGTTTGAAGTGCCTCCTCCCCCCCCAAAAAAACAATAAATAAAGAGAAGAGTAAAAATGTCAAAGGTACTTTCTAAAAAAGGACTTGATGAAATTTTCTATTTCTTTAGAGCTAACATATTATATAAACAAATTAGTAAGTTTATAATATACTTTAACCCATGCGAGTTTTCCACTCGTTCATGGAGAAACAAAAAATATGTACGATCAACTGATGGTTTGATTGTTAAAATTAATTCCACGAGTTTAAATTTAATAGCACTTTTTCACCCTTTTATTAAGAAATCAATTCATTTTAACTAGAACCATTTTTAATTAATTAAAGCAAGAAATATTATTAAAAAATTTCAGCTTAAACTTGAGACAAAATATTTGTGACATTCAACTTTTATCAGAAATATTTTGATTTTACCTTTATAGTAAATTTTGTGATTTACTAAGTTTAGATGTTGGAGTTTTTATTATTTATTTATTATTATTTAACAAAAATCTATCTGGATTTATTTTGATTTTAAGCATGGTTTAAGATTTACTCATGATGTGATCACAGACTCGAAGTACTAAAGCTTGGTCACAACCCTTCTCTTCTTTCATTACAAAAATAACTTATTTTTATAGTAACAATACTTTTTTTTTTATTTTTTATTTTTTTTAATAAAATATTATTGAAGATAAAAATGATGTAAAAACAACACACATTTTTTTTCCTTCACAAATATCTACAGTCTAGTTTTTTAATATCTGCAGTATCAATATCTGTAGGAATGATAATCAACAAACATCGATGTTTGTTGATTATCATTCCTAAATTTTAATATTATTGGTAATTGTAATTTAATTGGATTGAGTTATTGACTTACATATTTGGTTTATATTGATGACCGACGGTATTTGATAAAATTCCATGTTTTACAAATAAAACACAAAAATTATTTGTTAAATTCTACAATTTATTGGTCTAGTCAACCATAGTTTTTCGCCAGTTACGGCATTGACGAGTCTTATACAAAGACTAAATAACCTAAGAAGAATTATACACACCTTTGTCTCAGGTGTGACTAAAATATTTGACTAAAATTTCATTGATATAGTGATTAGTTCAGTTTTTTATCAATTACATGTCTGGAACTTGTCGGAAGCTGATGACCAAATACATGAATAAATTTTAGCGAAAAATTATTAGAATCATTAGAACCAATTATTAGAAAATTGGATTAAAATAATATGGTTTTTTGGCAGGTTCATAAAAATTAAAAAAATTGTGCCCAATTTCTCAATGATTTGAAAGAAGCTTAAAGAGGAACAAAAACCACACATCGTTATAGTTTGTCTATTTGGTTACACTCCAAAGTTGTCATAGACCCATAAAGATATTTTGTAAAAAGTTTTTTTTTTTTTTTTTTTTTTTTTTTTTTTAATCAAGACGCCTCAAAATCAATATTTCTACTAAATCCTTAAAATTTTCTGTGACACTAAAATATAATAAATGAAAAAAAAAAAGAAGAAATATTGTTATAATTTCAAGTTAATTTAAATTTTTTATTTAACTAGTGAAATTATCATATTTTTATATTTCAGATCTGATCCAAAAACAACTACCTCTGATAGTCCTGTACACACGCCAAAGAAAGTATTGGCAAAGTTGAACAGTTTCAAGATGGGGTCTTTTAGATCTATGTCCATGTCAGTGGCTGACAATAATGTAAGTTATAATATAAAGTTATGTATGTCTATTAGTGTTTAGAGATAAAACATCACAAAGATCTGAGTTGTCGGGTGTGCCTAAATACAAACAATAAGTCAGTAATTGTGTTTTCATCTTCTTTAATTTTTTTCACTGAGTGGTATTTTTCAAAACATTCACCCATAAGAAGTCCAGGATTGTTTGAACTAGTTTTACAAAAACCCTTTCTTCTTTTTCTTTCTTTTCCTTGTATCCTATCACTACACACCTTGCAGTAGCCTACTTTGTTTTACCTTAGTTTACCACAATTTTTACGATATAATGTTGCAAACCTGCTGATCATTTAGTTCAATAATTCCTCACAAGTTTGCAGCACTCTACAGACATCATACCATAGTTTGAATATTACAAACGATAACATACATTGTTGGCCAGTCCTGCTGGACGCATGAGCGTTCGTTGGATTTCATATTGGCCAGCACCGCTGGCCGTCCGATCGCAAAGGACAACTGCTGTGGAAAAAATCCGACTTGGCATGCGAATGGCGGCGGCCAGTAGAGCTGGCCGCGCGATTGCTGAGGAATAGCGGTAAATATCCATTCCGATCGCAATAGTTATTTGTGCAACTAGTAAGCAAAGTGAGCAATTGCCTCACTCGAGAGAAATCCTTACTCACGAGCCGTAGGCGAGTGAGGAATGGTTTCTCGAGTGAGGCGATTGCACTTTGCACTCGAGTTGCACATTATATTTTTCCTACAGTTACCATAAAACATATAAATTGGTAAAGAAACGTAACATATTTTTACACAGAAGTGAACTTTTAATATGACATTTAATGTGAAAGTAGCAATAATAAATCAGAAACAAAATTATAAAACAAAAAATAATCTCCTTAAAAATGAACACAAACACCCTAAAAGAATTGTTAACCAAAGAATTACTTATAGAAAGACTAAAAGTACATTTTACGTTGGGCTTTTTACATTCTTACTTTCACACCAGGAAGTAAACAATTCATACTTTTTTTCATATTTATGTTTTGATTTCTATGGAAGAAGATTTAGAGACATATTCCTCGCCACATTTTTTAATTCTTCTGGAGTACAAGATTCTTCTGGTGAACTATTATTACTAAAATCGTCATTAACGTCCATTTTGCGACAGCAAAACCACCTTCAATGTTTACAAATGGCAAATCACTGAAATGTTGGCTTCTGCCGTGACCGGAAGTGTTGTGACAAATACAACAGTACAACAGCTGACCAGCTGATTTACAGCTAGTGCTGCCAACGTATTTCGCGCGCATACGACCTTGTCTGCATGTTACACGCTGTGCCTTCACGTTGCAAATCTGGAGTGAGACAAAGTAATTAGAGTGAGACAATGTTAACATTGTCTCACTGATGAGCGAATTGGCCACTTTGCTTTCTCAAATCAGTGAGAGAACATGTACATTGTTAGGTAACTGTAGGAAAAGGGACATTGCATTTAACTATAGTGAATTTAATTCAACTGAATTTGAATTATGAAAATAGAGCAAAATAAAATCTCTTGGGCTCGTCAGCATCTATCAATTGAAATAGCAATTAAATTTTATAAGTGTATAAGTTGTAATTTCTTAATACAGCATTAGCCATAGTAAAACAATAATAATAGTAATAGGATTAATTAGTAAAGCATTGGTTTCTTGTAAAAATTTAGCTACAGAAATACTGTATCATCTTTTGCAAATGAATATCTTCTTGATTTTTTTCTGTCTTGACAGAACTAATGACTTTGTTCTTTTATATGGATATAGCTTCATGGATGTAAAATTCACTTCAAAAATGCAGGGTTAAACCTCCCAAAAAAGCAAACAGTATCAAGGGCGTCTGCAGAGGGCACCATGGCCCCTCCCTGCGGAAGTCGTAACAATGAACTGATAAGAAAATGTAGATATATGTTCTCGGTTTTTTATCATCATTTGCGTAACATTGAAACGGAATATACGTATTAGAGTTGAACTTGGATAGTTCAAACTACTAAGAGACCATTAAAAAATTTGAATTATCTATAAATTTGAAGAATTAACCAAATTAAGCATACAAAAACATCTCTAATTTCATATTTTAACAAAGAAGTTTATTTTTTAAACAAAATAAGTGTCAAAACATGTACAGTGAAACTCCCTTTTAACGAACACTTCAAATAAATGGACATTTTTGTATTCCCCTGCCGGGATCATGCTTTCAGGCTATTGTAGTGTTTCTAAATAACAGACTTTCCCAAAAATGGACACGGACACGAAATTGATGACCAATGGGTCAGTTGAAGCTTCTGAATATCGGAGCTTAAAGTAATAAAATTAACCACCTTTTTTAGGAAATTGTAGATGTCTCAAAATATACATTGTAATGTCTGTTCAGTTGACTTCCTAGAAACTAGGTTTGCTTTTTTGTATCTTTTATACAACAGTTACTTAAGGTTGTCTTTTTTTTTAAGAATTCAGTTTCAGAAAAAAAGTTCCTGTGAGTAGTATAGTTGTGTATTGTATTGTCTCTCATACGAAAATGCCTCAAGCTGTTGACGAAATAAGTTAAATTTATTGTATTTGCTATCTCTTTAGTGTAGGTAATTTCATTTTTCGTATAAAAAATAAATTTCTTTTAAATCTAATTTTATTTTATTGTCTTCATCAACTGAATAAAATTATAGCCAAATTTGAAATATTAACTAATTAATTTGATTAGAACAAATGTTAACAAAAATATCAACTTTTTGGTATTTCATCATTTCGCTCCCCCCCCCCACCGAACGCCCTTGAACATTATGGTATACCTATCAACATGTAATGTGGAAGGGTAAATAGTAATTGTAATTATGCAATCGAGAATTCATTTTGACCTTTTTTAGAAGGACCAGATTAGAAAAATAAAATGGAATATTGAAGAGGAATGCATAAACCAGATATTGTCCAGTTTCTTGATTACAGAATGGTATACAAAAAAGTTCTTTTATTTGCTGAATTTATCTATTTTGAGTGCCTTTACCTTCTTAAAAAAACAGAAGCTCCCCAAACTCACAAATTAATTGGATATATTTGTAAAAATTACTTTAATCAGCTAAGCTCTTTAATTCGTACAGCCAGTGATACCACATGTTAATTAAATTAATCGTCATGGATTATGATTATGTCAAAGACCTTGTACATTATCCATAATTATCTAATTTAAATCAATATATTGAGTGTATTTTAATTCCTGTTTCAGACAACAGAAGAAACTGAAGAGGGAGCAGAAGGTAGTGACATTCCTAAAAGTAATTCAACTTATTCAATAGACATTCCACACTCTACAACATTATGGGAAGCAGAACCGAGACCTGAAAATAGTGCAGAGGTGAATATGAATATTTCTGTAAATCTCAAATTAAATGTATCTCACTATATTATAGTCTCTGTTTACCGATTGACTAATTTATAATAATTCACACCTAAAAGTAATTAATACGAACAGAACTTCTTCATCTAAAATCATGTGTTACATTAAACATTTTTTATGCATAAAAACAAAATGTTAAAAAGTGCTAAAACGGAAACACAAATGTCAAAACTCCCAAACAATAAGTTGTGACATGTTTAATATGATCACGGTCCATGATTACTGTGGAATGTCATTTTGTAAAGGAAAAAAATACCCTATGTGGTTTACAAAACTCAAAATAGATTAGGAACATCTGCTGGTGTTGTGCAAGACTAACCAAAATGCTATAAGATCGAACAATTTAAGTGGACATTACTGAGAGATGATGGAAAATAGATTAAAACTCCAAATAATAAACCATTGGAAAACAAAAACAATAAAACAAAATTGGACCCACATATATTTATTTTAGAATTAATTTATTCAGTCAATATTTTTTTAGAAGCATGTGAAATCAAAATCCATATATCCACAAAAACTGAAGGTTTTTTTCGATCCTTCACATAATTATTAACTTCTAAGGCATCCTTTAACCGACTTCACATTTTAAGAACCCTCCTTAACATTTTATTTTTTATATTTTTTACCCTTTATGAAGGAGTGATTAAGGAACTATGTCATACATATCAATTAAGTCATCAGTAATCACCATAGCTGATTTTCAATTGCTAAAGAGGTATTATCTGTCGATTGTTAATATGTTTTGATTTAATTTTATTTTGTCGGAGAATTCACAATTACAAGGAGAAAGATCGGAAAAGGGGAAAAGTGTGCCAATACTTTCTAATCTAGAAAATATTTGATTAAAAATATAAAACATGAATTGAGAATGAAAGCACAGACAATTTGTCTGGAAAAGAAGCATTTTAGGACCTTGTTTATGTGTATTTTTTTTTTTCATTATTTTGATATAGGAAACCCACCCCAGAAATTTTGTGCCCTATTTCAGAAACAACCTGAATAATTCACTCCAAATTTTAATGAAAAGATCCAATTTGAGGACCTCATTTTGAAATGGTATCTGTCTGTCTGTCTATCAATCTGTCATGCCATCTGTGCACTGAGCTACTTTTCAAAAGTCCTATACTATTATTATTTTTTAAACTCAAAATTTGCCTTTTTAATGATATTTACCAAATTATGTTCAAATTGTAGGTTATCATCTCCTACAATAGGTTATCCTACAATAGGTTGTAGGTTGTCCTACAATATCAAATAGGTTATCATCTCCTAAATATTATTATTTATTACCGTATTTTTATTCAAAATGTAGAAATTAACCAATGTACCAAAACTACATATAAAATCAAATAATGCTTCGGGAATATATTGGAAAATAGCAATTTACTTGGGTCAGATTTGTTTTCTTATTTTATACAGTTGATAGTTTGGAATAATAATATAACTTTACGGTGTCCAAGATTTATTTCACTTTTTGACTACTAACACTTGACTCAGATAGTGATAAATTTTTTTGTTCACATATTCATTTGTCAGTGTTTGAGAAAATTTGTGCACCTTTTATTTTAAAATGAATTAACATATATTAAATGTATTAAGTTTAAAACTTGCTTGTTATTTCAGTTCTACCAGTTTACATTGTTTGCAATGTCACTCAATGAGATGGAGCCTGGGATGGAAAAGAAGTTGTGCCCCACAGATTGTAGGTTAGTGAAACTTTAATACTTTATTTACAGTTATATAAAACGTGGTAATACTTATACATATTTGTTAACACTTTATGCCAGAGAATGTGAATATATGATTGATTGATTGATTTTTATTGCCTCTTATCAACAAACATATAAATATGTTTTTACAAATGAAATTAGGCTAAACATTATTAAAACTAAAATATAGAATAACCTTCTCCAAATAGACAAGAAACAATAAAAGAAACCCTGAGGTAATAAAACCTGTCTGGGGTTTTTTAGATAAAGTTGAGGTCCGCAGCCGACCGAGTTCCCAATGAATATACATAATTTTTTACATTAAAATGTACAATCAAAAATATGACTTCTAGTCTTTTTATAAACAATGCATATTTATTTATAACTGAACATAATAACTTATATGTTATAACTTATAATATATATGTTAATGTTATATATGTTATATGTTATATATGTTACATGTTAATAACTTATATGAACTTAACCAATATGTAAACAGGTTGGTTCCAAGTATTTTAAAATAAATTTTGCCTGCTTATAAAATCTATTATGTTCAAATCAGAACAATGCAATATAAAAGATTTGTTTCATATACATTCTTCTTAAAAATTATTTTAAGGTAAGTTTTAGAAAAAAAAAAATTTAACTTTATTATTACTGTTTATTCACCTACGCCAACAAATTAAAAAATTTTCAGGTAATATACTTTAACCAATACACCGTCACTTTCACTATTCAAATCTGAAGCATGATTTTGAAGTAACTTTTCTAATTCCTCAAATAATGATAAACATTTAACTGTTTAGGTTTATGTTTTAAACAATGAGGGGGGGGGAAGAAATTGGAGTGTTTTGTTGCAGTAAACTGGCACCATAGTAGTAGATAAAATGTGAATTAGAAAAGTTAATGGAATTAATTGTTGAAGAAGGAATGAATCCGGTCATATCAGACATGACAGAAGGCCTATTCATTAAATTCCTAGTGTTGTGTCATGCCACGGCAGTCACCAAAGTGTTAATTTATAGGTTGACACTTCAGTTATCAAAGCGGGAACTAAGTAATCCATATTTACAATAAACACAAATAATTTAAGGAATCATAAAATAAAACTGTGATATTTTTTAATTAAAATTTGTTTGTATATATATAAACAATGAAAACAGATAATTAATAAGTCAAAATTGGTTGTATTAATACTTAGAATGCTACATCCATAAACTTACTTTCTTATCATTGCTAAACAAAATTTCATGCTTGTAATCTTCTGTGTTAGTAAACTATATGTGATATGCCATACCCATATTTTTAGTCTCCTAAATTTGTGACTTCCTTCAGCTAATTCTGTACCTTTACATTAAAAAAAAAAAAAAAGGTCATAGATATCTCTTATCTTAAATTTTGAGCTATTGGTGTATATTTATTTCATGTCTTAGGGGGGGGGGGGGGGAGTAGCAGGGAATTCTGTGTAAACAGATGGAGTCAGTATGCACACTGTCAAATATTTTTCATTTATGTTTGTGTTGATGAGCATGTTTACCCATCATATTTTGACTAGTAGAATTCTTTTGCTTAAAACACAAAGTTAATTTTCTGTGTAGAACCTTATTTCAAGCAATATACTCAACAAAAATTATATAAATTACAAAAAGATTTTTTTATTTTTAGCTACATTTTTCTAAAATACATAATGAATATGATGATTTCTTTTATTCCAAAATAGGTATGCTTCTTTTACTTTCGAAATTCAAATATATATATATATATATATATATATATATATATATATATATTTGGCAACACATTATATGGTGTTAAATAAGAAATTCATTCTCAATTGTTAGTACACAACAAAATTATGATATATAACCAAATTCTGAAACCAATTTGGCTTTATGGAATACAACTGTGGGGTTGTGCGAAGGAAACAAACATCAGATGTATTCAAACCTTTCAAAATAGAGTGCTACGGAACATGGTAAGTGCTTCATGGTACATCAGAAATAGTGATCTACATCGAGACCTTAGAATCCCTGATGTCGCCAGTGAAATTAAAAGGTTTGCTGCAAAGCACGATTCTAGATTGCACCAGCATGTCAATGTAGAAGCTATTAAAATGCTTGACAACACCAATACAGTGAGAAGGCTGAAGAGAACTAAAACTTTTGAATTTGTGTAATTCAGTGTGTGTTTTTATAATCTAATATATAGTACAACAGTGGTTGGCTGTATAGGTAACAAATGAAATGATGATAGATGTAAATTGATGGTTGGTCTTTCAGACCAGTTTCAATTTAAAAAAAGAAGAAATTCTAAGCTTTTTGGTCATATCTTAAACACAATGTGACCTATTGTACCTTTTTTAAAATAAATTATTGAAATATGGTAAAATTGTCTGGTACAATTGGTGTTAAACAATGTTTAACTTTATTTTAACAGTATTTAACGGATGGTCTTGGGAGAGAATCACCACCTAGGTTGATAATTTTTCTAAGTTGTTGTTTATATCAAGTGAATATTTGCATTACTAGTAGTCAACAAACCTCTATTTTATATGATATTTCAATTTTGACTGATATTTTGTTGTTACTTACCCAGTATACAATGTATAGGATAAGTTTAAGAATCCTCAAATATTTCAAACTCTGTTTTTATACTGATCTTCACTTTTCATGGGCTCAAAAAACTGAAGTATTGATTTTCGACATTCCATCCGCCACTGTTGTTGTTTGTATATAAAGATGATAGAGGCTACAAAAATTAAGATAGGAACATGAAATTTGGTGTAGTTAACTATTGTGTGCATAGAACACTATTAAAATTCAGAAAATCTAATCAAAATTAATTGTCAAAATGTCGGCAATTTTTAACAGTTTTTTGTTCATATCTTGTGTTATTCAACTTATAATATACTAAATTTGATAATATATACACATCTAGCAGATGCCAAGAAAGTAGTGATATTCACCATTATAAGTTTCAGAAAACCTGTCTAACAACTGTTTTAAACAACCTTACCCTATACTACATATCCTGAGTAAGACTCCGTGACCTACAACGTCCAAGAGACCAACTTTAGGACCATACATTTAGACGATCTGCTTGTATGATAATTTGATGATTGTATGATGGGGGCTGAGTAAGTACCATGATGGCTTCCCTAAACCTTTTATTAGACGACACAAATTGGTTATCTTTTGTGTGCAAGTTTAAGGGAGTTTACAGAATGTTTTTACACTATTCAGTTTTATTAGAATTCTGCAAGATTTAAATTAAAGCTAATAAACAGCTTTTCATTTTATTATAGACTGGATATTGATCAAGATAATATGTTTAGATTACGACCTGACATGAGAAAGTTGGAGAGTGGGGATTTAGATGGAGCAGCTTCTGAGAAAACAAGATTAGAAGAAAAACAGAGAGACGCAAGGAAGGCAAGGAAAAGCAAGAAAGGTCAAGATTGGACGCCTAGGTAAGCTATAACACATCTAGTGAGTGTTTTAGAAAAATGTATGTAAACATGACAAGAACATATCTGTATATTTATAAAAACAAGATTATTTAAAAGATTCACCTAATTTCAAATGATTATATATTAAATTATTTAAAGTCAAGAATTGTTAAAGATCAACCAAAGAAAAAATATTTAAAATATCCCTTACACCTCCCTGTCTAATATACCTTCTGTGTTCAATGTGTCCAAAAGTGTTAAATGTAACTTTTAAAAGAGCAATGTAGATACATTAGTAAAATTTCCCCAATATTCACATCAGTGGTGTATGTTGTTACTAACTCTTGAGCTGGAAAAATACTATTTTTGAGCTGGGTACCAATGATGTACACACAGTATCCTTATCATATTCCCAAAGGAAGCAGGATGGTTAAAGATCTGGAGACATAGGCCTGTTGAAAAAAACCAAGTCATGAGATCCACTGCAGTCAATCCAATGGTGTGGATGCATTTCATCGAGTAAACCATTCACATTTAAATCCAATAAGGTGGCTTTGATGGGAAATGTAGTCCAAAATCTGTGTTTAATTTGAAAAATATTCGGTAACAGCGTATCCAGGAAGGATTGACCATTTAATGTTTAATAAAAAGAAAAAAAGGTCGTAAACTTTCCACATAAAATGGTGTAGAAGATAAACTTTAGATGTGTCACATTCGTAGTTGATTAGCGTCCGATTTTCCAAGCCCCATACATAATTTTGTTGTGATGGTTCACCTTCTCCCTTACAAGAAACATTGTGTAAAAATAAATGAATTGATCAAGAGAGAAGCAAAATTGACATTCTTCACAGGCATAAACTGGTAAAAGTCCAGTCTCTGCCTTACAGCCTAAAAGGTTGTAACCTGAATGGCTTCATACATGGTTGGGTAATTTACTTGAACTACATTGGAACTACTCTGATTTGTCCCACATTACCATCAAATGTATGCCAACCTATGTATTTGCCTTTACATAAACGTAATTTTTCTTCAAATTGTTGATACAATTTATGAATGTTGTTAGTCATTAATTGATCATTTAATAACAACATCCGATATTTGTACACTACTGTTTACTACCAACTGAATACCAAGAAACTGCAGTAAACAGAAAAATCTTGTATTTTTATTAGTTCTTGTCTGGTTTCCATTTTTTGAAAAAGTTAATAGCATGAACAAATATGATATTGTTGTTTATTTGTACCACTGAGAGTAACAGGTGACAGTGGAGGCATCTAGCAATGACATATAAAAAGTCTAGATTTTATCTTTTATTTGATAACTTAATGTATGATTAATGGGTATAGAAATAAGTTCAGTTGAAATCTAGTAAATCATTTTGAATAATCCTTCATGCTTATGTGTTTACAAGAAGAATAACATTAAACCAAGCTAACAAGAAAGCAGAAAAACAGTTACCGAATCCCTCTAGTGGAAGTGTTAGTCTGTGTCAGTTAAAATAAGGATTTCTGAAATGTTAGGGGCATTGAATAGGCAAACATATACATAGATTAACCATTAAAAAATGGTTGTAAAATAAAATACAATGTCTTTTTGCAGCTCACCCATGGTTGAGTGTCTTAGTACAGGAACGTGTGAAACCCACTTAATGGTCCTGAAATGAATATCTGAATTTTTTTTGATCAAACAACAGTTTTATAATAATCTTCCTTTGGATATTAATTTGTGAACTCATTGCATAAAAATGGTCATTGCATATTAGCCAATTTTCTAATAGGGTTACAGAGTGATAATTTAGCTTGAGTTAAAAAAAAAAAAAGAAGAATTAGAGATAGTTAATTTTAAAGAGTTGTTGAATCAGAATAAAAGTTCGGGAAAAGATCAAAAATGTCAAGATCATAAACCAAAATTTTTAAGTAAACTTTTTTGAACTTACCGTCCAATAGTCTTATTTAAACTTCCAACGACGGCCGTTTCGGCTATTCAGCCATTTTCAAGTTAAGGACTATTGTCCTTCATCATTATAAAATTAAAAACACATATTACACTTAAAAACACTTAGCGTGTATTTGTTGATATTTGTGAACTAGTGTGTATAAGTGTTTTTAAGTGTAATATGTGTTTTTAATTTTATAATGACGAAGGACAATAGTCCTTAACTTGAAAATGGCTGAATAGCCGAAACGGCCGTCGTTGGAAGTTTAAATAAGACTATTAGACGGTAAGTTCAAAAAAGTTTACTTAATAAACAATAGTCGGTATGGCGAACATAAACAATAATAACAAAATTTGTACAGGGAAAACAGATTTTTGTAGATAACTTCAGAAAATTCATTATTTTTGTAGCTCTTGTAATAATGGTATTTTATCACTTCGTTTATATTTTTTCTTGGAAATAATTTCTTTCTTTTTAAGTTAATTTATTATAACTAATAACTAATTAAATTTCCCATTCTCCTTCCCAATTAAATACTTTTGGCTTTTACAGATGGTTTTGTCAAGGAGCTAATCCATATACTGGACAAGAGGACTGGTTGTACACTGGTGGATATTGGGACAGAAACTTCAGTGGTTCACCTAATATATTTTAATGTATTACTGTGCTTATTTAGGCCTATGCAATCACTTTAACATTCAGTGCCAAAACAAGTTTTCAGTTGACCTACATACCTACATCAAAAGATCAGAAACACATTTATATTAATTTATAAATAGAATCTTTTATTACAGAGATCTCATCATTTATTATTTTAATATTTAGTTCATTCTTATTTAAAAAAACATGCTACTTATGGTTTAAAATTGAATGTTCTAATAATGCTATCGACAAATAGCTTTTCATAATTTCACCGCTTGTACGACACATTTTCATCATATTGTGTCTGATTGATCAATAAATAATAGTCTTAACTTTAACCTAAATTTTGTTTATATAAAATAAAAAAATTGTCACAAAGTTTATAAAATGGGATTTTAAATTGTCTATTTTGAAGTGAGAAAAGTATGTCAAAATTAGGTTTCTTAAGTCTTTAAAATTATGAAATTATTGACAAGTTTTAAAATAAAATTTCTTTAACTAGAGCTATAAAAATGTATGTAAATAACACAACATTGCACAAGTTTTCGCATAAGTATATATCCAACACTACAATATGCTGAAATTAATGTATCTACAATACGCTGTAACATAATGTTACAGTTCCAAAATGCTACTAAATAAGAAGTTGCTAAATGATACTATGCTTTGACATACATTATATGTGTATGACTAATATGTTTGTGGCCTTGGGTATTATGATTCAATTTAAAAATTACCAACTGTTCCATATGTTAGGAGATGTTGGCCTAAAGTATGGTCCATCTTATATTTTGACAGTATCTTAGCCTTCTCCTGAGGCTTGTGATATTTATATAGGACTCTGTACGTGCTTCTCTCGGATATATAACTTGACCCTAGCAGTTGATCATATTTAAAAAGGGATTTAAACTCACTTTGATTAAAGTCTTGGAGGGCTTTATAGGCCTATAGTAGCCTCAGTGATCTCGGCAACTTAATAGTCTCTTATTTGTTTGCATAGGATGTGTAACAACCATGAATAAACTAATTTATTTAGTATATTTAAGAAATGTACTTAAAGAATTTCATCTATATATAATATAACATATTTAAAATATATATAATAATACATTTTGTTTTTGTGTTTTATTTCGATAGTCTTGATTAAACAAATTTACTAAAAAAATCTATATTGATCTTCTTTTGTGCATTGTGGGAATGCACATGCCAAATTTTTTTAAAACTTGTTTTGATCAGGAAATAAACGGTAATTTTGTTATATCTTTGTGTGGTGGTAACCTTAATTGAAGACATTTAATTTGCTAAAATTTGATAAGGTTTCTCATGTATGTACACCACTAATTTCTATATTCCTAGCTTAACATGTTCACATGATAGACAATTGTGTCACAGATACACATTTACAAAGAATAACAAACATTTTAATTTTTAACAAATCTAACTTGATTTTGAAAATAATAATCCTATTTAAAAAAGAATTACATGTTTTGAAATTGATTTTTAAAAATCACAGAAAACATTGTACACAATATTTACAATTATAAAGCTTTCTCATAATTTCAACCCGTTCCACAACCTGAATCAAAATTGTTAACTAATTAAATTAGCTGATTAATTTTAAGCTAAGCTCATTTGATTATCCTATCAGTTTTGTTTGATAACAATCAAGTTGTGATTATCAATCCCTCATCAAAATTGATTGCCATTATTCTCTCAACAATTTGTCTAATTAGAGATTAATAAGGAAAAAAACCTTTCAAATTCAATTTTTTAGTTATTGCCAAGAATATAAAATTGTAAATTAGATTTTGAAGATCCATAATATGTTTTAACTTCAGAATTAAAAATAAATAAATATTCTATTTGGATGTAAGTAACTGTGTCCCATTTTTTTTGTATTAGTACTGATGAGATATTAATTAGTACTATATATTGGTGAAATACTTGTTTGATTACTTTTGTACAACTATTACTCAGAAATAATTTTTAAACCCCACACAGATTCAATTAAGGGAATTTACATGTCTTATTTATAAAATGTTAGGAGGAAATTAAAAGGCTTATTAATTACAATAAATAACTTATTTTTATTAACAAAACAAGCTCTTAGATAATATTAGCTTGAAAATAAGATTACTTAGCATGTGTTTTAGTAGCATAGAAATAATTATAACAAATAATTTAATATATATTTATTAACATAGATTATGGTATTAAAATTATCAATTGGTTCCGAGTGAAACTATTCACTGATTTTATTAAAAGAAAGTAAACAAATTAATAAAGTGTAAAAGTGTATTAAAAATATGATTTTGATACATAAATTATTATTTATTCTCCATATGAAGAGGTTTTGAATTATTTGATTTTCTGTTTATTCACTACACTTTCAAGAGTAGAAATAATTAGCATTTATTAACATTGGCTAAGGCTCAGTAAAAAGTGCAACCATTAATGCTGCAACTAATAAACATCTAACCTAACTTAATTCTTTCTGAAATCCAAATTATTTTTTTTGTTAATTTACTGAACAATAAATATCTGCTATCGGGCAATGTCCTATATTGACAAATCATTTCTCTTATTATTTCTCTCATCATTTGACGATAATTCTTTGATTAAAGATTGCTTACCGAACCCAACCATTATTTATTTAATTGTATTTTATTTATCTGGGATTAATGGGTCAGAGAATTTGCCCTGTGGTTATTGACAATTGTGCAACTAATTGTATGAAAGAGAAAGGAAAATTTAATTTTTATTAATCAAATGTGTATTCACATTGGGGATGTTTTTAAATTTAAATTTTGCCAATTACTTCCAAATGGAAATTTTATTACCTTTTAATTTGCTAAATTTGTTTAGATTATTCTTCTTGTTTCACCATAATTGGGTTGAAATCAGTATAGTGAATTTACAAATAGTTGGCCTTTCAAATGGCGCTATGGTCACATTTATACTTTTGTATAATATGTAATAATTCCTGAGGTTTCTTCAGGAAATAGTGACCAATACATATTATATATTATTAGGACCTTAGAGATTATATAATGATAATACTGATTGAATAAATCTTGTTTTTCTTATTGTAAGGTATCTCATATTTTTGATTTACAATTAAAACTTTAAAATTGGTATTGTTAACCAAAATAAATACAAATTTTTAAAACAAAATTGGTCCAACAGTTTTTGAAATATGAGAGCTGACGTACATACATTTTGTGTACAAAATTTTAGAGTTCACATAATTCTTAACATTATTATTTTTTTTCCATTATCAAAATACTATCTGTCTAATTCAATGAATGAGAGAGTAAAATACATTGCATTAAATTCCTCATTTATACTAACACTTTACGCATAATCGTATAATGACACATGCTTGCCTCCTAGCAAACATTTTGCATTAAATTATTTCAAAAAATTAGTCTGTATGATCAAGCTATAAATACCAGTTTTCAAGGTGTCTTTTTTTAAATGTTTTTTTATTTAGGTAATTCTTGCATAACAGGAAGGAAATACATTACTAAAATACCAGTATTTCCTCATTTATTAGAGTTACATGGCGAATTTTAATGAATTCAAGGCAAAACCTGTGCCCACTAAAAAGATTACTATTTATTTTAGACTAATCAGGAAGTTATATACTTAAAAACTTCAGTTCTTAGTGATTTACTCTTGTATTTATTGTCGTAGATAGTAAATTGTGAAATAATTGAGTGCAGTATTAGTTACATAAAATAAGTGTAGCCTGTTATAAATAGACATAGAGGCACATTAAAATTTTAATCTGCCGCTGCTTTAATACAAGTTTTCTTTTAAAGTAATTTTTGTGATTGACCATAAAAAAATATCTAAACCCAATTTTATTGAAATAAGATCATGGGTTTTTCTAAAAAATGAACCTTAAAAGATGGACAGTGTTGCAGATAGATATGAAGTAGAGTAGTGGTTTTTATCTAGATCGTTCAATTTGGCCAAAGATCTTTTCCCTCAATATCAGAGTTAATGAATTTCTGGTTTATTACAAATTGTTTTCTTAAATTAAGAAGGATGAAGAAATATAGTTTCATAAGTTTACATAAATTTATTAGTTTTAAAAATAAACATTACTTTTTTGTTCAAAATTTTAAGGAGACAAATTAGTCTGATACTAAACTATTTAAATTAACAAATAGTCATTTTTCTTGGAACAAAATACGAGACAAAGAATTTTCCATGGAATAAAACCGAGTTGTAGGTGGCCATTTGAGGATTTATATATATATTGTCATTGGCAGCTTGGGTATGACTGTAATATCTATAATAAGTCCTCTGGGACACCATTTTATTTTAAATTTTAAACATTTTATTTTGTTATCATAATTTGTAATGATTGTTCCTGTTATATTTTATTTGTATTAATTTTATAATTATTAAATATTATTACCTTAAATAGAAAGATGAAGGTGAAGATTGATTGATACAAAAACTTAGGTACTTCAAAATGTAACAGACTTGAACATTTTGCATATAAACTGAAATTGACAATGTAATTCACTAGCTAGATTAAAAAAATAAATATATATATAAATATATATATATATATATAAATATATATATATATATATATATATATATATATATATATATATCCTATACCCCTATTTGGGGATGGTCATATGAGGAAGGGATTGAAGGTGCTCACTTTTTCCAACGTGATATCAGGAAAGAAAACCATAAACACAATTTTTAGTAAATTCTACTTTTTATTGAGTTTTGCCGATCATGGTTTTACCAGTGTAGGCATTTGCGAGGCAGCTTAACGCAGACTTCTCAGTCATGGTGGGCAAGAGTCAATAAAAAGCAGAATTTATTAAAAATTGTGATTGTAGTTTTCTTTCCTGATAATGGAGTTCTACCAAGTACCGTCGGTCAGTAGTATAAATCATATAATGTGATATCTCTACATTTTGCAGGAATTTATGAGAGGCTATAAAGAGTGAGTATTCTTTCAATTCCGCCATTTTTATTCACAGGTGAATGAAATTAATTTAAATCTTAAAATTTTGAAAGCCTAATTTTGTTACCAATTTTGACTGAACTCGTACGGTTTTTAACGATCATACTGTTTTATCTTTGTTTTAAACTTAATCCTCCAACCTACACAGTGTTCAAAATAATCTCAAAGTTTTAAAATTGTTTTTTTATTGACAAAATTTTGTTAAACAATTTATCTTATTTAGATTAGGTTTAATGAGTTTAAAATTTATATAACCAATAGTGAATTACTCATTGTTTGTCCTCTTAACTAATTGTATCTGATATCGTTTCAAGTTTAAGACATAGACCAAAAATCAGCAAAGTAAAGTTTTCTTAGAGTTAAAATGTTTGAAAAAAAATTGTTTGCAAGTACTTGCATATTTTTAGTAGTTATTAAAATTAAAGTATTTGTTCTACCTCCTTTTTTTACTCATTTAAGGAGGAAAATTTTAGTTTATAAAAGATGAAATTTACAGTGTGTCACTCACAAATGTAAAAACTAAGGCTTGTTTTCCATGAGGACGTTTTAATTAGAAACAGTTCCATCAGTGTCAAAAAATACCAGTTTAAAAAAGACCCTTTATTCATGGGGATAATTATGAGACAGGCCCTTGATTATTAGAATGTCAGTGCCTCTCAATCTGGTGTTTAATAAAGAGACAACAAAGTTTATCAGATACATGAAACATTGGATTTGCACAATAAACAAGACACCCATTACTGACAACATCATTCCTCATCACAAATCTTAGTTACTACATGCTGTACTATACATTTAAAAAAAAGTTGGTCATAATTTTGTGATAAATCATAGTTAACAAAAAATTTACTCTTTGTCCTGTTTGGACCACACAGATGTCTACAATCACAGCTAGAATTGGAACTATAGGAGGAATGAAGAGGGGAGGGGTGCTGCGAGAACTAAAAAAACATTTATACCATAGAAAATGGTTCAGACCTTATGTAAATTTTTGACGAAAATATGGGTTGAAAATTATATTTAAGGCCATTTTCAACCATATACTTAGTTATTTTTGTGCATCTTAGTTTTGTAGCACTAAGAATGTGACTATTTAAAGCGTTGTCATGGACTAAAACTACGAGCCTAAGCAAATTGTTCTATAACAATCATGAATATAAATGAAATTTAACATGCCCTCGTCAATCTATATTTTTAAATAGTTCTAGAGACAAATGATAGAGAGTGTTGTACATGTGACTAGGAAATAGTGACTTTGCAGTAGTCTATGTGTATATACTGTATGACATGAAATATATAATAGAGATCTGTAACATTTGTAAATTCTTGAACCCATCCCAGTTCTATGTTGTATTGAGTTAGAATAGGTTCATCTGTTGGTTACCAGTATTTTTAGTTGATATTGTAGTTTTTAAGCTAGCATTTAAGATCAACTAAACAAATTTTGCCGCTAAAGTCATTCCAGTTTAATTTATAACGTTGTACAATACTATTAAAGCAATAATAAGTTTGATATTTATTTTACTATAGTAAATTCTTGTCTCATTTTGAAAATAAATATATATTGTTTATATAAGTGAAATGCTTTGTAGAACATAAAGTAAACTATTTTCTTCTAGCACATTATGAATTTTTTTTTATTAAGTGTGATATTTGTATTTACTTTTGTAATAAATTGTGCGTAATTTTGTTTGTAATTTATGTTGAATATATGAATATAAAATTTTGTATTTGTGTTACATATTTAATAGACTATTTATTTGAAATACAGTGATTAAAAATTCAAACCTTTTCATTATTTTTAGAACATTATTACATTTTTCATTTATTACTTACAGTTGCAACTGAACCTGTAAGTAAGTTACTTGAGCGATCAAGTCCGAACTAAGTAAATGTTATCGAAGTGCTTATAGTCACTGCTAAAAACAAAATGTTTATTTCAAAATGAACAGTAAAACAAGTTATGACCTAAGTTTTTCTGCCACAGTCTACTAGTAGACTATCAATTCCTTAAGGATTTTTTTATGTAAACAAATCCTGTTGTTTTGTTTCCCAATTTTACATACAATATAATTTTAATCATTTAAAAGCAAAAATGTGCAGAAAAACACCTCAATAATATTAAATTTGTGGTATTTGAAGAAATGATGTTTACAAATTTCAAATTTTTCATATAAAATATTTGAGTAATTAACGAAAATAGAGAACAATGTGTTTTACAGGTTATGTAACCTATAAAACAAACCTCTTAAAATGGCTAATGATTATATGTGATATAACAGATGAGTTATAATCCCTCTCCCTGAACTTTTTTTTTCACAGATTGGTGTTAGAAAAAAAGCCTTTACATTGACTAAATAACTCATACACAATTTAAAATTTCAGGATCTAATGCCCTTTCATTTTGGAGGTAGGGCTGACTTTTTACTCTAAGAACTAAGGCATAAAGAGAACTCAAAAATCTTTATACCAAATATACAATTTTTTAAATCATGTTGGCTGTTTTTGTCAAGCATACATGTGATACATTGCTTATAAATTAAAAACAGTATTCGATTATAAATCCACCGATGGTGTTTAAACAGAAGTAAAATAACATGTATTGTTTTCAATGTATGCATGTTTTTTTTTGTATTTGTGGAGGAAATGTAATAAAAAATATTTTCAATTCTGCTTTTACCAACAGCTTTAGATACTAAAACCCAACCTAAACTATCTATTAAAAAAAGACCAATGAAAATATTTTGGAAACGATAAACAATTTTTGAGTTTTATTTATGTCATTGTTTTTAGAATAAAAAAGGTGGACCTAAATAACAAGTAACATGATTCCTTTTAAATTGAAAATTTTAAAATTGATCCCTTTAAAATTGGAGGGGCTTGAACCTTAGTTTACAAAAATCACGAAAAATATTGTTGGATCTATAACAAAACTATTTATATGTAAACACCATCTAGGAAAATGGGAAAAAGTACGGGAGAGGCATACTTAAAACTCCTGGTATAATGTTGGTTATGTAGAGATTGTGGATTTCTACCGAACTAGTAATTATTTCATAATTATGGTAAAAAAAAAAGAAAAGTAAAAGGTGTTATGCTGTCAGCTATGACTATGTATAGTAATTGTATCTACATTTATCATGTTGACACAAAGTTGGAATGAGATATATCTTCATAAGTAACACTCTCTCCTTCTCCCCACAACTTGCATTGTTAAATGCATTATTTTATAGTTTATGCAATAAAAAGTATTTTATAAATATAACATCTGATTATTTATTTAAATTCAAATTATGAACCGAAATTAACTGACATAGTAAATTTACTGTTACAACTATTCTTAACTTTTGCAATACTGAAAAGCTTCATTAGATTTTAGAGGGATCAACATACCAGGGTTATGCATCAAATCAACTATAAAGTTTGGACGAAGAAGTTTAGAAGGATAAAAAGGCCTAGGTGATGGAGGAATATCGGGCAGAGCAACTTCAACCCAAGACCTACCGTATTGTCCTCGCACTAGAGAACTTGGTAAGCCTACTTTATCAGCAAGAACTTTGAATAATAAAGCTCTTTCCAAGTAGAGACCAACTCTTAAGTATCCTATAGGAAGTAAGGTTGTCTCCAACTCTACCTGAAATGTCAAATATTAGTTTTAATCTTACAAGTATGAAAACATATCAGGAAAAAAAAACAAAACTGGAAGATAGAATTTTTAAAACCAAGTTGCATCATAATTAAACCTAACTTAACCTAACCTAATAAAATGAATAAAAAACATTTTATAATATTACTTATTAAATTATGTTATATATAAAACAATATTAATAATTAATAAAAATAGACAAAAAACTAAAGATGCTAAAACTATTTTTTAAACAACTTTTATTCAATAAAACTACTTCTTGAATTTCTTTAGACTATGATATTTTTCAAAGCATAGTCCACCACAAAGACCTAGCTGACATTCCACGTTCTACAAAAACTTGTTTCTTTTTGGTTTATTTTCAGGCTCCTCTCTCACTACAGTCCTTGCATACAATGCAGTCTTTGGTTTTCCTGTCTTCAAGGGGTCACAGTAAGTTTACTTTGCTATTCAATCGCTCCTCTTCTTCCAAATCTGATGGTTAGTGTCAGATTATATTTATATTTCTCACTTGTCTTACTAATTGTATGGCAAGGTGCTTCTTAAATTCTCATTGTCTTATGTTCTGCTGTTGAGGTTTGTCTTCGTTGAAGAAAAGGAATGTGTTGACTATTCCTGCTTCCAATAGCCAAAAAAGAACTTTGAATTATTAAATATTTTTTAATAGACTTTCTGATGAAAGCACAAGTTGATACATATTGATCAACTATATATCACCCTCCTCCTCCCCCATCGACTTGTATTTACATATAACAATAATTGTCTTCTTCACATTTTTCACAATACCTTTTTTCACTCGTCTTTCAGTCAGCATTGAGTCATCATAAAATATGATAAGCATTGTCACATCATTGGTATCTTGCCAAATTAAAAGTTAATACTTGTCATCTTTTCTAAAAAGCTTTTATTTCTCCTTGTGTTACTTTGTTGGCACTTCTTTTTTGATTTTTATAGCTGTTTTTTTTTTTCTTCCTTACTGGTTTTATTTGAGGAGGTAATCCTTTTCTGTTCTGCATGATAGTTCCAGTTATGTGAACTTTCATGCCATGAAGTACTGCTGCCAAGTCTAAACAAAATTTATATAAAACAACCAGTGAAAACATGAAGTCCTTCACAACACTATCATAATCTTCTTCTAGTTTTTTTACTAAGTGTAAAACTACCCTGCTAGTAATACCTAAGTCTTGGCTGTCCATGAGGTCTGTTGTTGAATTTTCAAATATGACTCAAGTCCACAAATGTACCCAGTGTTTGATTCTGAGACTACAAAAATCTTAATACTCCATTTGATGGGTTTGTCCTTATTATATACCTTGAACAGTACCTTGGCTTTAAATTATACAGTGCTCTCTTCAACACTGACTATGTTGAAGGATATAGTACTGTCTAGATTTTTTGTCTATAGTTATAAAGTACAACTCCCCCGCACTTTACCAGGACATGACATGTCTCCTACAACAGGCCCAATGTGAGGCGGACTGACATGGAGGTTCCAAAAAAGTTGTTGAAACCTCTCTTTAGAAAATATGTCCTTAAAAAAAAGTTGGTAATCAACATAGTCATTGGACAAAATAATTATCTAATTCGTACTTGGAGTTCATTTCCATGTTTATCAATGTCCGTAAAAATGCCTTAATTTCTGAAAGCATATCTGGTTTTCATGACCACCATATCAATCTTTTCTATAACAGAGGATTTTTCTTTAGCATACTTATTCATTTCATTTAATATTTCTGTCGGTAAACTGGTTGTAAAAAATAATTTAAAATATTCAATCTCTGTCTTGTGGCTTTGGGCCTCGAGGATGTTGAAAACCATCAACTACTTAATTACATTCATTAAAACTTAATCATTCCCTCCAGTCAATTTCTTCATTCTGCTCTTTAATCCTTTCTCCTTTGTCATCGATCTGTGGATCATTTCCATTTCCTCCAACTTGTTTTGCATTTTCATTATCATTGTCATCATTATTATTTACATTCTCTCCTAAACTTACACTTAAAAAATAAAACACCTTTACCGGCATCACTTCGGAACTCTTGTTCATGCTGTTCACCTACATTAGAATCAATATCGCTTTAATGATCAGACTCACTATCACAGAAACTATCTTCATTTTCCAGTTCATTTCCTATATCATCAGATTTATTAAGAAATGTATATGCATTACTCATTTTAAAAATACTAAAAATCGTAGAATGTAAACGGAAAACAAAACTAAAGTATATGACTAACACAGTAAAACATGTAGCACCACACTGGGGATTGAATGATATCAATATTTTATCGGAAACCCCATTTCACAGTGTTGCCAAAACTTTAAAACACAAGTATTCAGTATTTCTTTTCAAGGTTTCACTACACTATAGAGTGAAATAGAATATTTATGATAAATCCAAATAAAACATGTAAAGTGGATAGCTGAGTAGAATGGAAAATCGCTAGTAACCAGCAGTGGTGGACATTCGACCTGAGAGGACTGTGGAAGTAAAAACAATTCCGATTTGGTATAGAAATTGCGGTGGGCAGCTCACTCGAGCTGAGATCAACTTTCTTAAAAGACCATTCAGATGCAGAGAGATAAATATTAATTAAAACATCTTATGCACTACTGTATGACCATGTTATTTAAATTTGTTTCCTATAACATTTTATTCCATTTTTTTCTGTTTATTTTTCTGTGTATCCATGTATGTTATTGTGTTTTGTTCTACCTGTATTCTACACATGTTTAATAAAATGAAAGTGTGGTACCATGTTTATGTTTTTTCATATCTTGTTAGTCTAATTGGCAATCCGGGCTACTCTTGGTCCTATTTAGTTCAGATATTTAACATTCTACTGTATTAGTAACCACAATTAAAGTTGAGATCACAAAAATATCCAAACTAATCAATTACCTTAAGCTCAGTTAGATGCAGTTCAAGCGTGTGGTTAGTACAACTCTGAGTGGGTTCAGGACCACACAATTGGTCATTCACAAATTTGGCAATTACTTTTGTCATAGCTCGAACTACATTTGCATCAACTACAGTCGGTTCTTTGGATACGCAAGGATAATTACTGTGAAAATATCAAAGAAAACAATTGTTATAATAGAAAGACAAAATAAAAAGCTATTCTGATAATTGTGGGAAACACATAAATAAACTCAGTATGCAGCAGACTGGCTATATATTGAAGTAATTGATTTTCATATTTTCACCACTTAATATGAATAACAAATGTTTTTGCCCTGGAATTAAAATTTAATGTTTTAAGTTTAAAATGACATAGTTTGATAAGTGATTTGAGCTTATGCAGGAAGGGTACATAAAATGACCTAATAGTTGTGCTATAAAAATACTCATTTCATCTTTAAATTTAAGATTTGTGTTGAACAACTAAGAAATATTAATTAACTAGTTTTGCAATTAAAAGAATATTTTACTTTAAGCTATTGTTACCTTTTGTAATATCTACCTTTACAAACATGAAATTATATATTTGGGATATTATATTATTTCGTTTTTGGACAGCAATATTGTTGGCTCGATAATAAAAGGACCTTAATTTGGCACTGTTCAGAAATCTACCATTAGTTTTGTATAAATGTGGGGTTTTGCACAGTGCTAAGTGAGTTATAGTTTAATTATTGTAGCACTATCATACATTTAGTCATGTATCACTGAGGATGGCGACTTTGTTATTGAAATGTGTTTGATTTAGTAAACATAATTTTTGTGAGATCTTGTGTTTTATTCTATATATCAGAAACCTATAATTTTAAAATTCTACAAACATCAAAAAATAGTCATATAATGTGAACCCTATGTATTTTTTAAATTATGAAAACCTCAATTCATTCTTTTCCTACTGTAATTCATGAGAAAATATTGATTTTAAAAAAGTTTGAAATTTCAGCATAAAAAGGTTTTCTTATAAGACAGGACTTTGTACAGTACTTCATTGCCAAATTATTTCAATACTTACAGCAATACCTTTTGATCAATGTCTAATTTATTTATTTCTTCTTTCAACCTTTCTAAATACTGACTAAGGTAAATATCTGGTATCAGTTTCAAAGATTTAAATGTATCTATGCTTTCTTTTCTTTTCGTGGATGTAGTTAAATTACTTTGTTTCTTTTCCATTTTTCCTGATTTCCTTTTAACAATACTTGATGTTTTTGATCCTGAAATATTAATATCTTAAGTGTAATGAAAGATCTAATTCTAATTAATTAATAAAATAAATAAGTAAACATATATATTTAGTCAATACATAACTTTCCAATTTATCAATTTATAGTACAAACTAAGTGGTTTAAAAGGCACACATGCTATAAATCAGTGACTGTATTATTTTGAAGTGTGGCTATTAACCCCAGATTACTTTTCTTAGTTATTGTTACGTGATCACTATTCATTCGTAAATTTTACTACATTCTGTTTTTATTTTTATTTATATTTTTTAAACTTTACTTTAGTGTTGACTATTTTTTTATATTAAATCCATTATTGTTTTTAAGTGTTTATAAAAATATTTAACAATGAATTCCTACATATTTTAACTGTAAAAAAAAAAAAAAAATACCACCACTACAAGTACGTTTAAAAATAATTAATCTGAAAAAAAATCGAAAAAAATCGTTAAATAAGAAAGACTGATTTTTGGTGCTTTCTTGCAACTTTAGCAATAGTGAGCAAGGTGTAATCCCCTCCATCTATTGTTAAATTTCTAAGAACGTGCAACTAACAGTTCGGCAGTAGCCTGTGTTTAAAGAGACAGTATGATCTGAACTACATCACAATAATGTCAAACTTTAATATAGAGCACATGTCAATGTGATTTTTTTTTTTTTGAAAATTTGGAAAATCTCATATATAAATACATCATTTGTTAAATTATGGTGATGAGTAAATTATGGCAGCATTCTCATATTTTCATTGGTTAAAAAAAAATTAAAGATCAAAGGGAAGTGATTAGAGATGACTCAATCTTTAGTCGTCCTTATATATAAAAAACAAATGCTAACATTTTAAAAGTTGGTGAAATTGTTCAAAAAAATCGTCACATAGCATTTAAGCAGTTTCTAAATTAACCAACATTTTGATAAAAAACTGTTTTATCAAAATTTACACAAAAATTTGAACAATAAAAAAAGACGCTTAATGATGGTGCCAAGTCTCCTCAATTCTGAGCAAAAGGTAAATGAAAAGAATGTTTTTTCTGACTTCCTGAAAATGATCCAAAATTTTTAGAAAATATAATAACTGGTGGCAATTGATAAATCAGGGTTCTTCAGTATAACCCAGAAACTGAATACCAATTCTTTCACTGGAAGATTCCATGGATGAGCTAGTCCAAATTCAAAAAAATATGATAGGTTTCTTCCAGTATTGTCATTTTGATTGAGTGCCTGAAGGTCAAACTGATCTACTATAAGGAGGACAGCTTTTTATGAATGAATAAATGAGAAAAAGAAGATAAAAAATGTGAAAGAATGACTCATGGATTCTTCATCAAGACAATTTGCTGTCTGTTGAGAAATTTTTGAAGAAGCACAGAATCCCCACATTGGAACATACACTGTACTTACTTGATTAGCGCTAGAGAAAGGTGGCTTCAACTCGGACACCAAAGCATTACTTCTACAAGTTTTATGTGAATTACATGATGAAATAAAGAAACTTTACCTGAGGAAGATGAACTCAATTTCAAACCAATAAACTAAAGATATGTACAAATACTCAGTATTAATGAAAGTTATTTAGCCTAGGAATGAGAATCCATATTAGAATGCTTAAAACAATTAAGTTAAATAAAAAGTAAATCATATTAAAAAAAAACTAAACATCCTAGGGTTGCTAAACCACTAATTAATTCTTTAAAAAATTGTTATAAGTTGGTGCTTAGGTCTACTTTAACAAAAATCCCTCAAAACTATCCCTTTATGGTTAAAAAAGGCATTTACATACATATATTTTATGTAAAATATTACCATAGTTTAGATACATTTTGTATAAATATTTTAAAACTGTCAGTACTACTAGTGCTACTCATGGTAGTTGTGGAATTATTATTTAATTCAACTCCTAATAATAGCATTTTTACTTATAAACTTTGTGTAGACCATTTTTATCAATATAATTTGCAGTTTTTGCAGAGTAGCTTTTGAAAATTTTAAATTTGTAAGAAGACTTTTAAAATATTTAAACCCAGTGGTTTGGGGGCTGGAAATTAGGCTGCAGGCTGTTAAACTTTTTGTTTCGAAGGCACTAGATCTGTGTTAGGCCGTGTTATGGTCAGAGCCCAGAATGACAATGGTGTCTGTGGTGTGATTTAGCATCTACTGCCCTAAAGGTGTGAAACCGGCTGAAATGTATCGTCAAGTTAAAGATGTTTACGGTAAAGATGCGATGAGTGATGGAATGGTGAGAAAGTTGGTTAGAATGTTTAATGAAGGTAAAACAAATGTCCACGATGAGGCTCGGAGAGGTCAGCCTTCTGTTGACTGGTGATTTGGTAATAAAAGTTGAGGAAAAAATCCACGAGAACAGAGGTTTCACAAGGACAAAGCTTTCCGACGAATTTCTGAAAATTTCATGAACTGTTTTGTACGAAATTGTTACAGACTGCTTAGGTTATCACAAGCTTTATTCCAGATGGGTTCCAAAAAATGTTCACTGATGTTCACAAAACCAAGCCACTTGGCAGTGGTTTGACATTTCTCACACTGTACAGTGAAGAGGAAGAGGACTTTTTAAACCAAATTGTGACAGGTGATGAAACTTGGGTTTGTCATGTCATACCAGAATCTAAACAACAGTCAATGGATTGGCGACACAGTCAATGTCTGAAAAAACAAAAGTTCAAATGACAATGTCAGCACACAAAATAATTTGCACTGTGTTCTGGGATAGGAAAAGGGATTTTGCTTACTGAATTTCTTCCCAGGGGAGAAACTATTAATACAGCACGATATTGTGAGACTGTAAGAAAAATATGGCGTGCAATTCAAAACAAAGGAGAGGAATGCTCGGTAAAGGAATTGTGTTGCTCCATGACAATGCTTGCTCCCATACTCAAACGGTGATTCAACAGTTTAATTGGGAGCAGTTTGATCACCCGCCGTACAGCCCGGACTTGGCGCCGTCCAACTATCACTTGTTCTTGGACATGAAGCGTGAGCTAGGCGGCAAGCGCTTTGAATCTGACGATGAGGTGAAAAATAATGTGGAGTCGTGGCTATCGTCACTAGAGGGGGGGGGGAGTTTCTATAAAGAAGGTATAGAAAAGCTGGTCACCCGCTACGACAAGTGTTTGAAGATTGGCGGAAAATATGCAAGAAAATAGTTTAAGGTATGCTCTTTCATGTAAAAATAAAATTGGATTGAAAAAATTTGTTTCACTAGTTTTTTTCAAAACGGTACCTACTTTCCGAATACGCCTCGTATATAACCAAAAAATTACAGAACTACTTATTATTTTGTTGTTTTTAAATTAGTAAATTATAAATTGTTAAGACATTTCTGCTTTTTGTTTTGTAGTTAAAAACATTATAATGGAATGTTATTTTTTTCACTAAAATATGTTCTCACATGCCAACACTATATTTAAAACAAAAATTTTCCCATAGCTTATTGAGTAGTAGTTGTCAATATTACTGATGCATTTGCTCTGTAATCTCTAAAGAATAATTAATTGTATAACAGACTTTGTTATCTTGACTTACTGACTTACCACAAAAATGCATGTCGTCAAGCCCTAATCAGTTAGAGGCTATTAACAATTATCGTAATAATTGCAAAGCTGTTTCTTATGATGGTGTTATTTTTATTCTCACAAAAAGTTGTTCTCAGATACTTAATAATCTTTTTTTTAAATTAATTAATCAGTGGTTGTCAGTATTACAGAAGCACCCTAATCGCTATCACAGTCTACTTTATTTTGTGGGCTCTAATCTGTAAGAGAAGTATGAATTGGTGATAAACTAATCATTTCATACTTAAATACTTTTCTGGAAAGAAATTTTACATCAATATCATATAGATTGATATGGCTATAAGCAAATATTATTTATATTACCTTTTTCTTCAACATTTTCCAAAATAATTGAAGGTGTTTTGGGATTTTCAAAACGGACAACATAAACTAATTTACATGGAGCAGCACCACAACTGTTGAGATCTTTGAGGTTAGGAAATTCCCCTTGTAAAACTTTGTCAGGTTTTATTGGCACACGGGTGATGTAGAAATTAGAATCAATCACATCAGTGAAATCTAATCTGCCTATATACGCAAACTTGAGAGATAGAAAGTTATTCAAAAGCGTTTCCAAAGCTACATCCCATGCAGAGCATTCGTTTCTGAGGGTTCTGTTTTCATATAACCTTGAACACACAATAATATTTGTTAAAAGTAAAAAATATTACTGAGCTTACAAAACTATGCTATGGAAATAATTTATTTTTCCATTATGGTGGGCGAGTTTTAAGTCCTCCCCAACCCTTAATTTTTCCACAAATTTTCGAGGTGGTTTTGCTACTTTATAGACCAAAAACAATAACATTTGGTTCATTGGAAAAATTTTTGGTTTATCATTTTCAATTTAGGTGATAACTTTACAAATCTGAAATACAAAGGAGATTTTTACTCTAAAAATAAAGGCAGGAATGGAACTCAAAATTTTTTGTCCCTTCCTAAAATATTACCGTATTAATAATGAAAATTATTTTTTAATCTTTTTAAAAGGTACATGTGCTACATTTATCATGACTGACTTTTGATTCTAAAGTACAAACAGACTTGAAAATAACTTTTATTGTTTTCACATTGGGCACGACTATCTCCAAGCCCATCTAAACAGAATTGGCCTAGCAGACGAAGACACCTGCCCACTGTGACAAGCAGGAAGAATGGACAGTGAACACTTCTACCAATGTGCCCAACTTCAGTCAATACCGCAGAACACAGTCATTCTATACTGGGAGGCTCGGTGTTGAATGGCAGAACAGTCAAAGATGGGCGTTGGATAAAGTCAGTATTTTGTTTTCTTAGATTTAAATAATTAACATTTTAGATTTATAGTTTTTGTAACAATTAACATTAACTTCAATATGAGAAAATTTGTCTATCTAGTACAAGATTAAACGTTGCAACTTTGCAATTAAATAAATTCGTCAAACTTTTTACCCTCTAAAAACTCAAAATGTTGACCATAATTTCAACACATTTAATATAATTATAATTTCAATGGAATTCAGTAAGCATATGTCTTTTGAGATGCTAAACAAAATTTGCAACAAGTTTTTGCCCAACGTAAGGGGAAACTGAAATTTACAAATGGACACACTTGTAATTTTTAAACTTCTTCTTGTCATGTTTAAAATTAAACTGATTTGTTTTAAGTTAAATTATTATAATAAATAAATAATTGTAACAATATTTTTCAGTCTTAACCAATTTAGTTGATTAACAAACTTGACAAAGGATATAGATAGGTACAAAGGTTCCTGTCAAATTTGGAATAAATTTCAAATGTGCATTATAAGCAGCTTAATTTATTACAGAAGTTTACTAATATATTTTTTACTTATAATACACATAAATTAGTGGAAATATAATTAATTTATGTAAAACATATCAAAACTAACCAATTGAGAGCTCCCAGTTGGTAAAGATCAGAAGCAAGTGTCTTATCGCCCATGATAGCAAAGTATACTAAGTTAGCGACTACTTGCAACAATGGTAGAGTTGTTGAAGCCTTTGTTAGACTTTCCCATATAGTTTCAAGTCCTGCATCATTATGTAACCACTCCCTTATTTCAGAACTACAAAGTAATGCATTTATAGCTTCACATGCTGCTATTCTTAGTGGAATCGTGTCTTCCGGCCTCTCCTATAATTAAGAAAGATTTTTTAAGTTAATTACTCTAATTGTTGTTTCTTTATTAAACGATTTATGGTGTTATTATTTCATAGATAGCGTTGTGAGTTACTTCTGTTAAATTACAGATCTATCTAACACAAAGGAAATCATTGTAAACCATTCACTCAACTGATGAGTTTGTCAAGGGGGCAAACATCTCCTTTATACTCCAAGTAATCTTTCAAAACCAAATTATGTAACTAGATTTAGATAAGGTTAAGAAATATTGTATAATATTGAACATTTATCTCAATATGTTTCTATTCATATCTGGAATAATATAGAATTACTTTTCATTACACCATTTAAGTTGCCAAAATTTTAAAGAATTAATTTTTATATGACAAATTTCATTAGACAGAAAACATTTTGATAATTTTGTGGGAATCTTGTAATCCAATACTTGTACCAGATTAACTGTAAAAAAATATTAATTTGTCACAACTGCTACAACTAAAAATCATGTCATGAAATTTATAATTAATATGTAGTATAGTAAATAATAGGGTTAAAAGACACGACGTGACTGGATCCATAGAATATAGGTCAAAGATCCTGATTGGTTCCGAGCTCATGCGAGTGTAGTAAAATTAATTTTAAAAAACCGTAAAATATTAATAAAAAAGTCAAGAAAACAATTTTGTGTTATAAATAGTTTTAAAATGATTTTATAATAAATGTTTTATAGTAAAACATTGTAGATGTGTAAAATGAATAATTAAATACGAATTGATGTGTCAAGGGGTTTTTGGAGGTAACGCGGGAGAGAAAATCTCGTGGTTTCGTCAGTCTTGGAACAGAGCTTGGAAGTGAAGGTTGTGTTAAAAAGTCTCAGGAAAGAGTTTAGAGGTGATGGTCGTGTTAAAAAAGTCTTGGTAGATGTGTTGTGGAAATTGGACCTATGAAAGTTTGAATGTGAATGTTTTGTTAAAAATGTAATATATTTAATTTTTAGTCTCAAATAGAGATTAGCAGTGTTTGAAAAACTAGTAAAGAGTGTGTTCAATGACAATGTCGCGGGAACAAAGAGATGTATAGACTCAGTGTAGACGAAGGACAGACGTAATGAGACAGTTGGTATAATGTGAATGACTGGACAATATTAATATCAGTATTTAGATGAACACTCATGTTTGCGAGAGTAATAATAAAAGGAGACAAAGAACTATTAATAAAAAACTAAAGCATTAGTTTTAAAAGACTATGTTCTCTATACGCGAGTTTGAAACAGATCATCTTCCGCGCAGTGAGAATTTTGTTGAGATAAACATTCCGTTAAAGACAATAAACACGCTATGAACTATTTTAAGAAAAACATTTCGAGTGTGCTGTGCAAATTTACTCGACATGAACTTTTCGGAAAGCAACGCTTGCAGTAATCTACAAGATACGGGACGTCTGAACTACTATCTTCGGACATTTTAAATAAAAATTGGTGTTGTGGTATAAACACCTTATGTTAACTTAGGATTAAGGACTTATATTGTATTTTGATATATTTGCTATACATGTTTGATCTTTTTAATCTGCTTAAAAAATATTTTAAGAAAAATAAATTAATAAAATAATGAAATTTTAATATTTAAAGTAAATCTCCATCAGAGATCTACAAAATAATTTAAATTTAAATTAAAAAAGTAACTTCCTGTTGCAACATTTTTGAATAGAAAAAGAAAAGTATAATAAAGAGTTTTTATAAAATTTATAACATGTGTTTTATAAAAATAAAAAATAATTGTACGATGTTTAATAAAAAATAAATAAATATGTACAATTTCAGCAGAAAAAGACTTGTATCTTTCTTTCATCACCTATGCCAAGTACGTCTTTAAAAGAACTTGAGACCTCGAGTTATTTTGATAATTTAAATTCATGTTTTTTCAAAATTGATGTCAACACATCTGGCGCCCATTAGCTGAGCAATAACTTTAAAATCATTAATGTTTTTCAAGAAAAAATAAAATAAAATTCGTATTTTTTTTTAAATAATATTTTTATAATATTAAAGTGGCCTGTTTTAATAAATTATTACAAATACAGATAGAACTATTGTCAAAAGAGTCACTAATTTCAAAACAATTTGCAATTTAAGGGTGAAACATTTGTTAAATGA
Organism: Aphrophora alni; assembly: GCA_963513935.1. NCBI lineage: Eukaryota > Metazoa > Arthropoda > Insecta > Hemiptera > Aphrophoridae > Aphrophora > Aphrophora alni. The sequence continues at coordinate 17,994,957 of OY740767.1, forward strand.
GACAAAAGAGAAAAGTAGTATTGAACTTGAAGAGATCTTAATTTTTTATTTTTACTTGAAGAAAAAAGTGAATTTATCTGTTGTTATTTTATAATTTATGGGCGCCAGACTTTTCGTCATTATTTAACATATAAAAAATGAATTTAATAAATTTATTATCTCAGAGGTCGTAAGCTCTTTTAAAAGTGTACTCACAGTGATTTTGGATTCTAGAAATGAAAACACTTGTAGCTGAAATTTAACAAACATTTATTAACACTTTAACTGCCAGCCCTATAAGTGAAAATGTACCTCCGGGCCAGATATTTTGGCCAGATATAGGCATAACCAAAACGTAAACATGCACTGTTTCTTTGCAATGATTATTATACAACAGTAATAAAGAAGTAATACATAACTATCTTTTTTATTCTATAACACAAAAACTAAAAACAAAGTAATTCAAACAACACATTCGATAATAAACAACCTAAACACGAAGTACAATGTTACATAGGTTATAGGCCAAACTAAACTGTTGTAAACAACACTCAGGGCTGCCAACTTGAAGACCAAATTATGAATGCTGTTCTATGGGACCAGATGAGTTGAAAACAACATTATATCTCTATGGAAACGTGTTCCTATTTAATACATTCATGTTTAAAAGTGACAGTAGACCGTGTGACGATCAGATACACGTGGCCTCCGGGACAAATCAGATGTGTATCTGATTAGATACATATGGCACTTAAAGTGTTAAACATGAAATCATTTAAATTATATATATATATATATATATATATATATATATATATATATTCAATATATATCCTAGTTAAAAATTATTATTGTTACCTTTGAAGAAGGTCTATTTTTTAAATCATGAATTTATCTTTAAGTTGCAACTGTTAAGTATTTTATTTATTCAAAACAGATTATGATTATCTGTCTTTTAGTATTGAATTTACGTTATTAACTTTGTTATTTCTCAAAAACATAAATGACACATTAAATTATTAAATCTTTTAAGAACAAAACACATTAGATATAAAAATTTTACATAAATACATGAAATTTTATTTTCAGCGTTATATAACGCTGTTTACCAGTCTTTGTTGAACTTTCCTCCATGAAGAACACTAGATGTCTGTCCGTCTAAGTCTCGCAGATCGCACATTTCAAGTTTGTGAAGTTCACTCGGTTTATATTCGCGTTTAGAATGTTTATCAATTTTATAGTTCATTAAACGCTTCACGAATGTTCATCTTCCAACCGTATTTGAACATGATACGAATAATCATTTATTGTCTTTTCACGTGACACGTTGTTCATTGAACACTTTGTCCAGATTTAGAAAGACTGATACTGTTCGTCACACAAAATTAATACATCTCAACGTTCAAATTTAAGTTTAAAATGTTCTCTTAATACACTTTAACATTTTACAGTTCTTTTTTGTAAAAGTTACTTTATATAAAAAAGTCTGAACACTGCAAGCTCTGAACTCAGAGTCCACCTAACACACCTTGTCCCTTCAAATGCTGATCTAAGACTTTGTTAAAACACAACCAACCTCTCCAAACGTTGATCTAAGACTGCCTGTTGCCATGAGGTATATATTACTTCCGCCAGACTTTTCCCGGTTAACTGTTCCAAAGGTTCAACACACACCCCGTAAAACACTAAAATTTATATACACTATTTATTAAACAAATTATATTAAAATTTAACATCATTACTTATTTTGTTGCTCTGAAAATCTAATTTTCTCTTATAAATGAATTTATCAAATACAAAATGTTATTTAAACAGCTTCTCCCTCTATGTAGTTTACCGCATTTTTCAAACCTACAACAAACTTTAATTTTTCACATTGTCACAAGGGACAATATTATTACGGTTTTTAAGTTATTAAAAATTAATGTTTTTATATTCAGAAATATGTTCACCATGTGACGGGCTTCAAAAATGTGCAATTAAAGTTTTGATTATTGCACGTTAATTAGATGAAAACTACAAAATTTAGTGAACACAATTAGTTTGGTATAGCACAGTAAAGATTTTAATATTTTTGTCAATTCGAAATCTGTAGTTACTCCAGATTACAATTTCATGAAATTTTTCTTGATTCAGTTACACAATTTTAACAATTAACAATTTTGTCATGCAATTAGCTTCAACGTTTGGTTACATAAGTATCTAAAGTTAACCAGTTAGAGTTAGGATAAACTTTGATCACTGCAAATGATGATAATATACCTTGTAAGATATATGAAAGTTTTGTTTTTTATCTATCTCAATGATATTTCTTTTAAAATGTTACATCTATTATTCAGTTTTCACATAATATTGTTTTAAATGAAAATTTAAAAAAAGAAATCCCACCAAGTGAAAATAAAACAAGTTTCTCAGTTACTTTACAACTTGAAAATTAATCAGAACTAGTCAATAATATTAGCTGACTCCAGATATGAATAGAAAGAAACATAGTGAAATAAATTTTCAATAGTATACAATAATTTTTTAACCTTTAACTAAGTTTAGTTACATAATTTGTTGGTTTTGAAAGAGTACCTGCTTACAGAGAAGTTTATCCTCCTATGTCAGTTAACAATGATTTTCTTTGCATTAGAAAGATCTACAATTTGACAGAAATGGCTCTTGACGCTATCTATGAGACAACGGATGAAACCTTGTAGATTGCCACAAATAATGACTGAATATAGATTTATTTCGTATGCTATTTTATTTAAAACTGCCACATTGCAGACAATTTATGCAAGAGACATTTAAGATTCCCCCCCCCCAGTGGAACCTTCTTAATGGTCTATATCAGTTAAGAGTATCTCCAAAATGATGAGACTTATTAAATGGACAAACATACATACTAATTGAGCAGTAATGAATGACTACCGAATCAAGTGCAATGCATTGCAGGTCATCCATGGTGTGTATCTTTACTGGTGGATTTCGGTATGAATATTGCGATTTTTAGAATAATCTTCTTTGGAAGGACCATTCATGGTAACCATTCTCTGAGTGTAATTTATTATAATACCTTACATTATATGATGCTCTCATTATATCTCGTTCTCATATGTTTTGAAATTGAGTAAAATAAGCCTAAAGTGGCTGAACTGTTTGCTTGTTGCTCAGATGTAATGCCATCAACTGGGCTCGAACCAGTGTAACTTTTAACAGTTTACTGATTTGAAATGGAGTGCAATACACATATTTTATGTCTCTACCAACTGGCCACACCAATCCTCAAATATTATACTATATCAATTATATAGTTAAGGAGAGTAATGACATGAAAATATTGGTATCGTGCTTTCAGCAGTGCAGTATATTTATATCCCCTAATTCATATTCAGACAATTTATTGGAACAATATCTGACTTTAGAATGTTTGTTAGACATTATCTCAAATAGAGACAGTCTGACTAACTCTTGAGTATACGACTGAAAATTTATGTTTTAGATCAAATTGTGTAAGTTTTGAAGTAAAATGTGGGGAAGAATGACAACTGATTGTCTATTTTATCACAAGAACACATGGTCCAAATTGTGCAAAATTTTAACGCTCGGGTTAGGAAAATCATTATTTTGCTCATAGTAATTTTAACAGTGGTGTGAAATATAGTATGACCTTCAAATAGTATTTAAAGTATTAAATATTTTAATTGTGTGCTTTTATCACAGTAAGTTTGAATCTGACTTGCCCCACAAATTCCCTAAAATCCAAGATATTAAAAATCATTATTTACCTAAGCTTAAAATATTTATAAGTTTGAATAAGTTTTAGATTGGTTTGTACAAGATGATTATAGAAAGTTGTATATTGACTAAATTAACGATTTGTTTTTTGAAATTGGGAACCTGTATCCTAAAAAATACAAATGTTATTTGCTAACAGTTATGTCTTTGTGGCCCAGCCAAGGAACCCACCAAACCAAAACTATAATAAGTATAAATTAGGATTTAAAGGAATTCTAAATAATAAAATATGAATTGGCACTTGCAATTTTGTTGAGCAGTGCAATATCACGTAGAAGGGGGGAGAGATGAGGAGTGGAGGGCTTGAACCAGTGAGCCGAGCGGGAGTCTGTTCCGAGAGCCGCGAGAAGGAAGACCGCTATGGGACGAGGACAGTCCATTTTCGGCCACGTGCTAGCTAAATTAAACGGTATGTTTTTCGGCCACTATTAAGGCTTTATCTTGCCGTTATGTCTTTTTAATAAATTATAAATATTTCTGTAATCTAATTCGGCGCTCAAATAAAATATAACATTTAATTTCACCTGCGCTGCGTGCGTTTATTAGCGTCCTAATCCGACTCCTTGGCCCATCCTGACAAGATTCGGCTAAAGTGTACGCGGTCTCCAGCCAGCCAGAGCTTCCAGCTGGTCAAAAGAAGTGGAGACGGTCTTTGTTACAGTTTCGTAGGGATACTCAGTCATAATCTTCTGACAAAATATCTTATTCTGTTTTTCATAAATTATTACAAAAGAAAAAATGTTGGATATTTTGTAATCTGTATTTATCATTTCTTCTACACATTTTATAATCAAAATGTTTCCACAGTATAGCTACTACTTGGGATTTTTTTAGTTTCTTAAAAACTATGTGAGTGTTTATAAAAGTTTCAATAATGCTGATATTCATTTGTTCAAAAAGTCAACATTAATTTACCTTAAAACAATGCAGCAGAGCTTTAACAAGTTCAGGTTGTATCATTTTCTCTCGTATCTCCTCCATACCAGCTAGAAAGGCTAAACAGTTGGCAATAGTAGTACCAACATTTACTGGTAACTGGTCACTTGGGTCCATCAGTAAGTTTATCAGAATTATCTAAGACAAAGAATTAGTTATGTAGTAAAACATTATGTTAATAACAGTCATCAAAAAAGGTGTCCGTTATTTCAATTGTAAATGGTATGAAGAATAATTAACCAATCTTCTCGATTTTAATAACGAACTGATTATAAGTATTGGGAGATTTGTTATTCGTTGTTGTGGTAACCTAGAAGGGAACTTGACATTCCAAAAACAACTATTCAGAATTTGCTTCATAAATATTTGAGATTGCATGCTTACAAAATCCAGATTAAATATGAAATTAAACAAGAAGATGGCTTTTAAAAAAAGTTGAATTCACTGTGACAATGATGAATGTAACAGGCATTGATGAAAGTTAACTAATCCAATTTTTTTTCAGGAATGAAGCAACTTTCCATATAAATGGCTGTGTTAACTACCACAATTATAGAATCTGAGGGCTTAGAAACCAACTGGAATTTTTCAGGATGTTTGTCATTCTCTTAAGATAAACATGTATTATGAAATTATGTATGATTGAGGTCATATACCAGTTCATGTTTGTTGAAAAACTATTACAGGTGTCACTTACTTGGACATGCTCAAACTTTACATTTTCCAAGAATTGATGACATAAAAAGAGAAAAGGAAATAAGTATCATTTTCAAGAAGACAGAGTGGCACTCCACTATACTCTCAATATAAAAGAATCTCTCAATAAGAGGTTTCCATTACGCCAAGCATGTAATACCAAAAATGGTAATTTTAACCTAAATAACCAAAAAATGGTTATATTGAGATTTGAATATTTAAAGTAACCCGGGAAACGTTAAAGTTGAATAAGGGAGGGGGTTTTAGAAGTCAAAAAGATGACTCAAATATATAGATTATTAAAACTAGGGTAATAAAAAATTAAATATAGGTTTCCAAAATAATAATGTCATGTATAAAAAATTAGTTATAAGTTGTAATAAATATTTAGGTAGTATTTGTATTGTGTTAGGTAAAATAATTTGAACCGTGTCAGTGTTGCTAGGTGTGAGAATAATTCTCGCATACGTTGCATATTAAATAGGACGCTTGGTTTGGAAGCTGGAAAAAGACACATGTGGTTTTGGTCAGTCTGGATGGAGGTCTTGAGGCAAGACTACGTTTGGTATATCTGGTTCTAGACAATAGAAAAGTGATGTAATAGTATTTTTCTTTAGTAATATGTAACAAATATGAACTAAATTGTTATGAGACGATATGTGAATAGAATTTGAGTATTTTTAATGCGTAGAACTGAATATTTTAATCTGTAGAACGTTTAAAGTGAATAGACAGCATTGGTGAACACGTGTTCCTTATAACACAAAGACAAAGTATCAAAAGTGTGTTTTATAAGGTGAGAACTATTTTAATAAAGAAACAATGCAATACAGTTTCAATTATGTATAGACGTAGGGGTGATATAGTTTGAACAATGAATTTTGCATACCTAACAAAAGATATTGCAATTTGGTGAACTAATGTTATAGAGATTAAATTTAATTTTGTGTTTCAAAGCAAGAAATAGAACAATTTGAACATTGATATGTACCATCTTCATAATATGAACAATAAATGTGTCGTTGTAAAACATGAAGCGTGGACTTATGATGTAACGGCTGGAGCGAGATTGGCGAGTCATCATGTAGACGTGCAGGACAATGAAGAAGTGATTTTAGAGGAAAAGTTCTGTTTAAAATGAGAAAACGTGTCTTGGTATAGCACGTATAAACTTTTTCCATGTAAAATAAAATATGTATTTGTAATAATTTAGAAATTTTTCAATATAATAAGTTTGAATTTATTACTTGATGTTTTTTGATTAATAAGACGCAATGTCTTATATTTCAAAATAAAATTAATATGTTAGAGTCTTTTTTAAGAAACTAGCTAATTGAGATTTATTTGTTTTTTGTAGAGAATCTACTTTATAGTAATTCAATTTCTTTTTTTTATGAGAAGTAAGATTAAATTCATTTCATTTTTTATTAAGAAGTTGCAACTGAAGACTAAAGTCAATAAAAATTAATTTTTTAATATTGAGACTTGAATATAATGGAATAACTGTGTAGGATGTGTTAACTTAAAATATATTGCTTGAATTTGCTCATTTACATGTATTCTTATTATGTTTGTTTTATTTTGTATAAATGTTAATACTTAACTCAATAAATTATGTTCAATTTCAGTTCAACAAAATAAGATTTTTTATTTCACCAAGAACCACTGAAGTACACTTTTAAAAGGACTTGCGACCCTGAGAGATTTTAATCATAATAACAATTAACTTCCTTCTTTTTTCAAAATTGGTAAGCTAACGCTTCCTGGCGCCCATAAAAAGCTTGGCATAGTTTTATAAATAATAATAAAACTTAAAATCATTTTTTTATATTATTTTAATAAAAATAAGTACTCTTCAAGTACGACAAGGCACATTTTTATATTTATTACAAGTGTCGCTCAACTCGGGGCTGTATTCTTATATTGAAAAATATAAGAATATAAGTCGAAAAAACAGTGGTTTCTTGGTGGATTAGAAATTCTTATCGAAAAGGTAAGAATATTCATAATCAACATAAAAATAAGAATGTTCTCTCTAAAATTTTTTTTATAATAAGTAGATAAGTAATTTTAAAATAACTAATTCTAAATTTAAAGTTTAAATAATAATAATAATTAAAAATGGAGGGAGATAATAATAATAAGTTAATAACTGATGTAGAGAGGATTAATGTAGAAGGTAGAGCAATAAGACAGGAAATTGAAAAAAATTTTTTAAACGTAAATAAAGAGTTTAGTGTAAATTTAGCAGCAAAGAGTAGTGATGGAAGAGTTTGTAACCTATGGTGGATAACAATGAGTAGGGAAGAATTAGAAAAACAATGGCATGTAAGGTTAGGACAAAATTTAATAGAAAGGGAATCTGAATTTAAAAAAGAAATAAAAAACATGATATTAGCTGGGTTTGAAGCGAGAAATGAAAGTTATAAAAAAATGAAGGATAGGCTATTAGAAGAAGCACCTCCCGTAACTATGGTAGCTGTAAGAGTGATAACCAATAAAGCAGAAAAAGATGATTATTATTGTAAATTTGATAATATAAAGAATGAGTTTTTTAGTAATAATAATAAAGTAAACAATGAGGTAGATAATAATGAAAATTTAAAAGTTAAGAAAAATGGTGGGGTTAGTGATTTTGATGGAATAAATAAAGTTTTAAGTGATTCAGTAAATAATAATAGTAATTTGGTAAAAGAAGATCAAAATTTAAAGAAAATGGAGGGTACTAATAATAATAATGATAATCTAAGGGCTGAACAGGTTAGAGTAATTGAACAGGGTAAAGTAGATAAGGGTGTAATAAATAATGATCAGGGTAAAGAAATTATCAAAATGTTAGAATTACTTTTGAAAGAATCAGAAAAGATGATGAATAAATTGGATAACTTTAATCAGGAATCAAAACAAGAAAATTTAGAATCAAGACAAGAAAAATTAAAAATTGAGACAATGGTTAAGCCTAATATGAGTAAGAATGAGTGTGTTGTGAATGATGGTTTAAGTCAGATTAAGTCCAAGATGTTGGGGGAAATAGAAAAGTTTGGGCAAAGTATGAACAGTAAATTTGAGATAGAAAAATTAAAAATTAAAATAATGAATAGGCCTAAGATATGTCAGAATGAATCTTTTGAAAACAATGAGTTAAAACAGTTAACAGGTAATGTTGAAATTAAGAAAAATGATGGGGTTACCAATTTTGATGGGGTTAGAGAGATTGTAAGTGATTTAAATAACAAGGGTAAAATTAAAGTAAATGAATGTGTGAATAAGATAAATGATGTAATAATAAAAGAGTCAGCTGTTTGTGTAAGAAGGCAAAACTTTTGTAGTAATGCAAGCTTTGAAAACTACGTAATGTTGAAATTTACAAGTATTTTTAAAATTCAAGAAAAAAAAATTAAAAGTTTTAGTGAACAGTATAATGTTGAATGTGAATATAAAAATGGGTGTGTGAAAGAGATTTTTGTAAAAGCAAAGGAGTATGATAAGGTTAGGAATGCTAAGCTGACAGATGACAAATTTGGGTCATTAGATTCTAAGATGTTTGAGAGAAAGAGAAATGTAGATATGTCTGTAAGGGAGAAAGAGAAAAGTATTTTGTCAATACTCAGAGACAATAACAAAGTGGGATCTTTTGTTAGGAAAGGGTCTGTTGTGATGACTAGGCTAGACACACTGTCCGTGTGGACAGAGGTATTTAACCCTAGAGATAGTTACAAAAATCAAATCATGTACTTTAAAATTTTTCACCAATCGGGGAACCATCGAAAGAAATAGATAATTTATAATTGTTGTAATCAATTGAAATTTGGAACGACGGATATAAATGTAAAGACATTTTTATAAACACACGGACTTGATTTTTAAGATAATTAATAAAAAGTAGTTAAGATTTTGTTAATAAGTAAGTTTAAGTTTGAAAATAAATAATTAAGAGTTATGAATACTAATAATTTGTGTGTACTGATAAATTTTGTAAGCTAAGACAGAAATATAGAAAATAATTATATGCCAAGCTAGTATGATTAAGAAGAAATAATATTTAGAAACGTTTAGGTATTTGCTAAGTGAAAGATGCAAGATTGTTAGTAAATAACCGAGTGTTGTTTACTCTAAGATAAATATTGATTTTACGTGACATAGATAAGATAGTTAGTTCGAAGCAAGGATTCAGAGTAGTGTTGAAGAAACAATATTCAATATTAAGTAGGTGGATTCAATAAAATATTCAATAATGACGAGAGAAATAGAATCTAGTTGGAGCTAAAAGGTTCACTTCTTATCAGTAGACAGATATATTGCTTCATACAGCTAGGGGAGATGTTTATTCCTTAGTCAGTCCTATGCATGACATTGAGACGAAATATAGGGTGTTACCAAAATGCTGTCTAGGAAAATAAAAAAAAAAAAACTTTTGACGTATAATTCTAATTTAACTTGTGTTTTCAAATAAAATTTGCTTAAATAAAGGATAATTGGCTTTAAATAAAGTAAACAAGAAGAAAAGTAGATTACTTAAATAACTTTAATAGTATTGAAGGTAAAATTTCTAGGTAAAGAACTTAGAATAAATTTTAAAAAATAAAATTTTCTTTTTGAATTTGAATAATAACATCTAGAAAGGATTACATAAACAGAAAATCGACGATGCTAGTAATAAACTTGGTAAAAATAAACATTATTTCAACTTCGGATGAAACGATTTTAATGAAATTTTTTATGAATTTTAAAATTTTCTTCGTGTAAAAGCATTTAAGGAGTACATGAACATTTATGGGAGGAGGCAGGGTAACGGTAGTCGAAAACATGTCTTATTCTTAGAAATAAGGCATGTAGACAGCATTAAAGGTGTATTGTGGTTGTAAGGTTGTGAGGTGGGCTTTATTCTGAACTGAGTAGGAATTTTGCATTTCAACCTTCTCACATCTGAAGATCATAATGCAGACTTCAATGTAAGTGTCTAAAGTTGTAATCAGAAGGATACAAAGTGTAATTAAGTCGACAAGAAGTGTCGTGGAAATTGGAGATAATAGGAGAATATACAAGGGACTACTAAATAATTGAAATTTGGATAAAAAAGTAAATTTTGGAAAATGATGAGTTAAAATTTGTAAAAGTTTTAAAATTAAAATGTTTTAAGTAAAATTGAAAGTATTTTTGATAAGATGATGGAGATTTTGTAACAACGGTTAAGACAATAATAATTTGATATAATATTACATAGAATTTCCATGTAATGATACTTTAGACAGATGATAGAAGAAAGATAAAGTGTAGTGTATACAGAACTGATCAATCTGTATATATACAAAATAAAACCGGACGTGACATTATTAGGGAGTAATTTAGTAAGAAAGATAGTAATTTTTAAAATGTATATAATAGATTAAGAGTAATAATGCTTGGCTTATATGTAAAAAAGTATTTGATATTTGTTTACAAAAGTAAAGAATAATAAAATAAGTAATTATATGCAAAATATTGTTAGATTTAAATAATTTGAGATTTGAAAGGTGACTTGTAAAGGAATTGAGTGGTTTTCAAGAGGCATTGCTAAGATGATAATAATATTGAAGTTTTTTGTTTTTTAATAATGAAATGGTAATAAAATGAATAATGAATAAAAATGTTAAAGTTTTTGTTTTTTAAAGAAGGAGATATAATTAATAAATAATAATAAGAGAGATTTTGATGAAATGTATAAATAAAATAAATAATTAACGATTTTTTAATAAATAATGTTTGAATTTAAAACAATAGATGATGTTAAGCAGTTATTTGATAAAGGTGTCTAAAGATTTTGATGAAATAAGGTGTTAGCTGGGAAAGCAATGATAATTTTTTTTATTTTTTTTTATTTTTGAAGTTTTTGTATACAAGTAATAGATGATTAAGAAGATTTTAATAAGAAGTAGTTTAAATGAGAGATTTTTGAGTTTTATATGAAGATGATGACTTTACAGAATTGTTGAGTAAAGTAGTACTTAAAAAGAAGTTGTTCTGTTAATAAACTTTTATAAAAAAGATAGTTAGGTTGCATTAATGGTAATTTTTTAGTTTTTAAGAGGTTTTTTGAATACTGCGATGAAATGAAGGAAATATACGACGATTTTAATGAAATAAAGGAAATATGCGACGATTTTAATGAAATAAAGGGAGATTTGAGGAATTCTACGAAATACGGCGATTATTATGATTTTTAAAGGAAGCTACGTTGAAATAAAGAGATTATTTATACAAATATGTAGGTAACCCGCGAGGTCTGCATAAATAGATGATGAAGAGTTTTTTGGGGATTAATGCAACTTGAATTATTAAAATATGAAAGATAAGATGGAAATAATTTTAAGATAAGGTACTAAAAGATGATACAATTGTAAAGAGGTAATTTTGAAATAGATGAGATGAGTTTATAAGTGATTTTTTTGTAATAATGATGTTATATTTTTTTGAATTTTAGTTGAAGAGAGGAGTTTTTGGTAATTGTAAAATCAGTAGTTAACATGTTGTCCCAGCGAGACAAAGAGTAATTAAGAATTTAAGTAAGAATAAATAATTATTGGATTTAAACTAAAATAATATAAGATTAAAATTGAAGAGTTTAAAGTAAATTAAAATGATTTTGAGTAATAAGTAAATAATTTTGTAATGATATTAAATAAAAATGAGAAGTTTTAATTTTGGATTGTATTGAAGTGAAAGAAATATTCAGATGAATAGTTAGAATCTTGGCAAAGAGATAGAGATATTTTTTTTTCTTTTAGCAATCAGGAGTAGACACTCTGACGTCGCAAGATAAAAGTTGAGTGATGGACAGCTCAATGATAAGAAGTTGATGAAGGTTTTTTGATGATGGATAGGACTTGGGTATAAGTGGTTTGATTGATTACAATATGCAATTAGGTAGATTTAGTGAATCAATAGATTATAAGATGATTAATGTGAGTTAAGAGAGAATATTTCTTATTTTAAAGTTTTGTTTTTTTTTTTATATGAATATTCTTAGTTGGCTAAAATTTTTTTTATTTTTGGAAATCTATAGGGACCGAATTTGAAAGTTTTTTTTTTGAAGTTAAAATTTTTTTTTGTCAAATAAAAGAGAAATCTGTGTTTCAATATATATATATATTGAATCACAGCTTTGATGGGGTATCTGTAATACCAAAAATGGTAATTTTAACCTAAATAACCAAAAAATGGTTATATTGAGATTTGAATATTTAAAGTAACCCGGGAAACGTTAAAGTTGAATAAGGGAGGGGGTTTTAGAAGTCAAAAAGATGACTCAAATATATAGATTATTAAAACTAGGGTAATAAAAAATTAAATATAGGTTTCCAAAATAATAATGTCATGTATAAAAAATTAGTTATAAGTTGTAATAAATATTTAGGTAGTATTTGTATTGTGTTAGGTAAAATAATTTGAACCGTGTCAGTGTTGCTAGGTGTGAGAATAATTCTCGCATACGTTGCATATTAAATAGGACGCTTGGTTTGGAAGCTGGAAAAAGACACATGTGGTTTTGGTCAGTCTGGATGGAGGTCTTGAGGCAAGACTACGTTTGGTATATCTGGTTCTAGACAATAGAAAAGTGATGTAATAGTATTTTTCTTTAGTAATATGTAACAAATATGAACTAAATTGTTATGAGACGATATGTGAATAGAATTTGAGTATTTTTAATGCGTAGAACTGAATATTTTAATCTGTAGAACGTTTAAAGTGAATAGACAGCATTGGTGAACACGTGTTCCTTATAACACAAAGACAAAGTATCAAAAGTGTGTTTTATAAGGTGAGAACTATTTTAATAAAGAAACAATGCAATACAGTTTCAATTATGTATAGACGTAGGGGTGATATAGTTTGAACAATGAATTTTGCATACCTAACAAAAGATATTGCAATTTGGTGAACTAATGTTATAGAGATTAAATTTAATTTTGTGTTTCAAAGCAAGAAATAGAACAATTTGAACATTGATATGTACCATCTTCATAATATGAACAATAAATGTGTCGTTGTAAAACATGAAGCGTGGACTTATGATGTAACGGCTGGAGCGAGATTGGCGAGTCATCATGTAGACGTGCAGGACAATGAAGAAGTGATTTTAGAGGAAAAGTTCTGTTTAAAATGAGAAAACGTGTCTTGGTATAGCACGTATAAACTTTTTCCATGTAAAATAAAATATGTATTTGTAATAATTTAGAAATTTTTCAATATAATAAGTTTGAATTTATTACTTGATGTTTTTTGATTAATAAGACGCAATGTCTTATATTTCAAAATAAAATTAATATGTTAGAGTCTTTTTTAAGAAACTAGCTAATTGAGATTTATTTGTTTTTTGTAGAGAATCTACTTTATAGTAATTCAATTTCTTTTTTTTATGAGAAGTAAGATTAAATTCATTTCATTTTTTATTAAGAAGTTGCAACTGAAGACTAAAGTCAATAAAAATTAATTTTTTAATATTGAGACTTGAATATAATGGAATAACTGTGTAGGATGTGTTAACTTAAAATATATTGCTTGAATTTGCTCATTTACATGTATTCTTATTATGTTTGTTTTATTTTGTATAAATGTTAATACTTAACTCAATAAATTATGTTCAATTTCAGTTCAACAAAATAAGATTTTTTATTTCACCAAGAACCACTGAAGTACACTTTTAAAAGGACTTGCGACCCTGAGAGATTTTAATCATAATAACAATTAACTTCCTTCTTTTTTCAAAATTGGTAAGCTAACGCTTCCTGGCGCCCATAAAAAGCTTGGCATAGTTTTATAAATAATAATAAAACTTAAAATCATTTTTTTATATTATTTTAATAAAAATAAGTACTCTTCAAGTACGACAAGGCACATTTTTATATTTATTACAAGCAATGGAGGGTCTCATATTGAAACTTAGTAGGTATGTAAAAAATTAATAAATTGATTATATTCTGAATCTTTTGGTAGATAAATAAACAATTTCCTGAACCATAAGCTTAGTTACTTTACCTCAAAATTATATACAGCTTTTTGATTATCCTGTGCATTGATTTAGTATATTATTTTTAAAGAATGTAATACATGAAGTTAGTGTGAGATTGAGCACTAACATAACACACTTCTGAAAATAAAATGACGTCGTGTCCGGGTAGAGCTAGCGTATAGCACAGTGGAGGGAGACGTCGGCTGTCTAGCCGGGGACGGGTTTTTAGTGTGGGGAATGGTGATGTATTTTTAGAAGCGAAAATAGTAAGCAGCTCTCGGGTCAAAGTAAGGGAGATCGGGTATGGAATAAGAGTATGGGCGAGGTTGTGGTGAAAGGGGAGTGGGAGGTCGCCACGACGGGCAAGGAGTAGGAGTTCGGCCCTTAGAAGAGCCGTATGAGTGCGACTGTGGAGTTTTATTTTCGTGGCCCTGAAAACGGCCTTTCTCTGTTGGCGGTGTCTTGTGGAGACTCTGCCGCAGCTCACGGCTAATCCTCCACTGCACTCGTCTCACGGCCCGTCGTTGCTGGTTCTTTCGCCTCCCCGGCATTTAGCCAGGGGTCCGCCGGGTAGCCACTACCCTATTGAATTTCCCTATCGGGAGGCGGTGAGGTAGTAGCTCGCTGGGTTTCTTCTATTTGGCTATTTCCCTATCGGGAGGCGAGTTGACGAGTCAAGGTGTTTGAAAGAAAAACACAAGTTTTCAGGCTTATGAGTCCTTGTTGTCCTTGAGGCACTTTTCCGGCTGGTAATGCGTGAGTGTGTGTAGAGCTGCTAGTGATTCGTCTAACAAGGCTGAATAGTGTCCTTGTGGTGGCAAGCTGAAGGCGGTCTGGTGACTGATCAGGGATGTGTGATGGTCGACTGATCAGTGAGAGCAGACTGATAGTAAACTGGTGTGAGCAGACTGATGATTGATGATTTTTTTGAGAAAACGTCTGGTTTTATACGTTTTCGGAGTACTGTTACTGTAACGCTATCCAATCACAGGCCGGCTAGAGGCATGGGTGGCGTAGCGTGCTGTGATTGGGTCGCACAATTAGAATTTTTGTGTTCGCAAGAGACCGTCCGCGGCCCCTCGCGAGTTGAATCTGGACCAATCACGAGCTGCCCTTTACTGTTCGACCGTAAGGGAGATGTAGGTGTTTGGTTGGCCCAGGGTTTCCGGCACAGAGGTCCGGAAGAAATGCGGGGAAGTGTTCTCAGCGTTTGGTGTGACCAAACGCCGAGAAGTGTTGGTTTAAATGAGTCGGGTAAATTAGTTCCAATGCAAAGGGCGATGGCAAAACATAGAACTGGATATTCTAAGAATACAAGAAGTGTTAAATAGCACTATAGGACATGATGTATATATTAAACATATAGATTTCTAAAAATCAGTAATTAATCATAATTTGAAACCAATTAAATTTTATTATATTTTTTAAAAAAATGTTTATAAAAGTCTTTAGGACAGTTCAATAATAACCAACAAGAGCAGAAGGGAAATAACTATGACAGTGCTTTTATGAAGCTTAGATATATCCAAATATTGTAATGTTTCAATTATTCAAAACTATTTTAAAATGTTGGTAATTACTTTTTTTTATGCTGAAAGTGACAGATCCTTTCACATATCCTAACCTTGCTTCAAACATAAGTAGTGCATTTGTATTCAGAATGACATCCTGATAAAAAAATATAAACTAAAATTATTTGAAGTGAAAATCGAAAACTTTACCATAGTTATTAAAACTTTACAGAAAACTTGAAAAAAGTGGCTCATCTTTGTAACAGCCAGAATAAATTTTCAGATCTTATTTTGGTCTTCTTGTTGACAACAGTTTCGTTTATATGTGTACAAAACTATGTATACGACAACAACTCAGAAATCAAAAATTGGTATAGGTAATTTTTACATTCTCCAATTTATAAGATAGTTTTGCTTAAAATTATTAAAAATATAAATATGATAAATTATGAGTAAATTTGAATAATGAGGTTAATTGTTGTTTTACCTGGTTTTCATCTGTTACCAGATCCATGCAGCTTTTTACATCTCTCTGTAAGATTTCATAAAGTACCATAATAGCAGCACCTCTTGCATCCCAATCTCTGCTCTCTTGTTTCAGGACCGAAAAGATGATATCAACTGTGTTCTTCTCTACAACTTGTCGTAAAGCATTGGGGTCTTGAATAAGATGAACTAATCCATGACAAACAGATGAAGTAAGACCAATGCTTTCTTCTAGAATCATGGGAACAATTTGGTCCAATATTTCATTTTCCAGAAGCATCTGGAAATAAAAATATCACTTATATAAATACTTAAACATAGTGTATTTATACTGACTCAATACATGTAATTATTGACTACAGGTAATTACTGACTCAATACATGTATGGTGTAGCCTCTAACTGCTGCACTTGTGTTACCAACTTGGCTTTGGTATCTAAACATCAAATATTTTAATTTTAAATATAGTCATTATATTAGTTATAGAAATTTAGGATTGATATCATTTCAGTATATACAGAATATTAACACGTTAGCTGCCGAGGCCTAATACGATACTCTTGCATGGAGTGCCACGATTACCAAATTATTTTTCCATTATTATTTTTACATTTTCCTATGTTAAATAATATAAGGCAATAGTATTTACTAATTTTATTTACATTTATGCATTGTAGTTTCGAGACCGATTGGACCGAAATGCAATTTTTCGGCTTTAATTTTAATCGTAGTATAACATTTAGGTCCGATCGGACCGAGGTAATTTTCATGTGAAAAAAAAAAAAAAAAATCTAAACGGGCTATTTCATTTCTTTATGTTGGCAACGTTCACTATTTTATTAGTCTAATATTTATTTTATAAATACTTATATTCATTTTACAACTGTATTCTTTGTGAATTATTCATTACTAAACCAAAATGTTTTTGTAAAGTTTTTAATCGGTCCGATCGTGCCGACAAAAAAGTGAAAATATCCACCTATTGTATTATTATATTGAGTAACCATGGTAACAGTTATTAAAGCATACATCTAACACACGTCTTTACCCAATCCAGAGAATACCAAAATTGGCCGATAGGTTGCTGCACTATCGAACTGTGAGCCACAAAACAAAACATTACGTCAGTGACTTTATTGGTCCGATCGTGCCGAAATGCTGCATGTACATTCACCTTAGTTTCGGTCCGATCGGACCAATATGGCAGCTAACGTGTTAAAGTCTGAATATTTAAACCTTAATTAGCCTGTTATGAAATGAACTATTAAAAAAAAAGTGTTTTTTAAAAATTTTTATTTTTTTTTACTTACTTTTCGACCAATAGAAGTTGCGGCCAGTTTCAGAACCACACGTAAAGTTTTGAGACGCAAGTCTGTATCATGAATGTTGTCCATATACCGAAGAAGTCTGCTGGTACCATTGGACTCCAGAGTTTTTAGCACAATGGGGTTGTCACAAACATTGCCTAATACATTTAAACATTTATCATGGATGTCTTTCATTCCATAATCCTGTAAAACCAAATAAACTATGTAAAATTGTTACACAAAATATTTTTGTACAAAAAATACAATTATAATTGGATAAAATTTGAGTAAAAGGGAAAATGAACCATACAAAAACAGTACCTATAACATTTTGTATAGATTTTATATATAAATTATATATAGATTTTTATATATAATGTAATAATTCTAAAAATAGGTGAAGTTACTTTTAATTGTTATTAGTTTGTTAATTTGCTCGACTATAGGGCGCCAGGTTTGCTTTAGCATACCAATTTTGAAAAAAGAATGAATTTAAATATTTAAAAGAAAGAAAAAATCTCTTTGGGGTCGCAAGTTCTTTTTACAGTGTACTTACAGTGGATTTTGGTTATAAATGAGAACACTTTAGCTGAAATGTTACAAAGAAAACATTTATTAAACATTCAAAGAAACATCCTACAAATTATTATTAACAACAAAAAAAATCATATTATAAATACTAGTTATCCTCTTTAGTTTCAATAACAAATTATGAATTTATATTTCCTTTATTTCTTTCTTTCAAATTAATTAATTTTATCTTTAAAAATGCTTTTACCAATAAAATTGTTGCAACAGGAATTTAATCTATGAAAGTTTTTTTTAGTAACTTTGTAGCTCTAAAAGAAAAATGAAAAGATTCTATTTTCATTAATTAAAAGTTTCATTTTACTAGTATCTCTTCTAGTAATGATCTACTAAATTTTCTTTAAATAGATAAACATTTACAAAAAATTAATTTAAAACATAACACAGGTTATTAATCAAACAAATAATATACAGCGTCTATACCACAACGCCGATTTAAATAAAAAACATTGTCTGAGTCCGAATGGAAAACTGATATCATACAAGTTGAAGTTCTACGGCTTGTATAGGATTCTCCCTCGTTCAGAAGTTGTTTTCTCCAGTTGTTGAGAATATTCATAACTCGCGTACATAAATTATTGTCTTTTATGTTCCCACGTTATTGTCATTGAAACACGCTCTTTATAGATTTTTTAAAACACTTTCGATCTCTATATGAGACAAAAATCAAATGTACATTGTTCTAATAGAACCTAGAAACTCTTTCTACGATCTTATCTCTCCAAACACTAGACTTCGACTTTGAAAAACACAACTTGTCCATTTTGAGCGGTTAACTCTAACTCCACAAAACACATCCAGTCCCTTCAAGCTCTGGACTTAGACTTTTTAGAAACACATCTAGTCCCTCCAAGCTCTGGACTTAGACTGACTTTACCATGAGGCAAATTCCTACTTCCGAAAGCGTTCTTTCCGGTTACTGTTCCCACGTTTTACCGCACTGCCGTAAAAATACAAATAATTTACATAACAAAACAAACAAACTAAATTACATTAAAATTAAACATGATTATTTATACTGTTGTCTTGAAAATCCATTTTTCTTTTATTAATGACGTTACTAAATTTAAATTATTATTTGAATTTATTATCTCTTTGGCTTAACCGCGTCTTTTAAATGAGTCTATTTTAAAATCTGACTTTTCACATTGTCACAAAACCCCACAAGGTTTGTATTTCAATACAGGTATTGGAATACAAAGCTTTTATATATATATATTTCAAATCGAAAAAAAAATATTAATGGATGTTCAAGACATTTCATTTCAGAAGTTAAGGATCTCTTGAAAGAAAATAAGTATCCCTAGTATACTTAATTTTAAGAAAGATTCTCTTTTCTTATAAAAACTAAAAAATCTATTTATTAATAATCCTATTTTACTATCTCAATTTGTTTGAGTCATCATAACTCATTTGTAAAAAGAAAAAATATTATACGAATCAATTAGTGCTAAGTCTTATCTCTATTTATACAATAAAACCCATCATCAGTTTCCTTTCCAACCTTGTTGGCTGAAACTTTCCATCAACATTTTTTGTTGACAGGATCCCGTCACTCAAAGCTTATCTCCCAGACAGCCGTCTATATACTTTTTCTCGTCTCATCCTCTTTGCCAAGACGACATTTCTACATCCTTTGAAAATCTACCTTTGACTCTAGATATTCATCTGAATCATTTTTTAATTAAACACAATTACAATTTAAAACCTCTCATTTTTAATTAACATTTTTACGAAATTATTTACTTATTACTCAAAATCATTTTAATTTACTTTAAACTCTTCAATTTTAATCTTATATTATTATTCATTTTAGTTTAAATCCAATAACTATTTATTCTTACTTAAAATCTCAATTCTCCTTTGTCTTGCTGGGATAACATGTTAACTACTGATTTTATAATTACAAAAAACTCTTTTCTTCAACTAAAATTCAAAAATATAACATCATTATTATCAAAAAAAAATATAATTACTTACAAAACTCATCTATTTATTTAAAAATTACCTCTTTACAATTGTATTGTCTCTCAGTATCCTATCTTAAAATTATTTCCATCTTGTCTTTCATATTTTAATAATTCAAGTTGCATTAATCCCCAAACAAATTCTTCATAATAAAAAACTCCTTATTATTTACCTATATTCTTTCATAAATAATCTCCTTATTTCAACGTAGCTTCCTTTAAAAATCATAATAATCGCCGTATTTCGTAGAATTCCTTAAATCTCCTCTTGTTTCATTAAAATCGTCGCATATTTCCTTTATTTCATTAAAATCGTCGTATATTTCCTTTATTTCATCGCAGTACTCAAAAAACCTCTTAAAAACTAAAATTTACCATTAATGCAACCTAACTACCTTTTTTATAAAAGTTTGTTAACAGAACAACTTCATTTTAAATACCACTTTACTCAACAATTCTGTAAAGTCATCATCTTCTTATAAAACTCAAAAAATCTCTCATTTAAAATACTTCCTATTAAAATCTCCTTAGTCATCTATTACTTGTATACAAAACTTCAAAAAATAAAAAAAATTATCATTGCTTTCCCAGCTAACACCTTATTTCATCAAAATCTTTAGACACCTTTATCAAATAACTTCTCACAATCATCTATTGTTTTAAATTCAAACCTTATTTATTAAAAAATCGTTAATTATTTATTTCATTTATAAATCTCATCAAATTCCTCTTATTATTTTAAATTTATTACTCCTTCCTTTAAAAAACAAAAACTTAACCTCCCTCACTCATCATTTAACATCAAAAAAAACTTAAAAACTTTATTATTATCTGTCTTGGCAAAACTCACATAAATTCTCAAACTTTAAACAACTATTCTTCACATTCTCAAATCATAAATCACTTAAAACTAACAATTTTTTATCTCATATTATCTAATAATCCTTAAAATTTAAAACATCAAAACATACAACTTATCGTTTTACAATTTAACATCTAATTACCTACTCTAATCAGCTAATCAACATTTTTACAATTTTATAAAACTTTTCGCTTCATTTCATAAAAACTCTCCTTCCTGTCACGTCCGTCCGGTTTAATCTTGTATATACAGATCGATCACTTCTATATATATATCCTACAATTTATTTTCAGTCAACATCTGTCTAAATTTATTATTACATGAAATTTTTTCATGTAATAATGTCACCATTATTTATTATGCATTTTCTTCCTAACCTCTCCTACATAGGTTCTTCTAACCGTCTACTTTATACCGTGCATACTTCTAATTGCTCTTTAGACTCTTACACAGAGTAACATGTTGTGACGTTGAAATGTGCAGTGGTTGAATGCAATATCCCTACTTGATTCAAGATAAAACCCAAAACACATCCCTATTTCACAACACGCCCTCTTATGCAGTCTCAGAATGCCTTATTCTTACGAATAAAACATTCTATTTTGACTACACAAACGCCTACCTCCTCCCAAAATGTTCATGTACTCCTTAAATGCATCTACACGAAGAAAATTTTAAAATTCATAAAAAATTTCATTAAAATCGTTTCATCCGAAGTTGAAATAATGTTTATTTTTACCAAGTTTATTACTAGCATCGTCGATTTTCTGTTTATGTAATCCTTTCTAGATGTTATTATTCAAATTCAAAAAGAAAATTTTATTTTTTAAAATTTATTCTAAGTTCTTTACTTAAAAAATTTTACCTTCAATACTATTAAAGTTATTTAAGTAATCTACTTTTGTTCTTGTTTACTTTATTTAAAGCCAATTATCCTTTATTTAAGTAAATTTTATTTGAAAACGCATGTTAATTTCCGATTATAAGTCAAAAGTTTTTCATTTTCAGAACAATAATTCTGTCACACGCTGTATCTCGTCTTAATGTCATGCAAAGAACTTATACCTGACTAAGGAATAAACAATTTCCCCTTTGTGTATAGAGACGCAATTCTTATCTGTTTACTACTGATAAGAAGTGAACCTTTTAGCTCCAACTAGATTCTATTTCTCTCGTCATTATTGAATATTTTATTGAATCCACCTACTTAATATTGAATATTCTTTCTTCAACACTACACTAAATCCTTGCTTCGAACTAACTATCTTATCTATGTCACGTTTCATAATTATTTATATTGGAATAAACAACATTCAGAGTTATCTACTGATATAAACCTAGCGTCTTTCACTTAGCAAATACCTAAACGTTTTCTAAAACTAAACTCTTAATCATACTAGCTTGGCTTATATTATTATTTATTAATACTCATACTATTGTTATTTCAAACTATAGACTATACATTATTCAATTTTAAAACTACTTATTAACAGAATCTTAACTACTTTTTATTAATTATTCTTCAAAATCAAGTCCGTGTCATTATAAAAATGTCTTTACATTATTATCAGTCGTTCCAAATTTCAATTGATTACAACTCAATTATAAATTATACATTTTTTACGATGGTTCCCAGATTGGTGAAAAATTTTAAAGTACATGATTTGATTTTTGTAAATATCTCTAGCGTTAAATACCTCTGTCCACAGGGACAGTTTGTCTTGCCTAGTCATCACAACAGACCCTTTCCTAACAAAAGATCTCCCTTTGTTATTGTCTCGGAGTGTTGACAAAATACCTTTCTCTTTCTCCCTCTCAGGCATACCATCACCCCTCCTTCCCTCAAACATCTTAGAATCTAATGACCTAATTTCAACATCTGTTCGTTCAGGAATTCTAACCCCACCATTCTTATACACTAGTACAAAACCTTCTTTTACTATTTCTACATTTTTACTTTCAAGATTATATTTAAAGTTACTTTTTTCACAAAAACTTTTAATTTCTTGTTCTTGTATTCTAAAAATATTTCTAAATTCTAACATCGCATATTTTTCAAAATCTACAATCCTATGGTAAACTCGTTTTTTAAGATAAACAGCTGATTCCTTTATTATTAGATTATTTACTTTTACTTTGTTTTTTGAATTAATTATACCTATTCCAACCCCACCAAACTTATTCACTTCAACATTACTTGTTATTTCTAGATTTACCTTGTTACCTAACCCATTATTCATTATTTTAGAAATTTCTTGAACACAGTCATTTACACAATTATCCTCTATTATTATCAAATCATTTGACATGTTATTTATTTCATTAAAACTGTTAATTTCAATTTCAGCTATTGCTTGATTTAAATTGTTATCTAAATTATTAATATTTTCTACCAAAACACCTTCTACACTATTAATCTGTTCAAATTCTACTTTTTTCTGACAATAGCTTAATTCAAATTCTACTTTATTATTAGTTTCCATTACATTAATTTCCATTTGTTTAACTTTCAATTTAAGATTCTGATCTAATTTTATATAATTTGGTTTTAATTCCACCCTCATTTCTTCAAATTTTTTACACATTACTTCTCTTAAATCTAAATTATCTTGTCTTAGCTCTAATTTACTCTGTTTCAGGTCATTATCTATTTTATCCAGTTTAACATTATTTTGTTCAAGTTTAATATTAAAATTCTCTAGTTTTTCATTAATTTCTAGCTTATTCTGATCAAATTTATTACTTATTTCTAATCTACTTTGTTTAATATCATTACTTATACATTCAAATTTTTTATCATTTTCCACATTACTCTGATCAATTTTATTATTTATCTTCAAACTGCTTTGTTCAAATTTATTTACTAACAATTCATATATTTTCTCCATGCTCATACCTTGATCATTATTTGTTCTACCCCCATTTACTCTATCCTGCTCAATTACACTAACCTGTTCCATTACCCTAACCTGTTCATCCCTTGATTCCTTGTCTAAATTTTCTTCTACAGTTTCTACTCCTAACATTCCTACCATTTCTTTATTGATATCTTCACACTGTTTTTTACTCTTTAGAATCCCATCACTATCAAACCCATTAAAATCCGAACCTGAACTACTATTCGCGTTCACACTTGAACGTCTACTATTACTACTACTACTTATTTCTTGATCTAAACAATTTTGTGCAAATTGTTCATTTGTTTGCTCATTACTTTGCGATTCCTTCTGTAAATTATCAAAAATATCCCCCGTAAATTCCAATGGCTCTATATTATTTAAAGAATTTTGATTTCCTAATCCTACCTGTTCATCACTATTATTAACATTTACAATTTCTAACTCCATTTTTATCTTATTATATTTAACACAAAAAATTTTTAAAAAAGAATCTTTCTTATTATGATAGAGAGAGTCCTTACCTTGATTTTAAGAGTTCTCATTACCAAAATCACTGTTTATTTCGACTAAAAAGGCCCACAGTTGCGGCGACATTTGTAATAATTCTAAAAATAGGTGAAGTTACTTTTAATTGTTATTAGTTTGTTAATTTGCTCGACTATAGGGCGCCAGGTTTGCTTTAGCATACCAATTTTGAAAAAAGAATGAATTTAAATATTTAAAAGAAAGAAAAAATCTCTTTGGGGTCGCAAGTTCTTTTTACAGTGTACTTACAGTGGATTTTGGTTATAAATGAGAACACTTTAGCTGAAATGTTACAAAGAAAACATTTATTAAACATTCAAAGAAACATCCTACAAATTATTATTAACAACAAAAAAAATCATATTATAAATACTAGTTATCCTCTTTAGTTTCAATAACAAATTATGAATTTATATTTCCTTTATTTCTTTCTTTCAAATTAATTAATTTTATCTTTAAAAATGCTTTTACCAATAAAATTGTTGCAACAGGAATTTAATCTATGAAAGTTTTTTTTAGTAACTTTGTAGCTCTAAAAGAAAAATGAAAAGATTCTATTTTCATTAATTAAAAGTTTCATTTTACTAGTATCTCTTCTAGTAATGATCTACTAAATTTTCTTTAAATAGATAAACATTTACAAAAAATTAATTTAAAACATAACACAGGTTATTAATCAAACAAATAATATACAGCGTCTATACCACAACGCCGATTTAAATAAAAAACATTGTCTGAGTCCGAATGGAAAACTGATATCATACAAGTTGAAGTTCTACGGCTTGTATAGGATTCTCCCTCGTTCAGAAGTTGTTTTCTCCAGTTGTTGAGAATATTCATAACTCGCGTACATAAATTATTGTCTTTTATGTTCCCACGTTATTGTCATTGAAACACGCTCTTTATAGATTTTTTAAAACACTTTCGATCTCTATATGAGACAAAAATCAAATGTACATTGTTCTAATAGAACCTAGAAACTCTTTCTACGATCTTATCTCTCCAAACACTAGACTTCGACTTTGAAAAACACAACTTGTCCATTTTGAGCGGTTAACTCTAACTCCACAAAACACATCCAGTCCCTTCAAGCTCTGGACTTAGACTTTTTAGAAACACATCTAGTCCCTCCAAGCTCTGGACTTAGACTGACTTTACCATGAGGCAAATTCTTACTTCCGAAAGCGTTCTTTCCGGTTACTGTTCCCACGTTTTACCGCACTGCCGTAAAAATACAAATAATTTACATAACAAAACAAACAAACTAAATTACATTAAAATTAAACATGATTATTTATACTGTTGTCTTGAAAATCCATTTTTCTTTTATTAATGACGTTACTAAATTTAAATTATTATTTGAATTTATTATCTCTTTGGCTTAACCGCGTCTTTTAAATGAGTCTATTTTAAAATCTGACTTTTCACATTGTCACAATAATTACAGATTTTTGTATAAATGTTGATAAGATTTTAGATAAATGTAAAGATTAATTGACAAAATCAACATACCAAACCACTTGTTGACAAAGTAAATTATGGTTTGAGAGTGAGAATATTAAAAATAGCTTAAATTAGAGTCTTTTCAAATTAAAAAATATTCCAACTTTAAAAAAGTTTATTTACCACAACAAAAATCAATATACTGTATGCCATTGTTATTTTGATAGATTCTACAATGTTAATTTGAACTATTTCCTTCTTTTGATGTATTAAATCTAGTGTGTTCAACTGTTTTGGGAACCAGTGTTAGGCAGTAACACAATAAAAGAATGTGTTGCTGTTTCATAGCATTAATTATATTTTAATAGGGGTGTTAAAATATAAGCACATTGGCTACTTATTAAACACTTGTTGCTCTAAATACAAATTAAAATAATTGTGAAATTAAAAAAAAAATTCTGCTTATTGACTTTTTTTATAAACTACTAACTTTGAAATATATTGTATTAGAATCACTTGTGAATTCACTGTTTGTAATCTATAGTTAAATTCTTTTATAATGAACATTGGTAACTGAAAAAATAAATGGGTAGAGATCTCTTGAGCATAATTACAACTGGTTGTTTCCTAGGTCAATTCTTGTATTCTTTGTTCAAGTGCTTAGGTTATTTTATGATTTTTGATTGAACAGTCAATGCAACAAGTTGGATTAGTAAGATTTTATATTCATACTAGCTTTTCTCAATTGCGGCTTTGCCCACAATGCTTCTAATTAATAGCTGTAATATAAAACAATTAGTGATTAAGAAAGATTTAACTGACTACCCAACTCTCAGCTTTTCTATTGTTGATGATTCAGGGTATAATCAATAAAACAACTATTGAATGAAATTTGTATCGCAAAGGTTATTGTCAAATCCAAATTTGTTGCTGTAGAGTTTACCATTATGGTATACTTAAAATAGAAATGGAAATAGTTCACCAACTAGGTGTACCTTTAATTCACATAACTCGTCAGATCTATGAAGCAGAGACATGTCAGTTGTATACTCAGCAACACTCAAATAATTATCTCTAATACTATTTATAGATATAATGCAAAACTCTTCCCAATTCTTGGTGACATAGTCTACGATTCCAAGTTATACAAGATTACAAGATATAGTCTACAGCCAATATTTGTGTATCATACATGAAGTATGATAAAATATTAAAATAAGTAGGCACCATGAATCATGACAGTTATTTTGTTAATAACTTCCATGAGTAGTCATTATTCCATCAACATCGATGGTCTCCACCTCATGTCATCTATATGTAAACAAAATACCGAAAACCTAGTTGTGTTGATATAACTGAAAACATGGTCATTCAAATAACTGATCCTTCATTTAATAAAGTAAATGTGAAATCACTAAGTAAGGTTGATTGCAAACAACATTATAAATCACTAATATTTCAAATTAAAGAAATTTTTCACTGTAAAACTGTTTTTGGTTAAATAAGTAAGGACATTCTTAAATTGCAGAAATTTTGTTTTATAATTTGTTTATTAATAAATGTATGTATTCAGGAGGATTTAAGCAAACGGTTTAACAAGAATATGTATGTTCAATATACAAGGGGGACCCAAAAAACGGGAATTTGGTCATAACTCCTTTATTTTTCAATATTGTTACACCAAATTTTGGTCACCTCCAAAAGTAATTACCATTGACTGCAATGAACTTCTCTAATTAATTGTTTCTTCCATTGTTCAAAACATTGTTGATATTCACTTAATGGAATGTTCTTTAGTCCATCCAGCGATTTTTGTGCCACCTCTTCCACAGTCTCAAAACGTTTACCTTTCATATCCCTTTTGAATCGAGGGAACAAAAAAAGTCACAGGGAGTATTATCCGGTGAATAGGGGGGGGGGTGAGCAATCGGTGTCATACCGTTTTTCGTCAAAAACTGCTTCACAGTCAGGGCAGTGTGGGCAGGTGCGTTGTCATGATGGAAGAACCAATCCCCTGCGTGCTACAAATTATCCTTTTTTCTTCAAAAGTCAACCCAGACATCACAACTAATTATTGATCAATGGTTCGACAACGGTCTTCACGAACCAGAGTGTTGATTTTCTCAACGTTGTCATCGGTTATTGACATTGAAGGGCGCCCAGAACGAGGTTGGTCTTTAGTCGACATTTCTCCTTTTTTTAAATGCTGAAACTACTCGTAGACACGTGTTTTACTTAAAGTAGCTTCCCCATAAGCTGTTTTAAGCATGACAAGAGTTTCTGTTCCCGGCAGTCAACCATTTTACGTTTTCGCCGTAACGGAAAATGGTCTTTCACAAAAAATTCTCACGGATGAATTGATCAACTCACAGCGAACAAACGTCACACACTGACGTGTAGCAATGTGACTCAAGACTCCCACTCCGGTCGACCGGCTACCCCCACCCCTCTCCTCACCAGCCCATATCCCTTTATTTTTGGGTCCCCCCTCATATATAAATTTTTGGTTAGTAAATGTATCTATTTCAGAAGATTTTTATGATCATTTTTCATATATGATTACATTTTCTCAAAATTCACGACCCTAGAAAAGAGTAAAATAAATAAGTGTTTGTGCTTTTCTCACAAGCCTGACAATTTAGAGTAAATTATTCCCAGTATAAAATTAAAATAAAATTTTAAAATAAGTAAACTCAAGCTTTCAGTTTTAATTGTTAAGTCCCTTTTGAATTAAAATTAATATAATGTGTAAAAACTTTAAACATGATGTATGATTTCCCATGTACTATGTAGTGTTATAAGGTAATATTAGTACCGTATTTTAAACACAATTTTCTAAAAGACCAATAACATAATGTAATTCATATATTAGTTACCGGTACTTAAAAGTACACGTTTCTTGATACTATTTAGCTCACATCATTTTGCCTAGAGAAATAGTACTTAGGATAGTATACTTTGCACTGGCATAAATAATGTACAAATACCAATGATATTTTAAAAAAATTGTTGCAACCAATATGAAAACAAAGTTATTCCGGACTAAAATTTTTTTGTGGTTCATGGAATTCTTGTTTTTCTTATTGTGAATATCGCCAACAGTGTTCCTGTATATTTGATAATATTTTAAAAGGATTAAATAAAATGTAGTGTACAACTTCCTATTAAATTCAACACCTTTAAAATTACATGTATACAAAAATATACATATACAGTATATATACATTACAATATTAATATACAGTAAATGAAAATGACGTTCTGCAAGTAAGGAATTGCAGCAATTTAATAATCTCAATTCTGGGTTGTACATGTGAAACCTCGCCATTGGTATTTCCAAAAAAGGATATCTAAAATAACCTGGTGGAACATACATAGGAAATTGTGAATTACCTCAATTGTATCCAAAAGTTTATGAACTCCGCCAGAATTAAGAAATAGTTGTTGTAAATGGTTATCCGAGCTCCATTCAGTGAGACGAGTCAAAACATCTAATGTAAGATTTTGTACAGCTGGATAATCACTCAATAATAGGTCAAGTAGTGGAGGAAACTGAAATCCAGAGCTTTGGATAAGCAGGTCTTTTCCATACGGATCTCTGAGTAAATTGTTCATAATCTGTGAGGGAAAAACAAGTTAGAAAAGTAAAAGAGACAGTACAAAATCACCAATTTCTTTAAGATTAAATAAAAAACCTTTTTTAATCTAATAGTTTATTTAATAACTGCTGAACTGATACACCTATAATGAGAAAGACATTTATTTGAATTTAAATGACATTATATAGAATTAGATACAGTTATAACCTAGAAAAGAAGAGTTATAATTTATAAGAGCTAGAATTAAAAACTAGGTAACACTGAGATTAATAAAAATAAACACTAAAAATCATGAAAATTAAATTAAATCAAAGAAACACAAATTTACTTTCTAATGAAATATTACCAACAAAAATATCTGATAAGTACTTGATCAGGATATTTAATTATTTGTTTATGTCTTGTTGTAAGGGAAAAGACGAGTCTACGATGAGTAGGCACTTCTATATGCCTATAGTATGTGACGGCAGGCACTTCTGTATGTCCATAGTATGTGACGATGGGGTCTCGAGTTATACTCTAGTCGAAGTCATCTGACCCTGTGACTCTTCATTTCCTGTCTTCCTTTCCCATCCTCAGTGTGCTGAGAGAGAAGTGGCCTTATAAGTCACTGGTGTCTGCTTGTACTGGATCGTTTACTAGTTTCAGATTTTTGATTGCAAAATCACAGTTGTCCACACTGTTCCTGTTCTCTTTCATCTCAGCACTTATTTGTTTCACTGTCCTCAAAGATATGTTGCATGTCTCACACGCCCATTTTAAAATTTTTGCAACACTAATTAAAAGTCTTTTATTAGCATTCTCTTTACAGAAGTACTGAATAATTGTTGTTATCAGTGTTCTCACCTTTCCATGCAATTTTTCACGGTTTTTGTCGAGCTCATGTTAGAACTTTTCATAAAAAGTATCTCAATACTCACAAACTAGCATCACGGAGATTTAGCCACAACTGACCATTTCTAATGACCATATGGAGGATGTTTGTTGACATTATGACAGTTTCCCCCATTATTACATTTAAGGGTTGTGTAAGTGCTGTAATAAAATTAATGATTTATCTGTTAGTTTACTGGAAAAAGGCGTAATCTGTCCCTAGTACATATAGCAGCTGCTGTGTTACTCATTTATGAAAGAAACTCATTTTTTATTAAATGTTTATGTTTTACAACATATGTGAAACAACACATTTGAATATTATTAGAATTGTTAGTGTTATACATGTCATAATTGCTATTGTTTTGACTAGAATTTAATGCAGAGTCGTAATATAATATTATACATTCATTTTATAAGACAATATAAAAAATCCTCTATTGTAGTGGACACAACCCAATTGGTAATATGGTATTCCTGTGCTTGCGTACATGAGGATGAATGGTAGGTAGAAACCTGCCATTGTCAGCCTTCCTTATTTGAACAAAATATAATCAATTTTGTCTATGTACTTAGAAACAACACTTAAGAAGATTTTGAGAAAAATAAATCTTTATAGCGTTTTCTTATGGCGGAATAGCCAAATTTTTTAGTCACATATAAAAAACATGACAGAAGATATGATCACAATGTGTTTATACAAATACCAAAGCTCGTCTAAATTGTCTACGCAATTGAACTGTACCATATTGTAGATTTAAGATATAAAATTTAAAGTTTAAATCCCTCTGTATAGCATGTTTTAAATTATTTACATTTATTTAAAGTTAAATTTATTTTCGTTGTTATTGGTACTTGTTATTTAATTACTCTTATACAAATTCTTTTCTTCTTTCATTTATATATATTAGTATATTTGATTTACTACTTGTATATTATGTTGACTTGTCTTATACGAATGTAAATTTATCTAAGGGACTAATAAAGGACAATACTGTAAAGATAAAAGACACCATTCCAAAAATTTGAACTCAGGGCACATTCCATAGCTTTCTCTCTATTATTAATATTTTAAAACTAAACACAAGATGATAGTAAATATAAAACCTAGTAGATACCTCAAGACAATTCTTTTGGACATCAGGATCAGTACATAGGAGGTTGGGTGAAAGGACATCTATCATGCCAGAATCAATAAGTTGTATGTAGCCTTCGGGTAATTTGGTAAGTTCCGCAACTACTGATGAAGAGAATTCTTTCAACACAATATCTTCATTCTGCCAAGAGTTACAAATGATTCAATCATATATTTTTAATAATAAATAATAGTAATATATTGAGTATGCACCACGAAATGTAACATTATTGAGTATGATTTCATATAGACTTTAAAGATCAATTTCAAAACTTTTTATTGGTGTATAGTGTATTCAGGAAATAAACACAAATCTTGTTCCATTTAAAATGGTTGTAGGATAATAATAGATTGTACATTATTGTTCATAGTATTTAGTCATATAAATAAAATTACGCAGAAGTATTAAATTAACTTTCTTTTCTGAACATATTAAAACAGATACATATGCTTAACCTAAAAGATATCAGTAAAGAAAAACTGATTATTGAGCTTTTAATGGAAGTGATTAAGGGTAATTTGTTTTTTCCTACTTACTACTGAACCATAATTAATTTGGCAAATAGATTTGAAGATTTACCCAAAATTTGGTTAAATTGGCATAGATCTGATTTGGAGAAATTAGGTCATTATGTTAAACTTCCTTTATTTAGCTTCCTCTGTTTACTACATTTTAAATCCTGTGAATGATTTTTAACCTGCTGTTGAAGTTCAACTGATTTGAAAATGTAGATACTTACATATTCTTGTGATAATACAATACTCTTATCAAAATTGAGAGTTGATCCCCCTTCCCGATTTGAACTCCAGTATATGTAAATCTATGGTAATGTCTAAGTAAGTAGAGTTAAAATTTGATTCTTCAGCATGAACAATTTTTGGGTACATAACTAACATCAAAGTGGAAAACTTCAAAGACTAAAACATTAAAAAAAGTATATTTTAAAAATAAAACACTTATTTATTTTAAAATGCACTAAAAAGAAGAAAATAAATTTCTCTTCAGTACCCAAAAAATATCGGTACAGACTTTACTAAAAATTAAACCATAGGTATTTTTCTTTCATTCCCTTGACTTCTAAACTTATAAGTTAGTTGTAGTATTTACTATGGATAAACTCTTTGAAACAGTAATGAATATCACTTGACGAGTTAAACAAACAAAAAACAGCTGTACTTGAGATATAAAATTAAAACATTCATCAGATTTTTTGAAACAATCTGAAAAAAATGAAATGGATATATTCATAAAAATTTCAACCATTTTTATAATTTCAGTACTGTTTATCTTCCTATATAAAGGGCGAAAAATAAACTTATACTATTCCTAGACAAATATTATTATGATTACTATATAATGTAAATTAAACATAAAAATACAAGCTGGAACCTAACCCAATCCTATGATAGAAAAGTGAAAAACAAGAGTAGAAAATTAGGTTTGAGGACTCCAAGAAACTAAATACAGTACATATTATCAGAAACTAAATAACACACTACAAACAATAAAACCAAATACAAATACTGAACATTAATACTATACAAAAGACAAACATCGAAACTCACTACCTACTTATGTGTACAATTTGTCATGAAATGACACTTTATTTCCAATGATATTCATCAAATCTCTATACTCTTATAAGAAATATCTCTATACCAAATTTCTTAAAATTTTTGGCAATTAACCCTAGAACACTACTCATTTGTAAAAATTACGACCCGCCCTTTGTAAAATTCGGAGAGCTAGTAGACAAAAGACGGACACTCTCTGTCATTTTGTTTACCTTCCTGCCATTGTGAATAGAGGCCACTGTCTCTTCAGCTAAGCTCAAAGTTGAACCGTTATTACCGTACTCAAGCTCGCGTCGTATATTTTACGAAAGAATAGTGTTTGCGAAAGTTTTAACTATTATGTATTTGAATATTTGTTTTGTAAATTATGGTTTTTATATTGTTAGTTTTTAGTGTTGTAAATAGTTTATTGTGTAAATAGTGATTTTAGAGTTCAAAGTGTTTGATTTAGCTACTAAGTGTATATTAATCACTGCAAGGAATGTGATTTTCAGTGAAGACAGAACTCTAATTTTGGCATTTTTGGCATTCTACCTAATGAACTTATTGTAAAACATTTTTCTCTTTTTATATAAATTAAACACTTATAAATGATGTATTTTATGAATATTCGATTAATATTTCCAATAAAATAATATTTATATTTTTTCCAGATTAATTTTTTTTTTTAAACAAACTTGTAGTGGTGGTAAAAGACATTTTTTTTACAGTTAAAATATGTAGGAGTTCATGGTTAAATATTTTTAAAAACAATAAAAGGATTTTAATATAAAAAATAGTCAACACTAAAGTAAAGTTTAAAAAATAATAATAAAAATAAAAACAGAATGTAGTAAAATTTACGAATGAATAGTGATCACGTAACAATGAACTAAGAGTAGTAATCTAGGGTTAAGAAAGTTGTAAAGTTGTTTAAGGGACATTGACACAATCTTACGGAACTGGTATGTTGACTGAATTCATAACTGTTCTCTATGTTATAGTTGTCTCTGCACTATTAATCAAGTTCCAACTTTTCCGACAGACCGCTTTTGAATATATCTTGAATGGTTGTGTGAAACATTTGTCTTCCTATCAAATTAAAATAGCTAGTGAAATACAATATATTGAGAAATAAAAATGCAAGGATTTCATTAATCACAACCTTTTAGAGCATGACTAAACATTCTAAAGCTTTGTTTTCTAAAACATTTTCAATTATTTTTTGGACTACAGTACAACCTCACTAGTCCAGCTTAATGTGGCCGCCGGTAGGCCGGATTTAGGAAAAAGCTGGACCACCGAGAGTCCATTTAAAATGATGCTTTACAGACAGAATAGTGAATCATTCATATAATTGTTTGATTGAGAAAGTGGAGGCTAAACTTAGGCATTAAAAATAAATAAGGCAATAAAAATTACAACTTTTTGATTATTTAAATTTTTATAAAAATTTTAAAGTAAAGAATAAAATCCACTTTACAAACACACAATTACATTCCCTAAATGAAAATTTCAATTCTTGGTTTTAAAAACATGTTTTTCTTTGATGGGAAAAATCAAAATCCTAACAGTAAAATTCTAACATTTATAATTTTTTTGAATTGGCCGGATTACTTGGGGGTCCGGACCATCGAGGGCCGGTAGAGCGAGGTTGTACTGTACTAATGTTGGCTTATACTTGTTTACAGGTATTTTTTTCTGTATGGATGGACAAATAATTGCCACATGGAGAAATAAATATATTTAAAAAAATTTACTTCTTCATATTATTAATATAATTAATTTGTACAATTTTCTTCATTTGTGTAATACGCAATTCAAGAGTATTTATGAACTTTATTTATCAATAAAGGCAACCATAAAAAATAATACCTCCCTTTTTTTAATCACTTTTAAATTTATCTACTTTTAGAAGTATAATTCTAATACCAATGTGTGTCACTATCAGTCAAGTTGAAGTATGTAGGAGGTGAACAGACAGATGGCAAGATATTGTTAAACTATAATTAATTATTTTCTTTCATACAGAAGATATAAAAGGTATACAATTTAATCCAAAATAGGTCATGAACTGATTTTCTGTAAATAAGTTTTCATTTATTGATCAATATTAGATTTACATTGTATACTGTACAGAGATCTGACCAACTAACAATTCAGAACTGCAAAAGATTGTATGTAGGAACAGCATAATAATCTCAAAATTGTGTTAAGATTTAAGCTACGATAATTATTACAAACAATTCTAATGTTTATAAATGTATTCCACTTACAGCTTTCAAATATTCCATAAAGTTGTTTACATAACACTTCTCCATCAGCAGCATATCTCTCACTTGAGGACAGAAACACATTTCAGAGAGTAACTTTATAGTAAATCTTTTAATATAAAGTAGAGGATGTCTTAATAAAGGAATCAATTTTTCAAAAACATTTGAATTACAAAGCACTTCAACATTCTGCGGAGATTTTGCTGCATACTTGTCAAGTGATGAAAGAGCCTAAAGTGAAAATAATAATAACAAACAGTTAAATTTCCTTCTGGTACATCTTTGTATACAGTCATTTCTACAGAATAACTTGGTAATTGTGAATAAAAAAGAATTAGACTTGTGACAAGGAATATCTAAGAATAATAACTGATTACAAATTCTCACTAAATTATGAAATGTGTTTCAACAAATAAAGTTATAATTTGATTGTTGTATCTATCACTGAGGTCTTGATGTTGTTCATAAACCATGTTTCATAATTAATTTTTTTTGAACGTCTGTGTTATCTGCCCAGTTATAATTCTGAGAAGAATTTAATAATTGTTAAAATGTTTTCGTTATTTATCTTATCCCTGGTTAACATTCAAATTTAGTGTCTCAAGGACACTTTTTGTGGATGATGATTTTGTTAACCGAGCGAGGCAAGGTCCTCTTTTAACTCAATAGTTTGATATTCCAGCTATGTTTGTGTCCATTACACAGTTACAATCAAAATGTTCCTACCATCGTTATGAAATTTAGGAATAAAATCCTTTGCAACTTACTGATCAATGTGTGTACAAGGATTTTTTAGTAAAAAAATCTAGCCAAACAAAACATTTTTGCAAATTGTCAAGGGAAAATGAGTAGTTGTACAAAAATAAACTAGAAATGAACAATTAAATGTTAAAATTTTTCTAAAATTTCCCTGCAAGAAGTTTTTTACACTATAAAAAATAAAGAACATCTTCAAATGAATATGCTTTCAGAGAGATAGAACCGGAAGCAATGGATGTTAAAAGAGGTTTTTCTGCTAGATCCTCAACGAGATCATGACAATCGCTTACCTGGTCAATCCCAGGGAGAAGAAAAAGTGGCACATCAAGCACAAGTTTCGGGAAGAAGCAGAGGAAGAGAAAGAGAAGCCCACGGAAGGGGAACATTTTATACTGCAAAACTAGAAATTTTTGCAGGTGAACAGCCAGACAGTTCCTTTGAACTAAGTAATAAAGTTGTTGATATTGTTGAAAGGATGGTGGAACCAATTCTTGGAAGGAGTGTGATATTTGAGACAACATTTGTTTATGTAAGTACCAATAGCCAATCACTTGAGTGATTTTAAACTGAATGTAGTTGGCACGGTAAGATGTGACAAACATGAATTACTATTAGTCTTCAAGAATGTCAAAGACCAATCTGTAAACAGCAGCATGTTTGTTTTTCACCCTGGTATGACTGCTGTTATGTACAAATCAAAAACAAATCCTTCTCTCCACCATGCATGAAACAGATAACATCGACCAGACCACTGGTGATGCCTTAAAACCAGAAATTATGGCTTTTATAATCTAACTAAAAGTGAGGTTGATGTACATATGATGAAAAACCAATATTCTGTGTCAAGAATAAGTCAAAGATGGCCGATTACTACTTTTTATTCTCTCCTAATTATTGTAGCAATAAACGCTTGTGTTGATAACTCTGTGAGCCGTAGAGAATTTCTAAAAGACTTATCTTTGGCTCTTTGTGGAGACTCTTTAAAGTCAAGGGAAATCCTGCAATAGGTCCCCAAACAAAGTAAAGAAACAATCAAAAGTTTCTTGTTCGAAGCAAGAGGAGAAGCCATCCTATTAGACACCAACCACCAAATGTTATTGATCGCTGTGCATTTAGCGGTTCTCGGTAAACTAAGATACAGTTCTCTCAATATCAAACATATATTTATATGCAGAGACCATACTCACCCGGTTTTTAATAACTGTATGGAAAGTGCTGAAGAAGGTAGTCAAGATGATCAGGCCTAAAGTAAACATTTATACTGCAACTAAACAATTTGTAATGTGTAATATTCATTTGCAAACTTTTGAATTTTCTCAAAATATTAAAGTGACCTTATGTTTGATGAATTTCGTTTCAGGACTATTTCAATTATAAGAACTATACTTTAATTCATAATATAATAACAAAATGTATTATTATTTACCCTATATAATACCTACTTTGTGATATATATTTTCTTCCTACTTTAATATTGTAAATATTTAAAATGTTTTATTTTTTATGTCAATGTAGTTAGGTATATGCTTTTGTTATTAATAAACATTCAAAACTGTGTTATTTTTGCTATTCCAGTATTTTTTAAACAAAAAATTGGTCACAAAGACAAATGCATCTTTTCTCGCCATAAAATTCATGTGCTTCTCGTGGATTAATAAGCTTTGGTCTCTACACAGTTTAAAAAAATTCTTTTCTTGATATTTTACAACATTGATTTGCTTTATTAAAGTAACTGTTTATACCCCACCAAAATTGAATAAAAAACATTTTCTCTAAGTTTTACAAAACAATATATTGTGATTTGGTCTTTGCGCAGTACTAAAAAAAAAAAAAAAAAAAAAAATTAAAAAATTAAAAAATCCCGAAAATTAGCAGTCAGGATAAAATAAAGTAAATGCCAAAAATACTATGGTATCAAAATCAGTCTAACTCTTTAACACATAACCCTACTTTGGCAAGTACTAAATACTTCCCCATTCAAAAAGCCTAAAATAGTATTGGTAGGTCTTCCTAGTCAAACATTTATAGTTAGGTACTCAACACTTACCTGTAAGAGAACTGATTCTTCATCAGAAGAAAGCAAAAGCACAACTGTATTGGGAACTTTAGCTTCTACATTGATAGGTTCAAAGGCAACTTTTAAAACAGCATTTCTGTCTTCATGCTTTCTCTTTCCTGTAGTAGATTTAGATGACTTTGCCATTATTACAATCAATCAAAGTAATATAAATGTATATTCATTATTATTTCGTAACTCTTGTTTAAAATACAGACAGAAAACAGACTTAACCTAATTGGCTAGCAATAGAAATTGGATGAGTTGACTGTTAAGAACTATTGAATCAGCTGTTTTAACAAAAAAATATGTCTATGGTAAATTTGCCTAGGTTTTAGATTATATTTCTTCTTCTTCAGTTCATTTATTTATATTTTTGGAAAATTATTATGGAGAGATCTGATCTGTGCCATACAGAACCAAAATCAGTACATTGATCCTGAGAAGAAGAGGGTCTGTTTGTTCTTGTTATGTATCCATATAAAATTGCCTTCATTAATGTTTAAAGAGGTTCTGTTTTTTTTCATATGTTATATTATGTGCATTTGTCCACCTGTTTGATAAGTTTAAACAGAGTTCTGGCTGGCTGAAATGTGGTATATCTCATACTAGTAGTGTCAAATTAGAGTTTAAAAATAAAAAAAAACTGCTAACTTTTGGAGTATTTAACCAATTTGCATATTTGAGTAGGCCATTTCCTAAATGAGCTATTTCCAGTTTAGAAATCTTAAGGGAAAATGCAAAAAATCTCTGAAATTATAAGTTTTTAAGATAGCCTGTTGAAATTTTTACCTAAAAATAGATAAAAAATATTTAAACCAATGTTAGAAAGCTGTATAATCACAGATTTTTTTTTAAAGATCAATGTCTATTGTCAAAATTTCCTAAAAAAAAAAACTCATGAAATAATTAGGGTCTTATTTTACGTGTTGAAAAATTGTAATTCCTTAATTTTGAAGAGGAACAAAATAAATTATACAAGTTTTATTGGAGAACTAAATTCATTGTGATCAAAGTTCATAATAGGATGAAGGATAATAACACTCAGTAAGTAGATGAAAATTTTGTAAATAAAATGTCTTAACACTCATTCACATTAAATTTTAGATGAACTTAGTGTTTAACAAATAAATTGATTTGTATAAAATTGTATTTTTATTCTTTTAGTATTTAGAAAGACAGAGAACATATATTATACAAAAATATTGGCATGAGCATTTAGGCAAAGCACATATTTAGTTTATTTCTAAATGTCATCTATTGTGCTTAACAAATATTTAAAAGCCAACACATATAAACAATAATTTCCGGTAAGCACAGATAAAAACTTAAAATTATAAACATAAATTATTATACTACAATTATCTAGAAAAATATCACTAGATTTGATGATTATTGGAGGAAGGAATTAGATGAACTAGTTTACCCCACCATTACTCTGTCTCAAATATTAGTTCTTTAACACAACATATAACACATTACACAAAATTTTCATTACACTTGGTACTTTCAGGGGAAAAAAAATATGATGTGAACTTAATTTTGAAGCAGAGCGTACACTAAGTAAGATAGCTGATCAACATTCTTCTTCCAAAAATCACCTACAGTTCAATAACCTAAATCTAAATACATTTTGATTTTTTAAATCTTTTACAATATATACAAATAATCACGTATGAAATGGACGGACTTACACAATACTTTAGCTGAGTTTCTACAAATATACAATATTTGTTTTTAATGAAAACATATTAAGTATGCAAATAAAGCTTTAAAATGATTACAATTTGAGATCAAGTAGATGTAATGATAGCAAAATTAATGGATACAAATTGAATGGATTTATGAATAATTCTAATGTACTGAAAATTGTTAAAAGTCATGTTCTATTATCCATTGTACTCAACTATGATGTTTTTTAGTATTTGATAGTTGGCCAACAACTTATTTATACTTTGAACCTCATCTCCTCAAAATAATAATAAATAACATTGGTTCAAATCAAAACATTATAGTATGTAATATGTTAGTAAATATTCTAAGAAACAAAATTAGTTTCAATAGATTCCAAATATTTATTTGCTAAATAAATGTATATTAGAAAGGCTTCAGTTAAATTCATTAAGCAGTAAATTCGAAAAACAAGTTTTAAAATGGTGGTCATACAAATTCTAGATATTTTATTGTTAGGTATTTTTGTAATTTAAAAAGTACTGATTGCAATCAACAGAAAGAGTAACAAAGAATATATTTTTTTAAATGTATTATTTTAATTATATATATTTTTTTAATGTAATTAATTTCATTAAAAAATATTAATAGTATTTTTGGGCACGATAAAAATATAGTACAGTTTAAGTGGATATACTCTGCCATTCAATGATATTTGTTAATGTTTGCAGGACCTATTATTTAAGACAAATTTCATACAAAATTGTTCAGCAGACACCTAGAACTAAGAATAAACATGCGACTTATTTATGCTATATCATATAAGACTTTAAAAAAACATGATTATATACACTTTTTGCATAACAGCAGACAATTTTGTTTCATTACACATATGAATGTTATGCCCCCTTCTGAGAAAAAAATGATATATAACAAGTTGGGTTTTTTATAATATTACTATTTTACATAAATTTTCAAAATGAGAAAAGAAGCTTTTGCCAACAAGTTTTGCGATTCTCAAACTTCAATCACTTTTAATAACATCGACTCTTGTCTTGTCAGAAATGACAAGACTTTTCAAGTTATGACTGCCGACTAAATAATAAATGATGTATGTGGTAACAATGACAAAGGATAATGATGATGAAAGACAGGAAACGTTAACTAGACATGATAAAGCCTTGAGTGTGATCAACATAACTTTAAAATGAGCAGAAAGGGGAAGAAACCAATTAAAAGTTCTTTTACTGCAATAAAACAAAAAGAGAATTATTTTAAAAAGAACAACTTTCAATAATGTACAGTTAATTTAAGTTCATTAATTAGAAGTTTTAGTGGAGAACTACTTTTATAGTAATTTCACAGCAAATGTTAAACTGTTTTGGTATTTCATTTCAATTAGTTGTTTTTACATGTTAATTTATTAAAATAAAAGTATGCAGTGTATTATTCTTCGTTTTTTTGTTTTTGATATTGACAATAGCAATAATCGTATGTTTTTTCATTCATTTTCCACTAATCTGTCATTTTCGGTTATGTGGCAGTAGTTATATCCAGTATTCATTGGATTACCGCAACTTTACTGTAGTTAATATTAATAATTCAAATAAATACTTTAACCACAACAATTAAAATCTACCATTAAAGCTTTGAGTTAATCAAGATAAATAATATTTGTAGATAAAATAGTACTGAATTTGAAAACAAATCATTTCAAATAAACTTTACACAAAAACAACAAACAGCTTTACAAAACCATTTACAAAACACCACATACCACAAATATAACAAAAAATTCTTTTTAAACTGCATATTATACATGTATGTACAATCAGTGTAATATTTCATACAACTCATTCTCAAATTTATGAGCAAATATAGTTTTTACTTTTTCAATCATTTTTTCATTCACTTTAACAATTTATTTACAGAAATTTTTCTATGCAACTCTAAAAATATTTTGTTAAAATATTTTTGTCATATAAAGACTAGTTTTGATTCATGAAATTATGTTAATTTTGAACTTTAAATTGTTCAATATGGAATGGTACAAAATTAATAAAATATACGAGGCAGTGAAACCTTCACTACAGATATCCTAAGTTGGTATACCTCTAAATACGATGACTGAGACAAAAGTAACTAGTCTATTAAATGATGGAAACTCACTCACTAGTAAGGACATTTTTATATAAATTTCATCTATGTAAATAAATCAAAAATTAATTGTTTCTTTTCAATTTCTGTATTTTGAATGGTGAAAATTGTACATTTTTTGAAAAAAAGTCTTTTAATGCTTAACAAATGGACTAATTAATTGCACAAACAATAGTAAAATTGATTATTAGAATAAGATCAATGTTTATGGTACTGCTTCTTGTAACAGGGGAAAAAAATTAAAAGTGTGGCAGTAGTCCAAAACAACATCACTATTTGTTGAAATTACAACCAGTTGTTCTAAATTATAAATTTTGCTACTATTGTCATTAAACACAATGTTATACAAAAACAAACACACATTATAATAGTTCAACTTTTAAAATACAAGTGTAACTTGCAAATTTAAAAGTTTCGATTGTTTTTCAGGGACTGAACTGGCAATAGTCTTGAGATGGCTTATAAAAAACAAAACAAAAAAACTTTTAGTTTGTGCACCTCTATTGCACTTTATTGTATATAAGAGCTAGCACAACATCAAATGGAAATGTACAGAAATGAAGAAAAGTTATCTTGTTAAGCCCTTAATGTAATGCGCTATCATGCTTAGATACAGACAATAGCAATAAACAGATACTGTACCAAAAAAAAAAAAAAAAATCTTGAGATTATGGAAATACTTGACCCAAACTCTCTCCACTAGGGAAGTAATAAAGATCTAAAATGTCACTACTATAAGAATTCTATACACTTGCTTGATGGTAAAATTAATTATGGTTATCTATTGTTGAGTGTTTAATTGCTGTCATGTTTGCACAGAATAATTATGGCCATAACAAACAAAAACAAATTTTTCTGAGCATGGAAAATGACTAACATGCATATTTGGCACCTCTTGTTAAAAAATAAAATGGTTTGTACATTAAACCAGTTTCATAATAAAGTAAAAAATTGCTGTTCCACATAAACAACTATGGAACTGTAAAACAACAAACACACATCAATTTTATGCTATAAAATTGTCTACATGGAGTATTTAAAATTTTTTTTTATAGGTTATGTTACATTGAATTGCACTTATTCTTATTATTTTGAACTAATATATGTATATAAAACTTGTTTGAATCAAAGAAACATGGGTAATAAGTAATAACTAGAAACTGTACAAACATAATCTACAGTTTTCAAGCTACAGTAAATTATTTAAAGTAAATCTGGCAGTAACTATTTCACTTTTGCTTTTACTCTAAACATCAGTTTGAGGAATTCCTTTATCAGTTTTTGTAATTGTTCGTTTAGCAACAATAGGTGTCCTTTGTTTGCGGGAATCTCCCGAAGGAACATTCGACACTACTGTTCCAGCATCCTTTAAAGAAGAGGCACTTCCTGTTCTCAACGAAGGGGTAGAAGCCGTCTTTCGAGGATCAGTCTGAAGATGGCGAGGTTTTATTAATCCCAGCGGAGCCGTATCTCTATACTCGTAAATATTTCCAGTACTCCGATGATTTTGTATTCGGTTTTCAATACCATCCATACGTCCAGGTTCATCATGCATCATGAGCAGATTATCTGGACCCCCGTAATAACCACCTGATTCTCTGCGGGGATTTTAAGAAAATATAGATAAGTTTAATTTAAAATTTTGTATATAAGTATAAAGGTAAATCAGAAGTATTTCTTGGTTTGTGTAACAAGTGATCAGAGTTCTGTGCTGTAGAGATAATAAACGTTAGGAGAGGTTTCAGGATATAAAAAAAAAAAAAAAAACTCGAAATCAACA
Source organism: Aphrophora alni (assembly GCA_963513935.1). Classification (NCBI taxonomy): domain Eukaryota; kingdom Metazoa; phylum Arthropoda; class Insecta; order Hemiptera; family Aphrophoridae; genus Aphrophora; species Aphrophora alni. The sequence continues at coordinate 18,038,786 of OY740767.1, forward strand.
TTAGTCAGGAAAAAATCGTGGTTATTCTGTAACTCATCTATTTTTTTTATAGTAAAGATAAAACACAGGTCCTTTCATGAAATTAATCTATACTTTTTGACTCCCATTATGCTCCCCATCATTTGCCCTGCATGGTTTTTAGACTCTTTGATACTATAGACTGTACACTATCTTACATTGAAGCAATAAAGGAATGGAATTAAATAATTACCTTTGTTTGGTTATACTATATTTCAATTTTACTCAATTTTGATCATTTTATGAATCATTGGACTCAGATAAATCGGTTGGTTAATTTGAAAGAAAAAAAAAAAAAAATCAGCTAATTTTCAAATTTAGAAATAGAGTTTTCCAAAGAAAATTTATTTACCTATACTGTTCGGAGATCACGAGTGGTGTAGCGGAAGGAATGCAACTGCTATTGGCTGATGCGAGCTGTCACTCATACTACACACTATTCTTAAAACATGCATCTGAATGACAATGCCAGTGCATAGTTTTTATCAGAAGCCTATTATGAAGGTGTTTGGTACCTATCATCAAAATTGATTACTATATAAACAAGAAAATATGAGTACCGAGACTGATCTTTTCAGTGCATGTGCGTAGTGAGTAATGTTTTTGGTCTTGGCTAGTAGCCTTGTTTCCCTAGGAAAGAATAACACAAGACCACTGCCCCTTCCATACTCCGCGTCCCCCTTGCTACGCAACTCGTTATCTCCGAACAGTTGGTTTCACTCATTTTACTTAACTGTGAACATAAGATTCTCATCTTATAACATTTAATCATATGTAATGACAAAAGGACCAGTGAACTAGTACTAATCAGGTGAGACTGAATTTGATGTAAATAAAGAGCTAATTTTATTTCATTATCAGATAAAAAACAGGTTTACTATAATCCATACAATATAGGAGAGGGGAAGTAAGAAGTAGCTTGTTTATAAAAAATGATACCCTACTCTAACCTTTAAAACATATCCCAACATCCATCACTAATGAAGACTAAGGGTCATAAATTTTAATTAGGTTGTAGTGTTTAATAATCAAGGACTACAGACACAAACTGTTAATATTAATATTCTAAAAGTTAGGGTTCAGTATGAGTTCATATTTTTAAGAATGTAAGACAATATTGAGTTTTTCTAATGGGTTTGGTTCTAATGGTTTCTAAAGTTTTAATGAACTTTATAAAACATAAAGCAAAGTTAAGTTTAGTTTTATAAATTAATCTTCAGTTCGGTGTTTCTTCATTTTTATAAATGTTGATAAGGTTCCAGTTTTAACCGAAAATTTCAGATTCAACTCTAGTTTAAACTGAAGTTTTTTACACAAAAACTACCTGTTTTTCTATCCAATATTTATATATATATATATATTTGTATTGTAAAAAAACTATAAGTACTCATTTTGTTGCAATTTTATGAGACACTGAAATGAAAGTGGAAATAATAATTAAGGTACAAAATATTACAAATAATAACTAAATGTTAAATATGTATACTACTAATAAACAAAACTCTTCATAACTGTACTCTACATTCTGCATCGTTTATCCAAATTCAGCTTATAGTTAATTGTAATAGTAATAGCATTTAAAAATATATACTTATTAAAACTATTTGAGTCATAATAAGAATAGAGTGAGATGATTTGCAATAGAAAAAACAAAAAACCTAAACACACCCACATACATATAACACGCAGGAAAGTTGAATTATATATACAATCTGTGAAAGTCTTATTCAATATCAGCGAAAAATAATATAATCTGGTTCTGTGCATCTAATTTTATATCATATTACGTTGTTTTTTTTATTCCCATTTTGGTCTTTATATTTTACACAGAAATTCACCTTTTAAAATTTAATATAAACTTGAAATTAAAAAAAAAAAAAAAATAGGAATAACAGAAGATTGTACATAATATAATTAAGTTTATCATATTCTGATAATAATATTCTCCCACAAGAATACTGTATAGTGCACGACCTATTAATACTGAACAACTCTCGTTTTTTATGGTACAATAAAACTAGATTTGAAAAGGCAATTTTACATAACTATTTGGTCTACAAAGATTTCTGAGAAAATACCTGAATCCTACACCTCTGAAATAATTGTGTGTATATATAGTTTTTTTTAAAGTAGTATGAATGTAATTATGTATATTAAAGTATTTTTTAGATAACTCTAATAAATAGCGAAATAGCATTTATGCTTTTACATGAACACATTATGTTTCTGCTTTCTGTGCGTCCAGATGCACAATTATACACATTTATCATTGTTATCATTAATCATGGTTAACAAAATAAGTTAACTGCAATAACTATGGTCATAAAAATATTTTAATATAGTAGAAAATAATTAAAAACAACAAGTAATTTCCAATATTTTAGTTCATGAACCTGTCAGAAAATTGGGTTTTATGCCAAATTTATTCAAAAAGTGCTAACATTAGAGGTAAAAATTGAAAACATCCAGTAATAATGTTTTTTAAATGTTCTACTAACTAGTTCAAATATTTGTAAAAAAAAAAATTTAAACCTACGAAAAAATTAGGCTATCTAAGATTTTCTGGCTACCTGGGTCCTAGATTGCAGTATGGAAATTTGCTATCAATTTCCAAGATTTCAGATTATTCAAAAGTCTGTTATAGAAAAAAAAAAAAAACACAATTTTTGTCTAATCCTAGTTGTATTTTACTTAAATTGATTGTACAGTACCATGAAATAATGTTTTTTAAATAAACAATCACAGAACAAACTAAACAACAATGTACAACAATATGAGCCAATCAAATAAAAAAGAAGAAAAGAAAGAAAGAGGCACACAATATTTTAACTATTAAACTGATAAATAAATATTGAGCTGATTTGTGAGGAGATACAGCACAAAAATAACACAAATTCTCACAAATAATGTGTTTTGTTTATTTATTCAAACATGTTTTAACGACAATGTTACCTACTTCAATAATATACAAGCTGGATGTTAGTCGAGTTCTAGCAGCTCATGTATCACTGTCATGGCGACATTGTTGTTGAAAGACGCTTGAGTATATGAACACATTACTTTTAAGAATTGTGTTATAAATTACGAAATTGATCCCATTCTGAAGAAACAATAGCTTAACCAAATCAAAACCAACTACTGGATTTACTAAAAATTTTGAACTATTGGTTTTTCCATGCAAACAAATATCAGCAAGTGACCACTACAGCTACAACTACGCATGCAGAATGTTGAGTAACATTATGATTTTACCTTGGCTTACCTCTTTGCATTACGCCAAAGAATGCAGAAAATGAAGACTACAACAATAAGAAGTAAACAGAAAGTAGACATGGACCAAAATGCTATCTGTAGAGGTGCTTTTGGTTCCCACCAAAACTAAAAAATAAAATAAAATAAACATTATATTTAGATTTTACCTTAAAAGATTATTATATAGCAGTATGGAAACAGCAATGTTAAATTTTTTGGATGAAGTCATGGAGACTTAAATCAGGGATAATATATTTAGTAGTTTATTTCTGGATATGACAAGGACTTTAGTCACTACCAATTCCCTGAGGAAATAGCTGTAACTAGTCGTTTCCCTGAGCACAAAACAACTCATCATGGTGGAGCTTACATTACTCTGGGAAACTAACACCCCTCAGCCTACATCTCTACAAAATGAGTAAATATTTTGATTTGGAAGTGGCTGCTCAACTGAAAGGTTTGACTACACAGTTGAAGTTGGAGCACATGGACTACCATCAAAATGCATGTATGATTTCCTGAAGAGACAGGCTTTGGGTAGAAGAAAAATAAAATAATATTTACAACGTATGTCTAAAGAAGCTTTGTATGCATCATACCTCCTATTGGTTACAAGAAGAGACTAGTGGAAAGTTGGTGAGGGGAACGTTGTGGTCATATAAAGACGTCGTAATCCTCCATGGCCATCCTTTTATCATTGCATAACCATACTTAAAATAACAATAAATGTTTGTGCACATTAAGAAACTATTATTGTATCTTATAATTAAATCAAACAATTTGGTTAATAATAAAACTCTTTTCTTTAATACAGTGTACATTTTTTGTGTTGTATTGAATAATAATTTATTTTTAGTTGGTTTAATCCATAAATTTCTATTATTGCTTCAGTAAATTTTAAAATTTTATACTGAGCATTTGTTTATAGTATTTCCACACATAACACAGCACAAAATAATAAAAACTATCAATAATGAATTGTGACTGTTTTGTTAACTAAACAGCTTTGAATCATTAAAATCTTTTAATTATGTATATTTGTATTATGTATATAAATTTAAATTTTGTAAAGTGCGACTGAAAACTACTGGAAAATAATAAAAACAATTGGTTCTTCGATATTATCAATACTAAGATTATTCAATAAACTACAAAACTCATGTTTTTACAGGAAAATGAATTACCCATTGTATTAAATAAAACTCTGTTTAAATTATCAAGGAATATCATAAACTTTAATAGATAATTAATTTGTAAAACTGTTCTTCATCATAATTTAGTTTTAATTACATACAGCTTTGCAAATAAGCTAAATCTGAGTTCCTAATTAAATTGATTAAAGTTTCATTATTTAAAAAAAAAATACTATTATTATTTGATAGTTATGAATTACATCATTAAGAAAAATCAAAGTTCTCATTTGGGGGAAATCTGAATTATTTGAAAACACAACCTCTATTATGCTGTACATACAATGTCTACAAGATGGCTTGATCTAAAAAATCCTAATTTTGACTATTTACACAACAATAGTACAAACAAATTAATAGACTGCATTATTGAGAAAAATATTCGTAGTATGTTATATTTAGTAAAAAAATGACAATTACAACTTTGTGTGCAAACATACAATACACACATAAACAAAAAAACACATTAATTCACAAAGCTAATTAAATTCTTTGCTTCATTAGGTAATATTCTCAGCAAAGAAATAATGTACCAGTATTTTAGTAGATCAAAAAACATTGACCGATAAAATAACATTAAAAAATGATTTGTTATACTGTATTTGAACATTTGAATACTATATAAACAACTGAATATGTCTTTTGTAAAATCTAAATTAATTTTGAACCTTGGAAGACTTGAATTTTATTTGAATGTTCACAAAATCTTAAAAATTGGACAATACCTCAGTAGATGGTGGGTATGTAGGCACTAGATGTCCTATAACTGTAGGCAGATACCACGACCAGAAAGCCATCTCGGTCTGTTTGTAGTTCAGCTGTACAGTAGAGTTGAATGTAGTATTTATATTTAAGTATTTCAATTCTCCTGAACGTGCCATCGCAAAATGTAATCCTAGAATTTGAGTATAAGTAGGGTTCCTGTGTAATTAAAAACACAATTTTAATGGATTAGTCAATACCAATTAATAGAATCAAATATTTGATGACATTAAGGTGAGAAATGATTAGTGTATCTTTAAAAATTTGATATATTTGTAACTTTAGCTAAACTCAATAAACTTTAAATTACCTTGATATTCTGTTCACAATCCTTTTTAATATTGTTTATTTTTCTGTGACGACTGTTTATTTCAGGAATTTTCGAACAGGGACACCATTATAAATGTAATAAAATAAGTTGATGCACACCATAGTGGTAAAATTGTGTACATGTTTGAAAATGCCTGAAATGAAATAGGTGAAATGGCTGTCACAGGAAAATTAGAAACAGTAAAAAGGTCTATATATTAGCAGAATATCAAGGTATTTTTAATATTTAAACCAGTGCAAAAGGGAAACAACTATTAACCTCCTCCCTTCTTGCCCATTATTATTAAAATTAAACACAGTATAGTTAAAAAAATGTGTCATACCCATATCTAGCAAAGTTGGAGTAGGCTTGCATGAAGAAATGACTCATGTTGCGATCGTTATCAGTCCACATCTGACGAGAGAGATGCTCTTTTGAAGGGAAAAATTCTGTAAAAAAAATACCCAATTAAATAAAGAAATTGCACAAAATTTCTCACATAGGATTTATAAAATTAAAAACATAACTAGGCTATATTGTAAATAAAATCACTGTGATTTATTCTTATCTGCGTAGTTTATTTATTAAACAAAACAAAACAAATGTTTCCAAACATTGTTTTTAATTTAGATTTTTAGATATGGCACTTGTAATGATATGATAAATTTACACTTCTTTTAAATTGCAGATGACAATTAAAATTTTTAGAGAAAAAAACTTTGTAACTCTTAGTTACAGATCTAAGTCTAAAATCCACAAAAAAACATCAAAGGATATCTTCTGGATGTATAAAATTTTCAACCTAAACTAATGAACAAAATTTAATAAAATTTTGTCTAATTTTTAAGTATTGCTCTAGTTGTGCACTACAAAACCAGGTTTCTGGACTAAAATAAAATATCCATAACAAGTTGGCAAGTGGGATATCTACTATTCCCCAGTAAGAAATTTGTAGGAAAAAAAAACATAAATAAAAAAAAAAAAACACTTTATACTGATAACATTTGGTATTTTTATTCACATTTAATACTGTAAATAGAGTTTTTTTTTTTTAGTTTGGGTTTGCCAAGATGTCTAATAATGTTTTGATTATAGAAAGCAGTATATATTTTATATTTCCTAGCAATGTGCTTACATTTTTACCTGTAATCCTGACACATAAGTGTGTTTTTCTTTTCTGTAATGCTCTAGGTTTCTCACTTATACAGGGTTGATTAGTTTTCTCCAAACATTGTGTTTAGTTTTCTTATATACAAAAATGATGGCAAGTATCCGCTTAAACCATTAATATGTAGAATCATTTTATAATAACTTTAAACCCAGAATACAAACAAGCTCTTTTGTTAAAAAAAGATGAGTAATTGAAGCTCTTATAAATCAATGTGCGCGTGTATGTGTAGATGTTTTGCGATATGTTGTGTAATAATTTATTTAAATGTTTTAACGACCTCAGCAGAGCGATTTTCTGAAGATGGAACGAGTTCCGAAACGCGTCATATGATTATAAAGTAAGCAACTACTTTATTATTAAAAAAGTCACATAGACAGACATTATTGTTCTTTTATTATATAAAAAAGAGTGACTTGGATAAAAAACAATGCGTTTTAAAATGTTATATATTGTTCACAATTTGTTCCTGAAATGAGCTGTTCTCATTATATCGTTGTTTGACTGTATATTTTTGTTTAGAATTATTATGGTTTAAAAATGTTTACTCTTGTTTATTTGATTGTTAATTTAATTAAATAAGTTAGAAGTTTGTTAAAACTGGTAATTAATATCTGTACTAATTACAGTCATCATTGATTTAAAACTTTTTACTGGATTCTTTTTGGGTTAATAATGTCTATCATATTTCTCAATTTTTGAAAACATCTTGGCAGATGAAGTACAAAGTTTAAAATTACATTTCAGAGTAGGAAAGTCCTAGAAATTCCCATGTATAAAATCATTTACAGGTTTACAACCAGATGGTATTTAAAAAAAAATACAGTCCTGACTGACATCAGTTATGTTAATCTAACATAAGCTAATACCTGTATCCATAAATGGAGCACCAGTAAGAAAATAATGTTCAATATTATGCGAATACTTTCTCCACTCTGGCAACCTGAAAGCTTCGACAGTTGTATTTAGAACATACATGTATGTGGGTATTCCTTGGTCCACTAGAAGTTTTACCATTTTATCTGTTGGTGAACGATATAAAAAGTCTGATAACATCTGCAAAATCATATACAGAATATAATTTGTAAGTTTTATTCTCAGTTTGTAATTATAAAATTAATTATTTACAAGAGATTTTGTTCAGAAAATGTTTGTCAGAAACATTTTATTTTTTATTTACCTAATATAAACATTTTAAATTTAATTTTAAATAGGAACTTCAAAAATATATTTTATTTTTATTGGTAGTACTAATTTCAAAATACAATGTTTCTTAATGTTTGGATGTGAGGAAGCATTTTGGTTCTTATTTATCGTTTTTATATTTAGGCTAATACCATGTTCAATAAATTGAATGATTCAAAAGACACAGATTATTGTTTTGACACTGCTGTAAAAATTCTTCTAAATTACATCAAATAAATGAATTTTCCAGAATGGATTGGGTATTAGAAAATCTATATTGTATATAAACTAAAACTAAAATCTTTTTACAGGTCACAACCATAAAATCAGCTTGTAGTTATAAAATATGAGTTTTCATTTCGACTTGTTTGTACTATAATCTTATAGTTAGCATGCCCATCTTTTTTCTTTATTGTTTATCTGTGTTTAGTGTTCAATTAACATGATTTTATTAAAATATAAAATATTTTCATACAGCAATTATAATGTTTTACAAGAATATTTATAGATAATTAAATTTACAGAAAGTGATCTCGTGTTAGATCTGATGCAATCCTATATGGTTTAGGCCATGATAGTGTAGTAAGGTTACGTTACGTATGTAATGACATTATTGTTTCATAAAATTTCTTGATAATTCTATTTATAGGAACAGCAAAAAAAAAAAAAATTGAGAAAAATATAACTCAAAAGTTTGAAGCAATAAAACTAAAAAAAAAGGAAGAGACCAAGCAGTGGCTAGATTATCAAACACAATTGTGATTGAACTATCAACAGATCATAAGGATGTTGTATTATCAACTGCACAAGAAGATGGATCTTTTATAGCAGCCAAAATTAGGAAAAAAAGAAAGTCTCGTGGAATAAATAATAAAGCCTAAGTGTACAGCAAATGTTAAATAGGTCATATTTAGTGTCTACAGATATGACCAACTCTTTTCGTATTTTTTAATGCACAGATTTGTAGACATAAAAAAACTTTTCTTTTATCCGATGGACTTGACTATTTGTAACTCCTTTCCAATATTTAGAAAATCTATCAAAATGAAATATGTTGTACAGATTTTAAAACTAACCTGGCACAGCTATTTTACATTAGTCCATCGTTTACCATGCAACATTACTGCTTGACTTTAATTAGCAGATAATCGCATATGTGTACAGCAAATTAACTAGAGATATCTATCAGTACAAATTATACTTTAAAAAAATTTAACAGTTGTGCCCAATAGTGCACAATGACCAACTCTTCTTCCAAATAAATGTGTTTGTGTTTTTATGTGATTTTAAAGTTTTTTAAAAAAAATTTAACGACCTCCATATGGAGAAAAGTTTATTAAACTGTGTTATATAAGTTACTTTTATTGTGGATCTGATGATGAGCCTGAAACTGTAGTAAACCTTTAACGGCAAAATTTTGGATTAGTTGATGTACCAAAAAGATAATTAAAATCATATCTACAAATTTATCTTATGAAAAAAAAGCATGTCCATCCGGACCATGTACAGTATGTAAGAAAAAATGAATTGAAGTCAAGTAGCTTTGTGAACACTGACACGTTCTGCTGTAAGAGAGTGTTTTATGCTCCATTACAAAAATGTGTGAAACTGTGTAAATAGTAAAGTTTCAGTTAAATGTAGATTCCGTATATTTTTTAAAATGTTTGTTGAACTACAAACATCCATAAATATATTATAATAGAGTTTCTAAACATGTTTGAGAATTAATTATTTGTTTATGTATGTACATAAAAATAACAATTAGTGTTTTATTGGTGTACCTTTTGTTTAAATAGTATGGAATTTTTTTAATTAGGTCAAGGCTCATATATATTTTTTTTCACATTGTTCCTAAACAGATATTTTTGGAATGACAGAGGACAATACATTTTGTTTGAGACTTCATGGATTATTTGAACAAAATATGATCAAAAATTGTTTGTCAATTTTGAAAAAAAAATTAAGAAAAACAAACAACAGGTATTAATAAATTGTACATAAATTGTTAATTGTTACAGAACAAACAATTTCTAAAAAATCAGAGTTGATTAATATACAGACATTTAATTTAAAAAAACAAAACACATTTTTATGCTAAGGGTGACCTAAAATAGAATATATCCACGAAAATCTTAAAATCGAGTTATCTGCGCCACATTAATTTTACTCTGTATATAGAGTGAAAAACTAAATTCTCAAATTGAATAACAATTTGTCCAATTTAATTCCATAGATTTCATTAAGTGTTATTGTACAAAAAGGATAAGCATGTTGTTTTATATGAAATTGAACATCTTCTACTATTATTTTATTCAACCAAATTTATCTCAATTTTTGAGACTAAATTAAAAATAAACTTTTAAAACCTTGATTTGAAGGACACCAATGAAACTCCTCTGTAAAATCATAGAGGGTAATATTAATATATTTTCAACAGAAAAATAGTTTTTAAGCAAAAAAAAATACTGATTTGAAGACTTACATTAATATATTGATCTCGTATACGTTCTTTATTGTCAGGTTCTGGCCAATAAGTATATTGCCATTTGATAGCTTCATAGATACCTTTAGGATTTAATGTATAATTGTATTTACGCACAAGTTCCCATATTTTGTTGTGAAAGAACTTTTCATCCAGATCATAATAAGGTCCAAGGGATTCGTTGTTATCTGAAACCAAAATACTAAATGAAAATTTAACTATTGTTATTTGCTATTTTGTGACGAGAAATAACAGACAAAATATTTGCACTCAGTATGTGACACACAACAATATTCATACACCAAGAAAATAATACCACAGCTACTGTACATAGGGACCACCACTTGTAGGGAGAAGTTATAAAAGTTAAATGGTCTAGGGGTGGTTTGCCCATTGTGTTGCGATTGTGATTATAACATTCATTAGGATCACAGTGTTAGTAAACATTATTCTGTACTCATGGATGTATATAAATTAAACGTAACACAAAAATAAGTGTGTTCGTGTACATTTCACATAGAGTTCTACCAAATACTTTGGTTCAATAGCATACATTATAAAACCTGGCATGCTGATTCATTTACTGAAAAACAACCCTTCACCTTTACAGAAATGGTAGGCCTCAGAGTCTGGTAACCAAATTTGTTGGAAGTGCAAAGTAAAGATCTAACTATTGTTTATATTTTACTGTAATTCATATATTCAACACATGAAATTTATATCAAGATTTAGAGGAAATTTTAGAGAACAAAACATTATAATTGTTACGTAAATAATAATTTTCACACAAAAAGGTGATTCAAATAATAAAAAAATATAAAAAAGTAATAAATGGTATTATGCATAGTATAAACCTTTTTACTACTTTGGAGTATGCGCTCAATTTCTAGTTGGATCTCCCATGTCCATACTTTTTGTGATAATGATGTAACTGTTGAGGGGGTGCCATTTAAAAGCAAAAACAAAATATTAAAAACTTTGTACATACATCAATCTAGATCCAGAAACAATTTTTATAATGATTGGTATTTGGTCGTAACCATATAACAAACAAACATGTAGAGATAATGGCAAGTGGTTGAGTTAAAGCAGAACCTTTCTTTGCTCAGTTAAAGTTGTAAACAAGTTTATTTTTTTCAAGAAATGTTTTACCTGAATTTAATTTTTTTTCTATGTGCGAGTAATCTTCACACTATAATGATAAAATTGTGTAGATTACATTTCTGCTGTATAGTATACAGGTGGTAAATACATAAACTGAAAATGTAATAATTATAATGCTAACAAATGGTTTTATGTTCTATCTATCTTAATTAATTTTTTTTTTGTAAATTAACAAATAAAATACAATTACAAATAATAGTATTTGCAAACTAATATAATAGTATTAAACATTATATTTCATAACTTTGTTAAGTTAATTATTAAATAGTCGTGAAATGTCTTAAACTGTAATTCTACTTACACACAAAGAAAGCAGCTTCTTGAGTGGTTACGCCAGTCATGTAGGACAGTCCTTTGTTGAATTCCCCTTTAAGGATTTGTTCCTCAGGAGTAAAGTTTGTGAAACGCCAATCCTGTTCTCTCCATCCTTCATACCAGCTGTCTCCAGGAACAGGGAATCTCTGGTCCATTACAGGACTCCATGGGAAGGTGCCTACTTGAGGCTGTAACACGAAGAATAGGGTCAAGTCAGCTCCATTATGTATGTAAATATATATTATTTAATGCTTTTTCTAAAATATATGTGATTCATTATTTATGCCCATGAATGAACATACCGGTAGTATTTTTTTCGCTTTTAACTATATTATTTGGATTGCATGGTAAATTTAAATAAAACTGATTTAAATTTTGACAAGAGTTTTAAGGCTTATTTTATTGTCTAAAATTGTCCGATTATTATTTTCATTATAATTCAGGTTCTCAAAAATAACTCAATTATTTACAGAGAGTATTTCAACTGCTTTCATTTGAAATGGATTGAAGGATTTTAGCAATTTTAAAACTCAATCGTAATAATGACATTAGAAATACATATCTGCACTACGTTATATTGGATTGGGTTCAGGTTTTGAGAAAAATGGTCACAGATAAAAGTTCTAAAAAATTAGGCTATTTTTTCTTATTATAAAAATTCTTTTTTGTCAAAAATGACACAGAAACTATAGTTAAATTAAAAATATTTCTTAATTTTGCTTGGCTTACTTCTGGTCCATACTGCATGGTACATTACACATAAGTAATAATGAATAAATTCTCACACATATGGTTTGGGTTAGGTGATTACGCTATTGATTGTTTCTGCTTAAAAATAGGTTTTGTTTAAATTCTAGTTTAAAGTTAGTTTTCATTAAAATGGTTCTTAGAACTAAAGAGAAAGTTTTAATTGTATAGTATTATTTTCATTTATACAGAATTGGACAGTTCAATGGTCAAAATAATATTCTTTGCAAATGATTTTCAAGTACCCTTTCAAAAGACACCGCCTAATAATACTATAATGTTAGCTGTTGTTGAAAAATTCTATCAAATGAGTAGAAAGAGCAGTACTAGCAAGAGAAATGAGATGTGTGACCAAAAATAACACAGACATCAGTCCAAAAATAGTCTAAATGTTTTTCGAGGGCAGAAAAGGTCCAGAACCACTGAAAATTATTTATTGGTATTTTAGCACCATCACAATATTTTTCTTAGTTTATAATTGTAAAGTAACATTAATAATAATTGACATGGCCTTCCACGATGTTCAATTACTTCAAAAAACCAATCTTAATCAAAATCAATACATTAAAAAAGATCAAAATCAGTAAAATTGTCAAGAACCATAAAAAAAAAAAAAATTAAAAAAAAACACATGATAGCAAAATTATAGTATCATCATAATAAAATACTTTCCGTTTTTTGTAATTAGAATGTAACAATAATAAAAGGAATAAATGTGATCAACAAAGAACACAATCAATAAGGCAGTTTAAAGTAACTTACCTGAAACTCAGCATTTCCGAGTTCATAAAAGGTTCGCCCTCGCTTTAAACAGTCAACCAGCTTGTATGAACTTTCAATACTGCAACCAAGTCGTTGTGCATAAACTCGACTTGTATTCTGTGCTCGGTATTTGTCTACAATCAGGGCCCAGTCTGCAAGGGCTGATCCACTCTGTATAATAAACAATAACACATATATGATAAAAATTAATATAACAATAAAGAACTTTTAATCTTTTAGATATAGATTAGAGGTTAAAATTAATCTCAGGAATTTTTGATTGCTTGAAGGCGAATAGTGATCATTCTTTGCTAATTTAAGGCAGTGAAACATTTTTAGGTAGGTTAAATAAAACATGGTACCTTTGTACTGATCTGTTTCATGACTTATTACATGCTTTCCTAGGAGTAGGGCACGGGTGGAGATGTCTATTGTTTACTTAAGCATCCGATATTTCTAGGACGGGTGTCAAGAAAAGCTATCCAATTAGCACTAGAGTGAAGAAACAGGCACTGAGAAATTAAAGTGGTTTCGGTTGATATGTATTTTATTATTCAAGTGATCCATAATCATTATTGAATCTACATCATTAATTTTACACTACGCTCTAAATATTCTACTTTATAAATGATATTTTACTTTACATACTTTAGTTGTACATTTTTTACTTTTGTATTGAAGATTGAAGTAGAAAAAGAAAAAAAGATATGTATAAACAAAGATGAAAAACAAGATGCTTTATTTAGTATTTCTCACTTTCTTTCTTTAAAATTTTACCTCAGCAAAATAGTAATGACATAGATGAAGCAAAATATAATTTAAAACAATATATATATATATATACATAGTTTCTAGTTTGCACGTTTGTGTAAAGTATTTCAGGATACTATAGTGTTGTTTTATTTTTAAGGTGTGTTATATTGAATAAATGTAGTCATTAAATATTGCAATAAGCTTATTAAGCAGTCAAAATATATATTTAAAAATTACCATTGGAAATAAATATTTGGAGGTATTAAATTGATCAAAAATCTTCTGTCAATTTTATTTTTAATTTTAAACAGTAATATTGTTTTATTTATATTTTAACCAGTTAATTTTTGTAGAAATTAACTTTAACTAGTTTATTTTATATTAACTTTCCCAAATCTGATCACAATACAGAATAGCCACAACCATGTTCTAAGTTAATTCATGTCATTATAGATATAAATTAATAATTATCTGTATTAACAAAATTAGCAAAACACTAGAATTGTAATACCTAAAAAGGGTTAATTTAATTTGAATATAGAATAACCGGGAATTGTTTAGAATCAATTTGGGAGTTATAATGAATAATAAGAAACTAAATAGTGTTTTGTGAATAAGACAATTGAATAGTGTTAATATGTGCGAGACATTTTATTGCAGACGTTGCGAGATTGAATGAGAATCCGTGTGGTAACAAATGTGAGCCCTGTGGAAGACAGGATGTAGAATTGCCCCATGCGATCATCAGTCTTAGTTGGAGTGTTGAGGAGATGAGATGTGTTAGAATGAGTCTTAGTGGAGGAGTTAAGGTGGTCAGATGTGTTAAAAATGAGTCTTAACAAAGAGCGTGGAGTGTAGAGATATGTTCTTGAGAATCTTATTCTGGTGTCTGGAGTGGAAAGGCGTGTTAATAAGTATTTGGAACAATGTAATCAAATGTTAAAAACCGTATTGGCTTTGGGTAGAGAAAAGAATTAGAAGCGTTCGGTATGAATCGCGTGTTGTGAAACAAAGACAATTAACAATCGTATTTTCATACAATAGACAAGCACGCGTGTGAATCTAAATACAATGAAATGGTGAACAATTTCGAAGTGTTGAATGAACTACAAAATCAACAAACATTAAACAAAATTAGTGAACGCTCGCGAAGTGCTGTTGAGATAATTCCGGCGGGAGAATTACCACGTGCAGCAGAATGGCGGAATTCTCATAAAATGCGACGGTACCTGGACCATAGTTGAATAATAACTTGCTAAAGGACTGGTAAAACGTAATCAGGTAGATGGAAACAATAACAAAAACCTTTTCTTTAGGTTTTACTATTAACAGAGACTGTGGTTAGTACTCTACCTGTGCTATAACTCTTGTTATAAAGTCTCGAGTACGAGGGTTCACCATAAGAAGCCCAGCAGAGGCTGCACCAGCACCGGGACCAAATAGAGTTATTGAATCACGATCACCATTGAAATTTTGTATATTATCATAGATCCATCTGATAGCTAATGCTTGATCCAGGATGCCATAATTACCTGGAGAGTTTTGATCAGCTGTGCTTAAGAAACCTGTTAAAAACAAATATTAGAAAAATGTTAATTAAAGAAGGGAGTAAATTAACACTTAGAAATACAAAGTGCAAGAATTAGAAATTACAGTAGAAGCATGGAAAGAATGAGTCCTAGATAAAAATATGATAGTTAAAAAATTTATATTTGTTGTTTCTATTTTTATTATAGGGTCAGAAATGACCACAGAATTGGATTTTTCTTACAGATCATATTTTGTGTAAGGTAACTAAGTATAGTAAAACTGCAAACTCTGTTGATTTTCTGTTAGGATTATCCTTAATGTACCTCAAATTGGAATGAACTTCACTAAGGAGGATTATAACCTAATTTGCCACAATGTTCCGGATAGTTTGTCACAGTTAACCACTACACAATAATCTCATAATTGTAAAAAATGGCACTCTATGTTCGCAAGACTTTATTTGGTGTTGCGATAGGGTTTTCTCATTTTGAAGTTTCTTAACATGATCTAACTAATGTATGATTGCTTCTTTATTTAAAACATTTAAAAGACACACTTCCTCTGTATTACCTTCTCTTCATCATTTTCCTTCTGACCCTATAGTATGGCAATAAGAAACCAATGTATATTTTGTAAAACACAGGTGGATATATTAAAAGTTGTTTCAAATATGATGCTTCAACAACAGACTTAAAGGTTTATATATTTTTGACTATAAAATCCAACTGAATCAATCCCCCCAACTGGCATTTGATAACACAATGTTGCAAAGATTCATTTCTGTAGTGGGAATTGTCGCAAAGGTAATTTTTTTCAATTCAACATTTCATCCACTAAAAATCATCCTATCGCACGAACTTAGGTATCATTGTAAAGTTAATGATCTAAACTTTCATATTCGTATAACAAAATATCCAGAAAACAATAAATAATATGTAATAAATTGCTAAAGTTAGAGTGTTTTGCGGCTAGCGACAAACACGTCAAGAGTTGTCAAAGCAGAAGTCAAAACGTCATTTTTGCCTATTTTTCACAAGTCTAACTACTCCAAAGTGACACTATTTTATAGTATTTTTCTTCTTATTTCGACCAGTGACTCTCAAATTATCGTAGCTTTTATAGTCAGTAAGATACAGATTTTCTACCAGATCACGATAAGGATGGACTTTGCTGGGACCGTTTGAGACAGCCTCATGCGAAATAAAATTTAGATTAGTAATATTTCAATATTTTTGTCGATCTTTATATCGAAAGACAAAGTTCAGAGATTCTGTTTGGTATATTGCACTTCCTGGTGTTGCAAATATTTTGTTTGAACTGTACAAGCAAGTCCTTATTTCAAAAGAGATCATGTTTCTTTTTGTCACTGATTTCATAATCATTTTCTATGCTGCTACTATGGGTGTTTAGTTCAGTTGAGTGTGTTTGAGTTTATTGTTTTGAAGTTTATTATTTTGTAATATATGTAATTTGTTATTTTGTTGATACTGATTTATCTTCACAACTATCTTATACAATTTTGTTGGTGGTTTATTTTTGTTCCAATTTTTATGACATAAAGGGAATTATTCTCATTCTTGATTACCTGACTCTAAAAATGATTCTAAAAAATTTATAAATTCAGATTTCAATTCTAGTTACCTTTCTCTAAATAATGGCATATGACAAGATGGATTTGGATAAAATAAACTTTTTAGGTTTTTGTACTTTTTTTCATAATTGATTTTTCCTAATAAAAGTTTTATTTACATACTTTTATTAACAATTACATTACAAAACTTTTGTATATCGTGAAAACAAATAGAAAAATTTTGTTGTATTTTTTTTATGACATTTTATGTTTAGTTGCATAACATTTTTTTGATTCCTGACATACTAACTCCAAAATTTTTGTTATTACAAAAAATGAATTCTGTGCACCTTCTTGAGAAAAATGATATTACAAGATAATATTAATATTTTTCTGAATGTTTTAAAAAAACTACATAAAAATGAGCAAAATGGTGTGGCATTCTGGGAATTACTACTTGCCACTTTTAGGGTTATAGGTTTTAGAAATTAAAACTAAATATAATTTTTAAGTTATTAAATTTACTTCACAGTAATCATCATGGGCTCCATTTGAACAACAGTCTGTTGTTTAGTATTTTATATACACTAATTTGTAAAGTTCATATACCATTATCTAGATTACTAAACACCCACTTCGCTGCCTTTCATTTTAATCACTATGTGTTTTTAAAATGATTAAATGTTGATCGCCACAACACCCCCCTCCCCAATTATCAACGAATGTTTTAACTATTGTGTGAAAGTAGGTAATTTTGGTACACATTTATGAAGTATTTTTGTCTTGTTGTTTAACGTTGAAAAACTGTTCTGTCTTCCTTATAAAAAACAAAGAAAATGACATAACTCTTAGCTCTCGAATGCTCTAATAGCATCATACTCAGAAGAGAACAAAAGTTGGTCATGAGAACCAGATTGGAAAGATGAAAAAAAAAAAAAAAAAAAAAAAAGATCTAACCACATATTACTTGCAAAAAGGTGTAGATTCAGCTACAATCCCTCGGAATAATAATGCAGAGGAAAATGCACCCTCTAGGTTAATATAGTTTTTTAATTTATTTTCAATTAGAATCCATGATCATTAGTTACATTTAAGGATGGACCTAAGTTGCATTTCAAAACTTCTTTAATTTAAAAATGTTACAGTTAAAAACTTACCCAAAGCTCCAAGGCGGTAGTTAAATGTAACAACGACAACATTGTAGAAAGCTGCCAGAACATGACCAGGAAAGAGATTGGAAGCGCCATGATAAAACTCTCCATCATGGATGTATATCATAACCGGAAATGGTTTTGCTTTCCCTGATTCTGTCTGTAACAGAAAGTGTAGACATTATAATTGAATTATTCAAGCATAAATAATGTGTCTGTTAACTTTAATACACGTTATAAACTTATTCTATGCCATTGACAAATTTCCTAGAAACACAATTTCCTTAATGTTTTAATCACAATTTCCTCAATGTTTCCTTATCTTTTTAAATAAATTCTGCATATTTTCCCAAATAAAATCAAGATTTAAAACTGTGCTTTACCTATGTCATATTTTTAAGAATCTCCGTTTATAAATATTGATGTTACTCTTATTGTTTCTATTTTTCAATCAAGTCAGTAAATGCTGACCAATTGTTACAAATTATTTTCTCTTGTATTAATTGCATATAATAATTAGTTCATTCAACTTAATTTAATTCAACTAATAAATTAATTATAAATTTGTATTTATTCTTTTTCACTAAAATTATATTTGTATGAGGTATATTTGCATGTGTTTTGTTTTTCTTTTTTCCATAGCTAATAATTTCTATTAACATAGCTAATAATTTCTGTATATAATCAGAAGTAACAAATGTTTTATGATAGTTTCTTTAGATTATTTGTGGGGTAATTTTATGTTTTTAAGCATTGTTTCTAAATTTGTCAATATGAATAAGTGACATTTTGAAGACAATTTAAGTACAAATGAAGTTGATGTTTACTACAAAGTGAATTAGATGCGAATAGTCATTTTGATAATGAAAAATACTGATTTTCGATTCTGTCTTGTAATTTTAAAACTAATATAACTTATTAAATATTTCCCTGATCTGCTTGAAATTTTGGTTTTATGAACAAAAGTAACGAAAAAATAAAAATCTATATGAAATAACGGATAAAATATTTTTTCAGTTATTTTCGTTGCAATTGAAAATAAAAAATAGTTACCATTTTTATTTTTATTTATTTAACCTATTGGCGAGTAAGTGTAATGATCTCAAAAGAGTATGCACGACAATTGCTGTTAGTTCCAAAACGAGTACACATGGCATTTTCCATTTTGACATTACTCTAAACCTACTTGGTTTTGTTAAATGCCCAGACATCTAGCAACAGTATCTTGACTAAATAGACTTCCAAAATTGCAAAACATTTTTGCCATCTGGTGTTTAAAACAATTACTTGTTTTACTGCCTTTATCACACATGTTTACACATGTTTGGAGCGCTTTATTACTAGGTAGCTGTGAGAAGAGTAGTTTACATCGGTGCTTATTTCTGGTGGTTTAGATGTGTTTGTTGTAAATTTTTATAATGAACGACTAATAGAATTTTTACTTCGGAGTGAAGATATTAGGAATGATATATCCCTACGTATATATCCTTGTTTCCAAGAATATCACACGTTAAACAAATTATAAAAGTAAATTTTAAAAACAATTTTCTATTTAAAATATGTTTTAATCTTATTTTGAGTTAAAATAAATAAGTTTTCACATAAATAAAAGCAAATTTTTTTTACTCCTTTGTGGTTTGTTTTTGGTCAAATGCGTACTCTCTTGTAGCATGCATCAAAGGATGGCATATGCTGTCCGTACTCACAAACAGATTAAAAATATGCAAAATTTTCACAGCTATTTTTTAATTATAAATCAAATAATATGAAAATAAACTTCACAAGCTTCATAATAAGTAAAAATTAGTAAAATATATACCAGTCTTCTTGTCTAATATCTATAGCATGGTTTATTCTCCGAAGGATTAAATAAAGTGTGCATCCTAAGTCAATTCACCTATGCATAAGTATTTAATTTTGGCATAATCTAACAGAGTTCTATCTATATATGGATTCATCTCCACCTCATCCTACCAAGAATATTGAAATAGCAATATGTTGTTCCTTGTCTGGCTCATAGCCGATGTCATTATACCTTTTTTCTCAAGGGCGCACTTTAGT
The DNA here is from genome assembly GCA_963513935.1 of Aphrophora alni. Classification (NCBI taxonomy): domain Eukaryota; kingdom Metazoa; phylum Arthropoda; class Insecta; order Hemiptera; family Aphrophoridae; genus Aphrophora; species Aphrophora alni. Next base: position 18,059,206 of record OY740767.1, read on the forward strand.
GAGTAAGGGTTTGGCAATCCCAAGGGAACCTAGTTAGATCTACACTTTTTTTTTCATGTAGTATTGGGTTAGATCCCTCCCCTTCATCTTTCCTATCAGGTCTCTCTTGACCAACTCCTGTATAAAATATACCTACAACATTTTCCCAAAATTTTTTTTATTTTTGCCCACTCTCGAGTAGTTTTTGATAGTTAAATAATTTTAAATATCATATTACATAATATTAAAGAAAATTCATTCAAACTAAATCTTATTTAGTCTTAAAATTAATTTCAGCTTGGACCAAATTGTATAAATCTGTTAATTGTATGATGTTATTAAAAAAAAAAAACAAAAACCGAATAAATACAAAAAATCAGAGAATGACCAGAAAGCTTTTTCCATGAAGCTTGAATGGTTCATAAATAACATATTTTGTTACATTTCCTAGACCTTACATCTATCTAGATTTGTATTTGAATGAAAAATAAATACTAACCGTAGGAGAATATACATTTAGATACAAACAGTCTTCATCCATGTCACGAATGCCTTTAGTAGCACCAGTGAACTTGACTGGCTGAGGACATGCAGGCCCAAAGTCCACTGCTTGGATGACTTGCCATCCTCTGTGTGGTCGGGGAGGCTAAATAAACACAAAAACAAAGCACTTTAATGAATAAAACTTGCCATTGTAATGGAATTAATATTTAAGGACAATATTCAGGTTGTCGTGTTTACAGAGGGTCAGGAACAATGAAAGATGAATGTAAATTTTGAGTACAGGACTTTGGATAAAGTAGGAAGAGGATTTTATCTTTATATACTCTATATATAGAATGGAAATAAATGATGAGTTAAAGAAAGATTTTTACATAATATGTATCTATTATCTAAATGTTGTTATAACTTATTTCCGAAGAAATGTGACTTAGGATATTATTGTTAAAAATGTAAATCTACAGGGGTTTATTATATGACATCTAATTCTGAAAATAACCACTGTAACACAAAATTTGCAATAAAACCAAAACAAAAGGGGTTTTATAAAAACTAGATATAAATGTTTATAACATTTCAATCAAAGGTTGCTCCTCAGGACCACACAAAACAGGTCACTATTTCCAAAAATCATGATTCTGAAGTTATTGAAGACAATACAGGAGGGGGGGGGGAGATATAAAAAGGGGTAACTTATACAGATGAACTAATTTTGATAATTTGTCGTGAAAAATGAAATAAAAGAAAATTATAGTTCAAAAATACTGTAATTGTAGACATTTTTTTCATTGTGGCCTGGTTTTCAATGCAAGAGATTAATGTATCTGTATGCAATAACACATCAAGTGCTATCCCCCGTAAAAGTGAGCTGTAATTTTAACTTCAAGATTATTATTTTATTACTGCATCATATAAATAAAACAGTATTGTTATGTAATTTTTTAATTAAATGTGGTAAAAAATAAATTTAAAAAAGGGAAAAGAAACGCCTGCTTATAATATTATTCTGGTTTAGTTATAAAGTGGTAAGGAGACAAGAAGTACAATAATTTGTATTTCCCTACACATGACATTTTGTTTCCTACAAGTTCATAGAGTCAACTCAGATTCTTCTCTGCCTCCCAATTCACTATCTCTTCCTCCAGGGGAATGTTATCTATTACAATTTATTATATCAACTGGTAGAAAATACTTAAACATGAAATATTGACTACAATTATAGTCGCCTTAATCACTACTTCAAATTATTATTTGGTCTCACTTTAAACATTTCTCATCTCAATGCAGGACTAGCAACTACTATTTTGAAAACTGATTCAGAGTCTATTATTTCATCACTGCACTTAAACCTCTCGTATTAATAACAACATGGAATTACTATAAAAAAAAAATTATAAAAAAATTATTACTGTTTAATAAATAATACATTTCTTTAGCGTTATATTATTATTCAATTAATCATGTTTATTTAAACAGGACAAAATTTTCCCATCCATATGTTTTTACCAGGACAAAAATTTCTCCAAAGATGCCTTAATTTCTCCCAAATCTAGTTCACATGTTTGGCACCCATGTAATCTACTATAGGGCTATCGAAGTCACCTGATTTTGGAAGCCTATATGAAGAAATAAGTTTAGAAGTGGTATTCTGTTATTCTGTGCACTTGTGGTAGTAGGAAAATTTGTACAATGTTTGTGAACTGTTTACTTGATAAAATGAAGTGATGATTTTATTGTTGGTCGGAAGATGATGATGAGAAAGGATCAAGAAGAATTTTGTAGTGGTTACCAAAGACTGCCCTCAGAAAAGTGGAAAGTGAGTTCAAAAGTTATAATTGAACAAAAGTTCTCCAGAATCAAAGTTTGAAGCTTTTTGATTGACCAAAGTTTTATTAAAATCATGTATTTTGAGATGATCAATCATCTAACTGATGTTTTAGGGAAATAGTAACCTATAAGTTATGTTAGAATCATTAAAGGTTATACTTGAATAAACTTTCAAAGAACCGATTTAGGCTGTAGCTCAGTGTTTACAATTTCATTTTAATTAATTAAGAACTTTCAAAATTTATCTATCTGTTAGAATCTTAAAGTAGATTTTTTATTTAAAAAAAAACATAACTTTATTTATTGTATATTTGTATACAAAAATAAAAGTTTTCCACTGATTTTAGGTAAGAAACTAAATTATCTTTAACACTACATCATTTACATTCACAATTTGGTCATTTAATAATTAAAAACAAAACCAAATATGCCGAAGTTACAGTTGAGTATTTCTTTAATTCACTTATTCCTTCCCACATTGTAGACTGATTAGAGTCGTGCTTCATCATTAAATAGGATGATAAACACCATCATGTAATTACACAGCTCTGTTATTGTAAATCAACCCACCATACACAGTTTTATTGACACATAACTTCATGTTTATGATACACATGAATCACCCTACGCTTATTATGGTCCTGTTGTTGACATAGCTTTTCACAGACATCCCAGCTGTGCATCAGCTAAAATTTATCAAAACTTCTTCACTTCCTAGTGTTAATGACTCAGATCATGTTGGTATCACAATTTCTTAGGGAATCCAGGGTTTGTTTTTAGTTTCTTATTGATAACTTGCTGATGATATTTTTTGAGGTGGGAAAAATGGATTTTACAGTAAGGACCACATTTGAGGGATTTTTTTTCCTACAGATTCTCCAATTTGTACAGGAAAAATGACAGATGGTTGAACCATTGTATCTTAAATACTTTTGCACAAACTTGATATGAAGAAAGGATAAACATTAATGGCCACCATGATGTTTAAATTGAGGAAGTAGTAGAGAGGAAAGGACAGAGGGAGAGGAGGAAGGAGATGGAGAAGGGTAAGGAGATAGATGATAGATAGATAGATAAATGTCTTCACGTAAGGGGACGAAGTTACAACTATCAGGTCCTCTGTACCACTTAACCCTATTCAAAGTATACATAAAATAAAATAAAATTACAAAATTTTGTGGGTGAAAATATACGAAACAACTAAAAGAGTGATAATAACAATAACAAGAGAAAAATAAAATATGTATTATATAATATTTAATAAAGAAAAAGAGAGAGAAAAATAAATTATATGTTTCCAGGAATAATAATTTACTAACTAAAATTAAAAGGCAGTAAAGTCATATTACAAGTTAAAAACATGTCTGTAAAATAAGTTGAATAAAACGTCTTGACTTTCAAAAGTCAGTATTTAAGTCTCCTTAAACAATAACATGGCTGCATCAGACCCATATCACAACATTCTCAAAATCTTACAAATAACCAATTTTTTTTTGGAGGAGGGTAATAACATAAACCTAAAAGGACCAGATATCTTAACTTCAACAAACTTCTCAGGTTTGGTCACATGTCACACTCTTATATTCAAAACAATACAGTAACTTTAGATTACAGTGAAATTTAAAATACAATATTTCAGCCAATTTTGCACACCCTGTCATTACGGAAAAGGGTGTAATTTTACCTCTAAGGAGGCAATAATACTAGACAAGCAAATAATTGGAAAACGATTTAATGTTAAAACATTAATCTTGACAAATTGGTCAAAATTAGTCTATAAGTACTTTGGTGAGGACACTATTAAACAAGGTGGTGTGTGCAACTTTTCCTATTATAAAACAAGTTTTTTAAATGAATGGCCTTCACCAACCATGAATGCATTATACAAGAATTTTCAGAACCATTGTTTAGTTTAATTATCAACAATATACAATTTCTTGGAATGTTGATTCACTTGAAGGAATCTTCATTATTACGGTTTAGTCCGTTATTTTACAAAATAAATAGAAAATAAAACAAAGGAAACAATTTAAAATGTGCAATTCATGTCTCGATTGTTATTAAATGGTACTAATTACCATTGATAAAAATCAATAAAATTTATGAATACTAACCAAAATAGACCACAAACCAATTTCTATTAATTTTTTTTTATGTGCGTGTATAAGTTATGTAAATTTCAAATTTTTTGTAAACTGGAATAGAATTGTGATATCTAGTTAATTTGTCCCAACGATTTAAATTAAATAATCAATGTAGATAGAAAATTCAGGGAAAACCTATATAAAATCTGGGACTTCTAAACATCAAAACCTCTATATATTACCAGCAGTCAAACAAACCCTCGGATAACTAGGTAAATTTTTAAACTTTAAAATGTAAAAAGCTCAAATTTTAGAATTTTTTGATGAAAAAACACCATATTTAGGCATTCTAAGGTAAATTCAATCTTATTGCAAAATGCGGTTTTTGGGGGGCAATGTAAAAATTTCAAATGTAAAAAGCTCCATTGAGTAATCTACTTTAATTTAATAGAAAATAACAGTGCAAACTAGAGGTCAAGTATTCAAATTGAAATATGTTTAGCTGTGAAAAAATAAATTTTGAGTTTAAATTAAAATTTTAGGGTATTCCAACTTTATGGTCAAACTTGAATAAAATAACAATAAAGTTTTTGATATTATAATTTTGTGTCATTAATTAATTCCCTTATAAGTAAATTGAATTATTTTGAATATTTGTGACCGACTTTTTCAATTAGAGTAAGCTAGCGACCTCTAGTTTGTGCCGTAATATTCTATTAATTGAGACATTTAAATTGTTGTATTACTTGATAGGGACTTCTGAAAATTTTGAGTTGCCCTTCAATAACCCAATTTAGGGGTGAGATTGAATGTATGGTGTTTTTACACAAATGGTTATATTAAATTAGAGCTCTACCTTTTAAAGTTTAAAAGTCCCAGGACTTTTTTGACACCTTATATATATGTATACACATACACACCACACTCATAAAAAACTTAATGATAAAATGCTGCACTAGAGACTGTGATCAGTGTACACGACGATTGATCTAGAAAACTCTTGAAAAGCATAAAATATCATAATAAAAAATCCTTACATAGTACAATTATGAAATAAAATACTAAATGACTTACTACTTAGTATTATTTTTATAATTATTCTACGTAGTCACCACTCTCTGTAATGTTCTTGATGAGAATATCTTAATATATTTGCTTCCTCAGAAATTGTGTATAGTGACTTCCGCAGAAATTGCAACAAGAAGATGGTGACTAAGTTATTGAAATGTGAACGTGTTGAAAAATTGAGGGTATTTAATTATTTATTACATAAAAAGTGTGTAGAAGTGTATTTGATTTAAAAATTAATTTAACTGTACCATGTAAAATAAAAATGATTAATAGTTTCATAAAATAAAATCTCTAAAGTACAATAAAAGAGGAATTGAGTGTAGAAAACAAATTACTTTTGCTACTACACTTTTCAAGCTATAAATTACACTACTAACAAAAGTGATTAATGAACATACTAAAACAAGACTAGATTTTCTGAGTCTGACAAGCTGGCTTGATTAATGCTAAAATTTTAATGGTATTGTTAACTTGTCTTCTTTATAATTTATTATTCTCAAAATTATGTTTTTGAGTCCTTTAATATATTCTTCATTGTGGAATCACACCATAGCTGATGGATAACATTCAATCTAATTAAAATACCGTTGGTAAATTTTGAATGTAGAAAAGATACATATTGACACCACTCTTGTGGAAAATCTGATATCCAAGATATGAATTGTCCACCAATCCTATCACTAAAAGTAATTTAGCAACGAATTGGCTTCAATGTAAGACTGTTAATACGATTGCAATTTTTGTTTGGTTTTATTGAGATTTGGTTTCGTAACCATTGTTGAAAATATTTGTTAACCAGAAAAAAGAATAGTGGATTTAAAAATGGTGGCAATTTAAAATAGTTTTCATATATTCATCTGAATCTTCTACAATTGAATGTAGTTGATTGCGTGTGACATAAAATCTGCATTACAAACAGAAACTAAAACTTCATTAGGAGTTACAACAAAACAGATTGGTATGTCACATGCTTGTTGAATTAAATATTTCTCGCCATACCTACGTAGCTTACAATGAGAAATACTAAAATGTACAATATGATCATGTGACACTAAAATGTACAATATGATCATGTGACACTAAAATCTACAATATGATCATGTGACACTAAAATATACAATATGATCATGTGACACTAAAATCTACAATATGATCATGTGACACTAAAATCTACAATATGATCATGTGACACTAAAATCTACAATATGATAATGTGGACACTCTAAACTCCAACCAGATTTTTTAAATATTTCTGAGAAGTAAATAAAGTTTCTTTTACTCACCCTGAATCGGCCTTCCCCAACTGGAGGCAGTGCATAAGGAATTCCCAGGAATACCGAGACATTTCCCATTATCCTTTCCACTTGTGACGCACCAGGACGGTAACCAGAGCGGGGATCTGGGTTGTCATATAGATATACTTTGAATCCTTGAACTTGACCATAGCTTGTTTGTACATAGATGTTACTTCGATCTAAAGATTGCCAGTCTGCTCGTTTTTTGCCCTGTAGGTCAGGCCTCCATCCACCCAATACACCAGGCAGCACTACTTGTTGTCCACTTGGCTAAAAAAAAAACAATTTTAAGCAAATATAGAAAAAGTAATTAAATTTGAGACGTACAATTTTTAATTGACAGCTACTCTTATACGTGAATACGACAGTTATTTGTAATATGAAACCTGTTATCTTTCATTTTTCACAAATGTAAATTTATGTATTGATTGGAAGATTATTTTATAATATAACGGATATATATATATATATATATATATATATATATATATATATATATATATATATCCAGTTTACTTACAAGGAAAGTAATAAGGAGACAAAATTTAAATTGCAAAAACTTTGTTATTTTATTCAAGTTTGACTATGAAGTTGCAACACTCTAAAATTTTAAACTATAATACCAAATTTGAATATTTGACCCTTTGCCA